>JARGXW010000028.1:0-592166 GCA_029204085.1 Mycena sp. CBHHK59/15 | reverse complement strand
CCACTGCCTCCTGAACTATCCACATCCAGTGATTTGTCCAATGTTCCTAACCCTCCCCCACGTCCCAGACTCGTTCCAGGCCGGGCGCACCGAATTCTTCGTGAGCGGTGCCCCGCCTGCTTTGGCCTTGAAACCTGGGGACGACCACTATCGGAGTGCGTAAAATGGTTTGGTCTTCATATTCTACACTGATTTACCGTTGATTAGGGGGGAGATGTACAATTAGGTTCAGATGGCTGCTTCAGCTACCGACACCTTCGATCAGCAGGAGACGGCCCCAGCTCCTATGACCCTTCATACTTCCTGCCAAAGGAAAAAGTCGACAAGATTGGAGAACGAATACGCCAAGCAAGAAAGAAAGAAACCGAAGGACCACACACCACCCATACCAAAGGAGGCAGTCGAAGCGTGCGAGGCCTCCTGGGACGCCGCCAATGAAAAAAAACAGAAGACCGACCCCAAACGCTACGACTCCACGGGTCTCTTTGTCACCACCTGCCGGCATTCCCAGGTTCTTTTCCTTTGCAACATTGACACACCCGGAGAGCAGCAACATTACATTGTGGCGATGATGGAGGAGGTCGGCAGCCTCCTACCACCCGAGGCAACCATCGTTCAGTGTTATGATGTTGCATGTGTGACGGATAATAGTGTGAACCTGGTACGTCCTCGGTCTCTGATCTTCTGTGGCCCTGCAATAATTTCTATTGCCAGTTTCCGATTCTGAGCGAAGGCCTCCTTCAACGTGTTGCATTTGTTATAAATGCAATGCATGCCTTCGGTCATCAATGGGTTTGCCAGCTTGTTTACAGCCCCCGCCTTCGCAGAGGTATGGGCCTAACCGATGGTGAAGGTGTTGAGCGCTTCTGGTCTCGCATCAGAAAGCTCATTGGCATCACCCGCAGTCAATGGGTGAGTTCTCAACAACACTACATTTTGACAGCATCTGACTCACTCTCTCAGAATTCACGCCGCATCTGGATGATTGACCAGTATGCAGCCTTTGTCGGCGAAGAAGGCCGTGATAATCTCGGCAACTGGATCAAGCGGCAACAAGACAAGAATATCCCCAAAAAGCGTGACACTGCTCTGCAAATCTTTCGCGAGTGCAGAGTCAGCGTGCCCGAGCTGCGTCAGAACTGGGAGGCACAGAAGGCTGCACAAACCTCCCTCCGAGCACGTGAGTTGGAGCCCTCTGCATTTGACCTCCCTTTACTCTCATTGCAGTATTGACTTACAAATGATTTTAGATGCTCCCACACGTTTAAAGCGTGAGTTAGAAAAGGTTCTCGCCCTGCAGGAGCAGATTGACTCTGTCGAGAAATCCATCTCTGATGTCAAGCAGTCGATCACCGGTGCCGGTGCATCCACAGACTCGCTCACCCTTCTTCGTGGTCTTGAAACCACTCATGATACTTTGAGTCGTCAGGCCGAGGCCTTATACGCATCCCTCAACATTCGGCAGGCCTTCCCTGAGCTCCTCAACCTCCCTCTGGAGTTTGTTCGAATCCTCCTCACAATGCGTGACCTGAAGATCAATATTCGAAAACGGGCTATAGGTACTTTCTATGAATGGGAGACTCTTGATCGCGCAGTTGGAGGGTGCCGGGAGGCGTTAGGTGAGTATTGGAGCCTCCATCATACACCAGGCTCTGTTGTTTATGCGCCCCACAGGTACCAAGCTCCATCAAAAGACCAGGAAGGCCATTGCCAAGCGCCAACCGGCGCTGTTGAAGTCTATTCACAAGTTCAATGAATACTGCGCCGATTTGGAGAGGCTCTTACCTGCAGGCTGCAAGATACCCATTCCCCAGCCCCTCTCTACTGCGTTGAACGGTCTTCGAAATGACCCATCACTTCATGAGGATGTCTGGATTACACCCTCGCAAGGACAAATCCCCCGTTGGCTAAACGATGTTAACGTGCGTGATGGCATCAGAGCCCTCCATTCTCTTGACCGCTGTGCGGAAGAGTCGAGGCGACTCAATTTGGAGCGCGAGAATATGTCGCGGTGGTTAACAGAGGAGCTTGCGATTGTTGGATTGGCTATTGAGATACTCACTGGTATGATTGTGATCGTGCTATGAATCCGTTGTCAACCAATCCTCTGCTTTCCCCAGATTCAACATTGGAGCTTGCCCTACATCAGCGGTTAGGGCAGCTTCAATCCCTTCAGGTAGCCTGGGCCCCCTCTCTATCCAGGCGAAGCGAGGAGCTGATCCCTGTGATACGGGAGGCCTCTGTTCAGCCCCATCAAATTAATGATGCCCATCTTGTTAATGCCTTAATCAGGGCCCCTCGCACGGTAACAATCCGGCTGGAACCCGACGATGATATAATTGCCCAGCCAGACCCTCTAGCCTCGGCCTCTACAGAAATGGAGACCACTGAGGAACTTGACCCAGGCACCATGTGTGACGCCGACGAAGTAGTCCTCGAAACTCTAGCTGCCGCAGATGCTGAAGATGCAGACCTCGATGCTGAAGACGAATCATCAGGAGTAGACGCGGCCTCCTTGAACCTCACAATTGTTTGGGAGTGTCCGGTACGTCCGAGTCATTATGGGTGCCCTCCACTTCGCTAATTTTAATTTGCAAAATTACAGCCTGGCCTCCGCGTTGACATTACTCTCATGCAATGTATCAGGGAACGTAACAACAGCTTGTCCATTGACACCCACCCCGGCCTGCGTGTCGTGGTGAGTGAAGATGGTCGTTCCCGGCATGACATTGACACCCCCGACCTTGAACGAGTCCAATCCCCCCACGGACGCCTCAACAATTTTGGAATCAATGGCATTGCTGCAGCCCTCATGAATTTGTTTTCGCACCCATCATCTCCTTTCGCTGCCGCAGCCAACTCCTGTGCAGTCCTAACAACTTATGACCTCCCCCGCGTGCGTTATCGGGGCTCTGACGCCGAGCTCTGGAGACACACCAAGTCCACCAAATATTGGGAAAAACCTGTTTGGCTCATACCCATTCACCGGCCTGCGGAAGAACACTGGGTTCTTATCGTTGTCTCCGTGACACAACAGCAGCTTTTTTTCTTTGACAGTTTCGCCGCTGAGGGTGGCTGGAGGCAGGACCTCCGCGTATGATCTCTTTGATTTGTCATGTTTGCGACGCGGCTGACAATGTTATAGGATGTCATGGTGCTGATCACACGCATGATAATCTTGGCAAACCGAAACGGGCACCCTCTTCATGTTACAACAGAGGAGGAGCCGTGGATTGCACGTCCTCTGATTCCCCTTGTAAGAGCCGTCCTACAGGTCTTTCCTTGTCGTTTCTGACTGCCCTACCACCCATCCCAGGGTGAGAGCCGACAATCCAATGAGCATGACTGTGGTATATGGGTTTTGTGTATGATGGGGGCCATCATGCGCGGATACCACACCACTGGTGTGTCTGAAGGAGAAATGCGTCGAGTACGTGAGGTTCTTGCACGATATGTACTTTCCCTACCCTATATTTAATTATTGAATATTTCTTGTTGCACGTTCATGAAATGGAGAGGCCTCCGACCCCGTGTACTGAGCCACCCTTGACGTGTACTCCCCCTACATACCTTGTCTTAGGCACACTCAAGAAATTTACACAGCCCTTCCGGAGGTTCGTTCGAGATCTGACGTATTTTCCACCAGAAAAGAGGGACAGGTCGGGTGGTTGGAGGGCTCGTCTTTGGCAGCATAGTTGAAATCCAGCCTTAATTGCACCTTATTGGGACGTTGGAAAAGGGTGGGGGGAGACGTCAAAATTGCTTCAGAAGCAGTACATTATATTTTGCATCAGGTTGGGGATTTACACGTCGCGAGCACAAGAGTGGGAGGCCTCCGATAGTACAACTAGTCCAAGAATTTGAGGTAATATAAATGAAATATGGTACGAGCCTGCCACTGAAGATAGTGCTGGTGCAAAGTGAACTCCCTGGGATTGTGGTATTGGTGGTAAATGTCGAGATCCTTCACGCGGTCCCAATCCTGCAGTAGAACAACTACCTCGTCACGGAGGGCACCAATGCTTGCTGCCCATCCTTCTGTCCTGAATTCAGAGCACCGCTGGGGGTCGCGGGCATTCTGTTCTCGCATTCTAACTCCATGGAGGACAATGGCGATAGCGTTCGTGAAGCGTCGGGCATCTGGCGAGTATGGATCGGTGGTGTCATCGTCCTCAACGAATGGAGGCTCCTGCTTCCACCTCCCAAGATTGCTTTCATCCAGGGAATCGGGGCTGTTAAGAGCCTGGAGAAAGAGAGACTCTGTCTCCGGCAGGGGTACATTAGATAGCTCATGTATCCCCCTTGAGAGCGGAGGGAGGCCTGGAATACACCGTCGGGGGCTTCGAGGATCTTGCCGGCCGTTCTGGTATAGATATTGTGCCCGTCTTGTTGCTGCTCGAACGACTTTTGCACTAAATAGGGGCCATGCATTAGAACGTCCAGGGGAGGTAAAAAGAGGCGGGAAAGGCGTACTTTACACTCTGAGAATATCTCAACTCTATTTGGCGACTTGCTAAAGCCTTAGCAGCGGTCGTGAGATGTTTAGCCTGGCGGCCCATGAACAACGTCGTCGTTGAAGTGAGAGTTGATGTGAAACCTTGTGGACCTTTCGGGCTAGTTCATGCACCAGATTTCAAGTGCTATGAAAAAATCAGCAAAAAAGCGGAGGCCCACCGGAAGGCATTCATAACCAATTTGCACACTTCCAGGCAAGGCAGAGGCAGGGACATGCACATGGTATGAAAATAATGGTCTAGGACCATCTTTATTTGACTCCTGATTGGCCGACGTAGTGAGGTAAATGTTGCATGAGTGTTACGTGGCAGAGGAGAGAGGAGGGCGCTGTTCAGCACGGTTTGGGTAAAGACGACGCGTGAGGCTTACGTAACATCACCCAGTCTCCTCTCTTTATTTCCACCACCCACACTTACCTGCACGTTACCACTCTCGCTCTCTGCCCATCCCTACGTTCGGTATGTTCACCTGTACATCCCAGACGTGTTTCCGAGCCAATGACGCCTGAATATCCAGCTCAGACACACTTTCTTGTTTTCAACAGAGGCCGCCACTGGCAGCGTCCATTTTGGTTTCCGACGTGTTTTGTCTGCGTCTTCTCCCATCCAGCATCTCATTCTTGTGATAAAAGGTATGTAGGATGTTTTAGTGCAGGTACGAGAAACTGAGGCGGCCTCTTTTGCTGCAGGTGCTGACCGGTGCCACCTGTGTTTCTTGCTTTTTTTTTTTTTGCTCTTTGCTTGGCGCCCTGTCCTGCCTTGGTATGTTCCATTAGCTTTTCACAGCTGTATATGCTAACATGATAATGTAGCCTCCGAGTCATGGACGCCTCTGTTCCTAACGACCTGGACTCCTTCACTCACCACAACCAACGGTTCTACATGCAATCCCAGCGTCCGCAGGACCTCTTTGACAGCCCCGACTCTGTCTCCTCCCAAATGTACAATTCGTCGTTCCTCGCCGAGTCGCTCTATGCGAACGAATCCTTCGACATCGAAGGGGGCGCCGACGACTCCCTCGTATTGCCGCAGCGGAATTTCAGTCCAAATTCTATGGAGATCGATGCTCTTTGCAGCCCGCAGCGGGAGGAGGAACAGGAGGAGGAACAGGACGCCAATGACGGGGAGGAGTCCATGGTCGTGTCGGAGGAAGATGTCGATGAACTGGCGCCGTCTCCCCAGCAGGTCCCCACCACACACCTGCCGCTCCCAACAACACCTTTGCCACCCCCCGAGACAGCAGCCCCCATTAAGCGCCACCGACGCCAACGCGCCCATCTTGCTCCCTTCGCCGTGCCCCAGCGACCTCTATCCGATCATCCATCATCGCGCATTGCAGGGCGTCTCTCAATCTCCCGTGGTCTCGTCTCTGTGCAATATAACAGCGACGATGAGCAAGACTTGGAGCCCCCCGTGGACGAGCCCTTCTATCAGGTGGGCGGAGGCAGGCGCACGCGGACTGTCAGCCCACCCCCGACTCCCACCAAGCTCCGCTCGCTCTTGACACCAAGCAGCTGGGGGAAAACGCACCCCACAACAATCACTGCCATCGCAAGGCGGGAGAAACTCCTTGAGCTCGCAGAAAGCCTCCCACCGGTATCCAAGACGGAGTTGAAGGGGAAGATGCCCTCCTCCAAGCCAACGACCTCCCCTGCCCCCCCTGCATCCACCCCGCAGCAATCAAGGCCGCAGCCCAAGAGGATCATGAAGCCGCAGGTGGCACCATCAACAATGGCGCCACCACCACCTCCGACCATGGTGCCGCCGCCTCCACCTCCGACCATTACGCCGCCGCCGCCACCTCCGGCCATGGCGCTGCCGCCGCTGCCTCTGGGACCGATGCGTCCAGTTCCCATTACGGCCCCTCCATCCCGAAAGCGCAGTCAACCGGGGTCTGCACCACTGCCCCCCACTGCCGCCGCCGCCGCTCCCACCAAAAAGCCCTTTGCCACAAGCGCGCTTGCAGTGCCCCTCCCCCCCATTACAACTCTGTCGAGGATGCCAGCACCCCGTGCCGCAAAAATGTCTGTGGCGCCTCTTCACCCTGCTGCAACGCCGTTCACAGTGCCAGCACCCACTATGAGCACCCCACAGAACGAGGCACCCCCAATTCCCCCAGAGAAGTTCCAGGGGGACTTAGGGGTGTTTCTGAACCAAGGTGGCTTTGGTGCAGCCCCTCTTCCTGGACCGCCACCCGGATGGGGAGCCGGCTATCGGAGGCCTTCGCCGCCTCTCATTGAACACCCATCACCCCCATCTCTCACGCAGATCGATGCCGGCAACAGCAACGGCAACGGCAACGGCGGCAGCGATGGCGATGGCGTCGCCAGTGACGATGCCTTCGATGGCAACGACGACGCTGCACTGAGTGACGATGCTCCCACCTCTGCCTCCCCCACTGGTCGCCCCACCTATGTCCAACAGCAGGAGATCGACCGGTGCTTCCGCAAGATGGAGGAGGCACTGAAGTTGTGCTCGTTCAACACGAACATCGCGGAGGCCTCGCTCTTCCACAAGTTTTCGGACAACTGGTCGGACAAGCTCCTCACGAGATCTCCCAACCAGTGGAACGTGTACCAGCGCCTCCTGAACCACCCCCTCCACTCCTTGACGGAGAAGCGGCGTGTTTACCCCGATGCCACCGAGGACTCCCCCCCTTAGATACCGCGGGAAAGAAGGCAGCGTATGCCGCCTTCCGCACGTTCTATGGTGCCGACAAGAAATGGAAGGAGATACTCGCGAAGTTCGACCAGCTGCAGGAGGGGCAGGTGGGCTTCGAGCAGACGCTTGGAGGGCGCCAAAGCGCCTTCACAAACCAAATGGACCGCGTCGCAAAGAAGGTGTGTTATTTCGTGGTTCACTGTGCACCGTTAACCTTCCTGCCTTCAGCTCAACTCCATCAAGCGTGACTATGGGTTCCACAGTGCCCTCATTGCAGTGGGCTCCCATGTCAATGAGGACTCCTCCCTTGGGGTCGTGCATTGCACCGACGGGCTCTCAGGCGTACGTTCCCTTGTTTATCACAGCAATCCACACTGACATCATTTCAATCCAGTTCTTTGATCGTCTTGGCTACTCCCACGACGACATCGTCGGGTTGGCAAAAACGGAGGCCTAGTAGGTGCCTCCCCCCATACCCGCTTCATTGACTTACCTCATACCAGCGATCACGAGGGAAAGGGTACAGTGAATATCGTGAACGGCGGGCTCGCGCCAGCAGGGCCAATGCCCAGGGCTCCGACAAAAGCCCCGACAAAAGCTCCGACAAAAGCTCCGACAAAAGCCCCGACGGTGGCTCCGACGCCGGCACCGACGTTGGACGGCGACGACAACATCGACGACTCGGACCCCGTCTTTGCGGGCTCCAAGGTCAGGTATATCACCCCCAACACCGAGGGGCTCGAACCCCCGAAGCGTCGTGCTGCCGTCGCCAAGGCTAACAACATATTTGTCCAGGCCCTCCTGTCAGAGGCCTGCATCATGGATACCACCAAGGATGTCTTCCGCGCCAATGGCAACGGGTTCTCGTTCACCTCGTTGCCTGCTCAGCTCCAGTCGCAGAAGATCATCGTCATGGGATACCCCATGGGTGAGGGTGTACGGCTCCCACGGCAGCTCCCCAAAAACAAAGCATCGAGCGCCCTCCGAGTTCCCGAGAGGAAGGCTATCGTGCAGGCGCTGGCGGCACGTGATGATGGGCCTGAGGCAGGGCTCCGCTTTTTTATGGTGGACTCCGTGGATGGTGTGTCACCTATTCTTTTTTGTTTTCAATATACTAATATTTGATTACAGAGCACGACACCGTGCTTTACTCCCACAACTACGCTTGGCCGCCGCCGAACCCCGCGACCACCGACCCTGTGGAGGTGCACCGCTTCTGGTTCACGTCAAAGGAGCTGTGTCCTATCATGGAGGCAGGAGGTGATATGTGGTGCTCACAATACAACATCGATGCCGACTACCCCCTTAACGACAACGACGACGGCGCACTTCAGTCGACAAAACAATCCCTGCAACGCGTCCCAATGCAGGAGGAGCCAAAGACAAAGAAGGGAAAGGCGAAGGTGAAGGTGAAGATGGAGTCGAGGTCGAGGTCGAGGTCGAGGGTGTCAGCAAAGGGGAAGGCGAAAGGGAGGGCAAAAGTGACACGGAAGGAGGAGGATGACGAAGAGGAGGACGAGGAGGAGGAGGATGGGGAGTACGAGCTGGAAGAGGACGAGGACGAGGAGTACGAGGAGGAGGAGCCAACTGTACCGCCGTCGAGGAGGCCTCCGACCACCAGCGGCCCTGTCACGCGCTCCACGCGCTCCACGTCTGAGGTCGCACGTCCGCCGCCTCAAGTGCTGCAAGAGGGTGGTGGCGCATCCAAGTCCAAGCCTGTGACCAACTCCGTCCGCGTGGACACAAGGAAGAAGGCTGTCCGCCCCCGTGTCGACGACGACGACGATGACGCCTCTCCGGACACCAGCAAGAGGCAAAGGCTGTCGCCTCCGTCGCCTCCTCTGATCCGCGGCCATGACAACCTCCCCCCAGGCCCCGTGAAGAAATCTCGGTTGCAGGGGGCCTCCGTTCGCATGGCCAAAAGTGTGCAGTTCATCCCATCCTCTGTGTCCCCTTCCCCCCCGCCTGCCCACACACACGGCAGGATCCCACCGAAGCCGTGGATCGAGCTACCCGCACGTCAGGCATCACGCCAGCAACCATCGGGCTCCGGGTCACGCTCGTCGGAAACCTCCCGCCTGCCTCCCCCGCCAATGCCTGTGGTGCCGTCCCCGCCGCCTCCCGTGGTGTCTTCATTGCGTCAGCCTGTGGCATCGTCGTCGCGTCAGCCTGTGGCATCGTCGCGTCAGCCTGTGGCATCGTCGTCACGCCAGCCCGTGGCATCGGCATCACGCCAGCCGCTGGCGTCGTCGCATCAGCCCTCGTCGTCACGTCAGCGCATGGCATCATCACCCCGCCAGCCCGTTGCGTCGTCGTCACGCCCACACGCTTCGGGGTCCGGGTCGCACGCGCCGCCAGTGGCCTCCTCCTCCCGATCTCGCCAGCGCCCTGCAGCCGCCCCAATAGCAATGACCCGGGAGCAGGTAGAGCAGTTCCGCCTCCTGCTTGCCGCGGCCGAGGGCGCGCTCCAACTCCAACAGGAGGATGAGGACGAGGGCTACAACGACGACAGTGATCCGTACGATGCGTAAGTGTTTTTTGATGCAATACTGTGATGTTCCCGCTGTAGCGGCATGCCTTTGTACCACCATCCACCCTTTCTTGGACTACCTTCTTGCTGCTCCTCACACTGTACGCTACCCCCGTATCTTGATCAACGTCCTCATTTCTTCGTTCTTGTATTTACTATGTTATATTTCTTGAGCCTTGTAGAAGATAGATTTCTTGGTTGTATCTATAGTTCTGTACCCTGTATCTATATGTATATAGTAATCCATGTTAATACTGTACATTGGTGTGAGATCTGTATGGATTTTAGGACCAAACGGAGGCCTCCTTGTAAGTTGATTTCGAAGCTAAGGTACATGTTCTGGTTGTATTCATAGCTGTCCAGCCTATACACATATACATGCAATCATATCCATTGATACGACAGCTTTGCGGGAGATCTGGACGGGTTGCGTGACACAACAGAGGCCTCCCCGTCTGTAAAGCCTAAGGTCAGTGTACATGCTGTGGACCTCCCAGTGCCCTGCCATCCAGAGTATCATACCTGGGACCGTTCCGGGCATTCCGTATCTATCGTATTATCCGCTGATTCGGAGCACCGGAGCCTCCATCGCAAGTGATATTAACCGGTTGGTGGCCCTCAATCACGGCTCACCAATGCAGCATACAGTCAACAGATCCTTACCTAATACCTGAGCAAGGAAGGAATACCGGACAGAATACCGGACAGAGAGTTTGTGCCAAAGGAGCCCGCGATGGGGGGCCCCCAGGCCCCTGTTGCTCTATTTGGATTTGGCAGGTCAGTTTACATAATAGAACACTGAGACTCCTTCATAGATGTCGGACCTCTTAGGTACTTTAATTGACACGCATAAACCCCCCTAAGAGGTTCCATACGTAAGAATATAGGCGTCACCTTTAGGTGGACTAGTTGAAGGCAAGATCGTCGCTTGTTCGTGTTTGGCTGTACCGTCTTCCAAGCCCCTCACCGCCTGTTCGCGATCTCCAATTTCAATCCCCACCCCGAACCACTGGCCGATGAGTTCGTCCGCCTCTGGGACGACTCTCCGGCGTCCCCGCCGCCCCGCTCCGCGCTCCCACTCGACGCTGTGATCGCCGTGCCCACCGCCGTGGTCCGCGCCGCCGTCCCCACACGCCCCCAGGGCCCGCACGACGGCCACGCACATACGCTACGCACGCTCGTCGCCGCGGCCTCACGCCCGACGCCCTCGTGCTCCTGCGCACCCTCCCGCGCCCGCGCCTCCTCACGCACACCGCCGTGCACGACCTCCTCGCCCCCGACGCCCCGTGCGCGGGTCGGCGCCGCTCGATGCATCGTCCGCGAACTTCGGTGCACGGAGTTGTTGTGCGGCACGCAGATGGGCGGCCGTCGCAGAGGCCTATCACTCTCTGTATGCTCGACGTCGTCGTCAGCGCGGACTCGTACTGTCCACGCACGCACCCTCGCCGCGGCCATCCGCGCGCTCCTCCGCCTCATCCCCGCCGCGCAGCACCCGCACAACTGGGCGCGCACGGTCCGGCGCCCGCAGATCCTCGTCCTCTCTGGCCAGCTCGTCTCGCACCCGCGCTTCGCGCCATGCCTCCTCATGCGCCGCGCCGTCGAGAACGCCGCGGAGCCCGGCCGCGAGCAGTGCGAGTGGGTCGCCGCGGCCCTCCTCGTCGAGGACTAACAGCTCCATCTGAACCTCGTTACTTCTGTCCACAAACCCGGTTGCTTTTTGGCTCGATTTTTACCAGTCTCGAGCCACCTTTTCCCGGAATTCCAGACACGAATTCTTCACCTGCAATCCAGAGCTCAGCCGCGACTCGGAGCTGCGAGCATCACGGTGGATTATTTCCGAATTTTTGTGGATATGTTCCTAGCATCCTGAACTCTGACGGTCAACGCTGAGGACGCTTGGAATATTGAAGATCCTCCCTATTGTTACTCCATATCTCTCCGCCAACGGCATCCAATCTCGGCTCTTTTCCTTCCACTCTTGCTCTAACCTCCTCGAGCTCGCGAATATGGCGTCCCGATTACGAGTCGAGCGTGCCTGCCGCGGTCTCTCCGCGGCAGCGCTGGCCAGGTGGTGCGCAGTCCCGTGCTCGCGTGCGCACTGACACGACGCCGCAACCCAGTTCATCCTCGTGGTCAAGTGCTGCGCGCCCGTCACACCCTCCATCACGGACACCAGTTGTATCGGAGGGGAGCTCGCCGAGCTCATTGCGGCCATCATCGAGGAGAAGATGTCTCCCTTCGTCGGCGTCCCGCCCAAATACGCCGTGGACAAGCTGTCAGTAACCTCCGCACATTCTGCCTACGACCGCGCACCCATGCACTTCGACAAATCATGAATATGGTCGGGCACCCGAAGCAAGTTCCGAAGGCGCTCGCAGTGGCGTGGACCTCATCTGCGCGCGGGCGGGTGAAGACGGCGGACATACGGGCGACATCCCCGCGAGCATCCGAATCCGCGCGTGCGGCGACGTCATCAAGGGTCACAAGTCACCGCTAAACGGGATCGTTGGCGCGGAAGCGGTGCACGACGGCCGGGGGCTCGCGCCGAATCTCATGTGGGGCGCCGAGACTGTCTATGCGTCCCCCGTCGTTCCCTCTCACGTCTATTGGCTTAATTTGCCGCAAACCAGGGGTCGGCGATCCCGTCGCCGCCATCGAGGGCCAGCGCGCCGCCGAAGCACAAGGAGCTGGCTGATCCTCAGCCCCGGGTTTGAGGACGCCGTCACGACGCTGATCTTCACCGGGCGGCCCCTGTGTGTGCGGAAGGCGCCCAACGTCGATGACTGGTAATCCTCCAACTCGAACACTGCCGCGTTGCCTGCTCACTGCTATCGCACTGGAACACAAACCGCCAAGCGAGATTAAGGAGCCAGGGCATTATCCCATACGAGCTCGAAAAGCACCCCGGAAAGTCTGTGGAGGGCACCTTCTGTCGCACATTCTGGAAGTAAACAGAGATATATGTATCAGCGGCATGAAAATCCCCCCAAAATACTGTTTATAAAATGTTTGCAAATGAGTTTCAAACAGTTTGTAGCCATTTCTTTTCAGTTTACGGACTTGCATCAATGAAAGCTAAACAGTTGGAGCCTTAAATTTGACTGTATGGTTGATTAAGGGAAGTCAGAGTGGAAAATTCAGCATTGATTCTGAGTCAATTCTGTGTTCAATTCCTGCTTGAGTGTCCTGATTCTGTGCCAAATTCTACTTACACTGATTCACCATTGATTGTATTCCTTTTTTTCTTCTTGTTTTTAGTACAGCACCCTTTTTGGATCTTTTTGGATTTGTTTGAGCTTCCCCCTTCTCAGTCTGCACCGTTTGAGGATACGTAAACTGAGTATTGAGTGTGGGCGGTGAGAGTAGAGCACCGACTGCTGCTCCTTCGCTTGTTCATGTTTGGCTGCGACGTCTACAGTAAATTTGCCTCCTCTCTCATGAATGCACCGGCTCTGTGTGGCCAGACTGCCGCCCCGCCGCCTGTTCGCGACACAAGCCACCCAATCCGCACCCCGAACCGCTGCCCGATGAGTTCATTCGTCTCTGGGATGACCCTCCGCCGCCCCCAGAGCGCGCCACACCGCCCCCGCTCGACGCCGTGATCGCCCGCCTCGCAGGCCCGCCGCGCCCGCAGCCGTGGTCCGCGCCCCCGCCCGCGCCGCCGCCCCGCACGTCCCGAACGACGCTCGCCCATGCACACACGCTGCGCACGCTCATCGCCGCCGGCCGCACGCCCGATGCCCTTGCCCTCCTGCGCACCGTCCCGCGCCCGCCCCCGCGCCTCCTCACACACACCGCCTGCACGCCCTCCTCCGCGCTTCCGACCCCAGCGCGCAGGTGCTCTCCTCCGCGCGCTCACCGCGTCCCCGCTCGCGCCGCGCACGCGCATCCACGCACGCACCCTCGCCACGACCATCCGCGCGCTCCTCCGCCTCGTCCCCGCCACACAGTACCCACACGACTGGGCGCGCACCGCGCTGCGCCCGCAGATCCTCGTCTCTCCGGCCAGCTCGTCTCGCACCCCGCGCTGCGCACCGCGCTCGACATCTACGTCGCCGCGCGCCGCCTCTTCGTGCGCCGCGCCGCCGAGAACGCCGCGGAGCTCGGCCGCGCGCTCGTCGCCCAGCGCGAGTGGGTCGCCGCCGCCCTCCTCGTTGAGCTCCTCGTCAAGGACTACCAGCTGCTCAAGACGCTCCCAACGCTGCTGCGCGAGGCTGGCGAGGGGTCGAACGACGGCGTGGCGGCGGCGGCGCGCTACAGCGAGTCCGCGGGCCCCCGCCGGCCCCCTCCCGCGCGCGGCCCTCACGCGGCGCCTCGCGCTGCTGCGCCTCGAGGACACGCGCCCGGCCATCGCGCGAGCGCTCGCCGCCGCGCTCACCGTGCGCATGGAGTACGTCCTGCGCGTGGGCATGGGTGATGAGGTTGAGGGGCAGCCTGCCTCCCGTTCGCATCCTAACTCCGCCGACGGGGACTCGGACTCGGACACCCAACAGGACGACCGGTCGACGAACGTCAACGCCAACCCACCCCCGTCGGCGCGCAAACCGCACTCGCCCGCGCGCGCGAAGCACCACGCCAGACGGCACTGCAGGCGCTCGCGGCCCTCGGCGCGCTTGTCGACGCGCGCCAGCTCCCGTGGGGCGGCGTCGGCGGATGGATAGCGTGTGTCGGGCTGGTGAGTATGTGTGTTTCTGTTCTTCTTTTTCTCCTTTTTTCTTCTGAGTCGTTTCCTCCATTTCATTTCGTCGTTTCGTGTCGTCATTTACTTCGCGCGCGCCTCTGCCCTTCGTTTCTTTTCCTTTCGACCGCGGGTCGGCTGCTGCTTTTCCGTGGCGTGCTCGCGCTCGCGCCTGAGTGCCGTCCGGTCTCCGCGCTTTGTTTGCGGGTTAATTTTCTTTCTTACCATGCTTTTCTGTTTTTCCTCTACTTCGTTCTCCCTCGTTCCCTCACTCTATCGTGCTTCCTTACGGCGTATGGCTGGGGTGGGGTGGGGGTCCTGCTTGTAGTCGCTTTTTCTTTCTTTCTATTTTAAAAAGGAAATTCGGCGCGAGGTCAGGTATATGCGCCCTGCGGATGAATGGATGGCATCGGATATCCGCGCGCCATCCCGCCGTGTCATGCCCTCTGCTTTTCAATTTTTGCGTTGCGCCTTCCCTTATCGCCGGTGGGCTCGTCTACACGTTCTCATTTTCACTGTTACTCGGTCTCCTTCTTCCTTTATGGGGGTTTCCTTTCTTTCGAGGGATGTCGGCTTGGAGCTTTGGCTTTGGTCTCTTGTTTCCTTGCCCAGCGGATTGCTTTTTCAGTCGCCTATTCTTTCTCTTGCGCCCCGCGTGTGGCGAGAATTTCAATGTCTCCATCTCTTTCGCGTTTCGGCGCTGGAAGATGTGTTCTTTGTCGTATATCATTCTTCAGCCCTCTATTCTTGTCCTCCGTCCGTCCGTCCCACTACCTCCTTCCCTTCATTCCTTCATTCCTTATCATTTGTATTCTTTTCTTCTTCCTTCCTTTCCTTCTCCGTGTCCCTCTTCTCCCTCCCCCTCCTCCACACGCTAACCCATTTTTTTCTTCCCAGATCCCCCCCTCCTCGCGCGCCTCTCCGCCTACGTCCCCGCCCCGCCGGTACCGCTCTCCCATGCCTCGTCCCCACCCACACCGTCACCCGCCCCAGTCTTCCCCCCGTTTCACCCGTTCGTCCCCCGACGCCCCGTCGGCGTCCACTTCTCCCTCCCCTCCATTTCCTCCATCGGCCCCCCCATCTGCGCCAACACCATCTCCACCGCCAACCGCGTGGCGCACCCCACCCCCGCGCTCCTGCCCACGCGCGCGATGGGCCCTGTGCCGCCCATGCGCGTCCCCGCGCGCGTACCTGCGCGGCGTGCTCGAGGCGTACGCGCGCGCGCTCCCGCGCACGCCGCACTTCTTCTCGCTCGCGGAGCCGCGCGCGGGATTTGTTGGCGCGGGCTGGGTGAGGCGCGGGCTGGTGCATCGGCGGGTGCGTGTGCCGGAATCTGAGAATGTTCTCGGGGCGCGGGAGGAAAGCGATGATGCAAAACAAAGCGATGATAACGAACCCCGCCCGCGCTTGACGCACGCGCGGCCGGCGGACATGCCGGTGGGGATGTATGAGGACGCGGGGTGGGAGTACCTCGGCGCGGTGGAGGAGGACGAGATGACACGTCGGAGCGCAAGAAGGCGGTGCGGAAGGCGCGGCGGCGGGCGCGGCAGGCACGGGAGCGGAGGAGGGTGCGATGGCGGGGGGCGTGTATGGCGGGGAGGAAGACGAGCAGAGCGGATTCCGATGGAGAGGAAGAGGGGGACGAGGATGGGGAGGAGGGGGACGACGCGTATAAGGAAGGGGGTGTATATGGTAAGGAAGGAGACTACGAAATGCAGGGGCTTGGACGAGAACGACGACGTTGGAAGCCGCGCGGGCGAGAGCTCCTGCCACCAGCGGACCCTGCGGAGGCGGCGGACGACAGCCTGATGCCGCCGCCGACGATGGCCACGTACGAGGAGCTGCTGCGCGTGTTCCTGCGGCGCGCGCCGGGCGGGCTGTACGCCGCCGAAGGCGTGCCCAGCTGGGCGGAGCAGGGCGACCGTGCGGAGCTCGGCGCGCAAGAGGAGCAGTGGGGCGAGCGCGGGGAGCAGGACTGGGGCGCTGCGATGGCGATGGCGGGGGACGGCACGGGTGGTACAGCGGCGGCGCACTACCACGCGCCGCGCTCGCCGAACAACCCGGACCCAGGCGCGGCGTACCCCGCGCACCCGCTCGACTTCAAGGGTGCCCCGCCCCCGCCCCCGCTGCCACCGCCCGCACGCGCCCGGGCGCCGCCGCCCGCGGGCGAGAAGCACCGCACGGCGCTCGCGCGGCGCGTGCTGATGCATATGCTGCGCGAGCGCAGCCCGCCGCTGCCGCCTGGGACTCGCCCGGGCTGCGGCGCCTGTTTGATCGCCGCGGGCGCGTGCTGGCGGCAATGGGCGGCGGGCTCGCGGACGAGCTTGCACGGGGGAGCGGCGCGGCGGCGCGAGGAAAGAGGGGCCGTGCGCGCGTTTGCGGAGGCGGGCGGGCGGGCGTATGGTGTTAGCGAGGATGGGCAGGCGTATATGGATGCGGAGTGGGAGGGGGCGGCGGAGCGGGAGGGCGTGGAGGGCTGGGGGGTGCGCGGGAACGGCGGGGCGGGAGCCCGTATGGGTACGGGCCTGGGGCGGAGGGGCGGCCGGGCGGGCGGTGGAAGTGGGAGCGGTATGATCGGACGCGCGAACAGCGGCTGGATACGGCGCGCGCGTCGACGGATGTGGATCGGGAGGAGAGGGAGCTGCGCGTGATGAATCGGCGGTTGGGGGAGAAGACGCCGGATATGGATCTGGAGGCGTATTATGTCGGGCGGTAGGAGAGCAAAAGGTCCGAGGTTTTGCGTGTTCTCGGCGTGGTCAAATCCTTACAACTCTCAGTATCGTACATGGGGTTCTATACATACCCCGTTCGATGTCCGTAGTACGCGCCATGTGACCCGTCAAAAACCCCTCCCAGCGCCTACCGACTATCCATGAATAAGAACGTGCACTGCGTGCGTTGGCGATCATCTGCTGGCTCCACCTGCGGCAGACTCGTTTTCGTTCTATTCGAATCTTATGTGCGTTGGGCGGCATGCTCATCATCAGCATTGAGGTTCAGCCGGTGCTCGTTCTACAGACTGGCGCTTCAAGTTCAAGTAGGTTTTAATCGGCCCTCATGCAGAGCCGGGGATTGTCGGAGGCAGACGACTTATGGCCGACCTGATTTTCACGCTGCTCCGTAATAAGGAGCGGGTAGGTGTCATGTCGGCTTGTACTATCTGGAGCAAGCTGAATGAAAATCAAATTAAAATATGCTGAAGTATGGAGTCGCCGGGTTCATGTCGCTCCTCAACATCAACGGTCAGGGGATTCATTCCTCCCATTAGTTGAAGGATGAAGTCCTTGGGTACCAACGGTTTTCCTGCAGCCGTTTGACCAAGTTTAACAGTCCCACAGTTTACGACCAACCTCTAGGCACAGATGAAATGCACCACTGCCACTTGGGTCTTCGCTTGTTCTACTTGATGGACAAGGCTTTACGCAGACTGAGGAAAATATATTAACTGAACTAGGTCCCGTTTAGAACTGCCTCCCTCCGAGTCGTAACTAACTGTCAAACAGAACGATTATTGCTTCCAATTTTTTCTTGGTGTACATCCACCACCCAGCAACGGGTCGCACTGTATCATCTTGGCCGGTGGAGGACAGATTGCAATCGTTGCTGGAGGTTATTCTGGTCGCGATCATTCCCGCCGTTATGGCGCAGTCAAACAGCTTATTGTTATCGTTGAGTTTGACGTCCACTTCGGCGTAACACGGGGGCATGTTCGTAGCGTCAACTTGATGAAACTCAGCACCATCCAGCTCGAGCTGCAAGTTACTGCCCTGCCACAAATTGGAATACTTCTGATAAACCTTCCGGAATTCCTCGGCTGACAAAGTCTCGGGAGCCGTTGTTGAAACTTGATCCTCCTGCACGCACAAGGCACCACCATAGTAAGCACCGACGAGACAGTATTGGACCAATACGTACCTTGAGAGGATTACCGATCCATTTTCCCTTGTCATTGAATACGCAGAATGCATTGATCCACCCGGAATAATAGTCAGGGCCGCTTCCCATATTCTCCATGTGGGCGACCTTTTGCCAAAAATCGATGTTCTCTCGGCTTTCAGGGGCATCGAAGGCGGCAACAAATCGCGAGATGACTGGGCGAAGGAGATGGTACCAGGCAATTGTCTCAATTCCAAACTCCTTCAGCTTCTCCAATCTCCCCAGTATATTCTTCCAATCGGACTTCTCTCCCTCGAGCGTAACACGCGGAATGCCGCACTCTATACCGCAATATTGATACTTGAAAAATGCCTTCAGGGTCGCCATCATCAGGATAGCGCTCACGGTGGTGTCGGTCATCGTGGTTGTTGTGAAATTCGGGAGGACCCATTCACGAAGAGAAGGATCGACAATATTCTTTTCCAACTCGTCCACCATCTCGCGCGACATAGCCCCAAAATCGAGAGTGTATCGGGTGCCTTCGGCAGTGATGGTCAACTCTCGCTGCCCTTCGTGAGCTACGAAATTGGCGCGGAGAACCTCTGCGTTGGCATTTACGAAGTAGTTGAATTGGGTTAAAATTGTCATCCACACGTCGTCGGGGCGAATGATAAGGGCGTGATGTTGGTTGTACGCAGAAATGACGGTGTCAACGAACCCATTCCGCTTCGGCATGATGTTGGGGATCTTTGAAGTCCAATCCCGCCCAGGGGTACCACTAGAAATGCTGGTGTCAACCGCCTCCTTTCGCTTTGGTATGGCCCCGAGGGTCATTGAAGTCCAATTGCGTTTGGGCTCCGTGGACCCGCGATTTCGAGATCTGACGGTATCAACATGGTTTCAAGCGTTCAGATAAACAAACGAACGGTTTTCTCTCAGTGGTATCGGAGAGAGATGATTGTAGGAACTCGTCAACTGTTTTGTACTGTGGTTCGCAGGAATTCTCCATTATTTCCTTCGCAGTTAGTCCGGCCACCATGGTTGGTTGGAGTTGCACTGGATTGGCGGCATGACTTGCAACGGAGAAAGTAACAGGCATTGTTGGATGGATGGCGGAGCGGGGATTTGGTGGGAATGAAAATCTGAGCTACTCCAGGTGCGGGGAATGCAAGAGGGATGTAAATAGGAAGCAGAGACGGCGGCAGTGCAACTTTATGCCTTCTGATCTGTCAGCGATGGCAGTGATACAGCATCGATATCTTTTCGGGCTAACTTGGAGAAAGAAGATCAGATAATTCAAAACTACACAATTCGCACGCAGGCTTATTACAACAGAACAGCAGTTTACTTCTCTTACACGGCCAAGGGACGAGGAAATTTGGTAACGCACTAGAGTTGTTTCGCATCGTGTGGGAACGGGCGTCTGGGTAAGTAGAACCAAAGTAGAACAGGGACGATTCTGATCATGATGATCATTGTGCTGGTGCTTTGGTGAAGAGCCACCATCCGATGACTGGGTGAACAATGTCGTTTTTGCCAGATGCTGAGAGACGAGCGTCTCCACTAGAATATACCCGAGTCCCTATAGCGCCCGCGGTCATCACCGAGTCTCGAGTTGTTCCCGTGTTTAGGGACACAAGCTTAACATCGACCTCCGCATAGCTGGGTGGGATATTGTTGCAGTCGACCTTGTGGAATGGGGTACTATCTAAAACCAACCCGGGAGAACGATAAGAATACGTTTCCCAGAAGCGGTAAGCCGTCAAGGATTCGGGAGCGACGAAGGATTGGACGTCCTGCAGATACGATCAGTCAAGTACTTCATAGCGCTGAAAAAGGCTCACAGTGTTCAATCGATTTCCTATCCATTTCCCCCGATCATTGAAGGCACAGAAAGCGCTGATCCATCCGGAATAATAGCTGGGACCACTTCCTCCGGGCTCATAATGGGCGACATTCTGCCAAAACGTTCTGTTGCTCTCCCCATTCGGGTCGTCGAAGGCTTTGACGAATCGCGAGATGACGGGGACAAGGAGATGATACCACGCAATGGTCTCGATGCCGTACTCCTTCAGCTTCTCCAACCTTTCCAAAATCTTCTCCCAGTCACTCTTTGTCCCCTCGAGTGTGACACGGGGAATGCCACAACATATCTCACAGAATACGTATTCGAAGTAGGCCTTCACTGTCGCCATCAAGAGGATTGAACTAACCGTAGTGTCGTTCACTGTCGTCGTAGAGAAGTCGGGGAGAGCCCAGGTGCGTAGAGTTGGGTCCACGATATTTTTATCTATCAGGTCCACCATTTCCCGCGCAAGCTTTCCGAAATCCCCGAATGCCTCGGTAGTGACGACCAGTTCTTTCTTGCCCTCGTGAGCGACGAAATTGGCTCGGAGAAGCTCGGCGTTTGCATTGACGTAGAAATTAAACTGCGTCAGTATGGCGATCCATACATCGTCTGGTCGCAGAACCAGGGCGTGGTGCTGATTGTAGGCAGAGATAATGGTATCGACAAAACCGTTTGTCTTGGGGATGACGTTGTGGACGACGATCCCCTCTGTGGAATCCACGACAGTGCTGACCAGCGGGGAAGGAACCGCCGGCTCGAAGTTGATGCCCTTGAACTCTCGAACAAGGGTATCAACCTTGCCGGGAAATTCGTAAGTTGGCGTTGGTCCTTTTGAAGGCGTGACAGTGTCGGAAGCGCTGGAATTTGTCTGGGGAGGTGTGGCTGGGGATGTGGAGTAATGTTCGGAAATGACGGAATCAGCCCAACCCGTCGTCGTGGTAATGTCAAGACCTTCAAGGCCCAGAGTAGGAGCTAGCGTGCTAGACGTAGGTCTGACAAGACATTCGAGGGTAGGAGCTGGCGCGCTGGACGTGGTTCGGACTCTGGCGTCGGTGCCCTTATTCCGGGAGAACAGGCTGCTGAGGCGTGAACGTTTGGTCTTAGTTTGTGACTTAGCCGCACCGGCCGGAACGACTAGCGAGCTTAGAGACTTTAGGGTACTGAAATAGTACAAATCTGGAAGCAAGTCACGCACTGTAGGTCTTGAGAGAATGAGGTCCCTAATATCTCCCCGGCCGTCGCGTACTGGGTCGGGCAAGCCTCGGCGAGGATGTCCCTCGGGCTTAGCCCCTTCACGCTCACGCCCATAGCAGGTTTCGCCGGATGCGGCGCGACATTGAAGGTAACAGGCATTGAGCAAGACAGGCAGTGGGGAGGTGTCCTCGAGGTCCAGATGTATTCGCTGGTAGGTGGTTTGAAGGCTGTTGAAGAGGCTGTTTCTGGAGAAGCCAGTGAACAGAAGAGTCGTCACGCGGTCCGACAGTGCCACTGATCCCATGAGATCCCATCTTGACCATGATGGATTGCTTCAGCGTAACAGGTTTCGACAAGTTTTCGAGAAAGAAAGAGTCGGAGAAGACAAGGCATCAAGTACACTCAGACAAGTGTAAGTGCAAGTCGCGCCACAAGTGGCAGTTATTTCAAGCTCCGGTCAAACTCCGCCTCAAATCCGATTATACGGTTACAGTACTGTCACGATAAACTCTGCCAAACCACACCTCCGCAGAATCTTTGCCCTCGCCCTCGAGCGGCCTGACATCTCCCTCTTTCCCCCACATGTTACCGGTAAACGCAAACCCATCCTCCGCAGGGGAGTCACCGGCCACGAATTCCACGACATAGCGATCATCGAAGCCGACGATGACGTCTCCGTCCTCCCCGTATCCCTCCGCCTGCCGCGCGTCGTTGTTGGACCAGATGACCGATGCGTTGAATGTGTTGCCGCTAAAGTGAGCTAACCGGAGGTAGCTGGAGAAGAAGCCTTTGAAAGGTACAATGTAAGTGGGTATCGTGTCCGAGGAAGCCCCCAGTATCCGCTGGACGACCGAGGAGGCGATGACGGCCGTGCAGGCGGGGGAGAGCCCGGAAGTCTTCGTCTGGACGAAGCATGGTTGGATGGAGCCGTAGGCACCGTGGTGGAAGGTCCCTTCCATCTGAGCGAAAGAAACAGATGGGAGCACGGCGGGTAAGGGACGGGGAGTAACGTTTTGGTTTTCACGGATGCTTTTTTCTACGGCGTCCACAGAACTAGATGGGGGGGAGATAGTCAACCTCACCTCATACCGTCAACACACAAGCACATACCGTGGGCCCAGTCGATGGGTTCTAGGCCAAGAATCTCGTCAATTATTCTGTATTTCACAGGTTCCATGATCCGGTTCCCGTTCTCGTCATTGGACAGGACGACAACAGCCAAATTGTCGTTCGGCAATCGAGAAACTTGCGTCTTGAAACCTGGGTTGCTTCCCCCATGCTCGACGATCTCGTGCCCACGGTATGAGAATCTGTGCTGTCCGCATCCATAAACTTGAGGACTCTATACGAACGGTCAGGAAATATCAATCCATGGATAGAATCGACGTACAAGCTCCGGATATTGCGCTTTTTTCTTAGACACGCTCACTCCTAGCGCAGCGTGCTCAATGATATCCTCGGGAATTACCGTCTGGTTGGTCATCGGGTGGCGTCCTTTGTTAAGTAGAGTGGCTACCCAGATAGACTACGAGTTAAGGGTTAATACGGCGATAACATCAAGTCACGGAGAACGTACTAGATCTCGCGCGGACGTCAAGACGCCTCCAGCTCCCGCCCATATTTTTTCTTCGCCGGGTCTTTGAAAATACGGAACAGTGCAGTCTTCGTTCCATTGAAGCCAAAAAGTCGGTCTTCCATGCTCCACTGGAATCCATGCGCCAGAGCCCCGCGTTCCTCCGCCTCAGCAACGGAATAAGTGGAAGACGACATTCCGAGCGGAGAGAAGACATGCTCCGCGATGTACGATTCGTAGGACTGGTTCAAGAGCGTCGCTGGGAGGTGTGATAGGGTTTCGTACATGAGATTGTTGTACTGATACTGTTCCCGGTGCTCTGCGGATGGTTGGAGGAATCGCAAAGTGGATATCTACGGTTTTTGTCATGAACGCTATCTCGAGTAAGCATGGGGATCTCCTACCATTTCGGAAACCCCTCCTTCTCTAGCCTGCCCCGAAAAATCATGCCGTGGCAACCCCGTTCGGTGCGACAACATGTCTTGAATGGTTACACCGTTCTGCATATCCTGGTCCATCAAGCCCCATTCAGGAAGGACGGTTTTGATTTTCGTGTCCCAGCCCAACTTTTGCCCGCGCTGATGCGCCAAGGACGCGTTATTAATGAGAAGCCCTACCGACACGGACAGAAACAGCTTGCTATTCGACGCGATGGCAAAAAGCGTGTCGGGAGTCACAGGCGAGCCATCTGCCTGTGCTGTTCCGTAAGAGCCAAATTCGATGTCCCAAGTTCCAGGGCGTCCACTGATATCCTGCCGCACGACCGCCACAGCGAGCCCGGACGAATTCCATTGTGCCAGAAGAGACGTGATATAGTCGTCGATTTTCGGCGTGATCAGGACGTTCCCTGAGGCGGCAGGACGCTGGAAGGGCACTTGAATGGTCCAGACAATAGGCAAAAGAATGAACGGCAGCAAGAGGCGCATTTGCCGAAAAAGATAACGGTAGAGATAGCATCGTATGTACGTACGCGAGTATGACTCACGGAAACGCGTTGATTCTATTGGTCCACGTTGGGTTCGGTCTCAAAGTCACGCCTTATCAAGATAATAGATGTGGGCTGAGGGCGAAGAAGGTCGTGGGTCCACGCCCCGGCTTACAACTGATTCCACAGCGAGAAGAAAATTAAGCAATTATGGTTGATGCACGGGGTACATCTCAAAAATCAAAATATGGGTTTTTCCGGGGTCAAAGAGGGAACGGTCAAAGAGTGAATAACTGCAAATATCCCGCGTTAGAATTGACCGGTAGAGTGCTAAATACGCCGCACCTGGCCCTCACCAGCAGCTGTCCGCCGCTTCATGACTTTCACGGCCTCGGCCCTCCAGTCTGTTGCTAAAATTTGTCCCAGCCGCTGCTGTACAGCACCCATCCGCATCGCATCGACGACGTCACTTTCACGTTCAGTTAGCTTGGGCTAGTCGCGACTTGACTTGGATGGTCGGCCTACCTGTCGATGGGGTGCGCAATGGCATCTTGAATCGCCTGGACAAAACCCTCCATGTCGCCGGCGAACACGTACACGTAAGGCGGGTCGAAGTATTTCAGGTTGAGGTGTTGAGTATCCCAAAGGGTCTGGTCTGAGATGTTATTAGGGTCCCACTGATTGTAGTTAGTACATGTAAAGAGGATGAAGACGAAAACGCACTTTAAAAATAGGATTGATGAAAGGAACCCCTAAACACAACGCATCGTATGGAGTGGGAGATCTGGGAAAGACAAAGTCAGGGCAATAAACCAATCCGTCTGGCGCGGACGCACGTTTCCGGTAAACCCATCCCGACAAGCGCAACCGACTTCGAAAGCGCGATGTAGAACTCGCCTCGAGGCAGTTTGCCTAGATTCTGGATGGTGTTCGAAAACTCGGGAATATTGCGCTCCGTGCCGGCCAAGAATTGGATCTGCGTCGCGGCAGAGGCGCGTTCAAGTATTTCGGGGTCCCATGCGCGCGAAGCTGTGGCAAAGTACCGAGAATTTTTGCCCATCACGTAGGCCTGTAATTGCCGTTCAGCATGTGGCACGAAGGACCTGGTTGCACAGGCGGGCTCGATGCTGTATCCCAGGTACGTATTATCCTTCGCATCGCCAATGTACTTTGAACAATGAGCAGCGGAAGGCGGCTGAAACTCGAATCGCTCACCCGCTCAGGATTCAGGATTCAGAGTCCACTGCGGCCCCAGTGGATGGCTGTTGACTGACCACCAATAGAACGAAAATATCTTCCAAGCCGGGATGCCGTCCGTATTCTCCTCAGATAGAAGGCAGAGTGGGTCCGCAAAACATTCGGCGGTTTCCTCCGATTGAGCGAATATCATGGCGACGAGGTGCGGAAATGTTTGGTACATCTGGATCGTTCGCTGCCAGTTCACGGAATACAGAAAGCTGTATCCCATGTTTCGGAGCGCGAGAGTCTGTTCGCCGATTAGCTAAGATGACTTTAGGCATGTATGATACGAGGGCGTACGGTGGATCTGGCCCACACATCCTCGCCTCCGTTCCAACCGTTGAGCGCGCCGAGAAAGTGGTATGATGAGACAATGACAACTGTGTTTTTGAAAATCCGTCAAACGTCCCGAATAAACACACCAGTGTGTCGTACTTTTGGTCTGGTTTTGGCTGCAGTTGGAATTGTCGAGACACGCGAAAAGAGACTGCATGGTCTTCTGGTTTTCCGTTATCCACGATGTTTCTCTGGACGGGTCTCCTATGGGAAAGAGGTATTGGCTGATGCGCGACACGCGCTGCGTCTCGGCGTCGACGTCCACGTCCTTACCCGCGGCAGTCGGCGCGTTCAGAGGGTGCTGTCGATGGTGGCCTTTACAATGGGCTGTCTGCGGAGATTTGTAAAGAATATATGAGTCCGAGTCGTCGCGTATCTGCTCCCCGCGGGATTTAGCCATCCAAGAAAACCATGCGAAGGAGAACAGGAGAGCAAAAAGAATGAGTAAGCGGGGCAACCGAGAGTGTCATTCGCGCCCTCAGAGGCGGGTGAGATGGGGGCATATTGGCAAGGACATTCAGGAGGACGACGTCGGAGCAAAGCCTCAGGGCAATATTCCGAGTACATACAACTTTAGTAGGATAGGCATTCAATGGATGCCTATCGCACAGTCGAATGCCTATCACACAATTAGATGCCTATCCCGGATGCTTAAACACCTATCGCATGCTTGACTGCCTAACCAGTCACATCAGTGACATGAAAAGTGACACATGTTTTCAGTGACCACGGTCACAATGACCGTAGTACAGACGCTTCAACAAACGAAGCTCATACTTTGCTTGTTGAAGGCGTGCCCCCACTATCTAAGTAGACTTCAACTTGCATTCTACCATAGTATGTTTTGAATCAACAATTATGCTGGGATCAAGGAAATCCAAGGTGTAGGGTGCCCTTGAAATACTCGACCGGATGTTCACGGCATGTCACCCGTCACCCAAGATGTTCATTTTTTCAGGTGTTCATTCCAACAGATCACTCGAAAATTTACCATAAATGGTAGTCCGGCGAACGCCGGACCGGATTTTTTGGTATTTTTGAGCCGATTTGGGCCTCAAAGTCTCATTGTGACCGTCACCTACATCCAAAATGTTCAGTTCAGGACCCTCCGTCACCCATCACCTGAACATTTGGTCGAAATAGTACAGTAGAATGTCAAGTAAATTTAGGAGGCAAGATTCTTCCCCAAGCCCTTAAAGATGTGTGCCAAGTGCCGCAGATAAATGGTGTGTGCCGCACTCTTCGTGTTGTGTGCACTGCATCTGAACAATCCCGTGGTCACACAGGGGGGAGAAACCCTCAGTGGATAGGCATTCATGAAATGATAGGCATTTGTGAAGCAATAGGCATTCACCTGCATAATAGGCATTTTTTATAGTGATAGGCATTAGCCCCATCAATAGGCATCATCCAATGCCTATCATACTAAAGTTGTCGTGCCTCCAATATTCCTTCTCCATTCAGGAGGAGCTGCGGGTGAACTTTTGCGAGGTCACGCCGCCACAGGGCCACAATGACGTGTCGGAGATTGAAAACGCTCCAACAAAACCATGGCCGCGACCGGCCTCAGGCTCTTGTTTCTCTAAACACGTCAGTGATCAAACTCGTACCTATAGCGGCGGAACTTGAAATTTTGAAACTTGAAGGCGTGTTGTTTGGATTGAAAGCTAGGATGCAAACTGATCGGAATTTCGGAGAAGCAGAAAATGGGTGAAAAAGAAGCGAAAAAAAAAACAAGCAACAGTTTTTTACACCCATCTTCTTCTGAGCAATTTTGTCCCCTTTCTGACGTCGGGAACAGATAAGCTCCAAAATCTTCTGGTGGAAATCAAGAGGAACTCCACCAAACCCAGCCTTCCGATGAAATTTGACGGGGGTGCACTACGATTGACGCGTACACCTGGAAGGAACAAACTCAATACTGCAGTCCTGAGCGATCTTATTCATCCCGAAGTGTTTCGCTCCGCTTTCGTGTTCTCTTTCTTCATTGAAAATGAGGTTCTGTTCCCCGTACGCTCAGTCTGTGCTTTCATCAGCCGACTTGCTCAGTTTATTGCACTTCCCGTTCTTGACCCGACTCCACTGTGTCGTTCATGTCGGTCGTGATATCGCCCCTGGATGCCGTGGGGAAGCAGTTCGCCAATTTCACGTTGAAACGGCCCAGGTCGCGAGAGGAGTTTGATGGCGTCGTCGAAAGCGCACAGGCAGGATACAGAGATATGTGTGAGTCGGTCATTACTCTCTATGCGCTCAGATAACGGGAAATAAGATGGCGAGAACTTCAGAGCCCATTATCCCTACACGAAAAGTGGATCCGTCCATTCCAAGATAATGGTGCTGATATACCCCGAATTCCTTCGTTTAGTGATTACCTCCGCTAATTGTGAGTTTTTTAGCACTCTATGCTGTCCCCTGCAGACCCGTGAATCATGCACTGTCTAGTATGCCATGCGATGTTGAAATTGGAGATAAGATGTGGTTCATACAAGTACGTTCGTGCTCCCCACCGTTCAGGCTCTTAGTTTGCCATTAATCAGGATTTCCCACATCTGACTAAAGAAGTGCCTGAAGTGCACAAGGCGACCAAGTTCAGAAATGAACTGGTCGAGCATCTTCGAGCCTACAGTGCCCAGATGCCTTCATCGACATGTATCTCGGAGCCGGAGAAATTCGACATGACTTTTCTAGCGCCAAGGTCTACCTCGTGACTAGTAGGCCAGGGAATTTCAGCGGAGAGAATGCGTCCGACTACGGACAGCTAAGTCTGTCTCGGATCGTCAGAAATAAGATTCTCAAATACTACACGGCAGAAAACATCCCCAAGATGTCGTTTGAGGTGTCAGTTCTTGGCCCATTGTAACCCTTCTCGAGACTCAATTAGACTGCTTAGATGCGTCGGGTCGGTAGGACGACTAGATTTTCAAGGTGTAGTGAAGAACCTTCTCGAATCATGTGCAGGAGAACGCCAAGAATCAATCGAAGGAGATCCGGCGCTCAAGATGGTATTCCCCACGTTGGCCGATGTGCGGAAGACTAGGTTTGGAACAGAGGTCGGATCCTTGTATTCATGACCGCGTCCAGGTCCTCACGTCCAGGGCGCGTCCAACATCAGCAGTCACATCGACTGGGCCACTCTCGAAGATAACTCGGCCGAGTTTCTGAAGTCGATATTTTACCACTACGAATCGAAGGATCCAGGATGCCTCTTCTACATGAAGAGCATTCTAGCGCTTCACGAGGGAAAGCCCACGAAGACGCTGCTCTATATGTACATGGGTTCGCACAACTTCTCCGTGATACCAGAGCTGCGGGTCGACGTTCAAAAGAAGAGTACTCTGCGCCTGGAGAAGGTCGTGAACTTCGAGTGTGCGGACGTCGTGAACGGAGGCGATATCGAGAAGATGCTGGAGACGGATTCTTGGGAGGACATCGCGCCATATGTGCGGCCGTCTGAGGCTAACGTGGCTTTTGCTCTCGCCGTTGAACTTTCTCTTTATTATTATTATTTCCTGCAGCGCTATCATGCGGACGAGGGGCCGTTAGTTTCAAAGGCATGTGTAGCGGGATGGCATTTGGACGATGAGGAAGACTCTTACCACTGAGACTCCGACGTTGCTCCGATGAGCCATTGAGTTTGTTCAGTAATGCAGTTTGTTGTTCCTTGATCATTATGACATGCCGCAAATCAGGTCAACACCTCTGCCTTGCCTTGCCGGGATCTCGCCGCGCGTAATCAAATGTTTATGGAATGCAACGATCTCGACTTGCAGAGGTCGTCGTAGAAACGCTAAAGCAGGCCCATTATCACCGCCGTGAGTGACAGTGAGAGTTGACGCTTACTTTGCTATCATGCAAATAGTTGCTGTCAATGTACACTGGCGTCTCTCGGCGCTAGCTTAAGGTATCTGCGACACAAGTGGCCAAGTATCCCTTCCAAATTCCTGAGTCTTTGCCCACTTTCAGTCTAACCTGCAGTTCTTTCATGCACGTGGTTCGTGATTGTTGTGGCAAAAATCCAGACCAAATCGATTCCAGGCGATGATTCTGACTCGGGTTTCCGTGTGGTTTCCGTTCAACTATTTCAGCTGCTCTGCCCTGGTAACAAAATCAAAATCAACTTACCAATGAATACCGTCTGCGCAAACCCGTTTTTCTACCAAGGCCCTCATCTGATGACCTGTCGTTCTATTTCGGCCTCTGCGATGGTACCATGCTAAAACGTGTGTCGTGGAACGCGGAAACAAATACTAATCAGGCAATTGCGATTCTTACCAGCCAATCACATCACAGCCCTAATTGTCGTGCGAAACAATATCACTTTATGCGGCTAACGGACCCCGCAGTTCATTTAACAACGTTTTAGGCGCGCCGATTTGCGACCATACATAAGATTTTCCGCATGGATCGTTGTACCCAAGGAACCTGATTGCTTCCTGGCGGTGTACGACGACTCTGGAATCCTGACGGCCGCCATGACCTCGAGAGTGCTCTCCCGAATGCCCCCAGGTTTGCACTTCATACACGCATATCTGTGGCTTATGTCTCGCCCCAGACTACGACCCGTTTGAGAACGATCCTGCTCACACTCTACGAATTTGGGTTCGGGTATTTGATGTCATCTCGGCCGTCGGGTTCCTGCTGCTCGGAGCGGTGTTTTTCACCGCATTGCTTTCCCCGAGTGTCAAGAGAATATCGACGTGGTACGCGAACATCTTGGCGTGGATGGTCTTTTGCATCACACCGTTTCTCGTCGTCGGTCACCAAACCCATTTGGATCCACCCCCCTCGTTTTCGGCGTGTGTGGTTGATTCGGCACTCATGTATGCCTCAAGACCTTTGTGAGTGCCAAATTATCTGTATGAAATCCATTTTTTTTCTCACTCAAACCGAAGGGCTGCATTTTCTAGCCTCGCACTAGTCCTGCATGTGAGTTCTTTTTTACTCGGAAGGTCGGAGGAATCGTGACTGAATTGGTCGGCAGCTGTTTTTCAATGTCTCCACTCAACTCAAGCATGGCGAAGCACGCCCACAACATGTATTTTTGGCAAGTTGATGGAAAGCTCCCTACCAAGAGGAATCTAATGCTTTAAAATTTCAACAGCTACTCATCATCCCTCCGTTATTGTATATTATATTCTTTTTATGGACTCTGATGGTGCGCAGTCGTTCTCCTTTGTACAGGATTTCATACTAAAACTAATCACAGCTTGGGCTCCTCTATCCAGACCTGGTAGAACTTGAGCCCAGTGGATTTTACTGCCACCTCAAGCCAGCCATACCGTCAGCCTATAACATTTGATCTGCTGATGATTATTGATAGCGAGGTACAGCGCTATTGTGGTCGCCGCATTTGTCGCTTTCACCACATCTTGCGTGATAGTTCTTGAAGGTTGTTTTCTAGATATCATCCTCCACTGAGGAACGCTCACATGCTATCTTGCGCCGGCAGTGATAACAGGTGTTCTGCTTTATCGGAACTGGCGTGCATTTCGCGCACTTCACATGCGTCATGAACACTCCGTGTCACTCAGCATTCTCATCCGCGCATCAGCTTTCGGCGTACTGCCAATGATTGGACTGGCGTAAGTCATAGTATAGGACCACGACGGGAAGCCTGACTCTCAGCAGACTCAGCTTTACTACTTATGTTCCCAATCTCGTGGATAAGATATTTCCAGCCTACAATATTCTCTTAGCATCACGTAAGTGAAACAATTTGCGCCCATGGGAGATACGCGAATCGTGGTTTTCAGTCCCAACTGCAGCAGCTCTCATCTTTGGATCTCAAATGGTACGCGGATTTATCTGTTTTATAGGTTTTTTCATATATAAGAAACGACTACAGGACCTTATCCGCGTCTGGATATTCTGGAGGCGAGTACCGAAGGTCACCGATCAAACCGTATCATCGACAGCGTTCACTTCTGATGTCCCTTGACCATCTTGTTTGGTCGTCTCCGATAAAACCGGCGGACCATCATTTATGCATGAAGTGCTGCACGCATGTAGCAGAGCTCTTCCCCATAGAGCGAGCCCAGTTCCTTCCCGGGTTCCACAAAAAGATGACGTTGGATGAGCAATTTTAGACGATCCGTGGTAATAATTCAGGGACGGCAAATAGAGTAGCTACGGACCTTGACCTCAATTTACTATCAGCGGTCCATATCTTGTCCATACCGTAATATTTTCCAAAACGGGCGCTAGGCGGTTACGAGTACTTATGTTTACATAATACTCGTTCCTTTCATTCCTCCGAGGGGCTAAAAGTCTCCCTATTTTCCTTGTCTCCGATTTTTTAAGATAGTCTCCTTAGTGGCTGTGTCTGACTTCTTTAGTGGCTGTCCCTATACTTCGTTCACTTTTTCCTTACCCTTTAGTGGCTGTGTGGCCTAGGGCTGTGCTGTTTTTATTTACTTCTGTCTCTTTTCCCTGGTGTAACCGTCCCATGTCGCTCATTCAGAGGGTTAAAATAAGTCTAGTAATATACCTCCTTCCAAGTCCCCCAGCAAATTTTCAATATTGCCCTGGACCTGCCAAAGTAAATACACGGCCTGGTCTGCCTGGCCTCATCGAAATCACATCAATCATTTGGGTCTTCCTGGTTTGTCGTGTATCACTCAGCTTACTAAGCGGCATAATCGGCATGATGGGAAAAAAGAGAAGTACGAGATCCTGCCGGGCGCAGCCACGGCCCTCTACCCCCAAGTTGTTTGTCCATACTTGTCACGCAAGGAAATGGTAAATAGCCAGCCCTCTCTTGACGCGTTCATCGCGTCCCTGTGCACCACGGTTCCCCATGTCGCTCTTCGGTCAACCTGCTCAGCAACAGCAGCAACCCATTTCTAATATTTTTGGCGGAGGCAATAATCAACAGCAACAGCAGCAGCCTACTGGTGGCCTTTTTGGTACAAACCAAACCTCCACGCAGCCAGCGACGACATCGATCTTCGGGCAGCCGAATAACGCGCAACAGACACCATCTCTCTTCGGTAATACGAGCACCAACGCCAATACGGGAGGGGGGCTCTTCGGTGGCACTAACAACGCCAACGCGAATCAAGGGACAAGTGGAGGGTTGTTTGGAGGACAGCAGCAACAGCAATCCCAAGCGGGGGGTGGGTTGTTTGGAAACACCCAGCAGAACCAGCCTGCAGCTGGGTCCAGCATCTTTGGGAACCAGCAGCAACCGCAGGGACAGTCTAACACAGGTGGAGGGCTTTTTGGCAGCAACACTGCTGGTGGTAGCGGGGGGCTTTTTGGAACAAGGCAGGCGGGGGGCATTGCTGGTGGGCCGACGCTTCCTTCTCTCAACACCAATCCTTCCGGCGGCAGCTCTTTATTCGGTGGGAGCACGAACACCTTGGGGCAGCAGCCGAGCCAGCAGCAGGGATCCAGCTTCTTTACCCAGCCAGCGCAAAACCAGAACCAGAACCAACAACGTCCTGGGCTCTTTACCGGTACCAGCACCAACAACATCTTTGGCGCCTCCAACACGAATACTAATAACAATAACAATCGATCTGCTTTCGGCGGCTCGCTTGGGTTAGGTCTGGGACTCGGAGGCCAGCAGCAGGGGCAGCAACAGCAGCAGCAGATTCCCCTCGGTGCATCGACACTTTCCACCAGTACCCTGCGCGCACCTGTGCCTGTCGCTGGCGGGTCAGCACAGCAGCAAGCCGACGCGCAGACGCAGTTTGCCCGTCTGAGTGCACGAATCGAGGGTATCGCCGCCGCGTGGAACTCTTCGTCGCCTCAGTGCCAGTTTCAGGTCAGCACTGAAAGCCGTCATCGACTGATTGTCTTCTAACGTATCCATCTAGTATTACTTTTATAATCGGGTGGACCCAAACCAGGTGGGACTGTATGGGCGTCCACCGAATGCCACAAATGATGCGCTATGGGCGAGGGCGGTGAGGGAGAATCCAGACCCGACTTGGTGCGTCGAGTCCTTGTGAGCCGTCTTGACGATTCGCTGACGGCGGTCTCTCGTAGCTTAGTGCCGGCGATTGCGATAGGCTTCGATGATCTGCGGCAGAGGGTTGATGCACAAGGCCAGCAGGCGGCAGCACATCAGGAACGGCTGAAGGTGTGTACGGTCTTCCTTTTTCTCGCCATCTATCTCCACTCCACGTATGCACGCCATCATTCCTGCCCTGTACGCCCCCCTCACCGTAATCGCCTATCACCACTATCTATTTGATATTCTGCCGCCTTTCACGCGTTTCCTATGTGTTCTCCCTGTCCATCAACCGAACTAATCTTCCATAGGAACTGAAAACGCGGCTCGAAACACTCTCCTCGACACAGCACCAAAACAGCGCACGCATCGCCCGGTTTGCCTCGCTCCAGACGCAGCTAACGCACCGCCTGCTGGCGCTTGCAGCACACTTGCACCTACTCGTGCCGTCGCTGCGCTCGTCCGGGATCCGCGTGGAGGAAGAGGAGCTGCGCGGGTGGCTGGAGGAGCTGCGGGAGGACATCGGGGTGCGCGGGGGAGGGAACGGGGGGGTCGCATGCGGGGGAAGCTGGGCGAGCTATGGGCGCTGGTCGGCACGCTTGGGGCCGCACGGGAGGGCGCGCACGGGCACGCGCCGGGTGGGGAGTGGAAGGTCGTCGACGAGGATGGACTGGCACGTATCGCTCAAGTCTGTGCCCCGCGTCTTTTCCCCGCTTTGCGCCTTGCTTACTTGCGGCTGGCAGATATTGTCCGAGCAGCAAGCGGGGCTTGTGCATCTCACCAAGATCCTCCAACGGGATCTACGGGATATCGATGTCGTTTTGAAGGGAGGAGGTGCGCAGGGGAGAGTAGAAGAGGGCGATGGTGAGGATTTATGGGGCTCGAGGCGGTCCAGATAAAATACGCGCGTTAGCACTTGTTCTCGCTGGTCCGCAACGTATTTGTGTTATGTATTTGGCCTTGCGTGCCTTGGAGAGGAGCGGGGCTCGGAGCTGCTGCCTCTGATCCTTACTCCCATAATGACTTCTGGCCCCACGATGTAGGCAATCGCAAGAGACATAGTTCAGCAGGTTGCAGTCCTTCGACCCGACAGTAATTGTTGCTGACAGATCACTCCAATTCGTATGTGATGCCCTATAGTGTCACAAATCCTTGAATCCATGTTCAGAGCAAGATATGCTGCTCCATGTTACGTTGAGATGTTCCAACTCTCATTCAAGCTAACCTGGAGGTGTGCTCCAGGTTTTTTCTGGAACGATTTTGGCCCACTGCTGCCAAAGGGCCAATGAGCACAGTTGATGCTAGTGGCTTGGCGCAGCTTGGCTAGCCGATCAAGCCGAGCCGTAATTAAGCCAAGGCTAGCCAGCCGTTTCCCATGCGGCTATAAGTGGCTTGGCTTCGGCTGGAGCCGGTTTGAAAACCGCCCACTATTTTTTGGCAACTGCTTTCCTCTCCTCTCCTCGCTACTCTACATGTTGCCTGGCGCTCCCCTGGATTATACCTGCTCCCACAGTACTGCATACAGCAATGGCGGCGAAATCCCATGGCAGCAGTACCACGAGGCAACTTTGTTTGCCCTGTCTTGCGCCCTGTTATCGCACATCTTTGTACTGTATCGAGGCAACTCAGTGCTCTTTCTGGTCTTTTCGGAGCTGGCGCCAAAGCTTTGCCTGGCATCGAGGAACCTTTCTCCTGAAGGATACTTGACAAAGAATATAATTATCTCCCTCGGAGAATACTACATGTTTTTATCTGCATACACAGACCACCCCCGAACACTGGCTAAATCTCAGTTGTATGTGGGAAAAATACTAAAGCAGTATATTCACGAAGAGAATACACAGAGTACGACACCCTGCCTTGCACAGCTCGGATGCCCGGCACCCCACGCAGCAAACCCGTTCTGTTTTACAGCTGCGGCGCTTTTTTTGTGTCTGCCCACGACACCCCAGCTTGCGCTTGACCCAGACGGTCAGCTCCGCACGCGTAGTACGGTGTCGAGGCTCCCACGACCGCCTCATTGAGCGTTGCCTGGGTGATGGAACGGGAGGGAGGGGTACGAGCACGGTGTGGAGGTGCGTGAAGGGGAAGAGGCGGGCGAGGCAGTGGTGAAACCTGCGGAGGCGAGGGTGGCGAAGAGGTGAGCAGTCTGGAGCTGTGTCGTGAAGGCCGAATCCAGTGCTGGGCTCGATTCAATTGCGTAAGATGAATGGGGGCGACACTTGGCGACACTTGGTACACATTATCTCATTGCGCAGGCGAGCCGTACGGTGTCGTGTGCGCGGCGGAGACGTCCAGCATAGACGGCGGCGGACGGCCCACCATCATGTCGACTGGGAGCTTGTGCTTGGGCCGCTCAGCAGCTGAGGGCCAGTCGCGCGCCCATTGTAGTACTTGCTTCGGGTACACGGAGGGCGATTTGAGGAAGGCGCCAGCACATTGTCGTACACGTCGGTGCTGTCACGGTCTTAGCCAAGCGGGCTGCGGCGGAAGTCGATTCCCGTGCAGTATGTAGTGGTCGCAGGCACTAGGCCAATATGTAGCCAGGCGTTCAGGAAAGACTGAGCTAACGATCAATGTGACAAGCAGGTTGCGCACCTGTACCACCTTCTGTGTCCGAACCCGTCTGTAGATGTGGATGCGCGTCGATATTGGTTTCTGGGCCGTTGATACTGTACCATTTCGTTCAATTCTCATCGGCTGTGACCTGTGACCGCGGCATTCGAACTTGAGATTTCGTACATGGTCTGGGGTCGCCGTGACACCGATTTTTTTCCGTAAAGTCCCCCGAAACGAGTAGTAGATATGACTCACATTTGTATCGTCGCAGCCTAATACTCAGTTCACGAGCCATGCATGAGAGGAGGGGACTGGCAAAGCAAAGCGGTGAGCTGTCAATGCCGATTTACTTCCGCTCACGTCAAAAATGGCATTGCATGTGAACGCCGCGGCGCTGATCACCACACGCGCCGCCTAGGCGGTAGGTAGGTAGGTAGGTAGGTAGGATTAAAAATTGATTTTTTGGGGCCATTTTCCGCCAATTTTGTGACATGTTTTGAAGATTCGAACCTCCTCGAAAATGCCTGTGACACCCCAAAAATTTTCGTATAAAAAGGGCCCTGTGACATGTGACATATGAATTGAATGAAATGGTACAGTAGTGTCGATGACGCACAGATATTTGGCAGATATGCTGAATCCAGAGCTCAGGACTTCAGGCGGGCTTGAGGCATGTCTGGGGATGTGCTGGATGGCACAGTGCAGCGGCAGAAAAGCGTAGGAAGCCAGCAAAGCAAATGTACCGCCAAGCCATGAGAAGCCACGGCTGAGCTGAGCCCAAGCCGAGAGCCGTGGGAGCCAGCCGTTTATCTGTCATCTCCTTTCTCTATGTTTCAAGCTCTTTCAGTGATTCTTCTCCTCGCTAGCCAGGGACTCATCTGTGGCGTGGGTGGGGCGTCTTTGGTTCAAGTTTCTGTGTTGTGAGTTGCAATTTCGCGCAGATGACATCGTTAATTTTGACCGTGATTGTACTCCAGAAATTTCCCGGCGTCTTCAGGTTCTGCTGGCGACATCATGTTCAACTGGCACGATGCTGAAAATCTTGGCGACAATAACGCAATATCCACTAAAATATTTGAGCTCACGGATGGCGGAAACAGCAGCCTTTCTAACAACGTACGTCAGTCGCAGAATCGCCAGTTCGTGAATCGCGCCACCATCTCTAATTTTGACCTGCTAGTCCACGGGCTATTTTGTTATCGAAGGAATGGCCGTACAGTTCAATGAGACGCATTTCAACCAAAGCGCGTCGTCCACGTCATGGATCGCAGTTTTCCCTTGTCCCAGCAACTCAACATCTGGGAATACTTCGGCTCTTATCTCCCACGCGCAAAAACTGGGTGCACACGCAATCCTGGTGTGTGCCTCCCAGCCGTGCATTCCTGAGATCCGCTAATCTATTTGCTTAGACTTACTCTGACAACCCCAATTTGATTTCATATTGCAATCTGACGGACAACACACCTCCTGTGACGATTCCCATATACGTGACAGAGAACTGGGCCGGTGGCAACCTTGTCTTCAGAGATGAGCTAGACGGTCTTTTCAAGTCCGTCGCTGCAGCCAGTCTGGGATCCTGGCTAACAGAATGACAGGCCCAGCAAGATCAGATACTATGATGCTGCTGCGATGAACAGCGTCGCTGCGAACGTTACGAGCGATCTGGCCGCGCTGAGGACCAACTTCAATAACGCCACGAGCACTGCCCCGTACCTGACGAAGACAGATGTTATTCTGGCGCGCATTGGAGCCATTGCAATGAACACGTCGGTGGTTCCGACCACCGCAAGTCCCAAGCCGTCGTCCACGCCAAAGCCGTCTTCCGCGTCACGGAGAGACGTGCCTTTCTCCGCCGTCCTCATCGGCGTCGTCGTTTATTTGATGGGAAACCAATGGCGGTAAGAGGTCGGGATTGCGGGATGGTCGTGTTCGCATCATGTGTCTATTCAGTCATCAGATATTTATTCCTTCTGAGCCAAGTGACAGTTGCTTGACAGAGGGACATGAAGATGTGATAATATTCTAGGGAATAACGTCTGCTGGCATATCAACCGTATTGTCCGTCCTCAGGCTGTAGCTGCATATGGATGAGTTATTATTCTAGGGAATAACGTCTACTGGTATATCAACCGTATTGTCCGTCCTCAGGCTGTAGCTGCATATGGATGAGTTATTATTCTAGGGAATAACGTCTACTGGCATATCAACCGTATTGTCTGTCCTCAGGCTGTAGCTGCATATGGATGAGTTATTATTCTAGGGAATAACGTCTACTGGCATATCAACCGTATTGTCAGTCCTCAGGCTGTAGCTGCAAATGGCTGGTCAGTGTAGCCCGTGGGGACGTCTTGTCCCATAAGATAAAATGTGGAGCGATCGTAAGGATTGAGGGGAATGTCTTTCTCCAAGCGCAGCGGTAAGTCAGGCTGGTGAGGCAGCAGTCAGTAACCCGCAGCAAGACAGAGAAAGACGCGCACATTGGCGATGAACGTCCGACCGAACGAGACGAGCGCGTTCTTGCGCTCAGCCAACTTGATGGCCGTCTCGCGCGTGTAGCCCCCGGCGCTAATCAGCGGACGGTCACCCCAGATCTCGCGGATGAAGTCGTTCGACTGGCTGGTATTTTCGAGCGATGGATCGACGGTCGAATCCGCGCTGATGCGCGGCTCGATGATGTGGATGTACGCAAACTCGGGGTAGAGTCGCTTGATCTCGGACACGATGTAGCTGAAGGTGGAAATAGGATCAGCCATGCCCATACCTGTGGGTGTTGAGATTCGACTGGAGTGATGAATGTCTGGACAATCGCACCTGCATAAGGACTCCACGGGCTGAAGCGGATGCCTGTTCGGTTTTGCCCAACGACTTGCGTGACAGCCTTGATGACTTGCAGGGGAAAGTGCGCCCGGTTCTCGATATTCCCGCCGTACGCGTCTGTCCGATCGTTCGAAACGTCTTGCAAAAATTGATCCAGAAGACAACCGTTGGCAGCTAGGTATGAAATTATGGATTGCGTATCAAATCGCAAAAATATAAAACGTACCGTGTATCTCCACACCATCAAATCCAGCGTCCATGGCATTTTTTGCGGCCTGCGAGTACAAACCGACGTATTCTTCAATCTCGCCGATGGTGAGAGGACGTGGCCTCTCTTCGGCCCCTTCAGTTATAGGAATATTGGAGGCCGAGACAAACGGAAGGGTCGGATCTTCTGCTTTGAGGATTGCTGGAAGCGCAGCGCGACCCAAAGCGAGCAATTGGAGAAAGATGAACGATCCTTGAGCGTGAACAGACTCGACGATCTGAAACATGTGATTGGAATGCGTCCCAAAATAACGACGATGGGATACTGACCTCCTTCCACGCTTTAATCTGCTCGGGAGTCCAAACTCCAGGCATGTTCGGAAACCCCCCAGCTTTCGCGGTAATGATAGTCGACTCGGCGATCAGAAGGGTACCTGGCGTGCTTCCGCGCTGGGTGTAGTATTCCTTCACCAGTGGTAGGATGGGCACATGGTTCGCATCGCTCCTCAAGCGTGACAGGGGAGAGAGTACGACACGGTGTTTCAGGGAAAGAGGACCAAGGGTGATAGGCTGGAAGAGCTGGGGAGACATGTTGGGGGAGCAAGATTCGACAGCTAGATTTTATACCGGGCGAGGAATCGGTGTATTACTAGTACTGTACTACCCTGAGGTAAACGCAGGACATCAGCCATTTGACAAATTACTTGTGGGTTGTACAAGGCCACAAACTACTATTTGTCAAAATCTGATCATGGAGACGTTCTGTAATCAGCGTTCCCGTCATTTTTGGTTGGCAATTTGCCGATTCTCGCCCGAACTTGGGTTTCAAACCAGTCAGGTATTGCGAATATTTAGGTCATACCTCAGTTTCAATTCGCCGATTCTTGGTCGGACTGGGCTGATTCAGCGTGATGTCGGGAAATGATTGGTCATGACTGGCGATAAGATAAGACAGCTTACACGCGCCCGGGCCGCAGCTTCGGCCCTTCAGCTTCAACCACTTCCTGCCACCACCCAAATCTGAGCCAGTGACGGCCCAGATTACAAAACTTGGCTATGGATACTACTCGCTTTCCACAAGAGCTCATTGATATCGTCGGCGATAATCTTCACGATGATATACCCAGTCTCAAAGCATATGCCCTTGCGGCGCGCACATTTGTTCGCCCAGCTCAAGCACATATATTCAGTTCAGTCGAGTGAACACCTCCTGGCCCTCTGGCCCAGCCCCAGTATGGGAAAAGTGAGAACAAGTGCCAGAAGCTTTACAAGCTTTTGTCCATATAGCTCCCCTAATAAACGAACTCCGCATCATACAAATGGGTTCAGAGACGTCTCATGATTATGACTCTGACGGCCAATATCTATCGGAACAACGGCACACCTGGATTATGGTCAGACGGTCCTTGTCCTTGGTTCTTGCACTTCTAGATCTAAAGCGGATCTCTGTGGTGGAGAATTCGCCAGGAAGGAATCATCGCCCTGGCGCCCACAGCTTCGTTTGCTCGCACTCTCTGATATTTTTGGCCGCTCTTTTTGTCGTTTCTTGTTACACCCACAAATCGACTTGAGCAACGTTCGCTCGTTGGCGGTGTCGACAAGATCTATTGGGGCCAGACATGATATCGTGGAAGCAACTCAACTCCACGGCGACACACTTCACGATTTGAGGCTCTGGTGTCATACCTCGCTGTGTCAGTCTTATGTGTCTCGTTCAACTACACCGTCATTGACTCTGCTTAGCCACTGAGGAACTGTTGAAGGTTGCATTCAAATCAAGTCTGCGCTCCATCTATGTTTTCTGCAGCTCGACAACTCAGATTCTGAGTTTGATCTTCACATTGTGTCGTCCAAATTGTCTCGAAACCATCACGATAGAAGGGATGATGCACCCGGTCAATAGTGAGGCTTGGATGGAGTTGGATATTGCCATCAGTTCTACGCTGGCGCACCTCAATTCCTTGAAGCGCGTAGAGATAAAGGGATACGAATGGGGCAATGCTAACCTGGATTCTTCCCTGTTCGCCGCTTGGAAGGGAGCTATCAGAGGTTTCCTGCCGTCTTTGACTGAACGCGGCCTATTGACAGTAACTGAATTCAGGTGTAAGTTATTTGGACTTTTGTTACTCATACAACTCATAGAGGTATTTCAGTGACAGATCACGACTGGGAATAAGCATAGAATCTCATCTTTGTCAGCTACGTCTCTAGTTATGTCGCTTGCGTCACAAGTCTTGTCTACTTTTCCGAACCATTTGGACCCCCCCCCCCCCTCGACGTGACTGAACTCTAGCTATATCCATACGCAGGGGCTCGTATCGAGGCGCCTTTCCAACCTCATACCCCTAGGGATCCTTCTCAGTGGTTCGACATCAAGAGACGAAACCCGACTTCAAGATATTGCGAATGAATTCTTCAAGTTGGACTCTGAACCTTACTTTCCTCTGTCCCAACCACACTTGTATCGTGGGGTCCTTATCTACATACCGACTTGGGATGACTGAACGTTCAACGTCGAGATGACAATTACATGCCCCGCAAGGTAGCTATCTACAGTACGTATAAGTGCACAACGTCTATGGCCTATCTACCGTGTTCGTACGAATGTCATGTGTTGGTCAGTATGTCGTCCGTCAGCGAAGTGATCAGCAACCCCACCACAACTGCAGGCCCAGTGTCAACAGAACGAGGTTTGATACGCACACAGTCACTCTCCGGCGCAACATACCGCTATTCCCCATCGTGCTCGAACTCGAGCTCGAGCTTGCGGCGCCGCCACTCGAGTTCGGACTCAAGCTCGCCGCTGCCACCCCACCCGCCAGCGGCTGGTCCCACAGGAAGCTCGCGTCATCGGCGTACGGGAACCCGGACGATTTCAGGAACTTGACATACATTTGGCTCGGGTCGCCGTACACCGCGGCCACCGCCGCGACGTTGGGGTATATCTCCGCCGTGACGTTCACCTCGTTCGTCACGCTCGGGTTCGTCGTCATGAGGAAGTTGACGGCCGTCTGAATGGTCGCGCCGTTGCTGGTGGTGTTCCAATCGTTTGAGGCGGGGTCGGCGTATTTGAGGATGCGGGCGTTTGTCTGGGGTGTGGGCATCAGTGCGGGAACAGACGTTTACATAATGGACGGAGACTGACGATCATCCCGGCTATGTTGAAGTTCCTGTAGTGATACGGGCGCGACCGGGATGCCTCCATCGGCTGATGCGCGATTGGAATAGGTTACATCGAGAGCCGAGACTTAAAAAAAAGCATACTTGATCACCGTTGGATGCAATTTGGCCCTTGTAAATTCCACCAAAGTATGCGCGACCCAAGGTCGTCGCCCCGGCGATGTCATTCACAATCAGCTTGAGGGCCGCGAGTTGATTCACATAGAATGTTCCGTGATTGCTGCAGAGCGTCAACAGATAACCAGCAGGAGGATGCACACGCACTTTTTCGCGGCGGCCGCTTGCATCGCGGTGGGCGCCGTCTGCAGCCAGTTGATGTACTGCTTGCACCACGCGATCATCTGGTTGTCGATGCCCGTCGTCCAGTCACTACTGCCGCGCTTCCGAAGGATCAGGATGCCTGACGCTATTTTTGCAAACCCTCTAAGATCACTGGGCGGAGGATCAGGGCAACAGCATGCGCAACTGAGCGAGGTGGACTCACAGGATACCTGTGTATGCGCCTAAAAATGAACCCACTGAGTTGTTTGATATCGTTGAAGGAACTTTTGCCCGGCGCGCACCTTTTTGGCCGTTCGGGCCCCTGTTCATCTGGGCGTAATTCAGATTCGGGTTCATTGACGTGTTGGCATCCAGAAACCAGGTATTAAGGAATTTGGCTACAGTCATGCAAGGGATGAGAGGAGCGTAGGGGGGGGGGAATAGAAGGCTCACCGATATTCTGGGAGTGAATAGACGACGACTGATTTTGTAGGGTATGTGCGATGGCGTTGTACAGCACTGCATCAGAGAGATTGAAGAACGACTGGAAGTCGTCGGGGATAGTGCGGTCTGGATTAACCTCGCCGTCGCGGAAGACATAGTTGCACGTCTTCCATACTACAACTCGATGAGTTCAAAACCAAGACGTCGCGGGTTTGAACGCACCTTCGGGCGGAAACAGCACAGTTTTGTTCCTGGCGTGGCTGCAATCGGGCCATTCGCTGACGCAGAAGCATGTGAGCTGGGGCTAGCAGGACGCGGGGAATTTCGTACTAGGGAGCCCAGCTCATGTAGTCGTGTTTATTGCCACTGGGGGTAAGGACGGGCTTGAACGTGACGCCTGGTGAGGTCAGTGAAACATTAGAAGACCTAGAGCAATGAATGTACGCACTCCAGGGCCCATACGAAGCCATCTCGTTTGCCCATGCCACAATCGTGGCCTCCGCGTCCCCGAGTCTACTGGGAAACTGTCCGGCATCAACATAGGCTGGGTCGACAAAGTCGTTCGCGTAGCACGTAAATGGGTTGGTAGCGCAAGCAAACTCGACGTTCGTCAACAGAAAAAGATAAAGTGAGAGCGGGTGTGTGAGAGAACGATTGGAAAACAAGGTCATTTCAGTTCACCGCGATAGCGGTCTGTCAGTAGGTCGTAGCCAGTAGTAAGAGCTTGCAATGAGTATAGAATGAGAGCCACGTTGAGGAGACTTGGTGTGGAGAGTGTCATCTTCGTTCCAAGATTAGGTTCTGATACATAACCCAGGAAACGTGGAGATATTTCCAATTTCTGACACACCGTGGCTCCACACTCCACAGTGCCGAGATGCCAAGTCCGTCCAGCCAAGTCATATTTAGATTCTTTTGACACTTGAAGGGACTCAGTGAACTACACTGGCAGATGTGGAGATGCGACCTGGATTGATGAACCCGGGGGCATAGAGAGTGACAAGGCTTTGCTTCATATTCAAAGCTGATCATAGCGTTGTTTATCCGACAAGCAGCGTCGGCGCAAAACGCCGTGCGCATAAAATCGGCGAATTGATTCGAATTGTATTGCTGACTGGCGGGAGGCAGGCCTAGGCTAAGAGCGGCAGCAATGCAAGGGTTAAGGCTTAAGCGGAGCACATCACAGATCACGTGGAAATAACGATTTGGTTGCATTTTCCCACATGCATGAGAATTCAACATTTTAAGTGACTTCTCGAGCTCGACCCGGACCTTTTAGCTTGTGAGAAGGAAAGGAAGCCCCACGAATGATGGCTAGATGCGGACGGGCTCCCGTAATCCTTAACTTATTCATCTTTAGATGGATGATCTTATTCAATTGAACCCCGTTTAAGACAGTGTCGGCTTAAGGGTTAAGCCCAAGCCGTCGAGCCGGAGCGGGCGAGAACGAGCCGGAACGAGTCCCATCGCTTCTTGCTGCGATCGAGGGAGAACGAGCTGATACAAAAGTGACATAAAGAACGTGATATTATTCATCATGCATCATGGCGGCATCGAGAGAGATCGAGGGAACTAGCTACGGCTCTAGTCAACACATACATTTTTGAAGAAAGTGTGGCTGAGCGCTGAGCGCACTTGGCACCGTTGAAAACCTCGACATGCGTAAACATACTGTATGCGTAAGATGCGCGGCAACCCGCCCTATGTAACATACACGTGCAGATAAAAGTGGTTCATCGTCTCTCTTCCATCCTCTTCTTGCCCACTTCCCTCCCTTCTCCCTCCCCTCCTCCTGTCTCTCTTGGCTGCTCTCTCCTCCCCCGAATCCAGTGCCTGCATCCGACTCGCTTCATCATCGTGTGATGGGTGGACATGGCAACTCGAGCGAGTGGGACGTGGGCCGGGGATACCAGGTCAGCTTGGCACTACTGTCGGGAAGTAGGAGTAGTGTGGTATGGGGTGTGGGGAGGTTTTGCTGTAGCTACCCAGGTATGGCCACCACCCATCGTTTCAGCTGCCTACTGACCACTGCGACCTGCTTGCTCACTTTTGCACATTGAGATTAGGTAGCATCTTAGTTTGGATAAGTTCGTGAGCAGTGGATTGATTTATTCTGATTCTGTCCCATCTAACAGGCTGCACAGAGTTCTCTATGCGCAAGGCCAACAGTAGATATCACTATATGAGGTGTGTATCTCGGCTGCTGCTTCTCTGCATTTGACTTATTCAGTTTATAGGTATCAGTATCTCCCATTATAAGGCCTTGGCATGGATTCAAACTTTGCGATGGCAAATGAATTGCAAGGTTATTGGGAACAGGAAGCGGGAAGCGGCCAGGGCGAGCATATGTAGGTAGCATAGCATTCCAATGTAGACCTAGGTAGAGCAATAAATATGCTTCATTCCTCCCCTTTCTGGCTCGATGGTTCCCAATAGTAGAATTTAGTGGAAAGAACAAAAATGATGTGAACATAAATTCTTTCATTGAGGCTCGATACAACTCGATGCGGCACAATTACAAAACGAGGGAAAACAAGACATGCTCGTTTTATCTAGGGAGAACAAGTCACTGGTTCTGGCTCGTTCTGGCTTGCTCCGGCTCGACAGCTTTCTCACTGGGGTTAAGCCCTTAAATGAGTTATAAGGCCTTAAGCTAAGGCTTAAGAATTCTCACCAGTGCTCTTGAGGCTTAATAAAGCTTAACAGCACCTGGGCCGAGTGCGGAAATTGCCAGACTCTTGAACATTTATTCCTCTGGCTTGTCCCAAGCTTTAAGGACTTCATATATCACCCAAAGGTTCTTTACTGGGTGACTTTCCATAACGATAGAATAATCCTGCACAATATCTGAGCTTGCTTGAGAGTGCCAGTGATGGCATCAATCCATTTAGTCTTGATTTTCTTGCGGGAAACACGATGCAGACATTTAAAGAAAGGTTTATTACGGTTATATGTCAGTACTTATGTTTACGTAATACTCGTTCCTTTCATTTGTCCGAGGGGCTAAAAGTCTCCCTATTTTACTTGTCTCCGATTTTTTAAGATAGTCTCCTTAGTGGCTGTGTCTGACTTCTTTAGTGGCTGTCCCTATACTTCGTTCACTTTTTCCTTATGTGGCTGTGTGGCCTAGGGCTGTGCTGTTTTTATTTACTTCTGTCTCTTTTCCCTGGTGTAACCGAATATGACAGGCGTGACTCGGCTAAGATCGTCGCGTCCCATGCCTGCCCATAGGCTCATTCAGAGGGTACGAACATTAATAAGTCTAGTATATACCTCCTTCCAAGTCCCCCAGCAAATTTTCAATATTGCCCTGGACCTGCCGAAGTCAATACACAGCCTGGTCTGCCTGGGCCTCATCGAAATCACATCAATCATTTGGGTCGGTTTAAAACAACGAGTGATGGCGAAAAGAAAATGGGCGGTGCAAATAGAGAATATTTGCACAGGCCAAATTAGCCCTCCAAATTTCTGCAATCAGCCATCAAATTTTTGTTCCCACACCAAAATGGCCAGTGACTGATGTGACCCAGCCGGTTTACTGGACTCATTTCAAGACTGGAAGTTTATAAAATGGGCTGAAAATTTGGTATTGAGCCTGGGAATACATACATAAGAGAACTTGCGAAAAAAATCACGTCTCAGAAAACATTTTTGGCATCCTCTGCATACCGTTTCGGCTTCTTCCGGCCACCATTCCCATATCGGGTGTCACAATATTTCTGCCATCACCCATCATATTTTCGTTAGAAAACATCATTTCGGTGCTGCAAATACGCTCTAATACGCTCTATTTCATATTTTTTGAATGCAAGAAGTGGGCTTGATTTTTTTTAAAAACAATATTTTCGGCAATCAATTTACAACGGTTTGGCAGATCGTTGGATTCCGATGACTTCCGGGTTTGTCCGGGTGGATACCAGCTTCTAAGCAGTGTAATGGGAAAAAAGATAAGTACGAGATCCTGCCAGGCGCAGCCATGGCTCTCTACCCCCAAGTTATTTGGACCTCTTGGTCATGCCAAACAATGTGTCTCCGATCGCTACATGGATTTTGGCACACTTTTGCTGCTTCAACGTGAGGATAACATTGGAGGAGAGTGTAAGGGAAGACGAAGAGATGGTTGTAGGGACTGCAAGCATTATCACTGTGCTTGGGGGCGAGCCGCAGCACACGGAGAGGTGCAAACCAAAGGTTACCAAACAGGTTATTGCCTTGCCTTTGCTGCGTGCTGCTTCTTCCCAATCCTCGTGGAACCACTCCATGGCAAGTTCTCTACATGAGCTGGAGTGATCATGCCTACATCACCACCACGCAACAAAGCAGTAGCCTGGAGGCTGGAAGTAGCAGAGTGGCGATTGAGACACGATGTGTCAATTGGGGAGGAGTGACGGCCTAATCCGTTATTCAAGCAAATGTCGCGGTTATTCAAATCTGTTGGGGGGGTAGGTACCCCCTGTACAGATTCTTACAGATTTGAATAGATTCACAATAAATCTTGTACGTTCTCGTGTGATGCAGTTGATGGGGTCCTGACAGCTGCCTCGGCATGGCGGCGGAAATTGCTCAGATACTCCTTGGGAAAATTTTATGCTTATGGAAAGTCACCCACTGAGTAATAATACAATGCCCAACTTTCTTTTAGGAGTTCTGGAAAAAACTTGGTGCCTAGATTTTTGAGACACATGTTGAGCTGAATTTGAATACTGCACTGGTTGAACATTTCAAAAATTTCACCTTCTTTTTCAGTGAAAAATGTCGTTTATTTTTCACACATTTTTCACTGAAAAAGCAGGTGAAATTTTCAAAACATTTTCATCACTTTCTTATTTTATTTCGAATTTTTCACCTTGAATTGAGAAAGTGCTGAAAAAGTTTTCAAAATTTCACCTTCTTTTTCAGTGAAAAATGTCTGAAAAATAAACAACATTTTTCACTGAAAAAGAAGGTGAAAAATTTGAAATGCTCAACCAGTGCTGGCTGGCATATAGTAGATAGATAGCATATACCTGGTGTGCCCAGGTTTTGAAATGACTTTAATCCTCCCTTTTCTTGCCATAAGGTTGCGGAAATCAGGCATATGGGTAGCCAGAGGAAATTAAGAGAAAATATGGTTTCAAGCCCTTCACCTTGCCCTTAAGGTTAAGCCTTAACCCTTAATAAGCCTTAAGGTTCCGGCGGACCGTTCCTTAAGCCTTAAGGGCCAACACTGGTTTAAGATACAACCTGGTTGCTAAATAGTAGTTTTCTATTTGGCAACCCCCCTACCACGTTTATGAGCAAGCTAACATAAGCTTGCCAGAGCTCATACCAGCCTCCTCAAGCTTCAAGGTCCTGCCAGATTCCACCACCTGCCCACGCATGGTGGTTCAAACTTCTCCCGCTGTGGCGTTGGGTGGCTCAGGTCCGTGATGTCTCCACGGTCAGTTGCATCGTCAATGGGCATCTGTGCGCTCTGCATTTGTATTGGCCAGCAGTATTAAGCACATCCTTGACAGGAACATTAGTTCACCGAACAAGTCCTCCCTGAGGATGAGCAACCTATGGATGGCACAGCAACATCATGTGGCATCGCCATCCATCCGAAGATGCATTAGGGTGTTTCATAATTAGAATTTTGACCCCAACTTGTGCTGCAACTCACTGGTTGAACATTTCAAGTTTTGCACTGAAAATTTTGGTGAAAAATGTTTTGAATTTTACAGTAATTTTTCGCCAAAAAAGTAGGTGAAAAACTTGAAACATTTTGGTGACCTTTTTGAACCTTGTGAAAAATTTCTGAAAAAGTGCTGAAAAAGTTTTGAAGTTCAAAAAATTCATGAAGAAGTTACAAGTTTTTGACTTGGTTTTTCACTGAAAAATTGCTGTAAAATTCAAAACATTTTTCACTAGTTTTTTCACCAAAAACTTGAAATGTTCAACCAGTGACTCGGACCCCAACTTGAGGTCAAGTTGGGGCGCCAAATAGTTCGGGAAGCGAAGTTGGATGTCAAATCGTGCCTATACCCATGATCTGACATCCAACTTCGACCCCAACGTGATGCCCTAACTTCGTGCCCCAACTTCGGCTAACCTCGGTCACTCGGGCCTTTGCCGCCGCAATCATTATGTAACCACTCTGATCTTTCCATTGTCGGCCGTTGGTCTCCCGCCTCGACTCCTGCCACATCCCAAACTCTAAAATAATTGTAGCGCAGTTCAGGCAAACAACCATATGATTCAAGTTCACCAAAAACCATTTACAAGGCTAGGCACATAAAATACAACTACCACTGGTTGAACATTTCAAGTTTTTTGGTGAAAAAACTAGTGAAAAATGTTTTGAATTTTACAGCAATTTTTCAGTGAAAAACCAAGTGAAAAACTTGTAACTTCCTCATGAATTTTTTGAACTTCAGCACTTTTTCAGCACTTTTCAGAAATTTTTCACAAGGTTCAAAAAGGTCACCAAAATGTTTCAAGTTTTTCACCTACTTTTTTGGCGAAAAATTACTGTAAAATTCAAAACATTTTTCACCAAAATTTTCAGCGCAAAACTTGAAATCTTCAACCAGTGTACATTTCAGAGCACCACCATCCCAATGCCCAACTCAAGCTCCCGACAAACCTGCTTAAAACATTATAATGTTGTTGTGGTGAATGAATTGTCACATCTCCAGACACTGGTTGAGCATTTCAAATTTTTCACCTTCTTTTTCAGTGAAAAATGTTGTTTATTTTTCAGACATTTTTCACTGAAAAGAAGGTGAAAAATTTAAAACTTTTTCAGCACTTTCTCAATTCAAGGTGAAAAATTCGAAATAAAATAAGAAAGTGATGAAAATGTTTTGAAATTTTCACCTGCTTTTTCAGTGAAAAATGTCTGAAAAATAAACAACATTTTTCACTGAAAAAGAAGGTGAAAATTTTGAAATGTTCAACCAGTGAGAAGCAAGGCCAAACATAATGTATGTTGATTATTACCTTTGACCCATCCAGAGCTGACACTGACACTGGGTGATTATTGAGTGCACCTACAGACTTTTTTGTCTTCAGTTTGTCACAGTGGGCTCTCTTGCCTGAAACATAATGCATAACACTGGGGTCATTTCGTTTCAGACTTTCGCTGTTGTAACATGTAACTCAGGGTTGGTTTCCGCAAAATTTGCGTGGCATCTGCCCAAAATCTCTCAGTACCTTCAAAAAATATCAAAAAAAAGCAGTCCTTTCAAAATTTAAATTTTATTGCAGTCACACATAACAGAGCAGCCATTTCTGGTTTCACTCCTACAGTTTCAGTCACGCCAGGAAACCCGTTTCGCACATATGGACCGGTACAGTAGTTGAGGAGGTATAGTGCCAATCACTTAGTCACCGCTACTTTTGTACACCGGATATAACTGGGCCAGTTTTAGTCCGATTTTTTATCCCTCTTGTAGAAATGCTTGTTTTGACAAACACTGGTTGAACATTTCAAGTTTTTTGGTGAAAAAACTAGTGAAAAATGTTTTGAATTTTACAGCAATTTTTCAGTGAAAAACCAAGTGAAAAACTTGTAACTTCTTCATGAATTTTTTGAACTTCAAAACTTTTTCAGCACTTTTTCAGAAATTTTTCACAAGGTTCAAAAAGGTCACCAAAATGTTTCAAGTTTTTCACCTACTTTTTTGGCAAAAAATTTCTGTAAAATTCAAAACATTTTTCACCAAAATTTTCAGTGCAAAACTTGAAATGTTCAACCAGTGAAAGCAGACATTTTGTCAAGAGGGATTTCCCTAAAACTCAAAATCGACTGAGTAATATAATCTTTGGTATGCCAATTTGGCCACTTGCAGCCAATGTGACTGGGAAGGTCCAAAAACAGGCTAGAAGTGCTTGATTTGCATTTTTTTCGGCAAGCTTTGTGCACTATGTCCCCACACTTTGCCTCAAAATTTTGCATAAACTTGCCCATTTGGGGCTTCCTCCAGCCAAAAATTTTCCCCTGCCCATTTGGCCACCATACAAAAGTAGCAGTGACTAAGTGATTGGCACCATATGTACAGTCAACTCTGTCTTAACCCATACCTGTCATAACCCATACTCAGCAGTAAGCCATAATTTTCTGGGAGATTTCTGCCAAATTTTGGCTGGGTTCCCAGCTTAAACCCCATAACTCTGCAGTATCCCATACCTTCAAGTGTCCACTGAGGGGTATGGGTTAAGACAGAGTTAAATGTATGTACTCTCCTGGATCCTAGGCATGTTGCATTGACTTTGGCTCTGAATCTGGAATAGCTCATGTCTGTCCATAGTCCATCCCACATGGCCTCCCCAACCCGCTGCGTGCCAGTTGTCCAGGATCCGATGTCGAGTGCTGGGGAGTCTCGTGTTTGTGCATTCCTGGGATATTCGGACCAATGTGTAATTTATGCTGCCAGAAAGTGTGTGTTCTAATGAATAAGTGCACGTATTTCTTCTTTGTAGACAATGTTTTCAAACCCGAGCCACAGTGTTAACGTGAAATGGGGGCTACACTGCATATGGACTCCCCACCAGAACTCTTTGTGCGAAAATTTCTGTGAAGTACAGCAGGGGACAATCAAAGGCTGCCTATCTTATAGCAAAGGAACCAGCCTTTTTTAGACAAATCTGAGTTCAGATTCAGATCTGGGGCCTCAAAAGGAGCCTAAAAATGCACCTCTGAAGTTTTTCCCATAAGCTGTTGTTTTTCTCAATATTTTGGGACCCTCCAACGAAATTGTGTGTACCTCTGTGAGGCATTGGGGGTCCACATATTCCCTGAATATCCTCCAAATGAATGGAATCAAGCTCTGTACAACTCAAATGGCTCCTACAGATTTATTAACACCAACATTCTGACTGGTTTGAACTTCTGGTGCCAAAATAGGTGCTGGATCAAATAATTTTCCCCACGTGAACCACTCAATAAACTTTTGAGATCTTGCCAGAATCATAGCCAGCTCATCAAAAGGTGTCGATTGGCAATTTTTCCTTATTTTTGGCTATTTGTTTTGACATTTCCCAATATTTTGGGGTCCCATCACTAAAAATTACAGAATTTGGACAATCGGCTTGTGTCAATCTCTTGATTTGCCTCTGAATTCACTCCATAAACGGTTGCCATACCACCGGATGTCATCTGCCAACCATGGTATTCAACCTTCCCACGGTCCCAAAATAGGCGGGTTTTGATTGTCCCCTACTGTATAGCCACATGTCGCGATAATGGTCACTATCATGATACAATTCAAGTTCTCGCCCAGAATACCGGCCTTGACAAAACAGGTGTAATGGTAGAACATCTAGTTGTCCATATCATGGCTCAGGCCTCAGGTGCTGTCATGAGCAGCCGAACGAGTTGCACTTCAGGTAAGTCAGTTCTTAATGTGAAAAAGTTGTTGGCGAGAATTCAGAGCTTTCAGGGAATGGATTAATAGAGGCTCTGCACTGGTTGAACATTTCAAGTTTTGCACTGAAAATTTTGGTGAAAAATGTTTTGAATTTTACAGTAATTTTTCGCCAAAAAATTAGGTGAAAAACTTGAAACATTTTGGTGACCTTTTTGAACCTTGTGAAAAATTTCTGAAAAAGTGCTGAAAAAGTTTTGAAGTTCAAAAAATTCATGAAGAAGTTACAAGTTTTTGACTTGGTTTTTCACTGAAAAATTGCTGTAAAATTCAAAACATTTTTCACTAGTTTTTTCACCAAAAAACTTGAAATGTTCAACCAGTGCTGGTGTCATATCTGGGACAAAAAAAATACATTTCAAAAATCATTCAAAAATTAGCTAATCATATATACACATCAGAGCCAGTTATAAACAAGTGTTCTTTAGTGGTTGATGTGTAGTGTCTTTTTTTGCCTTATTTAGACTCATCGCTCGTTCGAATCTCAGTATGCGCATAATATTTTGCTTGCTCATATACAGTTTTGTGACCGGATATCTATCCCTTGTTTTTTCTATGTTGTTTTCTTCATCCTAGTTACCTGGTAGACATTAAATGATCACCATAAGTGCACAATGAGGGCTTTCAATACTAAATCTATATTTTTCGAGCCCTGCGGGGCCACTGATACGTATATGCATGGCAATCAATTGAAAATCACATCAGTGCAACGTTCAGAGGTCAAAAGTCCTACCTTGTTGAGGAATCATCTATACTGGTTGAACATTTCAAGTTTTTTGGTGAAAAAACTAGTGAAAAATGTTTTGAATTTTACAGCAATTTTTCAGTGAAAAACCAAGTCAAAAACTTGTAACTTCTTCATGAATTTTTTGAACTTCAAAACTTTTTCAGCACTTTTTCAGAAATTTTTCACAAGATTCAAAAAGGTCACCAAAATGTTTCAAGTTTTTCACCTACTTTTTTGGCGAAAAATTACTGTAAAATTCAAACCATTTTTCACCAAAATTTTCAGTGCAAAACTCGAAATGTTCAACCAGTGCAACCAAAACTCCAAATTGAAAAATCCCTCCCTTTGTTTACCATAAATATTTTGATTATACTTTGACCTCTAAATATATACAGCCTTTCAGATAAGTTGTGTAGATTTTTCTGGCCTACGGCTCACTTCCTTGTGGTGGCAAAACAACCCAAGCAATATTTTTGTACAGACAACAATATTTCAATCTTGTTTTCATTCATTTATGAGGTTTTGTGTCCAAATTTTCGGCCTGCAGTGCTAGGATGCATTACATAAATTTTTGGACATATTTATAAGCACTCCAACACTGACAATTGACAAAAAGAAAGTGCGGAACCAGGTGCCAGAGACCATGGGAAAGACTCAGAATCTCCCATTCAGGTCCAATCCGGTCTGCGGCAGTGCTGCCAGGCCGAATCCCTCCTGGCAGACCAAATCGGGCCTGGCCATACCAAATCAGGCCTGGGGCTGTCCCAGATATGAGAGCCCTGCAAAGGCTTGTCCAGAAAATAGGCTTTTTGAGGCCCAGATTTGGTGTTTTCCTTGTCCTAAATTGTCAACCCCTGTCTGGACTTGGACTTTTTGAGCCCAGTTTTGTCTCAATGTTTGGTTTTGGCAGACAACCGCCACATCACTACCAGCATCTTGTGGACTCGGAGAACTCACATCGATGTGTGCCGCAAGTTAGTGTTGCAGATTGGACACAGAGGGAAAAAATCACAATTTTTGTAGGTTCGAAGCAAGCCTGTCTCCGGTCTGGCAAGCCAGATAATCTCAGAGAGAGGCTTGCACCAAACTGCCAAAATAAGGGATGTCTTCTAAGACTTACCATGCGACCATTTCAGCCCAGATTACCCCAGTTTGTGTGTAATATCTGTTTGTTAGATGTAGGCCTCCATGCATAGGGTCTTAGTTTTGAAATATAAGATGGACGGACTCCCATGGACTCCATTCTTCATCGACAACTTCTAATTCAGATCTGAAGCAAACAAAAATTATTCTCATGGAAATATATTTATTCTATGGGCTTGATATAAAGGAAATATCTTCAGGAACAGATCGTACACCAAAGGTTAACCAGATACTTGCCTGTGGTGTCCACAAAACATGCTTTCGACTGTCGCGATCCAATTGGGAGGTGTGACGAGACGTGTGCAAAGTGTGACATTTTTATCTCGAGAGTTACTTTTGCACCCCATGGGAGCTGGAAGTAATCCAGAGTCTAAAAGGCCATTTTTGCAACATTGGTTAGGGCAGAAATATGAAGAACAAGTTTTCAGCGATCCATACCACATTTTGAGAAACATAATGTTTTTGATGACTAATCACAGCTGGATTTCTCAATCACTCGTATTGGAGCTGGAAACCCCAGTATAGCACCTATGTGCATCAAACAATACGCCACCAGTACAGAAAAAAAAAAATTACGGAGAACTGTCTAGTCAGAAATTTTAATTTCGCTGAACGAATAGTTTGGTGAACAATTTTGCATTTAGACCACATTTGCAAGAAGCACGACTTGGCACAGGTTTCCTTGGGACAACATATACTTTGGGGAGATTTTGAGTCAGCAAAAATGTTTTTGTACTTATTATATATGAATCATCAACCAGGGCCAAGATATTTCACACGGTATCTGAGTGTAAGTCTGGCACTTACAGCAGTGGACGAAACCCGGTCCAATTATTACTAACCATCAATGATGGCTGATCCCAGTATTTAAACCTTTGATGTCACATGTTCTTCTTCATCTTGTCTTTCATTTACACTACGACAATCTAGGTTACTATTTCTTTTCATGTATTCCTATCTTGTCTTTCATTTACACTACGACAATCTAGATCACTGTTCCTGTCTTTCTGTCTGAATCAGTGAGGACACATCGCTGGCATCCTTTCACTTTTTTTTTGACAACGAACACATACCCACTGGTGCTTTGGACAGCCTCCTCACTGTCTCAGCACACTCCAAGCAGCCTCCACACTGTCTCGCCGCACTCCATCCACTCCTACTCCCCTTCGCACCAGGCAGTGGGCTCGAAATCACCCATCTGTCACCACAGCGCCCACCCCAGACCCCCACAGATCCTTGTCACTTCCATCGCTGTCAAATCCGACTTCTGACAGTGACAACGACATCGACTTTGACAACGACAGTGACAGCGACTTTGACAACAACATTGACAGCTCCATCATGACACCTCCGATCAACAAACCTGTGCTGGCAACCATCACTCATCTTAAGCCTGATCGTTGCCCTATTCTGGAAGCTGGTGTTATCACTCCCGAGATTCTCTATCTGTGGCGCCGTGCTTGTCAGAAATATCTGAAGAACTGCAAGGAGCGTACTGCTGATGACTTGGTCAGCTTTGTAGCAGACGAGAAGCGAGCCTATCTTGGAGAAGTGGTACATGGCTAGCCAGACCCGCATAGACACTCTGAAGTTGGATGCCTATATCACAGAGCTTGGATCTCTGGTCTTGGAGAAGGGATGGGAAGGAAAGATGCGCCGCAAGGTGCTAGGTGCAAAGATGGCAATAGGCCAGAAGTTCGCAGACTGGGCATACGACATCCAGAATGTCAACGCTATTCTCTCACAGGCTGCACCAACCTTTGCTATTGCCAACCCAGAGTTGAAGAACATCCTTGATGCTGGCCTTACAGAGACTCTTCAGGCAGATCTTGATACAGAGCCTGTTCTCTCCACAGAACTCAATGCTTGGATCTCTGAGGTCAAGGGACGTGATGATCGTCTCAAATTCGAAACTGGACGCATGCAGGAGCTTATCGATGCTCAGCCTGCAAAATCGACTCCAAAGGGGAAACCCTCCTTAGCAGATCGCCTTTCCTCACCGAAGCCATCTCTGGCATCGAGGCTTACTGCACCTCCTCCAAAGGACACCATTCTGAAATGTCCACCTCTGACAGATGCAGAGAAGGTTCTCCTTGATCTTCATGATGGCTGTCACCGTTGCCGCAAATTTTACATTGGGCACCATACACTTAATTGTGACGGTGACTTCCCAGATGCCGCTACCTACCATACCCTCACACAGGCAGATGCTATAGCCCAAGCTGCTGCCCGTGGGAAGACTCTCAAGGCAAAGCGTGAGCCAGCTGCCGCTGCTCGCGCCTCCAAGAATATTCTTGCTGCAGAATATGAAGAGTCTGATTCTGACTGTGATGGGTGTGTTCTGCCCCCTTTGACTGTGCCCCATCTCTATGCCCATGTCACCCTTTCTGGTCCTTCTGTCTCTGAATTTCCTGTTCCTGTTCGCTCATTGCTGGATATTGGTTGCCCCTCCGTAGTTATTAGCGACAAGCTTGTCCAAAAGCTTGGCCTTCGACGATTTCCTCTTCCCGCTGAAGAGGATAATCTCTCATCATTATCGGAATCACCATTGAGCTGCAGGGAATTTGTGAAGTTGAAGGTGTTATCAGCAGATGGGAATTGGTCTTCTGGGGTTATCAGAGCTAAGGTTAATGTTGGATTATGTATACCATTGATATTGGGAATGCTGTTTCTATCTGGGGAACATATTCTCATTGACTCTGCATGCCGAACTGCAGTTGATAAGTGCACTGGCTTTGATCTGCTCAATAATCCAACTCATCCACCTCATCAATGGGCACCTGAATGGGTTACACCAGCCCCCACTCCAAAGAAGCCGAAGCCGAAGCATGTGTTATCTGAACCTGTTCCATTTGGCTCAAGCAACCTCCTGCCTATCAGTGTTATGTTACAGGTCAAAAATTGCATTGATGAGCTTGACTTCCAGAAGCTTCTCAAAGATGAGGATAACCGTCTGAAAACTAAGCATGCCGATGTTTTCCCTCTCCCTTTACCAGATAATACTGCCGATCTCCCTGGTGATATACTACACCGTATCCGACTGAAAAACCCTTCAATCACCGTGAAGGGTAAAACATACCAACCTGCACGGAAAAATCTGGAGTCATGGAAACGAATGCTCGATGATCATCTTGCTGCTGGTCGGATGCATCCATCTTCTTCAGAATATTCTTCACCTGCATTTGTAGTCCCAAAATATACAGGAGGAGTTCCAGATCCCTCTGTTGATCCTCGTTGGGTCAATGACTACAGGGTACTGAACAAGAATACGATCCGAGATACATTTCCCCTCCCACGAATTGATGATATCCTCGCAGATTGTGGTAGAGGGAAAATCTTTGGCAAAATGGATATGACAAACAGTTTCTTCCAGACTCGGGTCCATCCAGACGATGTCCATTTTACTGCAGTTCAAACTCCATGGGGACTATATGAGTGGCTGGTAATGCCTCAAGGAGGTTGCAATGATCCATCAACTCATCAGAGACGTGTTACAGAAGCCTTGCGTCACTTGATTGGGAAAATCTGCCATGTCTATGTGGATGACATTATTATCTGGTCTGATTCCCTTGAGGAACATACACAAAATGTTGAGCTTGTTATTGAGGCACTCTGCAAAGCCAAGCTCTACTGTAATCCTCGCAAGTCCCAACTCTTTGCAACAGAAATCAGTTTCTTAGGGCATGTTATCTCTGCCCAAGGAATCTTTGCAGACCCCAGAAAGGTGGAACAAATTGTACAATGGCCGCAACCGAGGTCTGCTACTGATGTTCGAGGATTCCTTGGGCTAGTTCGCTATATTGCAACTTTCCTGCCCAACCTGGCAGAACATACATCCCATCTCACACCTTTAACAACCAAAGAGGCAGAGAAATCTTTTCCCACTTGGACTGACATGCACCAACAAGCATTCCAGACCATAAAGGATATCGTGGTTGGCCGTGACTGTCTCACTGTTATTGACTATGAGGATACCACAAAGAACATCTATGTTACCACAGATGCCAGTGATCGCCGCACTGGTGCTGTCCTGAGCTTTGGAGAAACTTGGGAAACAGCTCGTCCAGTTGCCTTTGACTCATACCAGTTGAATGCAGCAGAAAAGAATTATCCTGTTCATGAAAGGGAACTTCTTGCTATAGTGAAGGCGCTGAAGAAATGGAGGAGCTCATTGCTCAATGTCCAATTCAAAGTTATGACCGATCACCGCACCTTGGAATATTTTCAGGCTCAGAAGGATATGTCTCGCCAGCAGTCTCGATGGTCCATGTATATGGCTGACTTTGACTATGAAATCCACTATGTCAAGGGAGAAGATAATTGTGTTGCAGATGCTCTGTCTCGCCTGCCCAACCTTGAGGATGAAAATTTAGAAATGACACCTCTAGTTGCAGCGGTACTCCTATCAGAGACCCACCTACCTCAGAGAGATCGAATTCCTGCTGCTGCCGCAGGTACTCTCAATATATCTGCTGATGAAGAATTTCTACGTCGGATCACTGCCGCGTATGATACAGATGAATTCACTAAGCAGCTTGAGGCTGGTATCAAAGCTGGAAGCATCTCAGGTGTCCGCAGGAGCCTTGGCCAGAACCTAGTATATATTGGGGATCGACTGGTCATTCCTAAAGATCCTGCAGTACGAGAACTTCTCTATCATCTTGCACATGACTCCCTTGGACATTTCAGGTTCACCAAGAGTTATGCTGCCCTGAGAAATTCATTCTATTGGCCCAACATGAGGCGTGATCTTGAGGATGCTTATATTCCCTCATGTGTTGACTGCCAGCGGAACAAAAGTCGAACAAAGAAACCTGTTGGCCCTCTACACCCACTTCCAGTCCCAGATGGCCGATTTGAAAATGTCGCATTGGATTTCATTGGGCCCTTACCGACCGATGAGGGTTTTGATATGATCCTTACTATGACCGACCTTATGGGCACAGATGTACAGATCGCCGCTGTACACTCTGATGATACCGCAGAACAGACTGCACTGGTCTTGTTCAATGAGTGGTACTGTGAGAATGGGTTAATGAAAAACCTAATCTCTGACCGAGACAAGGCATTCACATCCAAACTCTGGGAAGCCTTACACAAGCTTACTGGAGTAAAGCTAAAGATGTCTACGTCTTACCACCCAGAAACAGATGGAGGCAGTGAACGCACTAATAAAACTGTTGTCCAGGCCATCTGCTACCATGTAGACCGGAATCAGAAGGGATGGTGTGCCTCACTACCACGAGTTCGCTTTGCCATAATGAATTCACTCAATGCATCTACTGGATTTTCACCATTCCAGTTGAAATCTGGCCATTCACCTCGGATTATTCCAGCTCTTGCACCTGCCATTGGCGGAGAGACTGTAGAGGAGTTGGATGCTCGTTCACTCATTACACAGCTTGAGTTGGATGTACAAACAGCTCAGGACAGCTTGGCAGCTGCCAAAGTCAGACAGGCCTATCAGGCAAATATGCACCAGGCAGTTGAAGATGTATACCAAATTGGCGACCGAGTTATGCTCTCCACCACGAATCGACGTCGTGATTACAAGCGGGCTGGAGCTAAACGAGTAGCCAAATTCATGCCTCGAGATGATGGTCCATATGAAGTTGTCAAGGCCTTTCCAGAGCGCTCTGAATACACCTTGAAACTTCCCAACAACCCTCAGCTGTTCCCAGGATTCCATGCTCATCTACTGAAACGTCACATCCCTAATGACCCAATACTCTTCCCAACTCGTGAACCAACCCGACCAGGTCCAGTCATTACGCCTGACGGTGCAGTTGAATGGACAGTTGAGAAGATACTGGATGAACGGAGACGTGGGCGTGGAAAACAATACCTGGTGCGCTGGGAAGGATATGGTGCAGAATTTGATGAGTGGGTCCCTGGTCGAGAGATGCAGGACACAATTGCACTCGATGTGTGGGAGGAAGAGGAAGAAGAGTTGTAACCCATTCAAATTTTTTGAAGTGGGGGAGAGTGTAAGTCTGGCACTTACAGCAGTGGACGAAACCTGGTCCAATTATTACTAACCATCAATGATGGCTGATCCCAGTATTTAAACCTTTGATGTCACATGTTCTTCTTCATCTTGTCTTTCATTTACACTACGACAATCTAGGTTACTATTTCTTTTCATGTATTCCTATCTTGTCTTTCATTTACACTATGACAATCTAGATCACTGTTCCTGTCTTTCTGTCTGAATCAGTGAGGACGCATCGCCGGCATCCTTTCACTGAGGCAGGAGGACGCACCGAACACATTCCCATTTTTGTGGACTTTGGTTCAAGCCCCTTCTCAGAATGTGCTGCAAAGCATGTGAAACTCATGCTTTTCCATTCGGCACGTGAGAAGGCGGCTTGTTCCGAATTTTTGCAATTTTGGCCCTTGGGACCAAGTCACACATGTGACAAGACGTGACACACATGATGGCCCTTGTCCAGCATAGGCTTTTTCAGGCCTGAAAACCCGCCAAAGATCAGTCTCCTACCCAGCCGCGGTTATGAGGTTCATCGATCTCAGTAGCGGTATTTTAATTGAATACAGAGAAAAATGACTGACCGGGAATTTCGGACCGTGTGATGTGACCGCGTGATAGTAACAGAAGTTGGGATGAACCTCTCCACAGCGGCTGGAAGAAAATATTAGTAAACAACATAGCCACAACTTCCCAGAATTCCTTGCAATTGTTACTCTTAGCCACCACACGTGGAAATAAAATAGTTTGAGGCGCTAGAGTGCTATATTATGCATTTGTAAGTATTATTTAGCTTGTGTAAGGTTGAATTCTCTTCCCCTCTCACCCAACAGGCTAGTTTAGCTGATTTTCAGCACTTTCATGGCACACAAGTCCTAGGAGATCCGATTAATTGCTATAAAGCATTTCAGGGGCTTTTCATTAAGAATATATGTCCTACGAACCCTGCATATTATTTTATTTCCACGTGTGGTGGCCAAAAGTAACAATTACAAGGAATTCTGGGAAGTTGTGGCTATGTTGTTTACTAATATTTTCTTCCAGCCGCTGTGGAGAGGTTCATCCCAACTTCTGTTACTATCACGCGGTCACATCACACGGTCCGAAATTCCCGGTCAGTCTGTATTCAATTAAAATACCGCTACTGAGATCGATGAACCTCGTAACCGCGGCTGGGTAGGAGACTGGCCAAAGATAGGCTTTTTGAGAGCCAAAATCGAGGTTTTAAGCCTTTGCAGGAGCTTCACACAGCGGACAATTGGCTGTCATGTTCCATTTGGGACGCGTCAGTCATCGGCCGCATCACCGCACAGTCACTTGCGCTGTCATGTTCTGTTGATCCTTACTCTGATCGCCGGATCCCGTCTTTTGTCACAATAAGTAACGGGTAATTCATTAAGGTAAATATATTAGTTAAGGTCCCATTCGGATATGTGGGATGCGGCAGGTGATTGGGGGCGGATCTTTCGGCCTGCTTGCCGATGATAAGCCATGATGACGTCGTCGCTTTCAGCGTTCGCTCTCGCCATTATGCCACCCGACCCGTCCCAAGACAAGAAGGACTACAGGCTGTGTCTCTGTTCATCCAGTGACTGTAAAAGTCGAAAATGGGAGGGGAAAGACGGCTCGATGAATGATGGCAAATGGCGTCACCGAAGTACCCAATCTAAGCATTATGCAAAGGATGTCCAGTGGCGACTACTGCCAGTCACACCAGGGTTGAGCAAATATCAGCTGCCTGCATTTTACTGCAGAAATCATTTTGAGTATCAAGTGACTTGAAATCCTACCATATGATTTGCCCCGATATCCCATCGATTTCCCATATCGGGTAGATCGCTGGATATCGGGGCAAATCATATGGTAGGTATTGGGTTTGATTTAAGCTCACTTGACTCTCAAAATAATTTCTACAGTATCGGAACTAAAATGCAACCAGCTGATATTCGCTCAACCCCGGTGTGAGTACTGCCAGTGCCGCCAGAGAATCTGCACAACTCAGAGGTAAAGTAAATCACGTTTTTGGCAATTATGACCTCGATTTTCTGACCTATCTGACTGCTGCTCAGGCGAAATCTGGTAGCGCCAAGGCCAAGTCTCGGGGTGCCAGTGACCCGGCCAACAGTGATGACAATGGTGAGAGTGTTGGATCTCGTGACTCCACCGACGAGAGTGATGCTCATTCATTGAGAACGATGAGGGAGCTGCAGGCTATGACGAGCAAGCCTTCCGGAGCAAGGATGATCACTGGCACGACCAGCCTGACTCGTTTGCGACGACCTCCGAAATTGATCTTCAGGCCGAAATATTTGGGGACGGCGACTCAGACAAATTAGGGTGTTTCATAATTAAAATTTTGACCACAACTTGAGCCCCAACTTGAGCCCAAACTTGACCCCAACTTGGCCAAAGTTGGGGCTCAAGTTGGGGACTCAATTGTGAAACACCTGCACTCCCATTTTACCAGAAGTCGGGCACAACTGAGCCTCAACTTCAAAACCACAACTTGAGATTTCTTCTCACAAGCAGTTAAGTAGGTTTGTCGGGACCTTGAGTTGGGCATCGGGATGGTGGTGCTCTGAAATATAGTTGCATTTTATGTGCCTAGCCTTGTAAATGGTTTTTGGTCAACTTGAATCATATGGTTATTTGCCTGAACCACACTACAATTATTTTAGACGTAGTTTGGGATGTGGTGCGAGTCGAGGCGGGAGACCGACGGCCGACAATGGAAAGATCAGAGTGGTTACATAATGATTGCGGCGGCAAAGGCCCGAGTAGCCGAAGTTGGGGTACAAAGTTGGGGCATCAAGTTGGGGTTGAAGTTGGATGTCAGATCGTGGGTATAGGCACGATTTGACATCCAACTTCGTTTCCCGGACTATTCGGTGCCCCAACTTGACCTCAAGTTGGGGTCCGAGTTGCGGCACAAGTTGGGGTCAAAATTCTAATTATGATTTATGAAACACCCTATTGGTGTAACTAATAGTTATCTTATTCAATTTATATGTGCTTTATTATCTACTTAGTGCTGGTAACAACTGCGTGACAAAAGAGAGACCGGCGATCAACCTGAGGATCGACGGAACATGACAGCGCAAGTGACTGTGCGGTGACGCGGCCGATGACTGACGCGTCCCAAACGGAACATGACAGCCGATTGTCCGCCGTCACGGTGTCACGGGGCCTCGAACAGCGCGCCTTGAGCGCGCTAGCCAAGCCAGCGATAAATATATTGCATACAGTGCATTAGCCCTCAAGCAAGGTATTTCCCGACAAAGTCGGGCCTTCTAGTCGATGAGTTGATTCTTTATCAAGTGAGTTGATACATTAGTTCAGCGCCCATGCTTCTCAAGCCATTCTTATAGATGACTATCACCTTGCAGTTCTTCGTGAGTTGTTGAGTATTATACAACACATGACTTGCAAATCCAAGGCGACAACTGCTAAACTGACAGAGCGATGTCTACTCTGTCAGTAGTATGTCAAACAAGCGGTCAGCGCTCAAATTTTCAATTCCACATCCGGAAATACCAATAGAAGGATTGTTCCTCGCGAGGGTGGGGATCCACTCTGTGTGAAGCGGACGATATACATCCTACACCGATTGTTGGATGCGCGCAATTCTGAATACGGAAAGGTCCTTTGATATAAAGGTGAGTTGTGATGTTGGCAACTTCAGGGGACCCCAGTACCTTTCGTTAACCTCCAAAGATGTTCACTACCAAATTTTCAGCGCTTCTTGCTATAACTCTCATCTCTGTCGTGGTGGCCGGACCAGTTGTAAGTTCTCCGACTCATCCGTGGGTTACAAAGTCACGATTAAATTTTGCCACGTAGGACCGCGCCGGCGGACTCGTTCTCCGAAAAATCGATGGTGACATCGGCAGCCGTACCTTACCGACTCCGGCTGTGAGTTTCTCTTCCGCTTCTGCGAGCCAGCTCTAACATTGAGTTTGAATTGATAGCTTCGTTGCTGTACAGACCAGGACCGCCGCGCTCTGACTAGTGGTGCATCGGTGCGTGAACCGCTCTTACGGTCGCCAGTATGTGTGTTCAATGACTTCCTGAAGGTTGACGATAGTAGTCCGTGCATGAACTGCGTGTGAAGGAGTATCCGTTGGGCAGACAAAGAGTAGAATTGATCATCTGTCTTCAAATGTCCACGTGCTTGTTTTGTATTCGAGGAGCAGGGAAGACGCAGAGTTTCGTACTGCATTTCTGTATCATTTTTCTGAACTTTGATCGTGCTGCGCTTGTTCTACGGTGCACCCAGAATTCAGTCATCCAGTGAGTGCGTTTCTCCCCCGTTTCAGAATCATAAATTCGTAAGTACAGGTTGAGGTAAAACGAGCTACAACATCAACAACCTTGTATTTCTGGGTGATGGAGGCAAGAACGCAGGACGTTTGGGTGGTAACGACTGGAAATAGCAGAAAACACCGGATGAAAGGATGCGAAAACTTAGGACCGTCAAGAAGAGCTGGAAGTCCCAGCACACAGATAGACACAAATCATTTCCCGAAGGCTTGTACGAGGATGCCATCGGTTGTAAGTTGGTTGTGAGTGATGCCTTTTGGATAACTTCGGGAATTTGGTAGTCTTGTTTATTGTTTTTACCGCGGTCGTGAAGCTGGCTTATTACGCAATCTCGGAGTTTGAATTCAACTCGCGAAGTTGAGCAGGATTTACAAGATGGATGTTCCCCGTGCTACCGACAGTTGAGCCAGTTCGATGTGAAATCACCGTCTAACAAGTACATGAAGATCGTGGCGCACCTCCCACGGAAATTGGCAGTGATTCTGATACAACTATGAACAGGCCACTCGCTCCTTTAATAACCACCTCCACCGAATATACAAAACTGACTCCCCCCTCTGCCCGTGCTGCCAGCAGTCCGACGAAACGGTATTCCATTTCCTGATGGAGTGCCCAGCCCACCAAATAGCGCATTGAGAGCTAGTACGCAAGCAGGCCGGGATGTGTGGATTCTAGCAAAGCTCTTATCGCGGCCAAAGCTCCTTCCCCCACTCTTCCAATTTATTGCGAGAACTGGCCGTTTCCAGACGGTCTTCAGGGATTTGCTGGAGGCGCCAGACCTTAACTGGCCGACACGGGAACAGGTTATAGCCAAGCTGAATAGCGTACAGGTTCCACCCCATGTCCCCCGCAACCGCGGTACCCCCACCCCGACTTACTAGTGTCGCCTCCACATAACTGCCGTGAACACGTGTAGCACCGAACGCCCTACTCTACACTTCAGGCTCCTTATTAATAACTATGTTACTCCTTAATGGCCCATCAGCTTATATCACTAACCTTAGTAACCTAATCCACAGAGACTGAGACCTCTGCTTAATGCGGGGCCCAGGACCCCGCTCGAGGGCAACTTGTCGCCCTCGAGCCTTGCCAATGGACTTACAAGCGAAGAGACGGCACAGTAGTTACTTACGTATGTATGCATATCCCCACCATAGTGTGCGCACCGAAGGGGAAATAATATTGATTAAATAAAAATAAAAATAAAAATATGTCAAAAGTCTGACGCAAGCGGCTTGTCCGAGGAAACTTGGTAACTTGCATGATTCAAAGCCTGAAAACATCATCCAACAACAACTACTCAGTCTGGCAGTCAGTGAATTTTTTCAACCCTTCAAACTGTTTGTGAAGTTGAACCAAAGTTTCTTCACCGTTTGCCAGGCTGGGACCTCGTAAACTAAACGGAAAAACAAATGACTCCAAACGTTTGTAAACGGAAATGGTTGGAACCAGAAGACCCAGCTCAGAGTCAGCTCAAACGTCTCTCGTCAAGCTCAAGCTAAAGCAAGTTTGACCAGCTCAGTACTCATCATCCTGAATCACTGCCTTGTATATCTCTGCTCTACGCGCGTATCACTCGACTGTCACTTTCAACAAGTCCTGGAACAGACGAACGAGATACAGTTCTTGACAAATTCTGGCGAACCAAACCACTACAAAACGACGCCTGATATTAACATTATTTGTACTGTACGCTCCGTGAGCTCATTATACATGACCTAAAGTATCTCGGTGCACCGAGGAGGGGGGTAGTAGGACAGCCGAAGGACAGCAGAGAATGCGGGTGTCCGGAGGTGATGAGAGTGCGGGATGGTATGATACAGTGCGCAGGAGAACGGAGAACAGGAGAACAGCAAGAAGATAGCGGATACATAGGACCAGTGTGCGACGATGACGACGGCGGAGACGTGGAGGAGGGAGGTGCGCGGGGTAGAGAGAGGGGAGGTACAGATGGCAGATAGATAGCAGTGGCAGAGCGAAGAAGACGGAGACGAAAGCGGACAACTACGACGAGGAAACAAATACAGAAAGACGACCTTTTGGGAATGGGGTGTCGCGCGGCAGTTTATGCGGGCACGCGCGGGTGGAAGATGAGCTTGCACTCCATCGCGGCGGGGAACATCACCTTTGCGAGCGAAAAATAATAAATAAGCAAGCGCGCAGAGAAGGAGCACGGCACGTACGAAGCTATCCCTCATATCCATGCTCTTCTCATCCGTACCCACCGCGGCCTCGACATTGAAATTCCGCAGGACAGCGACGAGCACCACACGCATGATCATGTGCGCGAGGTTCATCCCGCCGCAGATCCGCGAGCCCGTCCCAAACGCAATGATGTGGCTCGCCATTCGCGCGAGCCGCGCCGCCTCGCGCTCCGTGTCCTCCTCCTTCGTCGACGCCGCGTACGACGGCAGCCAGCGCTCGGGGAGGAACGTCTCAGGCGACGGGAAGACCGACACGTCGCGGTGCATCGACCATGCCTGTGTCGAGACGATCGTGCCGGGGGGCAACGCGTACCCCATAAGGTCGAAGCCCTCGGGCCCGGCGCCGTTTTTCGAAATAGTTGCAGGGACGACGCGCTCGAGGAGCGAAGGCGCAGCGCCGTACAGACGGAGACCTACCATGGCATCATCTAGCAGAGAAGAATGCAGAGCGAAGAAAGGACTCGCCCTCTTTGATGAACGCGTTGAGGTACTCCATGCCATTGAGGACTTTGATGTCGGGGATCGCGCTCGGGTCGGGCATGATTGTGTCGATCTCGTGCTGCAGCTTGCGCATGATGTCGTGGCGGCGCGTCAGCTCCCAGAGGAAGTACGACAGCGAGATCGACATCGTGTCCGTACCAGCAACCCTGCAGGTACACAGTCAGCTCGGATGTCGAAAAAGTACAAATAAAAGTATTACATGTGTCCCATGCACTCACTGATGACATCGTTCTCTGGCATCATCTCACCATTGGGGTATTTGTACGCGAGAAGGCGAGGGAGCATGTACGACTTCTCGGCGTCGTCGGAGCTGAAGGACGTGTCGTCGGAGGAACAGGAGGGTGCGGGCGATGAGGCCCGAGACGGCGACCGGCTGAACGTGGGGAAGGCGGACAAAAAGTGCGACGGGGTGGGTGTCACGATGGCGGGCGCAGGGGCGGAAACGGGGATCTTGTCGGCGTTCAGCTTGGCGCGCATTTCATAGACGCGGGTGGACACGAATTCGGCCATGATCTTGTCCGAATCGCACAGGAGCCGTAGGCGCGCGTTGGGGATCTTGCAGACGAGATTCCAAGCCCACTTGGGAACGGCGCTTCGCTGGAGAGGAAATGAGAGGTTAGCGATGCAGTCACAAAAAAGGCAACGTTATGCAAGGTACGGAATACGTCAAGAAAGTCAATGAAAAGCAGGGGGGACGGTAAATGTATTAAATAAAGTAAGTAGACTAGAAAAAAGGCGTGAAAGGAAGGAGTACGACGGAGGACAAGGTGAACCAAAAGTGGATCGAGATGGATAATGAAAAACGTCCGCGGGGCTAACACGAAAGAAGGACACGTACCAAAATGCCGCGCTTAGGGAAATCGCCGATAGCCACAGTCAATCCCTCCTCGGCCTCAAGGGCCCATTTGCTGACTGCGCCGAGTCGGAAGCCATACGATGATGAGACTATGATGTCGAGCGCGAGCTGTAGAGAAAAATGCGTCCATCAACGATGTACGTGAAGGAAAGGCTGAATGTATATTTACGTGTCGGAACAAAGACAAGGCGTCCACTGGTGTCGAGGCGGGGAGACCGTGGAGAGTCTGTGGGTTTGCATTAGAAAACACGATGGATACGGCGCAGAGACGAGGAGCGGTCCATGTTTCGCAGCCGAAACGTCAAGCCGGATGTCAGTATAGTACGTCATCGAAGCAACAACGGTGATCAAGATTAAGGGGCAAAGTGCGGATGTCGGGAAATTTTCAGGACAGCGAAGAACAGCTGCGACAGTGAGATAGGAAATGAACGTACATCAATCATCTGCCCTGTAGCTTCTCCGATTTCCGGTTGGAGCTTGGCCAAGTTGGATGGGGTGTAGTGGGAAGCATAGGCTTTCCGGCGGATCGAGTGTTGCGCGTGGGGAAGGGTGGTCATCCTACAGGGCAGTAGTTAGAAATGGTGATGCGAGACGGACGGGAGGCTGAGTATATGCGTGTCGAATGAAGAAGAGATGGATGTATGCGCGAAGAATGGACTTACGCGTGATCGTTGTCATTCCTGAACGCGCGGACGAGTGTGAGAGGCATAAAGGGGGGAGAAAAGGAATGCTGACGTCAATACACTCTTGTAGTAGTCGCTCTTATCGAATTTCCATGTCGAATATACGCTCTTCATCGCGCCGAGGTCGCAAAATACGACCTTGTTTGGCGCGATGCGTACGACAGGGCCGTAAGCCTCGAAAAGCGCGTGTATCGTCTTGCATTGTTCGAGGCGCAGGACGTGGGAGGTGATCCATAGGGAAGAGACGGCAGCGTACCTAGCGGAGGGTCAGGGATCGAGATAGAAAGACCAGGTAGAGATATACCAGGGCCCTGGAATGGAACTGAGCGGGTGGAAGAAGAGGAGGTGTATCGCGCGGAATACGAAGGAGAGGAGGAGGGCGGGGAGGAGGAGGACGAGGAGGACGGAGGGGAGGGACATCGCCACGATAGACATTATATGTATAGTGCGGTATGTGAGGAGGAAGGCGGAATTATAGGACCGGTGTGGGGGTAAGAGACAAGAAGTAAAGACTCTTGGCTGGCTTTTAAATAGAGTCCGTCGGAATTTGAAATGACATCAAAATGACATGATTCCCTGGTCACGTGTCCGCGTTGCAGCCACAAACTTAAACTTCCTTCCCCTCTTCCTCCGGCTGATTCAGCCCGATTAGACCCAAAAGTTAGCGCCACTTATTAGCCGAGGCGGATCCATTTCTTTTCTCGGTCGGTTTGGCGAGACGAGGCTTGTGGCGATTCATTTACCAAACACCCGACCCCGAATCGTGCCAGCGGCGCGTGGAGTCCATGGTTCGTGTACCCACGTAGGCCACATCTGCCAGCCATCCCAAGAGTACCACTTCTCCGGTGTTTGCTCGCTTGATACGGGATCCTAATGCTCTCCGTTTTTGCCACAATCAGCTTTGTTGTGCGCCGATCGAAACGATCAACATCGATGTCCATCAGGATTCAATGGCGGTTTATCTCGGCAAATCGTTCCTTCCTTCCAAGTATTTTATCCCGAATTTCAGTCATTTTAGCTAACGCAAATCCCAACTACTCGGTATCTAAATGGCTCACTCCGAGTCGGCGAACATGAACACGTACAAGATGCAGTTCTTGTATTTCACCGTGAAAATATACTCAATCTAGCGCACATTGCACTCACGACGCCGTGAATTCCCCGTCACCCTAACAGCCTTCAGTTATTCCACCAAAAAATATTCCTTTCGCGGTTCCTCCAATTTCCACTCAAAAATAAGTGCCTTTTAGCCTTATGATCGACTCTGTCCAACTAGCTAGATACTTAGCCCTGCAGATTGCGAAAATGACTCTGATCAGCCCAGATCTGTGTTCATGCAACGGCTATAGTTAAACCCTATTTGAAGCTTTTAGAACTTCCACCCGAACAACTTCGCCCCGGCAAGGGGCGCATCAGCGATCCTCACCTCCCGAATGCATGATTTCGAATCCAGAAAAATATAATTAATGGCGTTGGCCGTGAATGTATTCACTTCACAATTTGGTGTACGAACCTTGAAGGAAGACCCCCGCGCAAAGCCAGATTGCCCGCGACATGGCAGGGTATCTCCGGCACATGATTTGGAAGAATGTGTCTCGCGATTTTTGCTTTTGAGGGTTTAAATTGTGCCGTCGGCGGAAGAAAGGAAAAGGACAGCCCCACCACCAGATGCGTAGTGGCGCTCAAACTAGTCAAGCTGTTGCACGTTGACGCCTGCCCGAATTCTGCTCGCTCTGACTTGTGCCCCTTGTGTTTCCCTTTCCCATCGCAAAAACGTGCAATAAAATACCCGCAGATGTGCGATATGATCGCGCGTAGACTCGGCTCTGTGGTGTGATGGTTGACATCGTACAGTCCGACGCGGAACTGACTACTCAGAATTAAATCTCGGCCGAAGACCGGACAGGACAATCTATACTTAGTTGAGGAATATAACCGACACAAAAAAAACGCAGACATCCATGGTCTATCGTACCCAAAGAGTACCCAAAGAGTGGTCAAAGAGGGCGTTCAATCGCGCATTTCGCGGGACATTTGTCGATCCTTACATTTCCTTCACCGGTCGATCGACCACCGGTGGTAGGTATCAAGTATTCGAATCTGTACCGGTCTGTAAGTGGGTCTTGTCCGCGTTTTGGACTGATGAAAGGGCATCTTGCGCGTGTTCATGAGCGCTTTGTAGCATAAATTCTGGGAAGGGAGCTTGCCTTGCTTTTCGAGGTAGCCTGGCCCCCTGTGCACCATTCGTTATGGCCAACTCGTATCTTCCCCACTCTTCTTGCTGCGCATGACATCACGGTAAGATTGTACATCCTGGGGCTTCCTTTCGAATTGAAGGGTACCTTTCTGATACCTCGTTCGTTGATATTTGTACTGAACTCGAACGGCCGAGAGCTACGGCCATCCAGGCGGGTCTGGAGGTCCCTGAAGGCCGAAAGAGTTGCAATGGATCGACCTAGGTGGCCATTTTGCGAAGAACGGCGTAGAGCCCAAACGGTCCATGCCACCCCTAACCCGCGACACCTGATGCACTTGACTCGTACAGCATACATCGCTCCAGGTATGGCGGCCTACCTTTTCCCTTCTCGCAGAAAGATCGTTCTAATCCGTGGATATATTCGAACGTTCCTGTACAGATCCGCGTTGCAACACGCACCATGCAGCCCTCGGGCAGTCCCTATGTCTGAATTCTGGAAAAAAACACAAATTATGATACTGGAATTTAGTTAGCCTTGCGTCTTGATCGTCCAGCAGTAAGATCGATGTATAATATCATACTTGTATATGTTTGATGATGAACGAGGCCGCGGGACGGATGTTGTGTATGTCCATGGCGCCATATCCGATATTTTCAGAAGAGTAATGGACGACTAAATGCAAAAGGCACCGACGTGACTTGATTGATAAAGATAGCCAATGGGATGCAGAAGCAGTAGTAAAGAACGTACTACCGCGACCATCGGGAATGTGCTGCCATGGCTGATAAACAAGAATAGGAGCGAGCTAAGGATAGTCCAGAGCATCCGGACACGTCATATTGAGAGCTGTAATACGAGCATCTGAGATTTGGTTGTACGCTTGGATATTGAGTTAGTACGCCACGTGGAATGACGGGAATATACTAGCAGGCGTTGAGCAGCCCGAATTGAGCGGCCGCTAACAGAGAACAGCACCAGTAGATTGTGGAAGATCGCGGAGAGCTGTGATCCGCACCAGGTTGTTGAGAACTAGCAAACGTGCGGACCTAGCAAGGTAAACAATTCCTCGTAGCGCTCTGGAACAATATGTATTGTCTCCAGTATGATGTGTAGCCAAACTTAGTTGGACAGTCCACTGTGAAATTGTAGCCACAATAAATGCCTGTCACGGATCCGGAATAGGCTCAGTACTGTGTCTTCAAGGCTCGTCGGACAGGATACACTTCGTCGGTAGTTTCTAAGAAGCTCAAAATCCGCAAAACTGGTTGTGTCAAAGAGAAAGTACTCATAAATTCTTTGAGTATCAGCGTTGAGTTTGAAGGAGGAGGTGGCAGTGCGAGTGTAAATAACGCGTAGTAACATGCCCAAATACACGTCAGCATCACCAGCACTGCCACCTTTAACTTCTCTTCTTCTCCCTTACGTCGCCTCCTTTGGTGGCAGAACGACGCGTCAATAACCACATTTTTTTCCCTGAGGTTTTCCAGCCCTTTACACGCGTATAAATCTTCATCTTAAGTGGCTTCCTGACCGCGATATCGACGCGAAGTCATGAAATCCTGGGAAGTCAACAACAACTTTCCTGTTCACGATGTAGGGTCGATGAGTGAATGGGGCCTTGATGAAAACGAAGACGACGAAGGAGATCCGATTGGGGAGGATGCTGATAGTCATAACTCAGACTCCGAAGGCGAACGAGACGCGAATAGATCTCACCATCGAGGTGATATCATCCTCATTCAGCCTAACCAGAGAACTGATCTTGACCATTTACAGAACCGGTATGTGGCCCCATTCAAAGTGAATTCTGAAGTTCCAAGTCTTGCGTTGTAGGAAGATTTTGAAAAGGCGTTGGAGATGTTTAATTTTCGGGGATCATTCGTGGAGACCGAGAGATACTCGATGGCTGAAGCGTCAAATCCCTGTCTCGAGATCTATGCATAGGGCCAATTGGATTGCCGCTTACTATCCGTGAAGCACGCGCTCTGATTTCTCACCTTGGTGCAGACGCGTCCATGAGGCTAGAAATAGAGGCAGAAAAGGTTTGCCGTTATATCCAAGTCAATATAATCTTGACATTGTGCGTGCAGGTCAGTTTTAGGAATCCTGCGTGGGATGCCTGGCTCCAAAAAGTAGGGGGCGCAGTCTGCGCAACTATGGCGGGCAAAAAGGTCAAGCCGTCATATCGATTGAATATTCTGGTGCTGGAAGCAACCAGCTCGCAGTAAGTGTTTACCGGCGTTGTTTAATTCTCCAAACTGAGGTCTCGCTAGGCCTTCGAATACCGCGTAGCATGTATTCTCTTGATCTGGCCATCAAACTCTGACACGTTTGAATAGTGCGTATGCACCAGATGTCAGCGACGCGGTTGGAACCCTTGTCGTTATTCTTCCGTCTCTGTTCGAAGGTGGTCAACTCCAATACCAGCACGGCATCCAATCCAAGACTGTCGACTTCGCAGAGGGCAGCCAACTTGCGACATCTGTTGTAGCCGCCTATTCAGCTGTGAAAAGCACGATCTCGCCTCTCACATCGGGGTATCGACTTTGTCTGATCTACGATATCGTCCAACCCGCCGCAGATCATCGGCAGTACCTCTCTTCCCGGATATGGACGTTGCGGCTGAAAATCTCAAGCGTGCAATGCTGGAGTTGCAAGAGAGCCCCGAGCTGGTGGCATATTTCCTGCAGCGTAGATACCCTATGAAGAATTTCAGTCTGCAAGCGCTCTCTGGACCCGATGCGTTATTGATGGCCCACCTTTCAGTTCTGACCAAGGAACTCGACTTCCGACTATACGTCGTCCAGGTCGAACTCTACACTACACAATTCGGGAACTATGAAGGCCCGCCCGATAAGATCGATCGGCGCAAAATCGAAAACATGGACGAGGAAGATGAATGCCGTTCTGTACGCGAAAATGCAGTTGACGCGAACAGCATACCTGTGAAAATCACGGGCTTCGATTTCCAGTATGATGACTACCTGAATGGTGAAATCAGGGACGTTGAACCGGACCATGAATATGAGTTCATATACGAGGAGGTACGCTTTTCTCTCCAAATCCTGGAGTGAAAACTAACACTTCCATCCAGAGACTGCGGATTGACGAAAGTGAGTAGTATTGATTAGCTACCTACGGAATACTCATGATTCACCTCGCAGCATACGGGCGTACGTTGGTTCTCCTTTCGCCCTCCACCGAGGCCTTGGAGCCGGTCAAAATTCGGTATTCTCAAAAGTACGCATGTTGGGCACTCAACTCGTCTATTTCCACCACACCGTCTACGCGAGAGAAGATATTGGTGGAAAGTCTGTTGGAAGATCGAGAGGCAATGGAAGCCAATACACGCACTCTCTTTAAATGCGCCGAGCAGTGGGCTGACGTGCAGTTGCTTCTGAGGACGTTGGAAACCAACAAGGTCGCCGGTGACTTGGGCTTGGTAGGAATTCCCCAATGCATCTCGGCTTACCAGGCGTTTGGGTGGAACGCCCTGAAAAGCTTGTGGGTTGACGTCCAAATTACTCGCCAGTTCATCTGATCGAGAAAAACGCAGCTTTCATGACGCCGTCGAGAAGGACATCTCGAACCAACGGCGCCAAGCGCTCGTGACTGAGCTTATACAGGCTGCACAAGAAAATGTTGACACTGAGGTCAAATCGTGGTGCGCAGAACAACAGGAGTTTGTGCTCAGATCCCTCAATCTGGCGAGTATCTCCGAAGTGGATTGGCTGCTAGACCTCGGAACAGTTCGCGGCGCTGACTTCATTCGCGACATGTGAGCCTCGATTACTTTCTAAACTGGCAACTGTCTAATGTACATGGATCTACAAGTGTCTACCCACAACTGCAAGCTCAACCGCTTGAATCCATCTTCTGGGTTCAATTCGTGCGACGGCTGCGAGAACATAGCATCTCAGTGGCTCTTGGCGACGACTTCGCCCGCCAGGGTGCCTTACAGGCAATTGAGACGTTGCCAGCGTTTCCTGTTGACGAAGTCAAACAATCCGACTATCCGTATACACGCAAGGAAGCTAAAGATGGACTGGTCATGGACGTATTTCGACTCCTCATCGAGACGCGAAATACTGCCCTATGCACTGATGTCTTTGAAAAGATGAAGGAGGCGGCTCTCAGTGGCACGTTTGACTCGGAATTTCCACCCTGGGTGTTTTATCTCAAGCTGGCACAGTCACAGTCACTGGACGAGTATCTTCAGTCCCTTCCGGAGCCCGATGCGATTGTTTTCCAGCCGTTCTTCAAGGAGACTTTGCGCTGCATTCTATCCGGTCTAGAAAAGGCAGGGCAAACCAGTTTCAAGCCCTGTCCCTTCGCAGAGGAAAACCTGCCAACCCTCGTTATTGCTATCAGACGCGCAGGAGGATTATCCTTCCTCGCGCAATGGTATATCAATTCTTACGCTCAACCTCAACATTCACTGACGAATTTCGGTAGTATAAACGAAGCTGTCCTTGCAGGTCGCGACTTCGCCAGCTTGAAAGTCCTCGTCAATTACTTCATTACCACATTGCGACCACCGCCGGAGGACGTTTCCGCTACAGAAGGGTACACTGCCGTGATAAACGGTATTGTGCGTCGTGCGATTGACGTATTCGACACCAAGTCCTTCCATACCCCCTTATCCAAAGACAACCCTCTGCCGATGCGGAGCATAGAGCATCTGGTGGATATGGTGAAGTTCTGTTTCCAGGCAGGCGCTCGAAGTGAATGGCAGTATCTATTGCTGCACTTGGTATCTCCTCCCCCAGGGATCACGATCCCCCAGCACGTATCCAAGGTCCTTGCTCCGTTTATGCCGGCCCTTCGGGATTACTTGACTTCCCAAGCGCTCGATTTCGAAGTCGATCCTTTCAAAAAGTTCTCCGCGAATGTCGTGAAGGCTTTCGCCGCTACAGTGATGAGCCAAAAGCCCCAAGATTTGGTGCCGATTGCGAGCATCGGGTGTTCCAGCGCGAAATGCGGAGATTGCAAGAGTCTCAGGGACTTTTTTTACGGCGACAATCGATGCATTTTGTTTCCGAGGGCTGCCAAGGCCCGCCAGCATGTTTCAGAGCAACTCTGGACTCCCAAATCATGGGGCGTAACTGTCGAACTCAAGAAGGAGCGCAGTCCACATGCACTTGAGGTGAGTCATTCATTCAATGAGCGTACTTTTTTTTCACGTTGTGGCTGAAGATCACGAAACCGGACAAAATGACCGTCGAAGGCCTCTGGGCAGAAAGTAGCGAACGAGGGCAAGCATTGCTTGCACTCTTGGGAGATGAACGAGCGCAAAAACGTATCTTGGGGTCCGACTACAACGTGGTGTTGACCCAGATATTGGGAGCGGGAGGAGCCCGTTCAAACGGAACGAAGAGAGGAGCCGCAGACGATCACATGGGCGCTTCTGCGAAGAAGGCCAGGTCATCTTGACCTAATCTTGAACATTGTTCCGAATTCATCGTGAGAGATCTGCTACCATCCAGTGCCTGACTAGAGATATCGGTTTCCGTTGGAAGATAATTGAAAAGTACCGTATTCATATGATTTTCAGTCATGTCTTCCGAGTCATGGGAAACGTTAGGTTCGATAATTGTTTTAGGAACCGAATTCCAACGGAAGAGTACCGTCACTGATGCTGTAGCCAAGCAAAGCCAAACTGCGTTCTCCTTACACTGTAATCGGAAAACATTGAAGGCATGGAGAAATCCCAGGAGAGCTTCACCTTCACTGTAGGAAAGCTCGGTGAGCATATAAATTGTCAGATTCACGTTTGCCATGAAATTTACGCGTTTGTAGATGCTGGAATGGCGGTAAAAACCTACGTGGCCATATCTTCGTTGTTCTGACAGTCTCCAGATCCTGCTGGGGGAGCGGGCCCACCTAATCGAGTTCCCTTCAATCCTTCTACCACCTGGTGCAACGACGGGCTCCATTGTCAATATCGCGGTGCACCAAAATCACGCGGAGGAAAAGCGAAGAGATGCTGAATTTTGGGCGCTTCAAGATGAAATATTGGAGGAGTTTGGAGTGCGGTCACCCTCGCCACCAAAACTTCAGGCACGTATGCTCTTCTTCAACAAGAAACAAGTCGAATTGACTTTCCTTCACAGCTGCGCAATGTAACCCAAACATCGATCACCCTAGAATGGCCCTCTATTGAACTTGCTACTGCCAAATTACGCTCGCTAGACATCTACCGGAACGGACAGCGTCTAGCACCTATACCGTCACCCCTCACCAACACCTCCAGCAAACTGTCTGGACTGGAGCTCAATACCGAATATACTTTCCAATTGATACTCCGCACAACAGCAGGGACATTCCCGTCCAATCTTATTCGAGTTCGCACCCATACCATGACCGACACCTCGGGTATCTCCGTATGTTTTGGGACCGTGCAAGACTCCGTGATGCTGGAGAACGCGAAAATGGCGCTGCGGGACATGCGGGCGAAGTGGAGTGATAAAATACAGATCGATACCACCCATTTTGTCTGCACAACACCTGCCGCGACGCCTAATGGTGCACAGGTGTCGGGGAGCTCACCTGTAGCGCCAGGAGTGGAATACCAGCGGGCCTTACAGCTCAGTATACCTGTCGTACAGCCGCATTGGATCTTCGCATGTCACACGGAGAGAAAGTATGTCAATTACGCGACCGCCCCTCGTCGAGTATCGTTAACCTTCGCTTCAGACTCGTATCTATCGCACCATACAATCTAGGCGCCACGCCACCAACCCCTACCACCACAGTCCGCCCGCAATCCATGTCGCAAGCCTCCCTTCCCCGCTCCCCTTCGAGCCCCGCCGCAGGCTCCCGCCAGTCGATGCCGCCCCTCGCCCGCAATACCGCCGCCTCTCCGCCCGCCCCCCAATCCTCGCCCTTCGTCAACCAGCCGGCCTCCCAAAGCCCCACACTCGACACCACGCCCGAGCACGTAGAAGACGACCCAGACGCCGAGGTCGTCGCGCTCGAGCGCGCCGTGGGCACCACCGTCCTGGAGAAGCGCCAGAGCAGGACGGGGTCGATGAACCGCCAATTCAAGTTCCCCACGCCCGTGTCGTCGCCGACGGTGGGCAGCACGCCCGACATGCCCTCCATCCACCGCGTAGTCACACCGAGCAACATCGAGGTGCCACCCCCACCACCAGTCGAGAAGGAATTGGCAGCCGGCAAGGCTTCTGGGAGCGCACGGAGCGACGACGGGGACGATGACCTGGGCGATACCGTTGATATTCCGCTGAACTAGGCTTACTACTTACTGTCTGCGGACCTTTAGGTTAATTGGCATAATGCTTTTGGGACCTTGTCTAGCAATTGTGATGTCTTTTTTGTGGGCGACTCAATCACGGATAGATTATTATAATGCGCGTTCCTTTGAAGCTTGCCTCAACGAAGATCGCGAATAAAATTCCATATCTACGGATGAGTAACAACAGAGCACGGAGGGTATGAACTCCCAAATACATAGACAACAAATTAGTACATGACTGTACAATAACAAGAAAATAAAAACCCCTGCGCACGAAGACACAAGAAGCGAGCGTTACAGATCCCCCACCCTCGTCAACGCAACACGGCGTTTTTTCTTCGGCGGTTCCTCCGCCTTCTCGCTCTCTCCATCGTACTCATGCTCACCCGCCTCTACGTCCGTCTCCGTTTTTGAGACACTCGCCCCCGACGCCGTCGCAGGGAACGTGAAATTCAGCGCGTGCCCATGCGCATCCCGCTCGCGATCGCCATCCACGCTCGCCGCAGGCGTCAGCGGCGGCTCGCCCATCGGCCGCTTCCGCGGCACGCTGGACCCGGGCAAGTGCGCCTGCGAGGACGTCGGCGTGCCCGCTATGCTCCCGCCCCCGCTGTAGTGCGGCGCGCCGGTGCTGGAGGTGGACGACGTCGACGTCGAGTAGCTGATGGGCACGGAGTGTTGGTGCGCGATCGACTGTAGTTGTAGTGCGTGCTGCTGCGTATGGTGCGTCGGGAGGATCTCGTCGAATATGATGAGTGTGCAGTACCCGTCCCGCGATGACAGGATCAGGCACTGCCCGTCCGGCGACCTAAACGAGAAACAAGGTACATGAGACTCACAAAAATGGGAGAAAGGAACGACACCAACCAGGTCAAGTCCGTGAACTCGTCATAATGCAGCTTCGTGAGCATGCACACGGGGCCCGACTGCTGCGTGTCGTAGACAGCTACGGTGTCCATCGTGACGACTGCATATAGCATGCGATACGGAAGCGCAAACACCGACCCCGTGGCGCTCAACGGCGTGCTGAGCCCCAGATTCGTTCCGAGTGTCAGAGACGGTGCCGGCGTGGACGGCTTGGACGCAGCGGGGGTTGGCGGCCGCAGATCTGTAGGCGACATCGCGGGCGACGCCATGACATTGAACGACGTCACGGCGGCATGCTGGGGTGCAGGCGCCGCGATCGACTGCCCCTGTGACTGTGATTGCGAGGACGACTGCTGTGGCGAAAAGACCCCCTCAGCACCGGCAGGCCCACTTCCATTCCCAGTCAACGGCCCGACGAGGTCCACCTCCATCGTTCCCTCGACATCCCGCTCCCGCAGCATGTCCGCACGCGGCTCGTCCCCCGCGCTCGCGCCGCCGACGCCAGGGCGCAGCTCGAACAGCACGGGGTTGAAGCGCACTGCGACACTCGCCTTCTTGTGCCCGGGCAGCTGCGCAATCGGCGGCCGCGCAAAGTTCGCGCGCGAGTAGATGTACACGGACGACGCGGATGCCGTCGCAGACGCGATGTCCGCCAGGGCGGTGGAGATTGACGGCCGGTGATGCTTGCGCCCCCGCGCGGGCGTACCCTCGTCGGCTGCCGGGGGCGCGGGGACAGACACCGACACTGACGGGTCCTCGAACGTGCCTGCGGGCGTGAGAAGCAGGCCGCCGTCGGGGCTGAAGGTGAGGCGGCGGAAGAAGTTGGTGAAGCTCTCGTCGCCGTAGAGCCGCACGCTTGCCCAGCTGGTGCTGGGGGACGTCCTGATGGCGGGGAGCGCGGGCATGGGGGACGGCGAGCGGCCGTAGCGGCTGAAGGTGGACGGGGAGGAGGGGGCATTGGAACCGCTGAAGGACGAGCGCCGTGAGGAGGGTTTCTCGTGCGGCTGCATTGGTGGCGGGGGGAACATCGAGGATGGGGTGCTGGCGACAGAGGTGGCAGGCGTGAGGGGTGCGGCGCTAGAGTAGGGCGTGTCTTTGGGAAAGCTGGGCGTCGAGCCTGATGTAGATGCCTCTCGCTCAGGATATTCGCTGACGTTTGACTCGGCATCACTAGCTATCGACGCGCTGCGGAACATTCGGGGGCGACTGCCCTGGGCACTTGGAGTGCGACTGTGCCGATAGGGTAGGCGCGTGTTCTTGCCTACCGCATGTGCCTCGAAGGTGCCCTGTTTGGTGGAGATTCGATAGATGTGCATTGAGCGGTCACTGCTTTGTGTCGCTATATATTCGTTCAGTGGATCCCAGGCGACGCCTTGAACGTAATGGCTATGTTCTGCAATCTCGTGCATGCATTTGCCTGCAGCCAACGCGTCAGTAGTCTTGCAGAGAGAAAAAACAAAGTACCAGACCATCGGCAGATGCAAAAACGCGTGCTGCATTGTCGGTGCTCCCGGCCAGGACATACTCGCAAGAGGGGCTCCATGCTAGATCGTAGACCTGCATTGCAGTGCATCTGTATAGGATTCGTGAGTTTCCTCCAGCAGCATAACTGTCGACAAGACGGCCACGAACCGAAATGTAGTCCTGGGCTTCCAATACTCCTTCTCGTGTTGAAGATCCTCCGCACTCAAATCGCTTCCATATGTACTCGTCTGTGGGGTCACCGACGGGGCCCATATGATGATCATTCCGTCTGCGCGCCAGTTAACAAAATAACGAGACGAGGTGAAAGACACACCATCTCCCGCAGACGCGATTAATTCGCCTGTAAAGAGGCGTCGTCAGAGAGAAGAGCACACAAGACATACTAGTCCGTTACCATTAGGAGAGAACCGGACGACGTTGACAGCTGCGGAGTGCCTGCTCAGCGTCGCAAGATATTCCACCCTCGCGGGGCGCGGTGCCGCAGCGGCATCTTCGCCCTCCACACCCGCGGGCTTGAGGTTGGGATGCACCATCCACAGCTGGGGTGCAAAATCGTCAATGAAACGCGCTTTTGTGAAGTACACGCCACGCATACCTAGTGGGCAATACAGGTCAGTCACGCACGAGACACTTGGAGAGCAGGCGGACACACCCGAACATGGTTATCCTCCCCGCCGGTGGCCAGCCTGTAGGACTGTGCCGCGAAGGCCTTGACGTCGCCCGCCGCTGGACGCGCTTTCTTGAACGCCACAGGCTGAAAGTCGCACGTCGAGATGGGCTTGCTGTCGTGCCAGCGGATTTCCAACGTGCGGAAACGCATGACTACAGACTTATTGCTCGTGAAGACAGGTCTGGAGAGGAGCAGAGGGCAAGGGACGGGTTGAATTGGTAAGAGAAAGAATCTGGACCACAAACACAAGCAAGCCCATGAAATTAGTTCTCTTTCACCCTTCACACCAGTCACGTCTACTGACTAGGAACAAGTGAAAGGACAACAGTTCTCGCAAAGCATTATACATTGTATTGTGGCTATATAATAGTACTAGTATATTGTTTGAGAAGAAGGGCGCAGAATTAACAACTGTATGATTGGACCTGTCCGTCGGAAATAGTGCGAACGTCACCGCGACGGCCAACGTACCCCAAAGGTTGCTCTTCACACAAGAAGCAGTGGCCCTAAAGTCCACTGTGCTCGACGTCCATCAGAACTCGGTGACAAAGGTAGCCATTAATATTGCTGGGAAACATTAATGGGGTCAAGAGTGAATGGAAACCCACCTCAGGCTCCGAATGCCTCGTGTGTGAAGGTTTGCTAGATTCTAGGAGATTCGACCATTCAATTCGAGCGTTCAACGATGAATTGTCCTTCCTTCAATTAAACATCGGTCACCACTTCATTTTTGCAGATGACCGTCGGCCGTCACTCACCAACGAGAATGTTCTTGCCGCCCCCAAAAGATAGAGTTCCTCCATCGTTTATCGTACCTGGACCCCATAGACGGCATATCATAGAGTTTCCAGATCCCATATGCCCATGTATATATAGTCGTCAATCAGCGCAGGTGAGATGGGGCCGCATGGCCACGAGAAAACACGGCATCGGCGTATCGCACGCAGTCCCAGCGACAGAGGAGGCTCGGGTCCGCTGCTCGATAAGACTAGGACGATGCGACGAGTGTTGGGGAAAGGTCGGAGCGGGTGCTGTATCACTGGTATGCATCTATGCATCTTCCTGAGAAACCTGTACTACGGCTGTGTTGTCCGCGGAGAATACGCTTCACTATGCTTGGGGAGTCGTGAAGTACGACACCTAGTTCCGATCCAGACGCAATAGAAGGGCCCCGAGGCACTCGCAATTCCTCAGTTAACTTCCCGAGCCAGTTCCTATGCCACTCTGCGAACAGGACGCCCAATCCTTGATGGTGACTCGGTAGTGCTGGCCACTACAGCATTTGTTGAGTCCCCAGTAGTCGTCGACTCGTGGTGGTTCGAGGCCAAGTTTTGCGGTGGTCTGAGTTATGAGTTAGTTGCCTTGCCCCAGGAAGTTGTCCATGGCTAACTTTCACGATATCTCTATTAAGAGTCTAGAACAAATGCCTTGCCCCAGGAAGTTGTCCATGGCTAACTTTCACGATATCTCTCTATTGAGAGTCTAGACCAAATCCGTGCATTTCTCATCGCAAAAGGCCGAGGATGGCTCATCGTCCAAACGACACAGTGAATGTCGCGGAAGTGGTGGAACACCAGTTTCGGCTTACCAAGCATTTTCCCCCTGATGAAAACGCCATGAAAGTTCACTCGTACACCTGCACGGGAGTTGAATTAAAGAAAAGACAAGGGCACGCAAAAGCGATCGAGTCAAAGAAATCTATTCGTTGATGTTCATATGTATAAGTACATAATGTCTACAGATACAGCATTCTAGCAGAAGGGAAACGCTAGCGAGATGAAACAATATAGCTTGAGTAGTTGATACATCAAAGATGCAATGAATAAGACCAAAGGACATGGGTAAAATGACGAGCACGAGAGCAACGACCAGCGGATATTAAGCTGCAAACATAGCGGTTCACGATGCTATGGGTCATGAAATGGTTGCTTCTAGAACAACGACTTGCGTATCGCCAAAGTCCCTAAGGAGATAGACTCGAGCCAGTACCTATCCCGCAAGATATAAGTCGTTCGATCACTGATGGATAGGCTACTTACCCGTGCCGTTGATCGACTGTCATCAACGTCGAGGGTTTCTCAATAGCGACTGGTTCGAGTCTACTAAGGAGAAAGGGTGGTCAGGATGCGAAAGCGGCTTAGAGATTAGCAAGGACGTACTGGGAGCACAGTCAAGGCTTGTAGTTCCACGCAAGCCAGTGCAGCACAAAGCTGGCTTCAGCGCTGCAGAACTGCAAAGCGAATGTGAGTCAAGGGTTGGGCTTGGGGGTTGTGCTGGGGGCGGCTTACCAGGACTACACACCCCTGAGCACCGTCACCGTGGAACAAAGCTTCCCGAGCGCCGTACCAACGTCCTCACAGGTAATCCCGAGTTCAGAGAGCAGCCCCGTGGCAACCTGGCTCTTCGCAATGACGAGGTCGTTACAGCAGTAAGTGGTTTTGGAGGTGCAGGTCGCCGCTCGCTTCCCTACGTGGCGGAGGGCGATGCGCTCGGAGCAGGCGCCGCCGAGCTGGCACGAGCAGCAGATGAGGAGGGAGCCGCTGCTGTCGAGGAGTGGGCTGCTGACGATGAGGCGGCGGCGGGCGCCGAGCTGGAACGAGCGGCGGATGAGGGGGGAGCCGCTGCTGACGAGGAGCGAGCTGTTGATGATGAGGCGACGGCGGGCGGCGGGCTGGAGCGAGCGGCGGATGAGGAGGCTGCCCCCGCGTGTGAACTCGAGCGAGCGGCTGACGATGAAGCCGCATGAGAGCTCGAAGATGACACCACAGCAGGCTATGAGCTGGAACGAGCCGCCGATGAGTTGGAGTGGGCAGCCGATGACGAGGCACCACGAGAACTCGACGACGCAGCTGGTGCCTGTGAGCTAGAGGGAGCTGAGGCGAGCTGAAATGGCCGATCGATGATGAGGACACGGCGTGGGAGCTCGAGGATGATGATGCAGAGGGACCTGCGAGCTGCTATGTGCACTATAGGATGAACCACCTGCGGACATGCTCGAGTGCACTGCGGAACTAGAACGTGCCGAAAGCGACACAGAGCTACTAATGTGCGAGCTAGATGCCGCAGAACTGGATGCGCGTGGCACCGATGAGGCTTTCAAATAACAATAAGCCACGTTGGTATCAGTCGCGGAAGGGTTACTCACCTGCGGAGCTGATGGAGAACGAAGAACTTGAGTGCGAAGCCGAGGCTGACACTGGATGCAACGACGGCGCAGAGGCCGATGAGCTCGCATGAGAAGATGATGCTGAGTGTGAACTAGACACTGGTGTGCCGCTGAAGCTCGCTGCCCAGGATGATGTAGACGCTGAAGTGCGAAGAAGACGCCGAGGGGGCATGTGAAATTGACACAGAGCTGGCATGGGAGGCGGAGACGGAAGTGGCACGGAAAGCCGACGATGACGAACTGTTCGGACGCGAGCTGCTAACTCGAAAGGCCGAAGCGCTAGCGGACGATGCCACTGACGAGCTGCGAGCACCGCTGGAAGATGCGGAATGTGACGAGGAGCTAACGTGGGAGGCCGACGCTGAGCTTGACTCATGGGAAGACGATCGCGCAGCCGACGCAGAGGCTAGACGCCAGCGTCGAGGAGTGAGACGCGGAGGCGCTGGACAGAGTACCTATGGGCAATAAATCAGAAACGTTCGAGACAACGTGGATTCAATATTGAAAACATACCGGCCGAACAGTCGATGCACGTGGTGTCGAAGAGTGTCTTACAGCATTGTAAGGGCTACACAAAAAGCAATCAGAATCATCGTATATAACTTATGTGACTAAAAGGACCCACCAGGATTTCACCACTTGAACAGTCAATGCCGATCGAATCAAAGAGCGTTTTGCAGCATTGGAGAGGTTTCTTAGAACCCGACCTACAGAACAAGACATAATGCATAATGAGCAATCACTTGCGAAACAACCGAAAAAGAATGTACCAAGATTTAGTGCCGTCGTCAGCAGTAATGGGAGCAACACATCCGACGCCAATATCCGCACCAACATTCAGCGTGGAGGGAGAAATGCCGGCATTGTCGAGGCACTGCTACCGTACGAACTGGTGGTCCAGGCTGTCACAACAGAAGGGGCCTGTCCGTTCCACGAAACACTGCCAAATGTGGAGGCGATGCGGCGCTTAAGCTAGCAGTGCGCGATGCTGAGCTGGAACGAGGCGACGAACTGGAGGCGTCAGGGGACGAAGAAGCAGGTGAGCTAGAGGCCGAAGCGGAACGAGATACCGAGGCAGAGCTAGCACGCGATGCCGCAGACGCAGAGCTACTGCCGAACTGCTCGCATGGGAGGCGGATGATGAAGGGCTTCGAGACGATGTGTTTGATGTCGATCCCGAGTGGGAGGCTGCACTACTGCTGAAACGCGATGCCGATGCGGAGTGCGACGCCGATGCGAGCTGGAGCGCGATGCTGACGTAGAGGCTGATGAACAGGAGGTCGAGGATGGGTGGGACACCGATGCTGATGCGGAACTGCTAGTATGTGAAGCTGACGCAGAGCTTGCGTGCGAGCCCGAAGAAGAAGGCGCGCGCGAGGGCGAAGCAGAGCTGGAGGCACGCGGAGCGGACGACGCTGAAAAGTGAATCAGTTAGGGGAAGATCTAAGAAAAGGTCGCAACCAGTTCTTACCTGAGCTACAAGCGCGAGAAGCGGATGCCGAATGCGACACTGCTATGGCCAATTAGTTCAACAAGTGGTCTGTCGGATTGAGTAGTTACGTACATGCGGAGCTGCTAGCATGGGAAGTTGAAGCCGACGGCGACATTGAATGGGATGAGGCAGAGCCGCTGTGCAAAGCCGAGCTGCTAATGCGGGATGATGCTGAGGCCGAGTGTGATGCGCTGGAAGTGGAACTCGACCGACCGACCGACGAGGACGACCGGAAAGGTGCAGAACTGCTCGACCGCAACGCCGATGACGAGCGAGACACCGACGCGGAAACATAATGCGAAGAAGCGGAGCTACTAGCACGAGAGGCCGAAGATGAACGGGGCACTGACGCGGAGCTACTCCCATGCGATGCGGAAGAAGAGCGAGGCCCCGACGCCGACGAAGCAGAGCTGCTGGCGTGCGAGGCCGATGACGAGCTAACGTGGGAGGCGGAGCTGTAGGATGCGGAGCTGTAGGATGCGGAGCTGCTGGAATCTGCGGCCGAGCTGCTAGAATGCAAGGCGGAGTTGCTGGAGCGCGACGCCGACGAAGAGCGAAGCGATGCCAACGAAGCAGAGCTGCTACGGACAGCAGATGCTGACGCGGAGCTGCTTGCGTGCGAGGCTGAGCTACTAGCATGCGATGCCGACGAAGATGACACGGACGGCACAGAGCTACTGTGAACACTACTGACGTGCGAGGCAGAGCTGCGCGCATGCGAAGCAGATGCTGAAGCGGAGCTGCTGGCACGCGAGGCACAACTGCGAAGCCGACGAAGAGTGGGGCACCGACGCGGACGATGCAGAGCTACTGTGAACGCTACTGGCGTGCGAGGCAGAGTCACTGGAGCAGGCCGCGGACGAAGAGCGAGCCACCGACGCGGACGAAGCGGAACTGCTGCGAACGCTGCTGCTGTGCGATGCCGAAGAAGAGTGGGGAGCCGACGACGCGGACGACGCAGAGCTATTGTGGGCACTGCTGACGTGCGAAGCGAGCTGCTACGGGCACTACTGTGCGAGGCTGAGTTGTTGGAACGCGACGCTGACGAAGAGCGAGCCGCCGATGCCGACGAAGCAGAACTGCTATGGGCGCTGCTGTTATGCGGCGCCGAGGAGGAGTGAGGGACCAACGCGGACCACGCGGAGCTGCTGCGCGAAGCGGAGCTACTACCGTGCGATACCGACGAAGAGTGGGGGATCGACGCGGACGACGCGGAACTGCTGTGAACGCTGCTGCTAGCATGCGATGCCGACGAAGAGTGAGGGATTGACACCGATGAAGCGGAGCTACTGCTCGCGTGCGAAGCCGTGTTGCTAGAACGCGACGCCGAAGAAGAACGAGCCACAAATGCTGAGGAAGCAGAGCAGCTATGAGCGCAGCTGCTGCGCGACACCGACGAGGACTGAGGGACCGACGCGGACGACGCGGAGCTGCTGGCGTGTGGCGCAGAGCTGCTGTGAACGCTGCTCGCATGCGAAGCAGATGCTGAAGCGGAGCTGCTTGCAGGCGAAGCCGAGCTGCTCGAGCGAGACACGGGAGCGGAGCTACTTGCGCGAGACGCCGATGACGAGCGCTGCACCGACGACGACCGTGCCGAACTGCTTACACGAGGGGCGCTGGAACTTGCGGCCTGCGATGCGACGAGCCGGCGGGGTGCGACGAAGCTGAGCTGGCGGGGCGCGACGATGAAGAGGGGGCGGGTTGCAGCGAGCTGAAATGGGATGAGGATGCAACCGAGGCAGCGGACGTAGTGCGCGAAGAGCTGGTGTGCGAAGACGAAGATGTCACTGTAACTAGCAAAAATGATGAAGGTTAGATCCCGTTCCGACCGATGTATCCTCCTTCAAAGACTTACATGGAGCACAGTCAATGCCGACTCCATTTCCCATGGTATTGCCACAACATCTTGCTGGTGCTAGAAACGATGGATGTTTAGCGAAGAGAAGTCTGAAGGACAAAGGGAAGTGACATACCATGTGTCCCCAGCAGCAGCGGTATAGTCGGTACCGAGTTGTTCACCGCAGCTGGAGGAGCTGACACCGAGGCCGCGAAGAATGCCCTCAGCGGCCGAGCTCTGGCGCCCTCGAAGTTCGTGCAACAGAATGTTTGTTTAGACGCGCAACGGAAGGGTGTCGAGTCTCGACGAGGGCTCCCGTTTAGCGCCTGGAAAAAAACGCGTCAGAAAGCGCACAGAGAAAAAAAATGGATACGCATACCAGGTTCTCGACGCTTAGCTGCCAATGGTGGTAGACGGCTTGAGAGAGACGTTGAGCGTTGAGACCGCGGGATGCGGCATCTGCGGCGCAGACGGTGAAAGAAAGTACGGTGAATAACCCAGCGTTGAACCTTCAAATGATAGTAGGCTCGATTCAGCCTCTATACCGTCTACGTACTTTGAAGACAGTCGTTCAGAAGTACTAAAACTCGCAAATTGGTACCCTTGCGCGTAATGTATTGGATCAATCTCGAGATGCTCCGAGAGCAGGAGCATACATCCATTTGCGCTGTTGGGTCCGATCGGGCGATCGGGACCAACAGCTTGCCAACAGCGCACATGGATGCAAGTAGGTCAAAGCGAGCTCAGCGAGGATGATTGGATATTGCAGATGTCGTCTGAGGAAAAAGTACAGGCTTTGCCAGCTCTGGGCCATCGATATGGCACCTCCAAGATCCGGCACAACCGCACAACTCGCAATCAACATAGCAGGAGGTCCGCAAATTAGTTTGAGACAACCAGTCACTGGGCCAAGACGGGTGGTCACACACGTCACGTGTGTCACAATTGTGAGCGCGAAAAAAAAATGACAACTAATTCAAAGTCAAGAACCAACTTGTATTAACGGGAAAAATATAGCGAATAATAACGACAGGGATCCTCTAATAAGCCCTGTTGTGCTTCCCGGTAGTCCAAGTCCTTGTGCATACTCCACAAAAATATGGTTCAGGAATGCAGGGTGCAACCAGTGGCGACAACTCCGTTGAAGTCGTCGCGTTCGCAGCATACGACCTGGCGGGAGCTGGAAAGATGGGTGGATAAGAAATGATCTCTACTTACAGCCGAAAGAACGGTGACTCACCAGGCTCTGACTGAATGTGAACAGGTCAGCCCGACCATCGTAGAGTCATCATCCACAATTCCGTGCAACTCGAGGAGGAACGTCACCGCCGGGTCGCTCGGACGCACCGCAGAGTTACAACATAGTGGTTCAGTGCCGATGCGACATGTTGGTATAGACGCAGAGGGCGACGGAGACAGCCCACTGCTCACGGTAGCTAGCAGATACCCGAATGATATATTCCGAATCGGATTGCGGGACATGCTCACCATATGTACGTGTCCGCGTTCCCATCCAGCGCGGGGGAAGGGGCGGGAGACCCCGCGCCATACGCTGACCGTTTGTTTCCCGGGCTGCCACAGCCGCAGCAAGGCTCGCTGCAAAAGCGGACAGCAGCACAGGCAAAAATGCGGGTCATGGCGGTCGTGACGCGGAGAGCCTGAGGCCTTGCAAGATATATATAAGGGTAGCACGCCGAAGACGCGGAGGATTACGCGAACGCACGACTTTGCGAGTCATTTTAGTGTCGAGGCCATTCCATTAGTCGGTGGTGATACTTATAGTATGCTTTTGGCGATAAGGTAGAACTACATCGCGAAGCCGTCAGACGGGGAGAAGATCTCTTTCATGCTTTTCCACCATGCAGTTGACAAAACAAGCAAGGTTTTCTCCCGAGATGTGTAGGCTGAGCCTATCAGGTTCATCTTGCCGCTAGAGTTCTATCGCCACCGGGGCGAAGTGGTGTTGGTTCCTGTACGGATTCCCTTCCAAATTCTGTGCAGGAAACGCGCATCCAAAAATTTACCGACGCAAACCATTGAGACCACCGGAGACAAAGCGTAGTTCCACCGAGCTCGTCAGTCAGAAAAGTTAAAGCCGAGTAAACGAAGTGAAAAAACGCCGAGCCCACGGGAAGCACCCCACCAAGAACCGTGAACAAGAGCCACCAACACCGTGAAGCGAATTGAACGAAAGCTTAGAATGTGCTGGAAGAAGTTCGAAACGAAGCCGCCGCTGTTTGTCATTCTTTACCTGCACCTTCCCTCTTACCGACCTCCTTCTCTTTCTCCCCGGGCAGCGGCGCATGGTGTGTTGGCCGTCGGCCCCGTCGCACGCAGCTGACGAGTGCGCAGGCATCCCTCCACTTCTGCTCTGAGTGCAACAACCTGCTGTACCCGAAGGCGGACCAGCAGCGGCGCATCATGGTGTACGCGTGCCGCATCTGCACGTACGACGAGCTCGTGGAAAACAAGTGTGTGTATCGGAACGATCTCCTGACGGTCACAAAGTGTGTCCTTTCCACCGCTCCTATGTTGTGTTTTCCTGACACTGCATAGAGAACAGGTCGGCGTGACGACGGACCTGGGCACGGACCCTACCCTGGCAAGTTCCTGCTGGATCAACCTCATTTGGCGTCTCACTGTTACCCCAGGCACACTCTAATATTCCCTGTCCAAAATGTGGCCACGAGGAGTGCGTACTCTGCTGGTTCGGTTCAGACGAAGCTCATTGACGCGTCCCAGTGCGGTATTGTACCAAGATCAGTCGAAGCGGAAGGAGACGCGTATGATCCTCTTCTACGTGTGCGTAAAATGCAATCACAGCTTCACGGACCCGTCGCTGTCGTCAGATACGCGGCCAGAGACCGCCGAAGATGGGTAGTACGTCGCCCTCTGGATTGTATCATTAGAATGAATTGTATTCCTTTTTGTGGCTGTGGGTCAACTGTGGGTGGAGACATCCGGTGTGTTTCAACGCTTTTTTTCAGGCCTCCATGCACATCTCATTCTAATCTTAATGGGAGAAATTCGCCTGCTTCACTTTGCTCTTGAAATGCAGCTGATACATACATTTGGCGCTGTATGCCTCGGCGACCTACCGATTTGCGGCAGCAGCGGCTTCATCCCAATGGCTGGGAAGACTCTGTGTTGAACTTCGGTGTGATCTAGACCAGATCTTATGGAAAGAAATAGCAGGGGTTGAATGGGACGCAGTACGTTACCTCAACCATGCGAGACAGCTGGTAGAGTTTCCGGTGTTGAAGTCGCTTTCAACACAACCACCCGACAGTAGGAGTTTTTCTATATCTCCCTCCACCGGATTTGAAACGCAGCGCTCAGCTGGCGCGTCTCTCCCTGGTATGCCGCCAACGGACTAAACACGTGGCCTCCTGTAGCGAATTTGCCCGCCCACGACTCCGCCTACCTGGCTCCTCCTCCATCGGGTTCCTATTCTATACTAGCATATCCATCTGCGGCATACTAGCATTGAGTTCGTTGCTGCGAAAAAGGGATAATTTTACTCGATATGCGTTGGGAGCCGTTTGTCAGGATACCGACGTGGGATGCTCTACATGTGGTCTCGGCGATGAGAGGCGTACTTGGGATCAAGCCATTTGCTGTGGATGAAATTGACGTGTTCGCCAGCTCGTGCATATGTTTTGTGAATTTCCCCTGAATGATGAAATGCAAGCGGTGCTACTAAGAGACGAAAGAACGCAGATCCGAGTCCACGAGGAAGTGTAGTTGGATTTCCTGGGCAGCGTGGCTGTGCATGCACCTTGGGCCCTTCTGCCAGAAATCGACGAAGGGTTTCTAGGTCCTTCCCCGCGCTCTATTGCAGGTCCTATGTACGGACACTGGCACTCAGTGCTCCCCCAACTTGAGTTAATCCGCACTAGTACTGATGTGTGTATATTCACGAATTTTGCTTTGAGCACCAGATGCTTGCTGATAACCACCCTCCGGATTCCCTTGGCCTACTCGCGTGCTCAATATGTGGCGCGATGCCTCGGACTCTGAGCTCGGCTGAGCACAGATGCCGCGCTCACGAGTGTAAATGAAATTCGAATCCTGGCATCTTGATCTTCGGAATTCCTGCATCCGGCCAGGATGCCTGCGGTTTGAACGGCGTTTGCGCACAATTGAGGTTGCCAGCTCATGGCCATTCTTTCCCTGCAAGACGTTGCGAGTTTTCTGGTACCACTGGTCCAAATTTCATTTCCGCGTTGCAGGGTATCTGGGTCGGAGCATAATTTGCCGGATGCGCCCACTCGAGTGAGACTGATCAGCGCTCACATACGGGTGGGCGATCCGAGGGAACGCGCATGATGGCGCGTCAAAGTCGTACTTGGATGGATACCACCTACAACCCCTGACGCACCAAGGTACGCGAGGCTGGTCCAGGGTCGTGGCAAAAGCACTGGTATAAAGGCCGCAACGGAGAGGCGCATCCCCAGCAGCTCAGCCGCTTCCGACAAGATGAAGTTTAGTCTCTTTGTTGCTCTCTGTGTGGCCACCACTGCCTTTGCCGCTACCCTCCCTCGTGGGGCGTTCCAGGCTGAACATGCCAGCAAGGTGATCTCTGCCTCGGAGTATACCGCCGGTGGAAATGGAACCGTCGCAGTAATAAACTTTATTTCGTCGGTTTCATTACAACTGACCGCACCGCAGCGTCGGGTTCTGTCGCGAAGCGCGACGCCGGGAACGTGTAAGAAGCCCCTCCCTCCTGCGACTCACATCTCTAATGGTGTCTTCTCCAGCTATCTCTGCACCGACGCCAACTGGGGCGGGTACTGCGTATACATCACCGACGCCGGCCCAGGCGAGTGTGTCAACCTCGCCAGCGACCTCAACGACCTTGTCTCGAGCTTCGGGCCCGACGCGAACCAGGCGTGCTACATCTTCGCGTGAGTATGAGTGCCCTCAGCAGTGCCCCGATGTTAATGTGCATCATGCTACAGGGATTGGGATTGCAACGCCCTCAGCGGCCGCGTCGGGCCCATCTACGCTCCTGGCGTCGCGGACATGAGCAAGAGCATCAATACTGGTGAGGAGGGCGGTGGCCGGCCGTTCAACGATATCATGTCGTCGTATCAGTATGCAGTCATTTTTTCTCGCTCCCCTTGCGTCACTGATTTCTGGGGTGCAGATGCTTCTACTAGCGGTCGGAGGGCGTTCTTGTATAGTTGCTAGCTTGGTTTAACATATTCCACGAAGTCCTGAAGATGAATTCTAATGTCAATGATGCAAACCACAGGAAACTCGACTGACACCGAACTTTGGCGTTTGCTACGGTTTGTGTTACAGTTACCGAATGCTCGCGATCGCCAGTGTATAGTTTCCCTCCATTTTTCTACGGCTTCACCTTCAACAACCGAATCGAACTCAAGCCAGGCCCTGCCTCGAGTCGCGGCGATGCGTCTCTACCGCATTTTAAGTTCGTGGAACTCTGGCCCTAGTCTAACATACTTAGAAACGATTACATTCCTCAATGCTTTACAGTGGTCGCTCCCCTTCGGTATACACTGCGTTATATAGCACGGCGCTGCGACTGATGTGATTCACGTCCATGACCCTTCTGGGATCTGCAATGAATGAAAACGTCAACATTCGCATGACCAAGTCCAGAAATCGGCGGTCAACAAACCGCAGTCCTCGCGGATTCCATCGGGCAACTGTGGGCAGGTGTATTCCTGCCAATGGACACTTGGGACGATCAAGAAGGCCGGTGAACAGCCCAGACCAATGACAACTAAAATTTGAACTTACCTGAGGTTGATGGAAGAATTAACTTGAGAATGGAGCGGCACCCCATCTGAGATGAGGCGCTCGTAGATGATAACGTTGTAGAAGAGGCCGATTACACCGGCCTTGAGCACAAGTATCAGCAGAAGAGTGGGCACCGTCTAAATTGAAAGATGGTCACCTGTACGGGTCTAGTCTCGTTGAGCGAAACCTCCAATGCGTCCGTGAAATGCACCTCAGCGCCAGATCTAAATAAGAGGTCGCGCTGAAGCCACTCCTTATACGCCTCTCGGCTGATATATTCCCCGTTGAGCATCACAGTTGCATTCGGGTCGAGAAAGCTATCAAAGCTGGCGTTGAACGCGGTCGCGGTCGTTGCCTGTAGGATGGATGATATGTGCTGCTGTGCCCATGCCGTCAGACTAAGGATGACAATGGCCGAATGCATGAGGGAGTTGGCCCAAACTATGCCGAGGTATAGACCTCCGAGTCGTAGCCATTTTATATTAGACGGGAGAAGGGAGCCGAGAATCTCTAGCGAGCTGGGTCCATTACTCGGTCCGACTCGACCCCCCTGATCATCATTGCGTTTCGCACTGTCCTACACAGAGCTGTATAACCGGTAACTACAGGGTGTGCTCAACCGCCTGGGCTTCGTCTGCTCATGAGGCTAAATGCACACTTAGTATTGTCATTTGCTCTAAATCAATGCGCAAAAACTATGCGGCGTGTATGAAAAAAAATAATCGACGTCTCTGAGTTGACGCTTACTCGAATATTATACTGACAGCACGCATATAATCTAGTTTGAGGTTCATGAGGACATCTGGGGCTCAGTCATGTGATCGCGTTTGGGCAGCTCACAGCCCCCATTTCTTGTCGATGCCAGAGGTAGTGACTTCTCATTTCTTCGACGAAATTTCACTCAAGAAGTTTTAGACCCTAGTTCATCTGGTCTACATCCATGGCTTTCAAGGTTCATCTCGATTCTATCCCTGCGAGGGCACAGATTCTGACTTGGGTATATAGGCAACGATACAAGCTTCCAGGCACGTTCGATTCTCTCGAATAAACTGCTCCATTGACATTCAAGTCCTCTCCAGACGTTCCCTAAGGATCTGCAACAACATCTATCGGCGAATATACCCTCGCATCTAAACATTAAGATACAGACAAGCTTATACCCAACATACAAGAGCAGGAAGCCCATCGCTTTGGCTACCCAAAACTTTCTTGCATGGTCCGCTCTTCGTCTCTTTTTCATTTCTCGATCAACTGAGATACCCAGTGAAGGCTATCTACGCAGCCTCTGGGCCTGTAATACTCGTTGGCCACTCTATGGGAGGTTTACTCGCAGCGGATGCCGCCACTGACCCCTCGAATGCTACCGGATCCAAGCCACATCGCATAATTGGCGTCGTCGCCTTTGACGTACCGTTTCTTGGAATGCATCCCCACGTTGTGGTCAGCGGCATCGCTTCGCTTTTCACGGACGATGATGAAGATAAGGCGACAGAAGGCGAGATGAATCAACACTCGGATGTTCAGATTGTTGACGACAAGGTCACTGATGACTGGGATGCCTTCAAGAAGGATCTTGACGGTGCGTCGGTCGACTTTAGACGCTCGAACCTCGTAATTAACGACTACGTCCAGCCCACCACTCTTCGCATTCCCTTCACTCTCGTTCACATTCCCCCGTGGCGTCACCGGCCCCTACTTCGCCGGCCCCCACTTCCCCGGCATCTTTAGCACCACCCGCAAATCCCTTCGGCCTCCCCGCCTCCCCGCTCGTCGATAAGACGCTGTCCTTCCTCTCCACACACTCGAACGACCCCGTGGTGCGCTGGGTCCGCAAGCACTCCGACGAGCCATTTAGCGCCGGCAAACGCTTCATCGTCGAGTACTTCCAGTTCGGCTCGTGCATGTTCGACCCCAGCGACCTCAAGGACCGCTACGCGCGCCTCGTCGCCTGGCCCGGTGGCCTGTGGGTGAACTACTGGACCCAGACCCTTCCGCGGCCGAAAGAGGGGAGCATGCGAAAAAGCTCAATGCGGAGGAGGAGGAGGCGGACAACGACATGGCGCTGCTGCAGACGGGGATGACGAGCATGTCGACCGGCGAGTCGTACGCCACCGCTGACACATCGCTCTCATCTTCTGCGTCTACGTCTACCGCGGCCCCCTCAATTTCTTCCACCCTCGCGTCTCCGTCTCCGTCGGACTGGTCCCTAAACCCGCCGCCCTCGGGCACGAAGGCCCTGGAGAAGGCGGCGAAGGCCGCAGAGAAGGAGCGCCGCAGCGTCGAGAAGGCGCGCGAGAAGGAGCTGAAGAAGATCCGTAAGCAGCGCGAAAAGGAAGAGAAGGATGCGAAGGCACGCACGAAGAGCAAGCCTGGGCACCACTTCATCGTCCTGCCCACTGGACTCGGAAAGATGCTCGGCGGGGGGGAGAAGTGGGAGAAGGTAGTGATTGGCGGGGTGGACGACGAGGTCGCGGCGCACTGTGGTTTATTCATACGAGGCCAGAATCTGGACTATGATGGGCTTGTGGAGCGGATTGGTAACCGGGTTTTCGGGTGGTGCGAGACGTTGGGATAATTAACGTTGTACTCAATGGCCCAGAAACATTCAGACGTTGTTCTTCTGTATCTATACACATGTGTGCTGTATCTTGCCAGTGAAAAATGGAGATTTCAAAGCTGATGGTCTTGAACTTACTCGGCGCCCTTCAACAGCAAGTCCTAGGACACGCTCGACCGACAAATGCTGTGCCGAAAATACCTATTATCCTAAGGACCGCGGGGTTTCGGAAGATACGCTAAGTGTTTATATGGCAGTTTAGTCTCATAGATTGTTGCCCCTTGACACCAGAGGTGTCCTCGGGGACGGAATTGAATACGGGGTTACAGTATATCTGCTGGATCGGCCAATTTGATGTGGCTACGCGAGATCACTGATACATCAGCGGTAGCATAGCCACATCCCTTTTCGGGCGTCGTCAGCTCATTGATTCGTACTGGTCTCTTTTGCGACATCCCACTTGTAATATGCGCCAACACATTCTCCGTGCGCGGCCAGTGTGGCTCCTGTAAAATAACCACCAGCTACGGGTATCGGGGGGTGAGTCCTCAATCTAATGGCATCTAGAGCTGCGCATCAGTCGCTAACAACGCGTCAATGTATAGGATACGTACTGACGGCCTCTTGGCATCGCCTACTAGCCCAATGGGAATCCATAGTCGGCGAATTATAATACCCACGCTTGACATACTATTGTGCCCAACGGGCCTGAATTTGCACAATGGGTCTGAATTTATTTTCTCTCTTTTTTTCCCTTTGGCCTTTTGCCCCGGTTTTTTCGGGATGTTTTCTTTTACATCTTGCGAATGCAAATATAATTTAGTTAGCCAATACGAGGACGGAAATGCACTCCGAGAGATGTGCAAAGGTGACGATGTGTTTTGATGGGGCATCACTGTGATCATTTTGGGTCGGATTTCGGCGAATCTCCGCAATGCCTTCCCATTGCTGGATCCCTTCGACAATTTACAGGTACATGGGGAAGAAGTACTAGAAACTATCCCGAAAAAAACCGGGGCAATAGAGCCCAAGGAAAAAATGTGAAAAAGGAAATTTAGACCCATTGTGCAAATTCAGACCCGTTGAGCACAATAGTACTCATACCATTGAGTACAGAGGACTTCGCGTGTCCCCAGCGCTAGTCTCCTTCTCTGTGGGAGGCTCATTATCGGTACTAGGTACAACCGAAGAAAAGAATGGTAGTGTGTCGGAGGAATAGCATTATTTGACAGAGATGTACGTATGTGCAACATATACAGGGTTATGATCCCATACTGTTTGCAGAGTGAGTTAGAGCTGTCTGGAAGTACGAGTGGCGTTGGCGAGCGCAGACGAGACGAGTATCGACAGGTGTCGACAAAACGACGCGTCAAGTGGCGCGTTGATGGGGTTGATGTGTCGCGACCATCATTGCCTTTTCTGGGGAGGGGGTCGTGGGAAGCTTACCTAACCGTATTGGCCGATCCATGATCAAGGCACTCGTGCGCAGCACTACCACCGAGCCAAACAACAGTCAAGAGCACCACGTTTGGTAACAACCTGTTCTGACGTACTTTCGGATCAAACCAGCCGTTCATTATTTGTTGATGCGTGGTGAGTTCAGGGTCGTGGGAAACATGTCCATGATCCAGAGATCACTCACCTCTTGCTTGTGGGTCCACTGTGGGTCCATTCTCTGTCAACTGATCTGTCAGACATGACAGGGCAAAGCACGGGTCTTTGCTGTCGGTGAGAGTTCACTGCTTCAGCAACTGATTTTCAGTCACTGAAGGCTTCGATTCATGCGGTATCAACATCTTATCCGAGATAGAATTTCAGTCGACTTTGCAGTGAGCACGACTCGCTGTCCGACCATTGCAAGAACCAACCAACTCTAACTCAAAATCCGGGTCTGCTCACTGACCGGATACAAAGCGGAAGTGATACCATGAAATATTGGGAGTGAGAGACCGTGAGGACCTGAATGTATCGCTTGAGCTATCACACGAATCCGCGAGAAGTTGAAGAAGACCAGGTGCCTCATGTTTCCTGTCGGGCCTTGTAATACCCATACCACATGTCTGTCCATTTAAATAGGACTTCTGGTATCACCATCCCACCGACAGCGACAATGTCAGACCATAATGGAGACCCAAAATTCATCTCTCTCAATGTCGTCCACTGTCCCAGGGATGGCCCACAGAAACCGCCCACAAATGTGGTAAGTTTCTACGCTGGTGCTCTCTGGTGGCTGTTCTATCATTAAATTGGTTCATCGGATGATAGATAGTGGACGATACCAACCGTTTTTGGCACCGCGTTGCCTCTGACCACGGGCTGACAATTGAAACATTAGTTCCAATTAGACCAACCTCATTCGATTCAGTCCCATCCGGAAATTCGCGAATGACTGACTCGACTGGGACGACGAGCGAGACTGGATCTGCTTTGAAAGTCGTACACCTATCAAATATTTCCCTCGAGCTAACAATATCTTCAGTGTCGGCCGCCAAACTCACTCTCTCACAACCAAAATGGGAAGTATGAGCCTGCACAAGGCCCCCCAGATCTCCGTGCATGCTCAGTCTAGATCTGCGAGTATAACTGTGAACGTACCCCAACTGGATATGCCCTACTTCAACGATCGTGGATACGGGGAACGTGGGTTATATCATTGAATGCGGGTCCACAAACTAACTGATTGTTCTAGCACACGTATGGATCTTGAAAATAGTCTGTGGCATCAGTTTCTTGCTGTCATGGGTTCCGACTTGCGTGACCAGGGGGCGCACCGCGATGACGATCTCGACTTCACAACTTTTTCTAGGCTCAGGATTGACACTGGGTCTAAATCTTTGGTGAGTGATTCGTGCCCAAGATGGTTTTTAATAATAATAATAATCGGAAACTGTTTAGATGGTGTTCAATACCCCGCGACCATTGACCTGGGATCCAGCCACCAAGGCAGTTCTACCCGGCTATCATGGGTTCCGTGGAGCTGAACACTGGGAGATTGACACCAAAATCCCGGCTTTCACGCAACTGACTGCAACGCAAAGGGCTGCGACGGGAGAAGAAGTGATTCCAAAACTCGTCAAATATGAGGGAGGCACGATGTGCTGTATGTCTCTACTTCTTTTTAGTGGTGTTTGCTCGAATATTCTGCAGTTGGACACATGTACCAAGGCGATCTTAGTCTCCAGGGCGATGTGCACCGGACTAATGGGAGATCTGATCTCTACACAATTCCGCAAACCAAGATCGGTGGTATAAGTCTTGCGACATTGGATATGGTGTCGAGCACAATGGATGGGATTGTTGGGCTGGAGCCCAATCTCGATGATCCACAGGCAGATTTTATCCGCCAAGTTGGCATGGCTAAATCATTGGTATGAGAAACCGATTACCAACTCATGTCCAATTATTGCTTGCAAATTGCCTGACGAGTTCCAGGTTCCAGATGTCTTCATTGATCTCTACACAGATGCAGAATTGTCAGTTTTTCGATTGATCTGAGTCGGACAGGATTCATTTGCTAACTTTCGCTCGAGGGAGCCTGGTGCGGGCCCATCCCGGTTTCATATCGGAGAGTACACCTCGGCGATGCTCCCAGAAAGTCTCATATTCATCCCGCTTGTCAGCAAAAGGGAATCCAGGTATTGGAGCGTGAGATTAGTCGCACTCGGATTTGGCGAGAACATGGCAAAGTTTGATGAAGACATTTTGGAGGGGACATTGATAGACTCTGGTATGTTACATTCCCATTATGGGCCGCACAAAAATTGAACCGTGTTTATTACAGGGTCGATCTTCAGTTACTTCAACGAGGACGTTCTTGCAGCATTTTACGGCTTCATTCCCGGTGCCATGAATGACAACGGTGTATGGACCTTCCCCTATCCCGCACATCCCCGCAAAATTCCTCGGATTTTTATTTCATTCAAGTGCGGACTCGGAGATGATGATGATCGAGTGGTGCATCATGTGTTATCGCTCCGGCAATTCGTATACGAGAAGGGAAATATCCCCCCTGGTGACCGCGTACATGGTATCTTCCAATCTCCAGGTGCTCATGACAGCACCGTTGCACTATTGCCCAAGGATTTCTCCATGGAGATCATAGGACAGGTAGGTCCTTGCAAAAAATTCAACCTATTGGCCCGACTAACGGGTTATTATTTTCAAGTCGTTCTTGTGCCACAGACCAGTCTATTACTCACGAACAAGGCGCGCTATCGCCTTTGGAAGGCGTCACCACGGTGACTAGAGCACGTGGGTTAGAACTTGGCCTATAGTATTAGCGCACTTGGGATGGGAGACGCAAGCTTTTCCTACTGTATATATGTTGTATCATATGAGAGTTCCGTGGTCGATCTTATCGTTTTGAATAATTCTTCCAAGATCGTGCGTGTCGCCCATTTGAGCTGCACTGGATACGTGAACCACTGCAGTCCCACCATAGGGCCTATGGTAAGACCCAGCGCATGGAACTACGGCCGAGTCTCGTGTCGAGTGCAACGCAGACGAGCGGGGAAGGCGATGACGGGTATAGAGACAGAAGAAGGACAACGCGCCTGGATGGGGACGCGCTGGATACACGGGCAAAGGCGCCCGCCGTGTTCAAGGTGCTAGCGATGCTGCTGCGAATAGGGCCGGCGTGCATGCGAGCGAGGTACTGGATGATCTTGCTGACTTCTCGGCTGTCGAGCCTGGATGCCAAGGAGCACGGGCGCAGGCGCGGGCGACGTGGGTCCGCGTTCACGCAGAAAAGCGCAGATCGAATGTGCGCACACAGCACCGAGGCCGCAGGATGTCCGTGTGCGATTGGGCGTTCGGGTGCAGACGGCATGGCCAAAGCGCGCGTGTTGATGTGTGGAGTTGTTAGCGCGCAGAGGGCGACATGGGCGAGGGCAGTTCGCGGAAGATTCGTGCGGGTCTGCAGTCCTCGACGCATCGCGCTCGTAGGCCGACGGCGCTCGCAGGTCGAGTCAGCGGCGCAGGTGCAGGCCGAGTTGGCGGCGCATGCGGGACCGCCGGCAGCGCGCGAGACGAGCCCGAGTCGTCGGCACTCAATTCGGCGGCGCGGCAGGGGAGAGCTTGCGCGTCGGGTGGCCAGTCGGCGAGGTCGATTGCATGATGTCGGGGTGCCCGATCGCCCAGGACCATATGGACGCAGCTGCAGCAAGACAATGCTGGCATGACTGCGCTCATGGATCAACCTCGTCTGCCAGAAACGCATTTGTGAAAGATAATGCTGCCAAAGTTGAGATCTTGCCCAATCAAATCGGAATTATGTCTCTTTCTCAGTCGTTTCTTGGCAGATAATTTTATAAAGAGGGAGATAGATTAGACAAACATTGGCCGTGATTCAATCAGGAAATATGCTTGTTTCGGTATCGCCGCAACAGGGGATTGAAATAATGTTCACTGTAAAAATACAAGTCCTCCTTCCCGTCCAAAGATCTTTTGTCGTAGTCAGTCAGCTCGAAAATATGCCTTGTGAAAGTCAACTTAAAATAAATCGCGGAGAATCAAATTTCCGCACCATCGAGTGAAACCCTTGGGTGTGGAATCATCCAAGCATCGTCCGGCGGGAATCCGCATAATGAAAGACTGCCATCGCTCAGATTGCCAGGGCACCTCGAAGCCGAATGATCCCCGCCGCAGCGCAGGCATGTGCTGGCGGAGCGATTTGAGCCAGGCATCGAGGAAATCAAACCATATCTTTTGGTTGGCTTTATCGAGTAGGAGAATGTCACTTGCGGGATACAGAGGCATAGCCCCCCAGTCCGGCTGCTCGATGCACAATGTCTCAAGGGTGCTCCGAACGGGGGATAACGCATCGGCGAATTCCTCAGATGGGGGCAAGAGGAAGCGCTCACGCTGGAAATGCAGGTCGAGCCGCTCGAGCAGGGGGCAGGCCGCGACGATGGTGCGGACCAGGTTCAAGGGAATGTCAACGTAATAGAACCGCTGCGTTTCGTCGACCACGTACCAGTGGTTGGTCTGCCTGCCGCTCGATATGCTTATACGGAAATACGTCAGGGCCGCAAATGTCTGCGGACTGCGAGCGACGATGGATCCGATCTCGGGCTGCGTGAGCCACGTCCGGTAGTCGGCGTCATAAATCGGGACCTCGAAGTCCCTCCCATATTTGCGAAATCGCGTGTCGATGATGGAGAGTGAGGTGAGATTTGTCGGCAGGTGGTGGAATATAGGATCCAGCGAGCAGACGTCGATAAGGGAGAGATGTTTGAGCTGCGCAGGAAACCTCTCACGCTCGGAGTTGCCCCAGAGATATTGAGGATCCTCGATCAGTGATGGGTCGGTGCGGACCACTTCTATCTCCAATGACTCCAGAGAAGGAAATAAATGGAGAATTTCCGATACATGGCGACCATCAGCTCGCAGGTAGCCCCTCAGGTTCAAGACACGGAGACGATTCCATAAAGCACCTCTAAGCTGCTCGAGTGGAAAACACCACATGGGAATATCGAGTGTTTCGAGCGTTGCGTAGCATCGCTGCAGTGTGGCGTGCAACGCGGTAGACACTGTGACCACCTCGGCGTCGTCCGGAGGATCAAAGACCTTCCGCGGTCTTACTTCTTCTGGGGAGACCACAACAGGCCTCGGCGAAAACGAGAAGTGGCAGATGTTACCCGGAAATTCGCTGTAACAAGGTATTTCAGACCAAGGACAATGCCATATATCCACCCGGCGGAGTAATGGAAGGCCTGCGAGTGCCTTTGCGAAGGTACTGAACGGGACCATCTTCGTGTACTGGATCTTAAAAGACTCCAACGAGTGCATCCGAGATAAAAATGTGGCCATTTCGTCTAGCGTCGTCGGCGTGACCACTTTCCATTCTGAAGAGAACGTGCAATGTCTGTGAACCAAGATCAGCGGACTACACACATATGGACGGTTGCTCACTTGAAACAGCGAAGAATCGTGTCCCCTGGATCATACATCGTTTCTGGTGCACGCCACGCCCTAAGGTATGTCCGTCGAAACAGCACGGGGAGGCAGCAAGCACGGACATGGCGACAAGTAGAAGCAAAAGACGCGCAGTCCCTCCACCAAAAGAAAGGGTGACTCACAGTACGTACAATGCTGAATATTTCTAGAATTACGTCCGCAGGAATTGCGGTGATATTGAATCCTATTCTCGAAGCAGTGGATTCCAGAAACGAATCGATGGGGTCTTTTATAGGTTCAGTAGCATACCTAAATTCCGTTCCTCAGAAGGAACGGGACTCACTGGACTGGCTCGAAGAGTAACTTGCAAAGCTATGGCTGCGATTGATAGTAGGGGGAGGTTGTAAAGACTCAACCGTCTGTTCACTTGAACCACCTGTTGAACATGAATCGGTCAAAAGAGTATGCAGAGGGTGTTATGGGTGCCATCTTACGCTCTATCACTTCGGTCCCTACTGCGTAATCTGCGACAAATTGTGCGTGTTGGTGAAACTCGTTTTGCAGAGTTTTCAGTGGAGGCTTTACTGCGCCATCAGAGTTGGGATTTTGGAGAACATCTTTGCACCCCACTAGAATGAGATTTCAGCAGAGGAATTGTGACCACTGATAGTCAGATACCCGAAAACCTTGCCACCGACAAAAGTGCATAGAAAACGCGGTTTAATTTCCCACGCAGTCCAGAAAATCGCTTCGCGACATCGCCGTCCTTGCAATGGGAGGCTATGATTTGGAGACATATTTTGATGATATCGCCGTAAATGAATGAAAGGGCGCGTTTGACGGCAGTTTCTTCGAAGAATCGGCGATTGGCCACGACGAGCCGGCTCAAGTGATCTGAGATATCGTCAAACACTTCCAGTATCGCTGTTAGTGGCAAGTTAGTAAACGACCGACGGTGGACTGGCGGAAGCAAGTAGCTCACAGTCGGAATGCATGAAGGGCTCATAACAACGATTTCGTTAGCCAGACGAGACAAGGCATATGGCGGTGCTTACCTGCAGAGCAAACACGATGGGGCCCCAAATCGGGGCAGATGTCGGAGGTGTCGACGAGACAAATGGGTCGACAATTGCTGAATAAGCGTCGATGAATGTTGGTAGGTGCGGGGGTAGTGCTCTCGATTTTCCGATTCGGGTCAATAACAGGGAAAGGTCATCCTTGACGAGCGGGGAAGACAATTTAGACCAATCTCTTTCGCTAAAGGTTAGGCTGAAAATCCTTCTTGCGTCCGTGAACTCGGTGTGAAGTAGACTGCGAATGGCATCAGCGAGTTGTAGATATCGAAGACGGACTCTTACTCCTGAATGTGCTCTGGAGTTGCTTGGGCGTCTGCCCTAAGAGCAGACACATGCATGGTACGCCATGTCACGCGTGACAGTTGGTTATATCATAGTCTGGCGGCATATTCCGGGTTTCTTTCTCACGCCCTCTTCCATTGGCAGGTTCGGTTTTAATTAGTCTTGCGACTGATTTGTTGTGCAGATGCGATTTCATAGTCGGGTTTCCACGTCCTGCTTGCCACGGCCCTGCAACGCGATTTGTCCCTCCACCTCCCGTGTCTGCCTGCCCCAAACCCACTGACTGTGTCTCCTGCGTTCTCGCTCCGAGTTGCCTCCGCCGCCTCAACGCATTCGCCTCCAACATGTCTTGCAGTGCACGACTCGTGGTGTCCTCACCTGCCATGTGCACCTGAATCAACCCCTCCTTCCGGCGATCCCACAGTGCGCACCTGCCCTGTCACCTCCAGTGTCTGCCCGCCCCAACTGCATCAACTGGGCCTACCTCCTTTGGTGTTGACTCAGGGGGCCACCATCCATGCACACCCGAATTGCCGCTGCAGCCTCTCGCGCACAAACTCTTCAGTCAGCGGCAACACGTCAAGTATGCCTCTCAGCTCAGCACCACGAGCATCTATGCGTTGCCCCCCCACGTTGTCTCAGATCCACATGCCGTCCCACGACGGCAACTGCCGCACTAGGATCGGGACACAGATGCGACACTCAGCTGCAGTGCACTCTTTGACCTTGTTGCGCTCCCAGCGCCGACTGGGTCGCTCTGGCCGCCACACTGGCTTGACGGGCATCGACGGTCGTCTGTGAGGTGGGCATGTCTGTGACCCGTCGACCTCGACCCGCTCAGGCCATGGACAGTTTCGCGCTCAGTGCGCCAACTCGGCTCGGACGTCCATGCACCAATCACCTAGTGTTGCTGTGGTCAGGTTCTGAACCAATGCTGAACCTGAACCGAACCTCAATTCAGGTTTGGGGGGCACAAAAAACCCGAACCGGACCCAGGGCCCGCAGGGGAAATAGGTAAGAATTAATCACTATAATTTATAATTTGGCAATGATTGACCTCACAACCCAATATACGAGCGATGCAGAATGCAGAAAGAGTTGCTGTACCCTTGGGAGAGGCGTGGAACATCCAAAATTTTGGGCTATCATAGGACAGGTGATTCTTGCATTTGTCGTTTAGAGGTCCCTGCTCACTCTGGCGCTGAAAGTAGTTGTTCAGATATTAGAAAACATACCTCCCACACACCAGCATCCATGCACCTGCCCGAAAATCCACCTATGGTGTGTGGGGTTTTTTTTAGGTTTGAACCCATTCTGAACCCCAAATGAACCGATCCTGGGGTCCAGTTCAAGGTTTGGAAATTTGCCAAAACTGAACCCCAGGTCAGGTTTGGGGTGCGTGTTTTTGGGCAAAAAACCGGACCAAACCGAACCCTGGCAACACTACGATCACCACAAGTTGCGGATGTGCATGCACCCCGACTCTGTACACATTGACGACTGCGCTGTGCTGGTGTTCGACATGTGGATGCTTCGGCTCTTCTCTGTGGCTGTTCAACCTCGACCCACTCAGGCCACTAGTGACATCGGGGCTGAGCCGTTGGGGAGAGGTCAGCACACGTGCGGGAGCCAAATCAAAGTACGCACCTGCTCCCACGCCCCAATCGCGTCGAGTCGGTTCTGGGAGCCCACACCATCTGGCAGACATCAGCAAGCGTGAGGCGGCCGAATCCAGCCCATACCTCTGCACTTCGCCTCGACCTCCCGCTCCCCAATGCGTCCGACTCGCCCCGGACCCACACACTGACCCAGCATGGGCAACTGCGCCATGCCATGGTTGGGCTGGTGATGTGTTCGGTGAGCCTTCGACCTCGCCGTTGTCTGGATCGACCCACTGACTGTGTCCCGCTGTAGCAGTCGACTCGCGCTTGACACAACACGTGCCATTGTCACCTGAGTGCACTGGTGAGTGAGCAAGTGAGCGATAGAGTCAATGAGTGTGATATGAGTGAGACGAAAATCTGTGTCTCTGGGACAGGAGGCAGGCATTGCCTACAAAAACTTGCAGCTCAACACTGATCACCCACTAAAATTGGGTAAATTCTTACATCTTCATTCCAGGGCTGAAACTGCTGGGTGGTTCAGGCTATGTAACTGCTTCAAGAGAGTCACAATAGGCAAAAAAACCATATAATGTCAAATGGGTGCGAAAACCTCGTCCATTTGAAGCCAAAGAGAAACTATGTGAGCAGATGAGGAAAATGAACTATTTGGACACTGGAATCATAAGTTGGCTAGGGCAAATTTGCTATGAGTAGGGCACTGCATCACCGTGGCAACACTTGAAACAAGTGAGGCCAGCACAGAGCTGGCGTGGAGGAAATATTCTGGGAAAGCCCCAGGGAGTAACAGGTAAGCAATGAGCTAAACCAGACATGACAGGTACGCAGGGCATGCAGAACTGACACTAGAAAAGGTTGCAAAACAGGATTTAGCCCCAAATCAAGTACTGATCTAGCCCGCATCAAAAGTCCTGACTTAGCCTGCCACCAAAAGTCCTGACTGAACCTGGCTTTCAACTGCCAACTGAACCCCGACTCAACCGTCAACCAAGCCTGATTTAAGTGCTGGCCAAGCCCAACTTCCAACCACTGACCGAACCCGTCTTTTAGCATTTTATACTCCTGACCTAGCCTGCCTTTTAACACTTTCAACTCCTGACCGAGCCCAACTTTTGGGTGCTCAACTCCTGATCTAGCCCAACTTTTATGTTTCAACTCCTGGCCCAACTGGATGGTTTCGGCTATTTCTGCTTACTCTAGTAGGTACTTGCAATTTAATTGAGTGATTACAGGATGTGTTTGATTCTCATTTGCAGAACATTGAAATAATATTTTGAGGTTCCAACCGACCAAATTTGTATCTGCTCATGTTCTATTCTCCCTTGGTCCTCCTAAGTTTTTTTGCACCTGCTTCGGTGAGGCAACAATATGGGAGGTATTTGGTTTGAAGAAGGTACAATCAGAGTCAGTGGGGACTCAGATCTGCTATTATTGATCCTGGTACATTTCTAGCTCAAACACGGAAATATACAAGCTTACATTGAACATCTCGTCTGATTGCCAGGTGTATCGGGCCTTGAAACCTCAGTCAGAATGATCCAAGGAAACTGCTGTATGGTGCTTACAAAACTTAAGGGAAAAGTCAAAAGTCAGGCTAGATCAGGAGTTAAGCACCCAAAAGTCGGGCTTGGTCAGGAGTTGAAAATGTTATTTAAAAGGAAGGCTAGGTCAAGAGTATAAAATGTGGGTTCAATCAGTGGTTGGAAGTCGGGCTTGGTCAGTACTTAAATTGGGCTCAGTTCATGATTGAGTCAGGGCTTGGTTGGCAGTTGAAACCTGGGTTCGGTCAGGGATTTTGGTGGTGGGCTAAGTCAGGACTTTTGATGCAGGCTAGATCAGGACTTGATTTGGGGCAAAAACATATTTTGGAGAAAGGTTCGCATGAGTCATGTCCACGTGACTAGGTCACATCTCTCCCCTATCCAGTACTGTAAGTACTTGTACTGAGGCAACCGGCCAACCCAGCGTGACATCGACCATGGGTTTGGGCAACGCAACCCACCCAGTTTTCCCCGTGACTGTTGAAATTTCAGCAACCAAAAAAAATGAACTTAGCCTTAATTCTCGCTGGAAATGTGGTTTTAAGCTCTTCCTTGGGGCAGAATCGATGGAAGAAGTGGTTTGGAGATTTTTGGGGGGTTTTTGAGTGGGCTTTTGGGCAAGGAAAAAAAAAAATCTTGATGTCACGGTCTCGAGCTAGGCAACCGACTGCATCGTGACCGTGACCTGGGGAGGTTTGGGCAACACAACCGCCCCCATCGTGACCGTGACGGTTGCCTCAGTACAAGTACTTACAGTATACTCTAAGCTCCAAGACTGAGCGCTTACCAAGCTGTTCATATTTAGATCTCAGAGAATCAGGCGGAGGCACTTGCACCGTATCGCTCAGATCTGCCCATCATGCACCATCCTACTTCTCTTGTGTTTACCCTCGTTCCAGGTGACCTAGTCACCGATGATCAGCTCGAGGCTTGTGCCAGTCTGTTCTCTACCAACTACGGCGTCTGGAGTCTGCTCGTGTCTGCACCACTCAAGCCTGGTGCGGTCTCTAAATTGTCTGCCCCTTTGCACTGAATCTGTCAAGGTGCCTGTGTCAAGATGGCCGCCATCAGGCTCAGGACCCAGTGTCTTTCAGACCCGGCACACAGCATGCCAGCATTGTGTACCGTCAATGAGGCTATCGTCGGACATGCATTTGGCACACTGTCGGCATACAACGGTGCACATGACACCTAAGGAGACACCTATTTCATTATGTAAACCCCTCTTAGGGGGTTCTTTTGTAGTACCAAAACCTACCTAAGAGGTCCCAGGCTCTGCGGTGCCTTGAGTAATATTACTAATATAGAAGCCTTCTGCTTTTGGCAGCAAATGTTTGTAGCCTCCTAGGGGCAAACCTTGGGTCCATTCTGCCATATTCGAGCACTCCCAAGCAAGCAAGTCTCGGATGCAATGACCATTATGTCTTTGGTAAATTTTGGTCCTCCTTGAACACCATTACCTTCCAAATAGACCTGCATGGTGGCTTGCATGGTGGCCTCCGTTTTTTGCTTCATTTTGTATAAACCACCCATTTTGTGCATCACATGGGAGTAGAGTCTTATATACCCATGTCTACATGTCAAATTTTATGATTTGCAAGTGACTATGTGTGAAATGAGATTCAACAGCGCCTCTTTTGGTGCCCACCTTTGGCTAAGCTTGGCTTCCAGAAAGCTCCAAAACTCCATGATAAATATTCTCAAGTGCTGATATGCTCTGAAAGGGACCCCAAGCAGTATTTTCTGGCTGCTGGATTCAAAAACAAAACAGTGATAGATCCCCCTCGGAGCCCTCTACAGACCAAATCTTCCACCCAAATGCTGACTGCATTGACTGCAACAACAACAGTGATGTAAATCTCAGTTGTCAGTAATGTTCATGCCATCGTAGAGTGGATTGACACCAAAGTACAGTGTTGTAATATTTTCTCGGTGCCCTCTGCTGAACCAAATGTTCCAATTATATGTCTTTGAAACTCAACTGTAAAATATTGTGCTCTCCAATCCTCATTTAGACCCAACCCTCAGACCTGCCTGACAGCTTCTGCAGAACTTCTGCAAGACTTTGTTGCACATGTCGGAAAAATCCTGGACAGGTTGTGGCGGCATTGAGCCGGTTACAAGCCGTCCCAAGGTTGCAATCCATCAGTGGCTTGCAACGCATGGGTGAGGTGGGTGAGACGGGTTGCAATCCCTCGGCTGGGTTGTAATCATGTACAAGCCTATATACGGCTTGAGACCTTGTAAGCTATCTGAACTCGTTGGAACTCACATCGGCGGGAAGCTTTAAAAAAAGAATTAAAAAATTAAAACAACAATCATATATATTTAAAAAATACAAATACATCCCATTTAACTAATGTTCAGCGGTGGTAAAGATTGTCACTCCTGTCTTGCGTGTGTGAGCTTGTTGTTGTGGAATGCCCTGGCCGGCGTGCAGGTTGCTGCAGAGGGGCAGGGGCGGGTTGGAGGTGGATGGCTGTTGCACGGGACGCTGCTGCACGACAGCCGAAGCTGGACGCTGGCTTTGCGAGCCCGAACGATGGACATGCGCGTTCTGGGCAGGGGTTCTGGAGGATGGTGGAAGTTGATGTGCGACCTGGAGATCGGCGCGATGGCAAGGATCCCTCCGCATCTGATTTGTGGTTGGAAGGGCTAGAGCTCTGTATCGTGTGATTAGCTGGCAGCATATGAATATATGAATGGTGATGCACCGACGGGGCCTCCATTGAGGGCACTTCATCAAAGATGTCATCAAGGTCATCGTTGTTTTCGGGCTGCTCAGGGCCAGATTCATCGAAGGAGCGCGCCTCATCCCTGTTAGGGAAAAGGATCCAGTTCCAGTAGTCGATAAGCCCGAGGGCCCAGCTCTTCCTGTCGTGCAGGCCCTCGCGGATCCGCCGAATGTAGACGCGGTGGCAAAGCCCGCAGTCGATGTTGGTTTCATCGCCAATCCTGACAAGCTGTGTGTCAGCAGAGTGAAGCCAGATAGCCTCGGGTGGCGATAAGCAGCAGAAATACATCAGGGGAGGTGCGACACACCAGAATTGTTGCAACATTAATCGCGCCAGGAGTGATGCAAGTAAGCTTGTAGATGTGTTCAAGGCATTTCACTTGTGGGCACTTGGATTTGCCCTTGAACAGGCCTATTGTGCCGTTAGGACTGCAGATGAGGGAAACAAACACCTTGAGATAGAATCACTGACTCTACAGGGTTCTGTAAGGGCAAGCGAGAGGGATCGGTGCACCTTGAGCAAAATGGGCCCACGAAAGAGATGCTCTAGAGCAACCCTGCCTTCCCATTTGTCATAGAGGATCAGCGCTGCGAAATGGTCGTAGTGCGCCACGGTCTCCTCGGTGGCAGTTTTATAGCCAATGAACTCGGAGAAGGCAGACAAATGGCTAGCGGAGGTGGCAAAGGATTTTGGGTTGTCAACAATCACGTGAAGAGCCTGGGTGCAAATGCAGGTGTGGAAGGTGGAGCAGATGAGATCTTGAGCATCGGTAAACTGAGGGCAAGTGTAAATAGTATCCAGGATCGAGGCAGATGACCACGCACCGCTTGTTGAACCCACTCCTGGTGGATCTTGGACTTCACATTGACTGGGAGTAGGGACACGATATCGTAAAGTGGGCCCTGTAATTCGTTCTCGGGCGACTCGAACTCGCAGGAAAAGTTGAATTCTTCATCCAGTTTCAGATCGAAAACTTCGTTGTCGATGAGGAAGAGGGACTTTGTAAGTGTAAAGAGACGGCCAGCATGGCGGGTGTGCTCCTCGATTGTTGCTGGATTGACTTCTGAGGCATCCACATCATGGGCACGGTCTCCACGCTTGTGCCTCTTGGTTGGCTTGCGGACGGCATCGGCCTGCTCGCAAGCGTCAGCAGTACAACACTTCAAGTTGATGCTTTCTTGATGTGCTTCATTCACGTGAGCTTGGATTTGCTGGTGAAGCTGCTCCAAGAATCAGGACTAAAGGTGGCATAGAATACACTGTATACGCACCTTACGAATGGTGCGTGGACTTTTGCTGGGGGTGAGCTGCTGAGAGGGTGTGAGGAGGTCGTCGATGGCACGTGGCGAGGTGGGCAAGGCTTGAAGAGCTACTTGGGGTGGGTGGCATGGTGGAGTGAGATGTTGGACGAAGGAAAATCAGTACTGACTCACCTGGTGCTTTATATAGTAGCCTGTTACATTGTTTTCACCAAAGTGTTTGGTGGCTTCAGACAAAGTCGTGTCGACTTTGCTGCTGATGTGAATTCCGAATCAGGAAATTTGATCGCAGCACTTTGGGGATAGTATGAACCCATAAAATTTATGTAGTTCATGGGGGGTCGTAATTTCATCCATGTTCCCTAACTCATAAATAATAACCTCGATCTAGCCTTCCACAGGAATTTTTTCCAGACCTTTTTTGTTACCAAATTTGACGGTGACATTCCAAGAGTGCGTTGCACTCATGTGACACCGATCACACCGGTCATCATTACTCCTACTTGCTACGTTCATTCTCCCAAACTCGAAACAACGAAACAATGCCAAAGGGAGGATACAAGCAACACAAGAAGTCTTGGACCACGGCTAGGACACCCAACACAGTGAAAATCTGCAAATTCTGCAATGGCAAGATCAGCGCAAACCTCCTCCAGCATGAGAGAGTCTGTCAATCGTACCAAAACACACGCAAAGAAGCCTTTCAGCATATAGTTGCAGCTAGGCGCAGGGCTGCCAGTCAGGTGAGGAGATGTGTAGAGTGCAGAACATCTCATTGACCCAGCATACTGGCCAGCGTCAACAGGACAATCACCACGAGAAACCAGAAATGGATCTCAACGAGGACGCGCTGGCGCAACTACCAAATCCAGAGCTATTTGCACTCATGGATGTTGACTGCAATGCAGAAAACACGCTTGGAGATGCAGTCCGAATAGTTGATTTGCCCCCGCGGTTCATCCTTGTCCGGCACCATCGCCATGCAAACAAGCCGAGTGAGATTGTACCATTGGAAGCCTCTGAATCATCGACCATCACAATGTCATCCACAGCACCAGTACAGACTCAACCATGGGCCCCATTTCAAATGTATGGTGATTTCAAGTTCGCTGCTCGACACGTCCAGAGGAGAACACCCAACTCGCAAATCAACGAAGACCTCGAGGATTTGCATGATGGCTCATTCTCGACCGACTCCTTGGTTACTTTTCACAACCATCGCGACATGGAAAGGGCATTAGCAGCGGCGCAAGTTGGCAATGTTCCTGTGAGTTTTGGTAGTATGATTGTTGAGATGACGAACTCATGTCTATTTAGTTCCATTGCGAGACCTTGACCATCGAGTTTGAGGGCATCCACCTTGGTGGCACATACAAGGTAGGAGTTGAGTTTCGGGATCCATGGCATATCATCATGCAATGGGTCTCGGATCCAACACTGGCTGCAGTTAGCACCTGGTACTCGCAGGAGAAGTACCTCTGCTTGAACGGGGAAATTGATTTCTCGGATCCACTCTACGACGAGCTGTAGACCGGAAAAAAGTGGCAACGGGTGGATGTGAGCTGTCCTCATCTCAACCATTTGCATTTACTAACTGCGCTGCACAGGATGACTTGCCGAGTGACAGTCATTATCCTTCATGTTTTCTGGGTCTTCATGCATGGTTGGACAAGGGTCTCATTACAACGAAGGTCAAAATGCACCCAATCCTGTTACAGCTCTTTTGGAAACTATAGAGGGTTTCGTAAATCGTTGATGCTCGATTTTTGCTTACCGCTGTTTGCGACAGTGTCATCGGCTAAGACCGGCTCCACTGCCGTACAGTGCCGTGACTCCACAATTGGCTGCAAGTTGAGTGTAGCTTTCCTGCAGTGGGCATGACTGTGACAATGACGGCCTGAATAGACTGAGATAAAGAGCTAGAAATATTAAATAGCGGCAACTAACTAAAATATCATGTACCCAGAAAGATTCACAGAAGACAAACACGATTCGGCAGTGTGGAGCCGATGACGCTATCACAAACAGAGGTAAGCAAAAATCGAGCATCAACGATTTATGAAACCCCTCTATAGTTTCCAAAAGGGCTGTATGTGCATGCTGGATCGAATCAGTGACGCGGAATGGCTTGGGAAATGGTGGTTCTGCTTTGGTTGGGTTCGTGAAGATGGTACATTCATCAATTCAATATTAGTCTCTGCTGAGCTGAGCCACATCTGACATCCAGCCCGAAAACATGCGCCAAATCGATCCCAGTACTTTGTCCAGCTCGGCTCGAGCCGAGTACGATCGCCTGAAGCGGCTCATCTATCAGGGCGTTGGCAAGAAAATTATGGCATCCCTTCGTGAGTGTTCGCACCAAGGCAAGGCTCTTCGCTTCAGTGATGGGGTCACTCAGGTCGCGCATCCAGGGATTCTCATCGAATCAATGGACTTCGAGGAGCTTGCGGCGTGGCTCTGCATCTGCAACTCATGCTCAAATCATCCTTGTCCCCAATGCCTCGTCCACCATGATGATCTTCATCGGCTGACATGCTCGTACCCACCGAGGACAACGGAAACGATGTGCAAGGCTCTTTCACAAGCCCCGACGTCTTCAAGGACTGCACGCAATGCCTTCCTCAAAGGCTATGGCATGCATGACTTTGAGGTGAGTCCACCATAATCTTGTGTTGTTGGACATCTGAACTCATGTGCACTTAGCATTTCCTGTGGACTTTTGCCCACTCTGATCCATACGAGGCAGCAGGCTATGACTGCCTCCTTGATGGTGGAATCTGGGGGCACCACATGTGGGTCCTTCTCAAGACTTACCTCCAAGATAATGGACTTGCATCCACGTTCAACACAAAGTGAGCTCCCGTCCCGGTGTTTATCCATATTGGGTTGACATTTTTTCTTCAAGCATGGGTAAATTTCCTCGCTGGCACAATTTGAAGCACGAGTCATCCCCAACGACCATTGATTTCTCTGATGGTCAAACATTCTTGGACATATTGAAGGTAATTCATCCCATCAGCACTGTTATTGTGCACTGAACCTCGGTCATATTAGTGTGCCCTACTGTCCACCCAATTCCTGTCTCGTCAAACTCATCCGGGTGATGGAGAAAGTTCGAGTTATGCTTGGCCTCGATGTGATGACTGCCTCCCGCCTCGAGGTTCTCAGGAAATTCATCACCGATTACGAGAGAATCTGCAAGGTAAGCACCACTGTGACAAGGATGACTCGAGTTTCAGTAGCATTCTTGATGGACGACGGTATAGGACGTCTCACAGAAACACAACAAATCATTGGATTTTCTCAAGCAACACTTCCTCAGTCATGCCATCGACAACTTCAGGGCCAAAGGAACCAGCAAAAATATGAATACCCGGGTCAGAGAAGGATTTCAACAGGAAGTGAGTGCCCAATACACAAAAACCAACGGCAAAAATGCCGAGCACCAGGTGCGTGTCCCTTCTTTCCGGTTTCTTGATTCCAATTGTTTACTGCAGATACCGATCATGGACGAGCGCGAGGAGGCCATGGCTCGAATCCAGATGGCGGTGGATGCATGGCTTGAGAGTCAGGCAGAGGACGAGAAAACTCGGACTTTGGAGGTGCCAATGGCTCAATCAACAGCTCATTGGAAGTTGGGGGCAGCTGAAGCTTGACTTACCTCCATTTGTCTGGAAACACTGAAACGGGGTAATTCATTGTTTCACGACTTCAATTTCAAGCTTCGGCAGTACTTGGCGCAACACTATCTGGCTTATGTCGTCTGCCCAGAGGAGGATATCCAGATAAACATTCCTTGCCGTCTCTTCATCTCACAAGTCGCTCAACCTGCAATCCAATAGATCAAGCCCTGCAAAGTCCTCTACATCGACTTTCAATCAAGGGTTGACTGGAAGGCTGCAAGAGACATCTTGCGCTGTAACCCCAACTTCCATAATCGTCTGTGATATGACTCTATCATATATGAAGCTCAAGATGACGATTTGGCAATGGGCCGGCTAGAATCACTGTTCCGGTGCCATCTCCCACGGAAGGTCACAGTCGACCTTGTGATGATTCGGCTGTATCGTAGTACTTCATGGACCCCGTGGACCCGAACTGACTGTCCAATGCGCAAATGGGGTGCAGGGGCAGTCTTTGTTGCGCTGGAGCACGTTACACGCAGAGCATTATTGTGTCCGATCTTTGGAGCACCATGCAAGGTGTTCTACATAGTGGACTGTATTGACGAGGATATGTTCTTGCGAGTTAATGGGATAGATTGAGTCATTGTATGTTGATTTAAATGCAATAAATGTATAATATTTCTGTCTCTGTCTCTTGGACTCGAGTCTCAAGCCTCAGGCCACTTACAAGGCGCAGAGATCCGTCTCAAGCCAGTAATTGGCTTGCAAAGTTTGAAACGGCTTCACTCTGGTTGCAAGCCACCCCACCAGCAGCTTAAAACCAGTTACAATCCCATACAATCCGCAAATCCAACTCAATCCGTTGCAACCAATTTGGGATTTTTCCGACACACCAGGAGCCTTTCAGAGGGCTGCAAGGCCATTCACTTTAATACACCTTGCCTCACCTTGTTGGGTGCTAGAGATGTCAAATTATATGATGAGAGTGATTTCAATCTTTGTAGGACATCAAGGGATATAATTCCAAGTTATAGTTAGGTTTTCTCATCAAAGTGTTCACAATTTTGGTGGGCACCTGAAGTTGTGTAGGCCTCCTTCCAGGTCAGGATACTGTATTTGGAGACCCATGCCCCCCGCCTGTGAACTCGAGCGAGCGGCTGATGATGAAGTGGCCGCATGAGAACTCGAAGATGATACCACAGCAGGCTGAGCTGGAATGAGCTGCTGATGAGTTGGAGCGGGCAGCCAATGACGAGGTGCCATGAGAGCTCGACAACGCAACTGGTGCCTGTGAGCTAGAGGGAACTGAGGACGAGCTGAAATGACCGATCGACGACACAACATAGGAGCTCGAGGATGATGATGCAGAGGGACCTGTGAGCTGCTATGTTCACTATAGGATGAACCACCTGCGGACATGCTTGAGTGCTCTGCGGAACTAGAATGTGCCGAAAGCAACACAGAGCTACTAATGTGCGAGCTAGATGCCACAGAACTGGATGCACGTGGCACTGACGAGGCTTTCAAATAACAATAAGCCACGTTGGTATCAGGCACGGAAGGGTTACTCACCTACAGAGCTCATGGAGAACGATGAACTTGAGTGCGAAGCCGAGGCTGACACTGGATGCAACGACGGCGCAGAGGCCGATGAGCTCGCATGAGAAGATGATGCTGAGTGTGAACTAGACACTGGTGTGCCGCTGAAGCTCGCTGCCCAGGATGATGCAGACGCTGAAGTGCGAAGAAGACGCCGAGGGGGCATGTGAAATTGACACAGAGCTAGCATGGGAGGCGGAGACGGAAGTGGCACGGAAAGCCGACGATGACGAACTGTTCGGACGCGAGCTGCTAACTCGAAAGGCCGAAGCGCTAGCGGACGATGCCACTGACGAGCTGCGAGCACCGCTGGAAGATGCAGAATGCGACGAGGAGCTAACGTGGGAGGCCGACGCTGAGCTTGACTCATGGGAAGATGATCGCGCAGCCGACGCAGAGGCTAGACGCCAGCGTCGAGGAGTGAGACGCAGAGGCGCTGGACAGAGTACCTATGTGCAATAAATCAGAAACGTTCGAGACAACGTGGATTCAATATTGAAAACATACCGGCCGAACAGTCGATGCACGTGGTGTCGAAGAGTGTCTTACAGCATTGTAAGGGCTACACAAAAAGCAATCAGAATCATCATATATAACTTACGTGACTAAAAGGACCCACCAGGATCTCACCACTTGAACAGTCAATGCCGATCGATTCGAAGAGCGTTTTGCAGCATTGGAGAGGCTTCTTAGAACCCGAGCTACAGAACAAGACATAATGCATAATGAGCAATCACTTGCGAAACAACCGAAAAAGAATGTACCAAGATTTAGTGCCGTCGTCAGCAGTAATGGGAGCAACACATCCGACGCCAATATCCGCACCAACATTCAGTGTGGAGGGAGAGATGCCGGCATTGTCGAGGCAGCTGCTACCGTACGAACTGGTAGAAGGTTCGAGGCTGTCACAACAGAAGGCGGCCTGTCCGTTGCACGAAAGACTGCCAGATGTGGAGGCCGATGCGGCGCTTAAGCTAGCAATGCGCGATGCTGAGCTGGAACGAGGCGACGAACTGGAGGCGTCAGGGGACGAAGAAGCAGGTGAGCTAGAGGCCGAAGCGGAACGAGATACCGAGGCAGAGCTAACACGCGATGCCGCAGACGCAGAGCTACTGTACGAACTGCTCGCATGGGAGGCGGATGATGAAGGGCTTCGAGACGATGTGTTTGATGTCGATCCCGAGTGGGAGGCTGCGCTACTGCTGAAACGCGATGCCGATGCGGAGTGCGACGCCGATGCGGAGCTGGAGCTCGATGCTGACGTAGAGGCTGATGAACGGGAGGTCGAGGAGGGTGGGACACCGATGCTGATGCGGAACTGCTAGTATGTGAAGCTGACGCAGAGCTTGCGTGCGAGCCCGAAGAAGAGGCGCGCGCGAGGGCGAAGCAGAGCTGGAGCATGCGGAGCGGACGATGCTGAAAAGTGAATCAGTTAGGGGAAGATCTAAGAAAAGTCGCAACCAGTGCTTACCTGAGCTACAGCGCAAGAAGCGGATGCCGAATGCGACACTGCTATGGCAATTAGTTCAACAAGTGTCTGTCGGATTGAGTAGATACGTACATGCGGAGCTGCTAGCATGGGAAGTTGAAGCCGACGGCGACGTTGAATGGGATGAGGCAGAGCCGCTGTGCAAAGCCGAGCTGCTAATGCGGGATGATGCTGAGGCCGAGTGTGATGCGCTGGAAGTGGAACTCGACCGACCGACCGACCGACGAGGACGACCGGAAAGGTGCAGAACTGCTCGACCGCAACGCCGATGACGAGCGAGACACCGACGCGGAAACATAATGCGAAGAAGCGGAGCTACTAGCACGAGAGGCCGAAGATGAGCGGGGACTGACGCGGAGCTACTCCCATGCGATGCGGAAGAAAAGCGAGGCGCCGACGCCGACGAAGCAGAGCTGCCGGCGTGCGAGGCCGATGACGAGCTAGCGTGGGAGGCGGAGCTGTAGGATGCGGAGCTGCTGGCCGAGCTGCTAGAATGCAAGGCGGAGTCGCTGGAGCGCGACGCCGACGAAGAGCGAAGCGATGCCAAGGAAGCAGAGCTGCTACGGACAGCAGATGCTGACGCGGAGCTGCTTGCGTTGCGAGGCTGAGCTACTAGCATGCGATGCCGACGAAGATGACACGGACGGCACAGAGCTACTGTGAACACTACTGACGTGCGAGGCAGAGCTGCGCGCATGCGAAGCAGATGCTGAAGCGGAGCTGCTGGCACGCGAGGCACAACTGCGAAGCCGACGAAGAGTGGGGCACCGACGCGGACGATGCAGAGCTACTGTGAACGCTACTGGCGTGCGAGGCAGAGTCACTGGAGCAGGCCGCGGACGAAGAGCGAGCCACCGACGCGGACGAAGCGGAACTGCTGCGAACGCTGCTGCTGTGCGATGCCGAAGAAGAGTGGGGAGCCGACGCGGACGACGCAGAGCTATTGTGGGCACTGCCGACGTGCGAAGGCGAGCTGCTACGGGCGCTACTGTGCGAGGCTGAGTTGCTGGAACGCGACGCTGACGAAGAGCGAGCCGCCGATGCCGACGAAGCAGAACTGCTATGGGCGCTGCTGTTATGCGGCGCCGAGGAGGAGTGAGGGACCAACGCGGACCACGCGGAGCTGCTGCGCGAAGCGGAGCTACTACCGTGTGATACCGACGAAGAGTGGGGGATCGACGCGGACGACGCGGAACTGCTGTGAACGCTGCTGCTAGCATGCGATGCCGACGAAGAGTGAGGGATTGACGCCGATGAAGCGGAGCTACTGCTCGCGTGCGAAGCCGTGTTGCTAGAACGCGACACCGAAGAAGAACGAGCCACAAATGCTGAGGAAGCAGAGCAGCTATGAGCGCAGCTGCTGCGCGACACCGAGGACTGAGGGACCGACGCGGACGACGCGGAGCTGCTGGCGTGTGGCGCAGAGCTGCTGTGAACGCTGCTCGCATGCGAAGCAGATGCTGAAGCGGAGCTGCTTGCAGGCGAAGCCGAGCTGCTCGAGCGAGACACGGGAGCGGAGCTACTTGCGCGAGACGCCGATGACGAGCGCTGCACCGACGACGACCGTGCCGAACTGCTTACACGAGGAGCGCTGGAACTTGCGGCGTGCGATGCGACGAACCGGCGGGGCGCGACGAAACTGAGCTGGCGGGCCGACGATGAAGAGCGGGCGGGTTGCGACGAGCTGACATGGGATGAGGATGCAACCGAGGCAGCGGACATAGTGCGCGAAGAGCTGGTGTGCGAAGACGAAGATGTAACTGTAACTAGCAAAAATGATGAAGGTTAGATCCCGTTCCGACCGATGTATCCTCCTTCAAAGACTTACTTGGAGCACAGTCAATGCCGACTCCATTTCCCATGGTATTGCCACAACATCTTGCTGGTGCTAGAAACGATGGATGTTTAGCGAAGAGAAGGGACAAAGGGAAGTGACATACCATGTGTCCCCAGCAGCAGCGGTACAGTCGGTCCGAGTTGTTCACCGCAGCTGGAGGAGCTGACACCGAGGCCGCGAAGAATGCCCTCAGCGGCCGAGCTCTGGCGCCCTCGAAGTTCGTGCAACAGAATGCTTGTTTAGACGCGCAACGGAAGGGTGTCGAGTCTCGACGAGGGCTCCCGTTTAGCGCCTGGAAAAAAAACGCGTCAGAAAGCGCACAGAGAAAAAAAATGGATACGCATACCAGGTTCTCGACGCTTAGCTGCCAATGGTGGTAGACCGCTTGAGAGACGTTGAGCGTTGAGACCGCGGGGTGCGGCATCTGCGGCGCAGACGGTGAAAGAAAGTACGGTGAATAACCCAGCGTTGAACCTTCAAATGATAGTAGGCTCGATTCAGCCTCTATACCGTCTACGTACTTTGAAGACAGTCGTTCAGAAGTACTAAAACTCGCAAATTGGTACCCTTGCGCGTAATGTATTGGATCAATCTCGAGATGCTCCGAGAGCAGGAACATACATCCATTTGCGCTGTTGGGTCCGATCGGGCGATCGGGACCAACAGCTTGCCAACAGCGCACATGGATGCAAGTAGGCCAAAGCGGATGATTGGATATTGCAGATGTCGTCTGAGGAAAAAGTACAGGCTTTGCCAGCTCTAGGCCATCGATATGGCACCTCCAAGATCCGGCACAGCCGTACAACTCGCAATCAGCATAGCAGGAGGTCTTCTGAACTTTCCGCAAATTGACAACCAGTCACTGGGCCAAGACGGGTGGTCACACACGTCACGTGTGTCACAATTGTGAGCGCGAAAAAAAAATGACAATTAATTCAAAGTCAAGAACCAACTTGTATTGACGGGAAAAATATAGCGGTTAATAATAACGACAGGGATCCTCTAATAAGCCCTGTTGTGCTTCCCGGTAGTCCAAGTCCTTGTGCATGCTCCACAAAAAATATGGTTCAGGAATGCGGGGTGCAACCAGTGGCGACAACTCCGTTGAAGTCGTCGCGTTCGCAGCATACGACCTGGCGGGAGCTGGAAAGATGGGTAGATAAGAAATGATCTCTACTTACGGGAGAAAGAACGGTGACTCACCAGGCTCTGACTGAATGTGAACAGGTCAGCCCGACCATCGCAGAGTCATCATCCACAATTCCGTGCAACTCGAGGAGGAACGTCACCGCCGGGTCGCTCGGACGCGCCGCAGAGTTACAACATAGTGGTTCAGTGCCGATGCGACATGTTGGTATAGACGCAGAGGGCGACGGAGACGGCCCACTGCTCACGGTAGCTAGCAGATACCCGAATGATATATTCCGCATCGGACTGCGGGACATGCTCACCATATGTACGTGTCCGCGTTCCCATCCAGCGCGGGGGAAGGGGCGGGAGACCCCGCGCCATACGCTGACCGTTTGTTTCCCGGGCTGCCACAGCCGCAGCAAGGCTCGCTGCAAAAGCGGACAGCAGCACGGCAAAAATGCGGGTCATGGCGGTCGTGACGCGGAGAGCCTGAGGCCTTGCAAGATATATATAAGGGTAGCACGCCGAAGACGCGGAGGATTACGCGAACGCACGACTTTGCGAGTCAGTTTTAGTTTCGAGGCCATTCCATTAGTCGGTGGTGATACTTATAGTATGCTTTTGGCGATAAGGTAGAACTACATCGCGAAGCCGTCAGACGGGGAGAAGATCTCTTTCATGCTTTTCCACCATGCAGTTGACAAAACAAGCAAGGTTTTCTCCCGAGATGTGTAGGCTGAGCCTATCAGGTTCATCTTGCCGCTAGAGTTCTATCGCCACCGGGGCGAAGTGGTGTTGGTTCCTGTACGGATTCCCTTCCAAATTCTGTGCAGGAAACGCGCATCCAAAAATTTACCGACGCAAACCATTGAGACCACCGGAGACAAAGCGTAGTTCCACCGAGCTCGTCAGTCAGAAAAGTTAAAGCCGAGTAAACGAAGTGAAAAAACGCCGAGCCCACGGGAAGCACCCCACCAAGAACCGTGAACAAGAGCCACCAACACCGTGAAGCGAATTGAACGAAAGCTTAGAATGTGCTGGAAGAAGTTCGAAACGAAGCCGCCGCTGTTTGTCATTCTTTACCTGCACCTTCCCTCTTACCGACCTCCTTCTCTTTCTCCCCGGGCAGCGGCGCATGGTGTGTTGGCCGTCGGCCCCGTCGCACGCAGCTGACGAGTGCGCAGGCATCCCTCCACTTCTGCTCTGAGTGCAACAACCTGCTGTACCCGAAGGCGGACCAGCAGCGGCGCATCATGGTGTACGCGTGCCGCATCTGCACGTACGACGAGCTCGTGGAAAACAAGTGTGTGTATCGGAACGATCTCCTGACGGTCACAAAGTGTGTCCTTTCCACCGCTCCTATGTTGTGTTTTCCTGACACTGCATAGAGAACAGGTCGGTGTGACGACGGACCTGGGCACGGACCCTACCCTGGCAAGTTCCTGCTGGATCAACCTCATTTGGCGTCTCATTGTTACCCCAGGCACACTCTAATATTCCCTGTCCAAAATGTGGCCACGAGGAGTGCGTACTCTGCTGGTTCGGTTTAGGCGAAGCTCATTGACGCGTCCCAGTGCGGTGTTGTACCAAGATCAGTCGAAGCGGAAGGAGACGCGTATGATCCTCTTCTACGTGTGCGTAAAATGCAATCACAGCTTCACGGACCCGTCGCTGTCGTCAGATACGCGGCCAGAGACCGCCGAAGATGGGTAGTACGTCGCCCTCTGGATTGTATCATTAGAATGAATTGTATTCCTTTTTGTGGCTGTGGGTCAACTGTGGGTGCAGACATCCGGTGTGTTTCAACGCTTTTTTTCAGGCCTCCATGCACATCTCATTCTAATCTTAATGGGAGAAATTCGCCTGCTTCACTTTGCTCTTGAAATGCAGCTGATACATACATCTTGGCGCTGTATGCCTCGGCGACCTACCGATTTGCGGCAGCAGCGGCTTCATCCCAATGGCTGGGAAGACTCTGTGTTGAACTTCGGTGTGATCTAGACCAGAGACGGGAGAAGGGAGCCGAGAATCTCTAGCGAGCTGGGTCCATTACTCGGTCCGACTCGACCCCCCTGATCATCATTGCGTTTCGCACTGTCCTACACAGAGCTGTATAAACCGGTAACTACAGGGTGTGCTCAACCGCCTGGGCTTCGTCTGCTCATGAGGCTAAATGCACACTTAGTATTGTCATTTGCTCTAAATCAATGCGCAAAAACTATGCGGCGTGTATGAAAAAAAATAATCGACGTCTCTGAGTTGACGCTTACTCGAATATTATACTGACAGCACGCATATAATCTAGTTTGAGGTTCATGAGGACATCTGGGGCTCAGTCATGTGATCGCGTTTGGGCAGCTCACAGCCCCCATTTCTTGTCGATGCCAGAGGTAGTGACTTCTCATTTCTTCGACGAAATTTCACTCAAGAAGTTTTAGACCCTAGTTCATCTGGTCTACATCCATGGCTTTCAAGGTTCATCTCGATTCTATCCCTGCGAGGGCACAGATTCTGACTTGGGTATATAGGCAACGATACAAGCTTCCAGGCACGTTCGATTCTCTCGAATAAACTGCTCCATTGACATTCAAGTCCTCTCCAGACGTTCCCTAAGGATCTGCAACAACATCTATCGGCGAATATACCCTCGCATCTAAACATTAAGATACAGACAAGCTTATACCCAACATACAAGAGCAGGAAGCCCATCGCTTTGGCTACCCAAAACTTTCTTGCATGGTCCGCTCTTCGTCTCTTTTTCATTTCTCGATCAACTGAGATACCCAGTGAAGGCTATCTACGCAGCCTCTGGGGCCTGTAATACTCGTTGGCCACTCTATGGGAGGTTTACTCGCAGCGGATGCCGCCACTGACCCCTCGAATGCTACCGGATCCAAGCCACATCGCATAATTGGCGTCGTCGCCTTTGACGTACCGTTTCTTGGAATGCATCCCCACGTTGTGGTCAGCGGCATCGCTTCGCTTTTCACGGACGATGATGAAGATAAGGCGACAGAAGGCGAGATGAATCAACACTCGGATGTTCAGATTGTTGACGACAAGGTCACTGATGACTGGGATGCCTTCAAGAAGGATCTTGACGGTGCGTCGGTCGACTTTAGACGCTCGAACCTCGTAATTAACGACTACGTCCAGCCCACCACTCTTCGCATTCCCTTCACTCTCGTTCACATTCCCCCGTGGCGTCACCGGCCCCTACTTCGCCGGCCCCCACTTCCCCGGCATCTTTAGCACCACCCGCAAATCCCTTCGGCCTCCCCGCCTCCCCGCTCGTCGATAAGACGCTGTCCTTCCTCTCCACACACTCGAACGACCCCGTGGTGCGCTGGGTCCGCAAGCACTCCGACGAGCCATTTAGCGCCGGCAAACGCTTCATCGTCGAGTACTTCCAGTTCGGCTCGTGCATGTTCGACCCCAGCGACCTCAAGGACCGCTACGCGCGCCTCGTCGCCTGGCCCGGTGGCCTGTGGGTGAACTACTGGACCCAGACCCTTCCGCGGCCGAAAGAGGGGAGCATGCGAAAAAGCTCAATGCGGAGGAGGAGGAGGCGGACAACGACATGGCGCTGCTGCAGACGGGGATGACGAGCATGTCGACCGGCGAGTCGTACGCCACCGCTGACACATCGCTCTCATCTTCTGCGTCTACGTCTACCGCGGCCCCCTCAATTTCTTCCACCCTCGCGTCTCCGTCTCCGTCGGACTGGTCCCTAAACCCGCCGCCCTCGGGCACGAAGGCCCTGGAGAAGGCGGCGAAGGCCGCAGAGAAGGAGCGCCGCAGCGTCGAGAAGGCGCGCGAGAAGGAGCTGAAGAAGATCCGTAAGCAGCGCGAAAAGGAAGAGAAGGATGCGAAGGCACGCACGAAGAGCAAGCCTGGGCACCACTTCATCGTCCTGCCCACTGGACTCGGAAAGATGCTCGGCGGGGGGAGAAGTGGGAGAAGGTAGTGATTGGCGGGGTGGACGACGAGGTCGCGGCGCACTGTGGTTTATTCATACGAGGCCAGAATCTGGACTATGATGGGCTTGTGGAGCGGATTGGTAACCGGGTTTTCGGGTGGTGCGAGACGTTGGGATAATTAACGTTGTACTCAATGGCCCAGAAACATTCAGACGTTGTTCTTCTGTATCTATACACATGTGTGCTGTATCTTGCCAGTGAAAAATGGAGATTTCAAAGCTGATGGTCTTGAACTTACTCGGCGCCCTTCAACAGCAAGTCCTAGGACACGCTCGACCGACAAATGCTGTGCCGAAAATACCTATTATCCTAAGGACCGCGGGGTTTCGGAAGATACGCTAAGTGTTTATATGGCAGTTTAGTCTCATAGATTGTTGCCCCTTGACACCAGAGGTGTCCTCGGGGACGGAATTGAATACGGGGTTACAGTATATCTGCTGGATCGGCCAATTTGATGTGGCTACGCGAGATCACTGATACATCAGCGGTAGCATAGCCACATCCCTTTTCGGGCGTCGTCAGCTCATTGATTCGTACTGGTCTCTTTTGCGACATCCCACTTGTAATATGCGCCAACACATTCTCCGTGCGCGGCCAGTGTGGCTCCTGTAAAATAACCACCAGCTACGGGTATCGGGGGGTGAGTCGTCAATCTAATGGCATCTAGAGCTGCGCATCAGTCGCTAACAACGCGTCAATGTATAGGATACGTACTGACGGCCTCTTGGCATCGCCTACTAGCCCAATGGGAATCCATAGTCGGCGAATTATAATACCCACGCTTGACATACTATTGTGCCCAACGGGCCTGAATTTGCACAATGGGTCTGAATTTATTTTCTCTCTTTTTTTCCCTTTGGCCTTTTGCCCCGGTTTTTTCGGGATGTTTTCTTTTACATCTTGCGAATGCAAATATAATTTAGTTAGCCAATACGAGGACGGAAATGCACTCCGAGAGATGTGCAAAGGTGACGATGTGTTTTGATGGGGCATCACTGTGATCATTTTGGGTCGGATTTCGGCGAATCTCGCAATGCCTTCCCATTGCTGGATCCCTTCGACAATTTACAGGTACATGGGGAAGAAGTACTAGAAACTATCCCGAAAAAAACCGGGGCAATAGAGCCCAAGGAAAAAATGTGAAAAAGGAAATTTAGACCCATTGTGCAAATTCAGACCCGTTGAGCACAATAGTACTCATACCATTGAGTACAGAGGACTTCGCGTGTCCCCAGCCGCTAGTCTCCTTCTCTGTGGGAGGCTCATTATCGGTACTAGGTACAACCGAAGAAAAGAATGGTAGTGTGTCGGAGGAATAGCATTATTTGACAGAGATGTACGTATGTGCAACATATACAGGGTTATGATCCCATACTGTTTGCAGAGTGAGTTAGAGCTGTCTGGAAGTACGAGTGGCGTTGGCGAGCGCAGACGAGACGAGTATCGACAGGTGTCGACAAAACGACGCGTCAAGTGGCGCGTTGATGGGGTTGATGTGTCGCGACCATCATTGCCTTTTCTGGGGAGGGGGTCGTGGGAAGCTTACCTAACCGTATTGGCCGATCCATGATCAAGGCACTCGTGCGCAGCACTACCACCGAGCCAAACAACAGTCAAGAGCACCACGTTTGGTAACAACCTGTTCTGACGTACTTTCGGATCAAACCAGCCGTTCATTATTTGTTGATGCGTGGTGAGTTCAGGGTCGTGGGAAACATGTCCATGATCCAGAGATCACTCACCTCTTGCTTGTGGGTCCATTGTGGGTCCATTCTCTGTCAACTGATCTGTCAGACGTGACAGGGCAAAGCACGGGTCTTTGCTGTCGGTGAGAGTTCACTGCTTCAGCAACTGATTTTCAGTCACTGAAGGCTTCGATTCATGCGGTATCAACATCTTATCCGAGATAGAATTTCAGTCGACTTTGCAGTGAGCACGACTCGCTGTCCGACCATTGCAAGAACCAACCAACTCTAACTCAAAATCCGGGTCTGCTCACTGACCGGATACAAAGCGGAAGTGATACCATGAAATATTGGGAGTGAGAGACCGTGAGGACCTGAATGTATCGCTTGAGCTATCACACGAATCCGCGAGAAGTTGAAGAAGACCAGGTGCCTCATGTTTCCTGTCGGGCCTTGTAATACCCATACCACATGTCTGTCCATTTAAATAGGACTTCTGGTATCACCATCCCACCGACAGCGACAATGTCAGACCATAATGGAGACCCAAAATTCATCTCTCTCAATGTCGTCCACTGTCCCAGGGATGGCCCACAGAAACCGCCCACAAATGTGGTAAGTTTCTACGCTGGTGCTCTCTGGTGGCTGTTCTATCATTAAATTGGTTCATCGGATGATAGATAGTGGACGATACCAACCGTTTTTGGCACCGCGCTGCCTCTGACCACGGGCTGACAATTGAAACATTAGTTCCAATTAGACCAACCTCATTCGATTCAGTCCCATCCGAAAATTCGCGAAAGACTGACTCGACTGGGACGAGCGAGACTGGATCTGCTTTGAAAGTCGTACACCTATCAAATATTTCCCTCCAGCTAACAATATCTTCAGTGTCGGCCGCCAAACTCACTCTCTCACAACCAAAATGGGAAGTATGAGCCTGCACAAGGCCCCCCAGATCTCCGTGCATGCTCAGTCTAGATCTGCGAGTATAACTGTGAACGTACCCCAACTGGATATGCCCTACTTCAACGATCGTGGATACGGGGAACGTGGGTTATATCATTGAATGCGGGTCCACAAACTAACTGATTGTTCTAGCACACGTATGGATCTTGAAAATAGTCTGTGGCATCAGTTTCTTGCTGTCATGGGTTCCGACTTGCGTGACCAGGGGGCGCACCGCGATGACGATCTCGACTTCACAACTTTTTCTAGGCTCAGGATTGACACTGGGTCTAAATCTTTGGTGAGTGATTCGTGCCCAAGATGGTTTTTAATAATAATAATAATCGGAAACTGTTTAGATGGTGTTCAATACCCCGCGACCATTGACCTGGGATCCAGCCACCAAGGCAGTTCTACCCGGCTATCATGGGTTCCGTGGAGCTGAACACTGGGAGATTGACACCAAAATCCCGGCTTTCACGCAACTGACTGCAACGCAAAGGGCTGCGACGGGAGAAGAAGTGATTCCAAAACTCGTCAAATATGAGGGAGGCACGATGTGCTGTATGTCTCTACTTCTTTTTAGTGGTGTTTGCTCGAATATTCTGCAGTTGGACACATGTACCAAGGCGATCTTAGTCTCCAGGGCGATGTGCACCGGACTAATGGGAGATCTGATCTCTACACAATTCCGCAAACCAAGATCGGTGGTATAAGTCTTGCGACATTGGATATGGTGTCGAGCACTATGGATGGGATTGTTGGGCTGGAGCCCAATCTCAATGATCCGCAGGCAGATTTTACACGCCAATTTGCCATACATAACTCGTTGGTATGAGAAATCAATTATTGCTTGCAAATTGTCTTACGAGTTCCAGGATCCGGATATCTTCATGGATCTCTACACAGATGCGGAATTGTAAGTTTTTCAAGTGACTTGATTCGGAATCTCGGATAGTATTCTTTTGCTAACTTTCGCTCGAGGGGGCCCGGTGTGGGCCCATCGCGGTTTCATATTGGAGCGTACAATTCGGCGATAATCCCAGAAGGTCTCACATTTATCCCGCTTGTCAGCTACGCATCGGAATCCAGATCCAGGTATTGGAGCGTGAGATTGTCCGGAATCGGAGTTGGTGAGAACATAGTAGAGTTTACCCCAGAAAATTCGCAGGGGACACTAACGGACTCTGGTATGTTACCTTCCCATTATGGGCCACACAAAATTGATTTGTGTTTCTTACAGGGTCGGTCTTCAGCTACTTCGACGAGGACGTTCTCAGCACATTTTACAACTTCATTCCTGGTGCCATAAGGACCGACGATGGTGTATGGACTTTCCCCTATCCCCCGAATGCCCGCAAATCTTCTCGAATTTTCATTTCATTCAACTGCGGACTTGGACATGATGATCGTCGAGTGGTGCATCATGAGTTATCGCTGCGGCAATTCGTATATGAGAAGGGCAAGATCAACCCTGGCGACCGCGTACATGGTATCTTCCAAGCCCCAGGTGCTCAGGACAGCACCGTCGCACCATTTCCCAAGGATGTATCCATGCAGGTCATAGGGCAGGTAGGTTCCTGCTAACGCCATTTCAACCTATTAGCTTCCGACTAACGAGTTTTTATTTTTGAGTCGTTCTTATGCCACAGACCAGTCTATTACTCACGAACGATGCGCGCTATCGCCTTTGGAGCGCGTCACTGACTAGAGCACGTGAGTTAGAACTTAGCGCACTGGGAGACGCAGGCTTTTCTGGTACTTAGTATTTAGGGATGTTGTATTATATGAGAGTTCCGTGGTTGATCTTATCATTTTTGAGCAAATCTCACGAGATCGTGTCTGTCGCCCATCTGAGCTGCACTGGATACACGAACTACCTGCAGTCCCACCATAGAGCCTCGGTAAGACCCAGCGCACGGAACTGCAACCAGTTCTCGCGTCGAGTACAGCGCAGACGAGCGGGGAAGGGGATGACGGGGATAGAGACAGAAGAAGGGAAACGCGCCTGGATGCGGAAGTGCTCGAAAAAACGATGTGCGGGGGAAATGGCGCCCGCCATGTTCACGGCGCTGGCGATGCTGCTGCGAATAGGGCTCAGCGCAGGCGGCGTGCATGCGGGCGACGTATTGGATGATCTTCAAGTTGCTGACTTCTCGGCCGTTGAGGCCAGATGCCGAGGAGCACGGGCGAAGGCGTGAGCGACGGGGCTCCGCATTCACGCAGAAAAGCGCAGCCCAAATGGGCGAGACAAAGCAGCGGCGAGCGGTGCACACGCAGCGCTGAGTATGTCCATGTGGGATTGGGCGTCCAGGTACAGACGGCATGGCCAATGCGCGCGCATTGGCATGTGGAGTTGCCAGCGCGCAGAGGGCGGCATGGGTGCGGGTAGTTCGCGGAAGATTCGTGCGAGTCTGCAGCGGTGAGATCTTGAATCAAATCGGGGTAGTGTCTCTTTCTCAGTCATTTCTTGGCAGATAGTTTTATAAAGCGGGAGATAGATTAGACGCTGGCTATGATTCAATCAGGAAGTATACTTGTTTTCGTATCGCCGCAACAGGGGATTGAAATGACGTTCACTGTAAAAATACAAGTCCTCCTTTCCGTCCACGAATCTTTTGTCGTAGTCAGTCAACTCGAAAATATGCCTTGTGAAAGGTCAACTTGGAATAAATAGTGGAGGATCAAATTTCCGCACCATCGAGTGAAACCCTTGGGTGTGGAATGGTCCAAGCATCGTCCGGCGGGACTCCGCATAATGAACGACTGCCATCGCTCAGTTTGCCGGGGCGCCTCGAGGCCGAATGATCCCCGCCGCAGTGCAGGTATGCGCTGGTGGAGCGATTTGAGCCAGGCATCGAGGAAGTCAAACCATATCTTTTGGTTGGCTTTACGGAATAGGAGGTTGCTTGCGGGATGCAGAGGCATACTCCCCCAGTCCGGCTGCTCAATGCACAATGTCTCAAGGGTGCTCCGAACGGGGGATAACGCATCGGCGAATTCCTCAGGTGGGGGCAAGAGGAAGCGCTCGCGCTGAAAATGCAGGTCGAGTCGCTCGAGCAGGGGGCAGGCCGCGACGATGGTGCGGACCAAGTCCAAGGGAATGTCAACGTAATAGAACCGCTGCGTGTCGTCAACCACGTACCAGCGGTTGGTCTGCCTGCCGCTCGATATGCTTATACGGAGATATGTCAGGGCCGCAAATGTCTGCAGACTCCGAGCGACGATGGATCCGATCTCCGGTTGCGTGAGCCACGTCCGGTAGTTGGCGTCGTAAATCGGAACCTCGAAGTCCCTCCCATATTTGCGAAATCGCGTGTCGATAATGGAGAGTGAGGTGAGATTTGTCGGCAGGTGGTGGAATATAGGATCCAGCGAGCAGACGTCGATAAGGGAGAGATGTTTGAGCTGTGCAGGAAACCTCTCACGCTCGGAGTTGCCCCAGAGATATTGAGGGTGTTCGATCAGCGATGGGTCGGTGCGGACCACTTCTATCTCCAATGACTCCAGAGAAGGAAATAAATGGAGAATTTCCGATACATGGCGACCATCGGCTCGCAAGTAGCCCCTCAGGTTCAAGACACGGAGACGATTCCATGAAGCACCTCTAAGCTGTTCGAGTGGAAAACACCACATGGGAATATCGAGTGTTTCGAGCGTTGCGTAGCATCGCTGCAGTGTGGCGTGCAACGCGGTAGACATAGTGACCACTTCGGCGTCGTCCGGCGGATCAAAGACGTTCCGCGGTCCTACTTCTTCTGGGGAGACCACAACAGGCTTCGGCGAAAACAAGAAGTGGCAGATGTTACCCGGAAATTCGCTGTAACAAGGTATTTCAGACCAAGAACAATGCCATATATCCACCCGGCGGAGTAATGGAAGGCTTGCGAGTGTCTTTGCCAAGGTACTAAACGGGACCATCCTCGTGTACTGGATCTCAAAAGACTCCAACGATTGCATCCGAGATAAAAATGAGGCCGAGCTATCTAGCATCGTCGGCGTCATCACTCGGCCATTTGTAGAGAGCGTGCAATGTCTGTGAACCAAGATCAGCGGACTACGCAGATATAGACGGTTGCTCACTTGAAACAGCGAAGAATCACGTCCCCTGGATCATAGATCGTTTCTGGCGCACGCCACGCCCTAAAGAAGGTCCGTCTAAACAGCACGGGGAGGCAGCAGGCACGGACATGGCGACAAGTGGAAGCAAAAGACGCGCAGTCCTTCCACCAAGAGAAAGGGTAACCCACGGCACGTACAATGCTGAATATTTCTAGAATTACGTCTGCAGGAATTGCGGTGATATTGAGTCCGATTCTCGAAGCGGTGGGTTCCAGAAACGAATCGATGGAATGGGTGGGGTCTTTTATATGTTTAGTAGTATACCTAAATTCATTCCTCAGAAGGAACGGGACTCACCGGACTGGCCGGAAGAGTAACTTGCAAAGCTATGGCTGCGATTGATGGCAGGGGGGGGTTGTAAAGACTCAACCGTCTGTTCACTTGAACCACCTGTTGAGCATGAACCAGTCAAAAGAGTATGCAGAGGGTGTTATGGGTGCGATCTCACGCTCCATCACTTCGGTTCCTACTGCGTAATCTGCGACAAATTGTGCATGTTGGTGAAACTCGTTTTGCAGAGCTTTCAGTGGAGGCTTTACTGTGCCATCAGAGTTGGGGTTTTGGAGAACATCTTTGTACCCCACTGGAATGAGATTTCAGCAGAGGAATTGCGGCCACTGATAGTTCACATACCCGAAAACCTTGCCGCCGAAAAAAGTGCATAGAAAACACGGTTTAATTTCCCACGCAGTCCAGAAAATCGCTTCGCGACATTGCCGTCCTTGTAATGGGAGGCTATGATTTGGAGACATATTTTGATGATATCGCCATAAATGAATGAAAGGGCGCGTTTGACGGCAGTTTCTTCGAAGAATCGGCGATTGGCCACGACGAGCCGGCTCAAGTGATCTGAGATATCGTCAAACACTTCCAGTATCGCTGTTAGTGGCAAGTTAGTAAACGACCGACGGTGGACTGGCGGAAGCAAGTAGCTCACAGTCGGAATGCATGAAGGGCTCATAACAACGATTTCGTTAACCAGACGAGACAAGGCATACGGCGGTGCTTACCTGCAGAGCAAACACGATGGGGCCCCAAATCGGGGCAGATGTCGGAGGTGTCGACGAGACAAATGGGTCGACAATTGCTGAATAAGCGTCGATGAATGTTGGTAGGTGCGGGGGTAGTGCTCTCGATTTTCCGATTCGGATCAATAACAGGGAAAGGTCATCCTTGACGAGCGGGGAAGACAATTTAGACCAATCTCTTTCGCTAAAGGTTAGGCTGAAAATCGTTCTTGCGTCCGTGAACTCGGTGTAAAGTAGACTGCGAATGGCATCAGCGAGTTGTAGATATCGAAGACGGACACTTACTCCTGAATGTGCTCTGGAGTTGCTTGGGCGTCTGCCCTAAGAGCAGACACATGCATGGTACGCCATGTCACACGTGACAGTTGGTTATATCATAAGTATAAAGGTCTGGCGGCATATTCCGCGTTTTTTCTCACGCCCTCTTCCATTGGCAGGTTCGGTTTTAATTAGTCTTGCGACTGATTTGTTGTGCAGACGCGATTTCATAGTCGGGTTTCCGTGTCCTGCTTGCCACGGCCCTGCAACGCGATTTGTCCCTCCACCTCCCGTGTCTGCCTGCCCCAAACCCACTGACTGTGTCTCCTGCGTTCCCGCTCCGAGTTGCCTCCGCTGCCTCAACACATTCGCCTCCAACATGTCCTGCAGTGCATGACTCGCGGTGTCCTCACCTGCCACATGCACCTGAATCGACCCCTCCTTGCGGCGATCCCACAGTGCGCACCTGCCCTGTCACCTCCAGTGTCTGCCCGCCCCAACTGCATCAACTGGGCCTACCTCCTTTGGTGTTGACTCAGGGGGCCGCCATCCACGCACACCCGAATTGCCGCTGCAGCCTCTCACGCACAAACTCTTCAGTCAGCGGCAACACGTCAAGTATGTCTCTCAGCTCGGCACCACGAGCATCTATGCGTGGACCCACCACATTGTCTCGGATCCACATGCCATCCCACGATGGCAACTGCCGCACTGGGATTGGGACGTGGATGTGACGCTCGTCTGCAGTGCGCTCTCAGCGCCGACTCGGTCGCGCTGGCCACCACGCGGGCTTGACGGGCGTTGACCATCATCTGCGAGGCGGGCATGTCCGTGACCTGTTGACCTCGACCTGCTCAGGCCATGGACGGTTTCGCGCTCAGTGCGCCAACTAGGCTCGGACGTCTATGCACCAATCACCTAGTGTTGCTGCGGTCAGGTTCTGAACCAATGCTGAACCTGAACCGAACCTCAATTCAGGTTCAGGGGGCACAAAAAGCCCGAACCGGACCCGGGGTCCAGTTTGGGGTTCAGACTTCTTAGAATTTGGCAGAACCTCAGCGAACCTAACTGGACCCACAGGGGAAATAGGTAAGAATTAATCACTATAGTTTATAATTTGGCAATGATTGACCTCACAACCCAATATATGAGCGATACGGAATGCAGAAAGAGTTGCCATACCCTTGGGAGAGTCAAATAATCCGCAGAACATCCAAAATTTTGGGCTATCATCAGACAGGTGATTCTCGCATTTGTCGTTTAGAGGTCCCTGCTCACTCTGGCACTGAAAGTAGTTGTTCAGATATTAGAAAACATACCTCCCACACACCAGCATCCATGCACCTGCCCGAAAATCCACCTATCGTGTGTGGGATTTTTTTTTAGGTTGGAACCCGTTCTGAACCCCAAATGAACCGAATCTGGGGTCCAGTTCGAGGTTTGGAAATTTGCCCAAACTGAACCCCAGGTCAGGTTTGGGGTTCGTGTTTTTGGGCAAAAAACCGGACCAAACTGAACCCTGGCAACACTACGATCACCACAAGTTGCGGATGTGCATGCGCCCCGACTCTGTACACATTGACGACTGCGCTGTGCTGGTGTTCGACATGTGGATGCTTCAGCTCTTCTCTGTGGCTGTTCAACCTCGACCCACCCAGGCCACTAGTGACATCGGGGCTGAGCTGTTGGGGAGAGGTCAGCACATGTGCGGGAGCCAAATCGAAGTGCGCACCTGTTCACGCACCCCAATCGCGTCGAGTTGGCTCTGGGAGCCCACACCAACTGGCAGACATCAGCAAGCGTGAGGCGGCCAAATCCAGCCCATACCTCTGCACTTTGCCTCGACCTCCCGCTCCCCAATGCGTCCGACTCGCCCCGGACCCACACACCGACCCAGCATGGGCAACTGCGCCATGCCATGGTTGGGCTCGTGATGCGTTCGGTGAGCCTTCGACCTCGCCATTGTCTGGATCGACCCACTGACTGTGTCCCGCTGTAGCAGTCGACTCGCACTTGACGCAACACGTGCCATTGTCAAGTGAGCGATAGAGTCAATGAGTGTGATATGAGTGAGACAAAAATCTGTGTCTCTGGGACAGGAGGCAGGCATTGCCTACAAAAACTTGCAGCTCAACACTGATCACCCGCTAAAATTGGGTAAATTCTTACATCTTCATTCCAGGGCTGAAACTGCTGGGTGGTTCAGGCTATGTGACTGCTTCAAGAGAGTCACAATAGGCAAAAAAACCATATAATGTCAAGTGGGTGCGAAAACCTCGTCCATTCGAAGCCAAAGAGAAACTATGTGAGCAGATGAGGAAAATGAGCTATTTGGACGCTGGAATCATAAGTTGGCTAGGGCAAATTTGCTATGAGTAGGGCACTGCATCACCGTGGCAACACTTGAAACAAGTGAGGCCAGCGCAGAGCTGGCATGGAGGAAATATTCTGGGAAAGCCACAGGGAGTAACAGGTAAGCAATGAGCTAAACCAGACATGACAGGTACACAGGGCATGCAGAACTGACACTAGAAAAGGTTGCAAAACAGGATTTAGCCCCAAATCAAGTACTGATCTAGCCCGCATCAAAAGTCCTGACTTAGCCTGCCACCAAAAGTCCTGACTGAACCCGGCTTTCAACTGCCAACTGAACCCCGACTCACCCGTCAACCAAGCCTGATTTAAGTGCTGGCCAAGCCCAACTTCCAACCACTGACCGAACCCGTCTTTTAGCATTTTATACTCCTGACCTAGCCTGCCTTTTAACACTTTCAACTCCTGACCGAGCCCAACTTTTGGGTGCTCAACTCCTGATCTAGCCCGACTTTTATGTTTCAACTCCTGGCCCAACTGGATGGTTTCGGCTATTTCTGCTTACTCTAGTAGGTACTTGCAATTTAATTGAGTGATTACAGGATGTGTTTGATTCTCATTTGCAGAACATTGAAATAATATTTTGAGGTTCCAACCGACCAAATTTGTATTTGCTTATGTTCTATTCTCCCTTGGTCCCCCTAAGTTTTTTTGCACCCGCTTCAGTGAGGCAACAATACGGGAGGTATTTGGTTTGAAGAAGGTACAATCAGAGTCAGTGGGGACTCAGATCTGCTATTATTGATCCTGGTACATTTCTAGCTCAAACACGGAAATATACAAGCTTACATTGAACATCTCGTCTGATTGCCAGGTGTATCGGGCCTTGAAACCTCAGTCAGAATGATCCAAGGAAACTGCTGTATGGTGCTTACAAAACTTAAGGGAAAAGTCAAAAGTCAGGCTAGATCAGGAGTTAAGCACCCAAAAGTCGGGCTTGGTCAGGAGTTGAAAATGTTTTTTAAAAGGAAGGCTAGGTCAAGAGTATAAAATGCGGGTTCAATCAGTGGTTGGAAGTCGGGCTTGGTCAGTACTTAAATTGGGCTCAGTTCATGATTGAGTCAGGGCTTGGTTGGCAGTTGAAACCTGGGTTCGGTCAGGGCTTTTGGTGGTGGGCTAAGTCAGGACTTTTGATGCGGGCTAGATCAGGACTTGATTTGGGGCAAAAACATATTTTGGAGAAAGGTTCGCATGAGTCACGTCCATGTGACTAGGTCACATCTCTCCCCTATCCAGTACTGTAAGTACTTGTACTGAGGCAACCGGCCAACCCAGCGTGACATCGACCACGGGTTTGGGCAACGCAACCCACCCAGTTTTCCCCGTGACTGTTGAAATTTCAGCAACCAAAAAAAATGAACTTAGCCTTAATTCATGCTGGAAATGTGGTTTTAAGCTCTTCCTCGGGGCAGAATCGATGGAAGAAGTGGTTTAGAGATTCTTGGGGGGTTTTTGAGTGGGCTTTTGGGCAAGGAAAAAAAAATCTTGATGTCACGGTCTCGAGCTAGGCAACCGACCGCATCGTGACCGTGACCTGGGGAGGTTTGGGTAACGCAACCGCCCCCATCGTGACCGTGACGGTTGCCTCAGTACACGTACTTACAGTATACTCTAAGCTCCAAGACTGAGCGCTTACCAAGCTGTTCATATTTAGATCTCAGAGAATCAGGCGGAGGCACTTGCACCGTATCGCTCAGATCTGCCCATCATTCACCATCCTACTTCTCTTGTGTTTACCCTCGTTCCAGGTGACCTAGTCACCGATGATCAGCTCGAGGCTTGCGCCAGTCTGTTCTCTACCAACTACGGTGTCTGGAGTCTGCTCGTGTCTGCACCACTCAAGCCTGGTGTGGTCTCTAAATTGTCTGCCCCTTTGCGCTGAATCTGCAAAGGTGCCCGTGTCAAGATGGCCGCCATCAGGCTCAGGACCCAGTGTCTTTCAGACCTGGCACACAGCATGCCAGCATTGTGTACCGTCGATGAGGCTATCGTCAGACATGCATTTGGCACACTGTCGGCATACAACAGTGTGCATGACACCTAAGGAGACACCTATTTCATGATGTAAACCCCTCTTAGGGGGGTTCTTTTGTAGTACCAAAACCTACCTAAGAGGTCCCAGGCTCTGCGGTGCCTTGAGTAATATTACTAATATAGGAGCCTTCTGCTTTTGGCAGCAAATGTTTGTAGCCTCCTAGGGGCAAACCTTGGGTCCATTCTGCCATATTCGAGCACTCCCAAGCAAGCAAGTCTCGGATGCAATGACCATTATGTCTTTGGTAAATTTTGGTCCTCCTTGAACACCATTACCTTCCAAATAGACCTGCATGGTGGCTTGCATGGTGGCCTCTGTTTTTTGCTTCATTTTGTATAAACCACCCATTTTGTGCATCACATGGGAGTAGAGTCTTATATACCCATGTCTACATGTCAAATTTTATGATTTGCAAGTGACTATGTGTGAAATGAGATTCAACAGCGCCTCTTTTGGTGCCCACCTTTGGCTAAGCTTGGCTTCCAGAAAGCTCCAAAACTCCATGATAAATATTCCCAAGTGCTGATATGCTCTGAAAGGGACCCCAAGCAGTATTTTCTGGCTGCTGGATTCAAAAACAAAACAGTGATAGATCCCCCTCGGAGCCCTCTACAGACCAAATCTTCCACCCAAATGCTGACTGCATTGACTGCAACAACAACAGTGATGTAAATCTCAGTTGTCAGTAATGTTCATGCCATCGTAGAGTGGATTGACACCCAAATACAGTGTTGTAATATTTTCTCGGTGCCCTCTGCTGAACCAAATGTTCCAATTATATGTCTTTGAAACTCAACTGTAAAATATTGTGCTCTCCAATCCTCATTTAGACCCAACCCTCAGACCTGCCTGACAGCTTCTGCAGAACTTCTGCAAGACTTTGTTGCACATGTCGGAAAAATCCTGGACAGGTTGTGGCGGCATGGAGCCGGTTACAAGCCGTCCCAAGGTTGCAATCCATCAGTGGCTTGCAACACATGGGTGAGGTGGGTGAGACGGGTTGCAATCCCCCGGCTGGGTTGTAATCATGTACAAGCCTATATACGGCTTGAGATCTTGTAAGCTATCTGAACTCATTGGAACTCACATCGGCGGGAAGCTTTAAAAAAAGAATTAAAAAATTAAAACAACAATCATATATATTTAAAAAATACAAATACATCCCATTTAACTAATGTTCAGCGGCGGTAAAGATTGTCGCTCCTGTCTCACGTGTGTGAGCTTGTTGTTGTGGAATGCCCTGGCCGGCACGCAGGTTGCTGCGGAGGGGGCAGGGGTGGGTTGGAGGTGGATGGCTGTTGCACGGGACGCTGCTGCACGACAGCCGAAGCTGGATGCTGACTTTGCGAGCCCGAACGATGGACATGCACGTTCTGGGCGGGGGTTCTGGAGGATGGTGGAGATAGAGATGATGTGCGACCCGGAGATCGGCGTGATGGCGAGGATCCCTCTGCATCTGATTTGTGGTTGGAAGGGCTAGATCTCTGTATCGTGTGATTAGCTGGCGGCATATGAATATATGAATGGTGACGCACTGACGGGGCCTCCATTGAGGGCACTTCATCAAAGATGTCGTCAAGGTCATCGTCGTTTTCGGGCTGCTCAGGGCCAGATTCATCGAAGGAGTGCGCCTCATCCCTGTTAGGGAAAAGGATCCGGTTCCAGTAGTCGATAAGCCCGAGGGCCCAGCTCTTCCTGTCGTGCAGGCCCTCGCGGATCCGCCAAATGTAGACGCAGTGGCGAAGCCCGCAGTCGATGTTGGTTTCATCGCCAATCCTGACAAGCTGTGTGTCAGCAGAGTGAAGCCAGATAGCCTCGGGTGACGATAAGCAGCGGAAATACATCAGGGGAGGTGCGACACACCAGAATTTTTGCAACATTAATCGCGCCAGGAGTGATGCAAGTAAGCTTGTAGATGTGTTCAAGGCATTTCACTTGTGAGCGCTTGGATTTGCCCTTGAACAGGCCTATTGCGCCGTTAGGACTGCAGATGAGGGAAACAAACACCTTGAGATAGAATCACTGACTCTACAGGGTTCTGTAAGGGCAAGCGAGAGGGATCGGCACACCTTGAGCAAAATGGGCCCACGAAAGAGATGCTCTAGAGCAACCCTGCCTTCCCATTTGTCATAGCGAATCGGCGCTGCGAAAGGTCGTAGTGCGCCACGGTCTCCTCGGTGGCAGTTTTATAGCCAATGAACTCGGAGAAGGCAGACAAATGGCTAGCGGAGGTGGCAAAGGATTTCGGGTTGTCAACAATCACGTGAAGAGCCTGGGTGTGAATGCGGGTGTGGAAGGTGGAGCAGATGAGATCTTGACCATCGGTAAACTGAGGGCAAGCGTAAATAGTATCCAGGATCGAGGCAGATGACCACGTACTGCTTGTTGAACCCACTCCTGGTGGATCTTGGACTTCACATTGACTGGGAGTAGGGACACGATATCGTAAAGTTGGCCCTGTAATTTGTTCTCGGGCGACTCGAACTCGCAGGAAAAGTTGAATTCTTCATCCAGTTTCAGATCGAAAACTTCGTCGTCGATGAGGAAGAGGGACTTTGTAAGTGTAAAGAGACGGCCAGCATGGCGGGTGTGCTCCTCAATTGTCACTGGATTGACTTCTGAGGCATCCGCATCATGGGCACGGTCTCCACGCTTGTGCCTCTTGGTTGGCTTGCGGACGGCATCGGCCTGCTCACAAGCGTCAGCAGTACAACACTTCAAGTTGATGCTTTCTTGACGTGCTTCATTCGCGTGAGCTTGGATTTGCTGGCGAAGCTGCTCCAAGAATCAGGACTAAAGGTGGCATAGAATACACTGTATACACACCTTATGAATGGTGCACAGACTTTTGCTGGGGGTGAGCTGCTGAGAGGGCGTGAGGAGGTCGTCGATGGCGCGTGGCGAGGTGGGCAGGCTTGAAGAGCTACTTGGGGCGGGTGGCATGGTGGAGTGAGATGTTGGACGAAGGAAAATCAGTACTGACTCACCTGGTGCTTTATATAGTAGCCTGTTGCATTGTTTTCACCAAAGTGTTTGGTGGCTTCAGACAAAGTCGTGTCGACTTTGCCGCTGATGTGAATTCCGAATCAGGAAATTTGATCGTGGCACTTTGGGGATAGTATGAACCCATAAAATTTATGTAGTTCATGGGGGGTCGTAATTTCATCCATGTTCCCTAACTCATAAATAATAACCTCAATCTAGCCTTCCACAGGAATTTTTTCCAGACCTTTTTCATTACCAAATTTGACGGTGACATTCCAAGAGTGTGTCGCGCTCATGTGACACCGATCACACTGGTCATCATTACTCCTACTTGCTACGTTCATTCTCCCAAACTCGAAACAACGAAACAATGCCAAAGGGAGGATACAAGCAACACAAGAAGTCTCGGACCATGGCTAGGACACCCAACACAGCGAAAATCTGCAAATTCTGCAATGGCAAGATCAGCGCAAACCTCCTCCAGCATGAGAGAGTCTGTCAATCATACCAAAACACACGCAAAGAAGCCTTTCAGCATATAGTCGCAGCTAGGCGCAGGGCTGCCAGTCAGGTGAGGAGATGTGTAGAGTGCAGAACATCTCATTGACCCAGCATACTGGCCAGCATCAACAGGACAATCACCACGAGAAACCAGAAATGGATCTCAACGAGGACGCGCTGGCGCAACTACCAAATCCAGAGCCACTCATGGATGTTGACTGCAATGCAGAAAACACGCTGGGAGATGCAGTCCGAATGGTTGATTTGCCCCCACGGTTCATCCTTGTCCTGCACCATCGCCATGCAAACAAGCCAAGCGAGATTGTACCATTGGAAGCCTCTGAATCATCGACCATCACAATGTCATCCACAGCACCAGTACAGACTCAACCATGGGCCCCATTTCAAACATATGGTGATTTCAAGTTTGCTGCTCGACACATCCAGAGGAGAACACCCAACTCGCAAATCGACGAAGACCTCGAGGATTTGCATGATGGCTCGTTCTCGACCGACTCCTTGGTTACTTTTCGCAACCATCGCGACATGGAAAGGGCATTAGCAGCGGTGCAAGTTGGCAATGTTCCTGTGAGTTTTGGTAGTATGATTGTTGAGATGACGAACTCATGTCTATTTAGTTCCATTGCGAGACCTTGACCATCGAGTTTGAGGGCATCCACCTTAGTGGCACATACGAGGTAGGAGTTGAGTTTTGGGATCCATGGCATATCATCATGCAATGGGTCTCGGATCCAACACTGGCTGCAGTTAGCACCTGGTACTCGCAGGAGAAGTACCTTTGCTTGAACGGGGAAATTGATTTCTCGGATCCACTCTACGACGAGCTGTGGACCGGAAAAAAGTGGCAACGGGTGGATGTAAGCTGTCCTCATCTCAACCATTTGCATTTACTAACTGCGCTGCACAGGATGACTTGCCGAGTGACAGTCATTATCCTTCATGTTTTCTGGGTCTTCACACATGGTTGGACAAGGGTCTCATTACAACGAAGGTCAAAATGCACCCAATCCTGTTATGTGCATGCTGGATCGAATCAGTGATGTGGAATGGCTCGGGAAATGGTGGTTCTGCTTTGGTTGGGTTCGTGAAGATGGTACATTCATCAATTCAATATTAGTCTCTGCTGAGCTGAGCCACATCTGACATCCAGCCCGAAAATATGCGCCAAATCGATCCCAGTACTTTGTCCAGCTCGGCTCGAGCCGAGTACGATCGCCTGAAGCAGCTCATCTATCACGGCGTCTGCAAGAAAATTATGGCATCCCTTCGTGAGTGTTTGCACCAAGGCGAGGCTCTTCGCTTCGGTGGTGGGGTCACTCAGGTCGCGCATCCAGGGATTCTCATCGAATCAATGGACTTCGAGGAGCTTGCGGCGTGGCTCTGCATCTGCAACTCATGCTCAAATCATCCTTGTCCCAAATGCCTCGTCCACCATGATGATCTTCATCGGCTGACATGCTCGTACCCACCGAGGACAACGGAAATGATGTGCGAGGCTCTTTCACAAGCCCCGACGTCTTCAAGGACTGCACGCAATGACTTCCTCAAAGGCTATGGCCTGCATGACTTTGAGGTGAGTCCACCATAATCTTGTGTTGTTGGACATCTGAACTCATGCGCACTTAGCATTTCCTGTGGACTTTTGCCCACTCTGATCCATATGAGGCAGCAGATTACGACTGCCTCCTTGATGGTGGAATCTGGAGGCACCACATGTGGGTCCTTCTCAAGACTTACCTCCAAGATAATGGACTTGCATCCACGTTCAACACAAAGTGAGCTCCCGTCCCAGTGTTTATCCATATTGGGTTGACATTTTTTCTTCAAGCATGGGTAAATTTCCTCGCTGGCACAATTTGAAGCACGAGTCATCCCCAACGACCATTGATTTCTCTGATGGTCAAACATTCTTGGACATATTGAAGGTAATTCATCCCATCAGCACTGTTATTGTGCACTGAACCTCGGTCATATTAGTGTGCCCTACTGTCCACCCAATTCCTGTCTCGTCAAACTCATCCGGGTGATGGAGAAAGTTCGAGTTATGCTTGGCCTCGATGTGATGACTGCCTCCCGCCTCGAGGTCCTCAGGAAATTCATCACCGATTACGAGAGAATCTGCAAGGTAAGCACCACTGTGACAAGGATGACTCGAGTTTCAGTAGCATTCTTAATGGACGACGGTATAGGACGTCTCACAGAAACACAACAAATCGTTGGATTTTCTCAAGCAACACTTCCTCAGTCATGCCATCGACAACTTCAGGGCCAAAGGAACCAGCAAAAATATGAATACTTGGGTCAGAGAAGGATTACAACAGGAAGTGAGTGCCCAATACGCAAAAACCAACGGCAAAAATGCCGAGCACCAGGTGCGTGTCCCTTCTTTCCGGTTTCTTGATTCCAATTGTTTACTGCAGATACCGATCATGGACGAGCGCGAGGAGGCCATGGCTCGAATCCAGATGGCGGTGGACGCATGGCTTGAGAGTCAGGTGGAGGACGAGAAAACTCGGACTTTGGAGGTGCCAATGGCTCAATCGACAGCTCATTGGAAGTTGGGGGCAGCTGAAGCTTAACTTACCTCCATTCGTCTGGAAACACTGAAACGGGGTAATTCATTGTTTCACGACTTCAATTTCAAGCTTCGGCAGTACTTGGCGCAACACTATCTGGCTTATGTCGTCTGCCCAGAGGAGGATATCCAGATAAACATTCCTTGCCGTCTCTTCATCTCACAAGTCGCTCAACCTGCAATCCCATAGATCAAGCCCTGCAAAGTCCTCTACATCGACTTTCAATCAAGGGTTGACTGGAAGGCTGCAAGAGACATCTTGCGCTGTAACCCCAACTTCCATAATCGTCCGTGATATGACTCTATCATATATGAAGCTCAAGATGACGATTTGGCAATGGGCCAGCTAGAATCACTGTTCCGGTGCCATCTCCCACGGAAGGTCACAGTCGACCTTGTGATGATTCGGCCGTATCGTAGTACTTCATGGACCCCGTGGACCCGAACTGACTGTCCAATGCGCAAATGGGGTGCAGGGGCAGTCTTTGTTGCGCTGGAGCACGTTACACACAGAGCATTATTGTGTCCGATCTTTGGAGCACCACGCAAGGTGTTCTACATAGTGGACTGTATTGACGAGGACATGTTCTTGCGAGTTAATGGGATAGATTGAGTCATTGTATGTTGATTTAAATGCAATAAATGTATAATATTTCTGTCTCTGTCTCTTGGACTCGAGTCCCAAGCCTCAGGCCACTTACAAGGCACAGAGATCCGTCCCAAGCCAGTAATTGGCTTGCAAAGTTTGCAACGGCTTCACTCTGGTTGCAAGCCACCCCACCAGCAGCTTAAAACTGGTTACAATCCCATACAATCCGCAAATCCAACTCAATCCGTTGCAACCATTTGGGATTTTTCCGACACACCAGGAGCCTTTCAGAGGGCTGCAAGGCCATTCACTTTAATACACCTTGCCTCACCTTGTTGGGTGCTAGAGATGTCAAATTATATGATGAGAGTGATTTCAATCTTTGTAGGACATCAAGGGATATAATTCCAAGTTATAGTTAGGTTTTCTCATCAAAGTGTTCACAATTTTGGTGGGCACCTGAAGTTGTGTAGGCCTCCTTCCAGGTCAGGATACTGTATTTGGAGACCCATGCCCCCCGCCTGTGAACTCGAGCGAGCGGCTGACAATGAAGTGGCCGCATGAGAACTCGAAGATGACACCACAGCAGGCTGAGCTGGAATGAGCTGCTGATGAGTTGGAGCAGGCAGCCAATGACGAGGTGCCATGAGAGCTCGACAACACAACTGGTGCCTGTGAGCTAGAGGGAACTGAGGACGAGCTGAAATCACCGATCGACGACACAACATAGGAGCTCGAGGATGATGATGCAGAGGGACCTGTGAGCTGCTATGTTCACTATAGGATGAACCACCTGCGGACATGCTCGAGTGCTCTGCGGAACTGGAATGTGCCGAAAGCGACACAGAGCTACTAATGTGTGAGCTAGATGCCACAGAACTGGATGCACGTGGCACTGACGAGGCTTTCAAATAACAATAAGCCACGTTGGTATCAGGCACGGAAGGGTTACTCACCTACGGAGCTTATGGAGAACAATGAACTTGAGTGCAAAGCGGAGGTTGACCCTGGATGCAACGACGGTGCAGAGGCCAATGAGCTAGCATGAGAAGATGATGCTGAGTGTGAACTAGACACTGGTGTGTCGCTGGAGCTCACTGCCTGGGATGATGCAGACGCTGAAGTGCGAAGAAGACACCAAGGGGGGCATGTGAAATTGACACAGAGCTGGCATGGGAGGGAGACAGAACTGGAACGAAAAGCCAATGATGACGAGCTGTTCAGACACAAGCTGCTAACACGAAAGGCCGAAGTGCTAGCAGACAATGCCACTGATGAGCTGTGAGCACCGCTGGAAGATGCAGAATATGACGAGGAGCTAATGTGGGAGGCTGACACTGAGCTTGACTCATGGGAAGACGATTGCGCAGCCAATGCAGAGCTAGACGCCAGTGTCGAGGGGTGAGACGTGGAGGCGCTGGACAGAGTACCTATGGGCAATAAATCAGAAATGTTCGAGACAAAGCGGATTCAATATTGAAAACATACCGGCCGAACAGTCGATGCAGTGGTGTCGAAGAGTGTCTTACAGCATTGTAAGGGCTACACAAAAAGCAATCAGAATCAACATATATAACTTATGTGACTAAAAGGACCAGTGGTTAACGAGTTCATTGCGAAGGAGGACTTCCCCACATGTTTTGACATTCCCTGGAAGATGGTGGAATTGGTAAGTTTCATTCTCTCTGTTTATTTCCCCTTTACACTTTCGTTCGGGTGCACGTGTGCGTCATTATGCTAAGGCTTCGACTGCGGTCCTCCTCTTCACGTGATGACACTCCTCCTCCTTGCACGACGGTGCTCCTCCTCCTCTTGGCACGACAGCGCTCCTCCTCTTCGTGTGACAGCACTCTCTTCCTCCCTGGGTGATGATGCTCCTTGTCCTCTTCACGCGACAGTGTTCCTCCTTCCTCCTCGCGCAACGGCACTCCTCCTTCCTCCTCGCGTGATAGTGCTCCTCCTTCCTCCCGCACGACGGTGCCCTCCTCCTCCTTGTGCACGATGCTACTCGTCCTCCCCTCCACTTTCCTCCCATCCTCCTCTTCTTGTGCTCGTCCCTGCAGGGCACTGACACCTTCCTCGCAGGTCGCAACTGCTCCTGTCAGCATGCAGGCCTGTGCATTCGATATCAAGTCCTTTCACAGGACTTGCCCTGTCCTCCCCTCGCACAAACCCTTCCTTGTCGTCCATTTTGAGGGCGACTACTACCTCGACCATTGCCACCCGTTCGGCGCCACCTCCGCCAGCAGCAATGCTAGCCAGATTTTAACGTGTTCGTGGACATCTGGCAGGCGGAGGTGGGGGCGGACACGAAGGTGCTGAAGTATGAGGACGACCTTTTGGTCCTTCGCTTCCTGAATGTGGTCGGTCTGTTCTCGAGCAGCACCTTCCATTTGTGCTTCGACCGCACCTCCATCACTGCGCTGATTGACCCGCTGTGCACGCCATGGCATCTGGTGCAGATGGGGAGCGAGTTCCTCAAATTCATCGTGTTTCTCGGCCTCCTGTGGGATCTACCTTCGCGGTGTGTCTCGCTCCCACAGGAGAAGTGTCTCAAGCACCTTGCGCATGTCCGCGAGATGATTGCAGGCATCCGCGCATCCCACAAGTTTGCCTTGCTGGACTTTCAGGAGATCCACAGGTCGCTCTGCCATCTCTGCTTCATCTTCTTGGATGGTGCATCACACCTCGCCGTGTTCTCGAACACGATGGCCTCTTTCAAGGGCAACATTTTCGCACGGCAGTGGCTGTTGAACTCCGTTGCCCACACGCTCGGCTGGTGGCAGGCAAAGCTCATGGATGTGTCACTGTATCGCCAGCTATGTCCTTTGGGCCTGCTGCACGATATGTGGATGCGAGCACCTCGTGGGACGTCACCATCATCATCGGTGCTCACTGGTACACGCTGGGCTTGAAACAGCCAGGCGTCGACATCTGCTGGCTTGAGGCTGTCGCCATTGAGCTCCTCTTCATGTTCCTGGAGCAGCTGAATTTTCGTGACATTCACATTCTCATGTGTTCTGACAACAAGGGCATGATCGGTGCGCACAAAAAGGGGTGCTCCCCTAACATCGGCATCAACTTGTGTGCGCACCGATCATTTGCGATCACAGTGGGACTCTTCAATACTCCCACCATTGTCTACGTCCCCTCCACCAACAACCTCACTAACATGCCCTCTCGTGGCCTTGCTACACCTCACCTCCATGGGTGCAATTGCTTATCGTGACCGTTTGAGCTTCCCCCGAGCTTTGTGACATGTTCCTCGGCGATGTGCACAGCATGCACTGAGCAGCCCATGGTGTACTGCGACATGCTATCGCCTCTGCCATCTGTTCCACTCGCCTCACCCTGTGTTTCCTCCTCATTCTCGGTTTCGCACGTCACCCTCCTTTCTTCCTCTTCATGACAACTTGTACTGCTTGTTTCCCGTGGCCCTGCGGGTTCCTGATTCAGCCCTCCTTTACCATGATGACCTTCAGGTTTGACCTTTTCTTGCTTCTCTCCCTCTTTATGGCCTACCCCAGAGCTCTTCCTGCTGCTGCACTGTCCTGCCAGTCCTGCATCGCCCGCGCCTTTCTTATCACGCTCCCCTCTGATGCTGTGCTCCACGCTCGCCTTCATCTCCAACACTGCCTCGCCATCCCCGGTCCCGTTCAATGACGAGTGAGTCTCCTCGTCGTTGCGGGCCCCAGACCCCCACACCTTGCTGCTTGATGTCCACAAAGCTGCGGCGGCATGGCTCTCACACAAAAATGCTCATCGGCCAGCCAAGTGCAACATCCTTGGCATCAGCTCTTACTGGCCGCATGTCCCAGCGGACCGCTGCGTCCTTCTCTGGACCTCGCCCTATTTGGTCGCAGCACACTCTGCCATGCAAGACCCCGGGATTTCACTGTTGCTGCAATCACGGATCTTTGAGGGCTTGCTGTGTGCACATATTCTGGAGACGTGCGAGTCGTATCGAATGGGTCTCCTCCGCTTTCATCAGTTCTGCGAGCATGAGGGCATTGGCGAGTCAGCACACATGCCTGCCGACCATTTCCTTCTCACTGCCTTCATTGCCGATGCAATTGGGACCTGCACCGGTAAATGCATCTGCAATTGGCTCAACGGGCTGCATTTGTGGCACACCTACAACGATGTGCCTTGGCACGGCAACGACGGCTGGCTCCCCGCACTTAAGAAGTCAGCGGATAAGGCGGGCATCTTGTTCAAGTGCCTGCCACCCACGCCCATCTGCATGTTTTCTCCGCCTCCCTTGACCTCACCTCACCTTTCGGTGTGGCGGCCTGGTTGGTGGCTCTCTCCGGGTTCTGGGGCTGCTGCCACCTGGGGGAGCTGCTGATCCGCAGGGCAGCAAAGTTCTCAGCGTTGTGCAATACCTGTCGCAGCACGCGCGTCTCACGTTCAATGGCCAATAGGCATGCTGTGTGCAGCTTTCACCTTGTCTAGACAAAGACAACGCAGATGCTCAGCGGTGAATGTTTCCTTACTGCTGTCCTCAGCGCTGACGCCAACCTCTGCCTGGTCTGGGCATTCAACAATCATGAGTGTGTTAACCACTGTCCTGTTACATGCATGCAAATGTGTGTAATCATGTATATATAGTCCCAGAACCTATGACAGATTACTCTGTCATAGTGGCCTTTTGGTCCAGTTGGTAGTGGTGCTAGTTTTGGGGCATGACTATTACACGTCCTCCTCCCAACACCCTGCTCTGCGTGTATCGCTCATCGTCAGGCTGGCAGCATCTCACCAAAGATGTTTTCTGCACACTTCCTCTGCCATCTTCAGGGCCGCGCTGCTTGACCTCGTCTTCGGTCATAGCTACTGCATCGGTGGCTCCCTCAAGCTTCTTTCAGCTGGCATCGCATCCGAAGTCATCATGAAGTTTGGGGGTTGGATGTCACTCTGTGTTTTGATCTACTGGCGTTGTCTAGAGCAGATCTTGCCTCTTGCCATCACGGAGGCTTGGGACGTGCATATCACCGAGTTCACACGTGCCCATGGTCATCCTGTAGACATTGTTTCTCTGTCCTTTGACTAGCACCCTCTCCTCATTTGTATTTAATTTCTGTTTAATACATGATTTTCTTCTTGTCCCTCTGCTTTTGTGTGGGGCCCTCGGGCCTGCTTCACTCACCCTCACACGAGCCTGCAGCTCTCAGAGCTCTGCTCCATTGGGTCGCTTTGGGTCTTGTTCTTCCCAGACCCTCAGTGGCCTTTGCGTACGGGTTCGGCTGATATTTGGTCCCAACTGCGTGGGGAATTCCAGATACAATGTCATTTATCCAAGTTTGTAGCGACACCTGATCAAACTTTGAACTACACTTGTGACAGAGATTCTGTGGAAGATCTGAGTATTTAGGGCCCTTTAGAACACACTTATCTTTGATTCAATGGAAGGAATTGATCCACAGTGGCCCACTGATTATTTGCGACATTTATTCGAAGAATTTGCCCCAAAATGGACAGTCATGTGATCTTTACAGTATTTGGATGAGCTGGTGGTGATCGGCAACCCTAGTGATCTAAAATATGGTATTACCAGATCAGGTAACTCCCCCTATTTTCCAGCGATACCTTACTCAAATGCCCTCTTAACGAAGTCAAAAGCTCTTGAAAACATCTGGAGTGTTTTTGGAATGATTTAAGTTGTATTTTGGTACTATTTCTCTGATAAAAATTCGGCCAATTAATGGGTAGTGTATATTCCTCCTTCAGTCTCTACTAGAATTACAGCTCTCTATTGGTCACATTTTATTCAAACTTGTGGTGTAGCAGGTGCTATTCAGTAGTTAGATTAGATCTATTGTTATCAATTTTATATTCTTTGCCAATTTGGCCACACAGAATGAATTCTATACCGAAAATTAATTGGTTTGGGCATATCAAAGCTGTAAATCAAAATTCTTCAATGATGGTTTAAAGAAGAGACCCATGCTATTACATTTCTCCATACAAAGCAGACCTCAAAGTGGACAGAGGAGCCAGGACGAGGCTCTACCACTTTGATGGGCAAACGTCGGAGTTTGAATTTGGCGGAGCATTGCCGACCACCATTACTGGCGTTCGCTGGATTTTCGCTGGAAGATCTCGCTCCAGCGCATGTTAGACTTATCGGCGGAAGGCAATAATCCGCTGTCGCTCTTGGGTTAGCCGATGGCGATGCCTCGTCTGGGCAGTGCTTTTCGGGGTCATTCTTCACCATCCACATCGGCTTTGCGACCTGGAGTCGGCGTACGCTGTCGATTCCGAGACAGAACGGAAGAAGAGAATATCTGATGGCTTCCCACGCTCTTCTGATGGGCTGAGCAGTGCAAGGCTCTTTCCCCCATTATTTTTTGCGGCTACGAGGCTCATTGACTCTCCATGCGCCATTCCAGGCTATGCTCACTTTCCTCCGCTCTATGCGGCGACGAGTAAACATGGATGGACATTGACTCCTCTCCTTGTGCAAATTCCAGTCTCGTGGAGTACGCGGCCGCTATAAATAGACCTTGGGCCGCCCCAGCCGCCAATTCCGCCAACATCACTCATCGTGATCCTAAATGGTAATCAAATGACTCTCGCATACCTGGGGCACGCAGGTCATATGCCTTGCTTGTCGGGAATGCTTCTCGTTGTCTTTGCTCATTGTCAATCGCCGACTCCAAGCCCTAATGCGGCTCCGAGCTGGCTTTAGGTACTTATACTCGAGTCTCGCGATGCAGACCTATCAAAAATCCCCAGCAACATCCGACTTCTCCCGCACAATGCCATCCACTGACTACGCTACCGCTTTCGGTTTCCATTCGATTCCAGCCGCAGTTGTCATCGCCCTTGTATACTTCCCGCTCTTCCTCTGGTTCATCCGACAGTCTATCAAAAATACCACCTACGTCTACATTTCCCTCACAGTATTCTGTTTGAGTGAGTTTAACCGAGCGCCGAATTTCAACCATTTTCAACTCACGCTCGGGCTATCAGTGCGGGTGGCAGCATTTGTCCTGCGTGCTATACTTTCCGGCTCAACCACGCTCGGCGATAACCTGGACGTATTCATCGCAGATGAAATTCTCTTCGGCGTCGGCTTTTTCGCACTCCTCTACTCGGCATACACTCTGGTCCTCGACCGGTTTGTCTCCTTCTCCCTGCTTCCTACCGAGCTCATCCGTGCCCTAGGGAGCTGATCACCGGCCGCCAGCCCGAAGACTACCTTCCCCTCAAGATCATGCGCAACCGGCGTCTCTTCCGGATCCTCCTCATTGTCGGCGTTGCGTTGGGCGTCTCCGGAATCAGCGACGCGTCGAGCGCCAACCCCAGCACCGCGTCTAACGGCGCGCAGCTCCGCCGCGTCAGCACCATTCTCTTCCTCGTCCTCACCATCATCCAGGCGCTGCAGACGTTCATCGCGTTCAAGGAGAGCACCGGAGGTACTTGCCCTGCTCTCTTCTGTACGCTCCCGCAATTTTGACTTATGCATCTCCGCAGCGGGCTATCGAGGCGACACGCGCAAGTTCGGCGACCGGAACGGAAAGTACATCCTCTGCCAGATATCCGCGTTCCTGCTCGTCCGCGAGGCGTTCCTGACCGCGACGATCGGCAACTCCACCCGGCAGAATGACGAGCGCCTGTGGTATCCATTCGTTGCGCTGCCTGAGGTCTTCGCTGTCGCGTGCTATGCCGTCTCGGGCCTCGTGCCACCGCGCTCGGAGTTGAATAAGCAACTGGAGTCAGCCAAGCTGAACACCGTCGTAGCTTCATACCCGTAGATGTGATATGTTACGTGATTCTCGAGCTGCTCTTTTTATCCGTGAGAGACCTGTAAGTGGAGTGGCGCATGGCAGCAGAACATGAATGTTTTAATTATACGCTACGCTATAATATAAAGGGTGCTCTTCATAATCCGAATGTAGGACTGCAGTTCTCTTAACTTCAACAACTTCGACATGATAAAAAATTGGGGAGATTACTGAACGGGATTTACAGGACCCACAAAATGACTTGAGAAAGATCGTTCCTCTTCCGGGTTTGTCGCTGTAGTGGGAAAAATTCAATCTCGGTTCCTGTAAAATTATGAGCTGACTTCCAGGATCTTTTAGATTAGACAAACGTTGGCCATGATTCAATCAGGAAATATGCTTATTTTGGTATCGCCGCAACAGGGGATTGAAATAATGTTCACTGTAAAAATACAAGTCCTCCTTCCCGTCCAAAGATCTTTTGTCGTAGTCAGTCAGCTCGAAAATATGCCTTGTGAAAGTCAACTTAAAATAAATAGCGGAGAATCAAATTTCCGCACCATCGAGTGAAACCCTTGGGTGTGGAATCATCCAAGCATCGTCCGGCGGGAGTCCGCATAATGAAAGACTGCCATCGCTCAGATTGCCAGGGCACCTCGAAGCCGAATGATCCCCGCCGCAGCGCAGGCATGTGCTGGCGGATCGATTTGAGCCAGGCATCGAGGAAGTCAAACCATATCTTTTGGTTGGCTTTATCGAGTAGGAGAATGTCACTTGCGGGATACAGAGGCATAGCCCCCCAGTCCGGCTGCTCGATGCACAATGTCTCAAGGGTGCTCCGAACGGGGGATAACGCATCGGCGAATTCCTCAGGTGGGGGCAAGAGGAAGCGCTCGCGCTGAAAATGCAGGTCGAGTCGCTCGAGCAGGGGGCAGGCCGCGACGATGGTGCGGACCAAGTCCAAGGGAATGTCAACGTAATAGTACCGCTGCGTGTCGTCAACCACGTACCAGCGGTTGGTCTGCCTGCCGCGCGATATGCTTATACGGAGATATGTCAGGGCCGCAAATGTCTGCAGACTCCGAGCGACGATGGATCCGATCTCGGGTTGCGTGAGCCACGTCCGGTAGTTGCCGTAAATCGGAACCTCGAAGTCCCTCCCATATTTGCGAAATCGCGTGTCGATAATGGAGAGTGAGGTGAGATTTGTCGGCAGGTGGTGGAATATAGGATCCAGCGAGCGGACGTCGATAAGGGAGAGATGTTTGAGCTGCGAAGGAAACCTCTCACGCTCGGAGTTGCCCCAGAGATATTGAGGGTGTTCGATCAGCGTTGGGTCGGTGCGGACCACTTCTATCTCCAATGACTCCAGAGAAGGAAATAAATGGAGAATTTCCGATACATGGCGACCATCGGCTCGCAGGTAGCCCCTCAGGTTCAAGACACGGAGACGATTCCATAAAGCACCTCTAAGCTGCTCGAGTGGAAAACACCACATGGGAATATCGAGTGTTTCGAGCGTTGCGTAGCATCGCTGCAGTGTGGCGTGCAACGCGGTAGACACTGTGACCACCTCGGCGTCGTCCGGAGGATCAAAGACCTTCCGCGGTCTTACTTCTTCTGGGGAGACCACAACAGGCCTCGGCGAAAACGAGAAGTGGCAGATGTTACCCGGAAATTCGCTGTAACAAGGTATTTCAGACCAAGGACAATGCCATATATCCACCCGGCGGAGTAATGGAAGGCCTGCGAGTGCCTTTGCGAAGGTACTGAACGGGACCATCTTCGTGTACTGGATCTTAAAAGACTCCAACGAGTGCATCCGAGATAAAAATGTGGCCATTTCGTCTAGCGTCGTCGGCGTGACCACTTTCCATTCTGAAGAGAACGTGCAATGTCTGTGAACCAAGATCAGCGGACTACACACATATGGACGGTTGCTCACTTGAAACAGCGAAGAATCGTGTCCCCTGGATCATACATCGTTTCTGGTGCACGCCACGCCCTAAGGTATGTCCGTCGAAACAGCACGGGGAGGCAGCAAGCACGGACATGGCGACAAGTAGAAGCAAAAGACGCGCAGTCCCTCCACCAAAAGAAAGGGTGACTCACAGTACGTACAATGCTGAATATTTCTAGAATTACGTCCGCAGGAATTGCGGTGATATTGAATCCTATTCTCGAAGCAGTGGATTCCAGAAACGAATCGATGGGGTCTTTTATAGGTTCAGTAGCATACCTAAATTCCGTTCCTCAGAAGGAACGGGACTCACTGGACTGGCTCGAAGAGTAACTTGCAAAGCTATGGCTGCGATTGATAGTAGGGGGAGGTTGTAAAGACTCAACCGTCTGTTCACTTGAACCACCTGTTGAACATGAATCGGTCAAAAGAGTATGCAGAGGGTGTTATGGGTGCCATCTTACGCTCTATCACTTCGGTCCCTACTGCGTAATCTGCGACAAATTGTGCGTGTTGGTGAAACTCGTTTTGCAGAGTTTTCAGTGGAGGCTTTACTGCGCCATCAGAGTTGGGATTTTGGAGAACATCTTTGCACCCCACTAGAATGAGATTTCAGCAGAGGAATTGTGACCACTGATAGTCAGATACCCGAAAACCTTGCCACCGACAAAAGTGCATAGAAAACACGGTTTAATTTCCCACGCAGTCCAGAAAATCGCTTCGCGACATCGCCGTCCTTGCAATGGGAGGCTATGATTTGGAGACATATTTTGATGATATCGCCGTAAATGAATGAAAGGGCGCGTTTGACGGCAGTTTCTTCGAAGAATCGGCGATTGGCCACGACGAGCCGGCTCAAGTGATCTGAGATATCGTCAAACACTTCCAGTATCGCTGTTAGTGGCAAGTTAGTAAACGACCGACGGTGGACTGGCGGAAGCAAGTAGCTCACAGTCGGAATGCATGAAGGGCTCATAACAACGATTTCGTTAGCCAGACGAGACAAGGCATATGGCGGTGCTTACCTGCAGAGCAAACACGATGGGGCCCCAAATCGGGGCAGATGTCGGAGGTGTCGACGAGACAAATGGGTCGACAATTGCTGAATAAGCGTCGATGAATGTTGGTAGGTGCGGGGGTAGTGCTCTCGATTTTCCGATTCGGGTCAATAACAGGGAAAGGTCATCCTTGACGAGCGGGGAAGACAATTTAGACCAATCTCTTTCACTAAAGGTTAGGCTGAAAATCGTTCTTGCGTCCGTGAACTCGGTGTGAAGTAGACTGCGAATGGCATCAACGAGTTGTAGATCTCGAAGACTTACACTTACTCCTGAATGTGCTCTGGAGTTGCTTGGGCGTCTGCCCTAAGAACAGATGCATGCATGGTACACCATGTCACGCGTGACAGTCGGTTATATCTCTGGCGGCATATTCCGGGTCTTTCTCACGCCCTCTTCCTTGGCAGGTTCGGTTTCTTGCGACTGATTTGTTGTGCAGATGCGATTTCATAGTCGGGTTTCCGCATCCTGCTTGCCGGGGCCCTGCAACGCGATTTGTCCCTCCACCTCCCGTGTCCGCCTGCCCCGAACCAGCCTCCTGCGCCTCCTGTGTTCCCGCTCCGAGTTGCCTCCTGAGCCGAGAGGCATACTCGACACGTTGCTGTTGACTGAAGAGTTTGCACGTGAGTGGCTGCAGTGGCGATTCGGGTGTGCATGGATGGTGGCCCCTTGAGTCAACACCGAAGGAGGTAGGCCCAGTTGATGCAGTTGGGGCAGGCAGATGCTGGAGGTGACGGGGCAGGTGCGCGCCATGGGATCGCTGCAAGGAGGGGTCAATTCGGGTGTGCGCGGCAGGTGGGGACACCGTGAGTCGTGCACCACAGGACATGTTGGAGGCGAATGCATCGAGGTGGCGCACGAGCGTCTACGTGTGGCCCTGCCATGTTGTCTCGGATCCACATGCCGTCCCATGACGGCAACTGCCGCACTGGGATCGGGACGTGGATGCGACGCTCGGCTGCAGTGCGCTCTTCGACCTCGTCGCGCTCTGAGCGCTGACTCGGTCACGCTGGCCACCACGCCGGCTTGACGGGCGTCGACCGTCGTCTGCGAGGCAGGCATGCCCATGACCCGTTGACCTCAACCCACTCAGGCCATGGACGGTTTCACGCTCAGTGCGCCAACTCGGCTCGGACGTCCACGTACCGATCACCTAGTGTTGTTGCGGTCAGGTTCTGAACCGATGCTCAACCTGAACCGAACCTCAATTCAGGTTCGGGGGGCACAAAAAAACCAAACTGGACCCAGGGTCCAGTTCGGGGTTCGGACTTCACAACCCAATATATAAGTGATATGGAATGCAGAAAGAGTTGCTGTACCCTTGGGAGAGTCAAATAATCCACGGAACATCCAAAATTTTGGGCTATCATAAGACAGGCGATTCTCGCATTTGTCGTTTAGAGGTCCCTGCTCACTCTGGCACTGAAAGTAGTTGTGCAGATATTAGAAAACATACCTCCTGCACACCAGCATCCATGCACCCGCCCGAAAATCCACCTATTGTGTGTGGGATTTTTTTTAGGTTCGAACCTGTTCTGAACCCCAAATGAACCGAACCTGGGGTCCAGTTCGAGGTTCGGAAATTTGCCCGAACCGAACCCCAGGTCAGGTTCAGGGTTCGCGTTTTTGGGCAAAAAACCGGACTGAACCAAACCCCAGCAACACTACGATCACCACGAGTTGCAGATGTGTGCGCACCCCGACTCTGTGCACGTTGACGACTGCACTGCGCTGGTGTTCAACACGTGGATGCTTCGACTCTTCTCCGTGGCCGTTCAACCTCGACCCGCCAAGGCCGCTAGTAACATCAGGGCCGAGCCATCAGGGAGAGGTCAGCACACGTGCGGGAGCCGAATCAAAGTACGCACCTGCTCCCACGCCCCAATCGCGTCGAGTCGGTTCTGGGAGCCCACACCATCTGGCAGACATCAGCAAGCATGAGGCGGCCCAATCCAGCCCATACCTCCGCACTTTGCCTTGACCTCCCGCTCCCCAATGCGTGTGACTCGCCCCGGACCCGCACACTGACCCTGCGTGGGCAACTGCGCCGTGCCGTGGTCGGGCTGGTGATGTGTTCGGTGAGCCTTCGACCTCACCGTTGTCTGGATCAACCCGCCAACTGTGTCCTGCTGTAGCAGTCAACTCGTGCTTGATGCAACACGTGCCATTGTCGCCTGAGTGCACTGGTGAGTGACCAAGTGAGCGATAGAGTCAATGAGTGTGATATGAGTGAGACGAAAATCCGCCGGTGTCTCTGGGACAGGAGGCGGGCATTGCCTACAAAAACTTGCAGCTTAGCACTGATCACCCACTAAAATCGGGTAGATTCTTACATCTTCATCCCAGGGCTGAAAATGCTGGGTGGTCCAGGCTACATGACTGCTTCCAGAGAGTCGCAATAGGCAAAAAACCATAAAACGTCAAGTGGGTGCGAAAACCTCGTCCATTCGAAGCGCAAAGGGAAACTACGTGAGCAGATAAGGAAAATGAGCTATTTGGACGCTGGGATCGTAAGTTGGCTAGGGCAAATTTGCTATGAGTAGGGCACTGCAACGCCGCGGCGACGCTTGAAACAAGTGAGGCCAGCGCAGAGCCGACGTGGAGGAAATATTCTGGAACAGCCACAGGGAGTAACAGGTAAGCAATGAGCTAACCAGACACGACAGGCGTGCAGAACTGACAATGTTACATTGTCAGTTCTGCACGCCTGTCTGTAGAAAGGTTCGCGTGAGTCACGTCCACGTGACTAGGTCACAGCTCTCTCTCTTCAAACTCGCCTATCCAGTATACTCTGAGCTCCAAGACTGAGCGCTGAGCGCTTACCAAGCCGTTCATATTTAAATCTCAGAGCATCAGGCGGAGGCACTTGCGTCGTATCGCTCAGATCTGCCCATCATGCACCATCCTACTTCTCTCGTGTTTACCCTCGTTCCAGGCGACCTAGTCACACCACAGTCTGGGGGAGTGATGTATCAGATTCCGCTAGAAAGAGAAGTGCAGTGATGTAAAAAAACCGCTCATTAGAGATGTAAAATGATACATCACCTCAGAGGCGGTTCCTAATCGGGAAGCCGCGGAAAATAAAAGAAACAGAGGGCGAGGTTCGAACCAAAAGACAAATCATATATTACATAATACAAACGCAACATAACCAACTGAGCTAAGCAGAACATGTTAACAATACAAAAGTAATACAGTAGTAGACGTGTTCTAGGGTGCATAATAAGCTTAAACACCCACCTTACAAGGGCTAGGGCAAGCTTGCTTGCCCTAGCCCGGGTCTCCACAGTGTCTTTCGCAGTTAGGGTTCGGGCGGTTAGGGTCTGGGCTAGGGTCCGGGTTCAGGTTAGCGGTTAGGTTCGGTTCGGTTAGGGTTAGCAGTTAGGGTCAGGGAGGTATATTGAAATGTTGTTGAGGAAGAGGGATGATATAATGTCTGGAATCTAAGTTTTGTAATGGGTCAATGGTGCAGTTGGTTAAGCTGCAGCTGGTTATGTAGTTATTTGCTTGGTGTGGGTTCGAGCCTTGCATCTTGTACTCTTTTTGCGCATTTTCATTACTGTAAACGGAAGTGCCTCTGAGCTGATGTATCATTTCACCTCTGTAATGAGGGGCATTATTATAACACTGCACTTCTCTGATTTACAAGTGGTGATGTATCAAAACCCCATATACGCCTGCTAGTCACCGATGATCAGCTCGAGGCTTGCGCCAGTCTGTTCTCTACCAACTACGGCGTCTGGAGTCTGCTCGTGTCTGCACCACTCAAGCCTGGTGCGGTCTTTAAATTGTCTGCCCCTTTGCGCTGAATCTGCCAAGGTGCCCGTGTCAAGATGGTAGCCGCCAGGCTCAGGGCCCAGTGTCTTTCAGACCCGGCACACAGCATGCTGGCGTTGTGTACCGTCGATGAAGCTATCGTCGGACATGCTTTTGGCACGCTGTCGGCGTACAACGGTGCGCATGAGGCGTATCGCCGCCAGGCTTCACGCTCATCCACCTAAAATTCAGGCTCGGACATCTGCTGGATAACGCAGTTGGTCGTGAGACATGACTATCGCGAACGCGGGATCGCCACCGGCCTGCTTCAGCTGCTCCCCGGACCTGACTTCAAGTGCAGGGCCTTTGGTCTCGCATCATCACACCCCGCCGCTTGCCTGGCGCTGCTCAAGCGCACTCGTGCGTTTCATGCCTCTGTCGTCCTTCGCTCTACTGATTCGCGCCTGCGTACGAAGGTGCCAATGCTCGTAAGCCGGACCTCGACTTTATCAAGACGCATGCTCAGGAGATCATCAACACCACCAATATATCTTATTTGAAGGACATCCAGCTTCGGGGTTCATTGTTCCAGGATGCAGCCAAAGCCGGTGTTGTGTCTTCTGTGTTCACCAAGTTCTATGTTGACCACGAAGAACCGCTGCAGGCGCAGAAAAACTGGGAGGATAAACAAGAGATGAGTTGGCCGCTAGGTGTTCTCGCTGAAGGCCACGAGTTCTTTTGCATCGCCCCGAATAAAGGAATTTAGCATGTCGTCGTTCACATGTGCCCCTATCCATCGGTTCGGCAAGTCGGGCGGTTGCTCACTCCGGTAATCTCCGCTCGAAATCCAACATGCTTCGTAATCTTTGGGGAGCTTGAAATCACACCTGGAAGCCTGAACAGAATTTGTAAAGGATATTCTAGAGCACTTTCCCGCTACTCGATGACTTTGTTCGACTTGCCACCAATACTTTCCCACGTTCCCAAATTTCGTGCCACATTTCCCCTGGTTTTCTTTTTCCGGGCAGGGTCCTGTTCGGGACTCTTGAGCTCGTGGTTTACACAAGATACAGATGATGCCCTGAGCCCGTGCCAAAAAAATAATTTCAGCTTGGACCGCTGTGTTGGTTAATTCTCAGAAACCAATGTCGTGGCATCCTTTTCCACCTGGAGATGTGAGTCAAAGACACGTCAGCTTCTCGAAGAATCGCTTCCCAATTAAGCCGTGTAAGCGACGGCAGTGCGGTTTGCGGGGTCCCGGTCACACGACCTCGACGTCAGTTGTGTCTATTTGAGTGATCCAGGCTCTGTTCCAGTGAGTTCCAGGTCTGAGCGACGAGAGGCTCGAGCTCGAAGACGACGACGTCCGTGGCGAGGGCCCTCGCCAAAGAGCACAAAGGGCAATCCGGGTTACCCGGTTTGTTCCCCACTTGTGAAAGAGGTGACTCTTTGGTGACGCTGCACCATCGTTGTTCTCTATTGTATCATGCTTTGACTTTGTATCCGAGATATATAAATACCGTCAAGCTGAGCGCTCTTTCTCATCCGCACCACCATCTGCACCCACCATTACCAGTAACCACTTACCCTTCCCATCTTGTTCTCTTCTCTTCCCTACCTTATACCTCCTTGCAAGCATGACCCGCACCGCGCGCTCCACGTCGATCCGCTCCATCCTCAAGGACCGCTCGGAAAGCCGCACGGGCCTGGACAACTCCATGCGCAAGAACGGCGGCGGCGCGCACAACTGGGGCCGGCTTGAGAACGAGGTGTGTACACGTAGCCTGTTTCAGCGGCGCTGCGGCTTGTGCTCATCATGGAGCGACCCCACAGCGTGATCTCGAGTTCGCCGGTATCGACGACGGCCAGCAAGAGCTTGACGAGCTCGAGCTCGAGGATGACGACGACAGCACGAGCACACACTCTGAGCGTATGCCTCCTTCTCGTTGTGTCTGTGCGGCGCCCCTAACCTCTTCAACTTCTTTCCTCCAGCTGCAGGGTACAAGAAGGCGCCTGCGTCCCCGGTCATAGAGCGCTCCGAGGAAGACATTGCGATGGCGCGCAAGTTCCGGATGAATGCGTTCAAAGGCGAAGGTGCTCCCGTTGCCACTCCACCGCTCGTTCGCAACTGATGAACTTCTTTCATTACTTAAGGTGTGGACCTCGCCACGATCGCGCGTACCTCCGCTGCTGTGTCCAGCTCCCCTCCCAAGGCCACCGTCGTCATTGCCTCGGATGCTAGCGTACGTTGTTACTAAACTTGCGCTTTGACGACGCGCTGACTTCTAACTGCAGTCCACCGCCTCCGCAGACTCTGCTTAACTAATCCAGCATATAATCGCATCAATCAACTTGTACAATAGTATCTCCAGCAAAATTCGTAGTAAAGAAATATAAATTGTATTACCTTGCCATGACTTCAGTCCCCGTCTCCGGGTCGTGAGAGTGCATAAGACTGTCTCGGACGTTCTGTTCTGCCGTTCGACTTGGCTTCGACGTCCATATCACGTCGTGGCGTTTGGACGGGCTACTCCTGCCTTCTGTTGCCGTCCGTTGCGTTACTGAGAGTTCGCCGCAGCCGCTTATCCCAGGCTATTGCAAATGGGGGTTCGGAAACGGGCAATCAAATGTGGGGCAGGCCACATGATCTGGGGTAATCAGCGAGCTGCGGGTCGTGTGACCGGATGGTATTTCGAATGGAAGAAAGGCACAAGTACTTAAGGAGTAGACAGCAGGGGTGTTGAAACGCGGCTTACATTAAATTAGGTTCGGCCCTTTCGGACGCATATGGTGTAGTGCGCTGCGATTCGCTGCCAGTGCTTGGCGTGCAATGGCGTGGGCATGGTGTTTCCTTGGCTGACTGGGGGAAGAGTATATTCAACTGTATTTATGCGAAGTCGACTGCGTAGAAAATAGGTGGGTCCAGTACCGAAAGACTCCACACCGAGATAGACATGATGTCCCCATGTTTAGGCTTTTAAGGAGATACAGATGCAGAAATAACCCCGGCATCGCGCTATAGGCGATGTCCGAGCCGCGCATGCAGGGAATGCTCGAGACACGCAGGTATAAAGCCCATATGCACGTGGGAACTCCTGCGCGAGCTGGCATCTAGAGGGGTGAGTGGTACGCGTCCATACTCGTACCGCTTGCTTCGACTTCGACAACGCCCTTGGAAGACACCGTGACTGACATCCATCGCGGCGCGTGGTGGTGTCTAAGAAAACACGCGCACTGGCAGTCCCTGAGGGCGGTGTATCAGAGCTGTCGCAATCTGAACTCAGAATGTCAGAGATGCTAAGTGTCCTGTCCGTATCGCGGTGTCTTGGAGGACGGTGATAAGCTGTAATCGAACGATTGCAAGAATACGCAGATGGTAGTGCACGGATGATGCCGATGCAGTAATCGCAATCTGCCTTCGATAGCGCGAATAGACTTGGAAGATAAGTACCCAGGATGGTTAGACCGTGATGTCATTAATATTGGCGGTACTATATGCGGCTTCCAATGAGTTCGAATGGGTCGGACTACCAAAGCGTTGGAAAACCTCCGATAATCGGATTTGTACCGACCGCACAGCCTCGGAGTCCAGTTTGAGCCCCGAAAATGGAATAAAAAAAGTGAGAGAATGCACAGGAGTGTCGGCCGAGGGTGAGGCAAATGGAAGGCTGTTGGGCAGAGGGAAAGCGATTTGTGAGGGTAAGTTGGTCCTACAACCTTAATCCTAAAGAGGAAGATTATGTAGATGCCGAAGCAGATGCCGAGCCGCACAACACGGGACAACACGCACCAGCATTGACATCTATCTTCCAAAGTTCTAAACCCGTCGAGAATGTTCTGTTACATCCATCTGATTTAATTTCGAATTCAAGTTCCATAGATTGAAGAAATTGAGAAAAGTAGAAATATTACAACCGGAGAGTGTAACCCACCGCCGGACCTTCCCGAAGCCATGGATAGGGGCTGCATGCTCACGAAAGGAACGTAAAGAGAGAGTATGCAATTGAACAAATGATAATGATACAGTGTGTGTGCTTTTCGGCAAGTATGCGGGGGGTACTAGGACCCCTGACAAGCCCTTTGGAGGCTAGGGCCCGAAATTCCGGAAATCCTCGATTTTTGTCCGGACACTTTTTACTTTCCCACGCTTTCTGAGACTGCGAAAATCGCGTTCTCTCGCTTGGGCTCACTTTTGGGATTTTTGGGTCCGAAATTTTCCTCAATTTTTGTCCGGACAGCGGGCCCTAGGGTCCAAAGGGATTGTCAGGGGTCCTGGGGTACTTATGCCCAGCCTCTCTATGCGAGCTCCGCAAACCCAACCGCCTCCTGGTCAAAGTCGAACACGGTGTACACATTCTTCATGAACGCGTCGCCGAGGAGCCACACGTCCGTGCCGAGCCCGAGGTCTTGCGCGGCGATCGAGGAGACGCAGTCCTTCGACCCCGTCGTCGTCTGCCCGAGGTTCAGGTTCGCTGCGGAGACGGTCCAGTCCTTGCCGCCCCAGTTGAACGAGATCACGGGCGGCGTCGCGCACGGGTACGAGTAGTAGCCTGGCCGGCGTGTATCAGCATCTATACTTCGGATCAAGCCACAATCCGAAGACATACCGTTGGTGGAGTCGAACAATTTCGAGCCAGACACCTTGGCGAACAGCTTTTTGACCGCCGCCGGGGGCCCGTACGCGAGGGTCGTGCCCGAGTCGATGATGGTCTGGAAGCCCGAGACCGCGGTGGTCGAGCCAACCTTGACCTTGGCGCCGGTCGCCTGCCAGAACCCGGACGACGAGTCGACGCTGTTGAATTCGATGTCGCCGGAGTACTTGGCGTCGTTGGTGCCGCCGAGGTACAGCTCGGAGCCGCTGCTCGCGAGGTAGAACCCAAACTGGTTCGCGGCGACCGTGCCGGCGGCATTGGCCGTGTTGAAGAAAGGGTTCTCGCCGAGGTTGGAGAGGCTGGGGAACGCCAGGCCGAGGATGCTGTTGCGGGATGACCATGGAAGCAAACTCAGAGAAGGGCAGAGACTCACCCGTCAATCGGGTCATCCTTGAAGCTGGAGGAGAGGGTGGTCACGGGGCTGAAGTACTGCTTGGTGGCTTTGATGCCAGCAACATTGACTGGATGCAAATGAGTGGTTGCGAGGCACAAGGAAACAGAGATCCTGACCAGTCTCCGTGTAGACGGGTCCGCTGACGGTGGATCCATCACCGTACTGGATCGAGAAGGTGCCCGACATCTTCGCAGAGGTCGAAGACGAGCTGGACTTGTACTTCGACTTGGACGAGCAGGTCGAGCTCGTGCATCCGGACGAGGGAATCCACAAGTCCGAAGAGCCGGCTGGACAGTAAAAAAAATGGTAAGAAGGCGGGAAGATAACAGAATATCGCGACGCACTGTCAAAGTCGATCAAGAATTTCTGAGCGGGCGTGCCAACAGAGATCGTGCCGGCCCACTCCTCGTCGCTGTCCTCGTCGGTCAGCTTCTCGGACTGGCGCTTGAGCGCGCGGCCCTCCATACGGGCCGCGACATCATTTGGCAGAACCGCGAGAGGCTTGATCTCAGCACCCGCGTTGAACGCGGCGGCGCCGCTGTTCTTCTCGAGGTTGATCAAGTTCTGGCGGTGCTTGTTGATCGTGCTGACGGTGGCGGCGACGGCCTTGTCCTTGTCAAAGACGCCATCCGCACGGGTGAGGGAGCTCCTCTTGGGGAGCGGGATGGAGGTGCCCTGGGCGGCGACCGAGACGGCGAGGGTGACGGCAAGAAGGAGGGAGACCTTGTTGAACATGGTTGAATGCGAATGCAGAGAATGCAAATGAGAGTGCAAATGAGGGTGCAAAGGCGACCTGAGACTGGTGAATGAACTCCAATTGAAGAATATCGAGGTGCTCGTCCGCCTTTATAAACCGACCCCAGATATCGGGATCCATACGGACATGCGGCCGTAGAAGAACGGGTAAATCTTCAACGCCGGGGTACTCACGAGAGATAAGAACAGCGCATGGGGCATTGTAGCAACGCTGGGGGTCCATGAATCTGCAACGGCGCCTTGCACAGGCCGTCCATGCAAGCATCCATGCACTCCGACCTTGCAACACATGTTGAACTGATGGTGTTGCTATGCCAAGACCTACCACTAGCAATATCGCATCAATTCCGGCCCGTGGTCCCGTGGTAACCATCGCTTTGTGCATCCCTCATTCTTGTCTGGTCTTGTGTTTGCAGCTCGAGAGCTTTGAATTACTGAATCCTTCGGCAAGATCAACGCGAAACAACTCCACCTGTATCTGGATTGAAAACTACACTTGAACTTCTCTGCATCTGCTGGGAGAAATCATGAAATATTTGTGAAATATCGAAGATCGCATGGTTGACGGTTTCGCGGGACTACAGCGCATGGCGAACGCAGGTAAACGCATGAGGTGCATCGTACGAGCGTTGCATCAATGATACCACATATCATCGCCAATATTACTGCCATCGCGCAAGTATCATATGCATCCGAAGTTGAGCTTAGATCGTGCCGGAAGGAGTGTTGGAGGTTGTACGATGGTATATGCACCCAAGGCTGTATCAGGATATAAAATAAAGAAGGAAATTCCTCCTCCCAACGGGTGAGACTGGACTGGGACCGTCCCGCAGGAGCACCGGCGCGAATATGCTCACTAAACAAAATGAACGTCAGCCAGTCTAAAAATAGACCTTCCACATGTGTACACATGCGCACCTATCTTCCTTGTTCTGATCTCCGGATTAGTCGCCGACTGGCAGATGTAGTGCAAGAACGCAGTGACCGATATCCAGACCTGCATACAGCACGGTGAGAACGTTGGATGAAGATGGGTTTCCAGTCACAAACGTTCACGGCGGCTGGGGGAAACGCATCCAGAAGCTCGAACGCCTCGTCGCGACTTGTCATCTCAACACACCGCGCATGAAGCTCTGACGGAACGACTGGCTCTACCAAGGATTCCAGGAGTCGCAGAAGCGTTTCTCCGAACGCGACAGGGACGCTGTCGTTTTTTGGGTCCGGTTTGAAAGGGAATTCGGCCCCGGTATCCAAACACTGACGACGTTGGTTGAGTTTCCTAACACAAACGACCGGGGACAAACCTCGCGTATCGTCTCAACGGTGGTCTGCTCCGCAGGCACCGCAAAGAGATCATCCTAGCACACTGGTCAGCGATACGGATGCAAAACAAGACGCCGGCGGACAAGTTTGATATCTGGCGCCATCATCCAGTTCACCAAGCGCATAATCTCCCGCGGCGCATTTATCGCACGATCCTCTGCGAGAAGATCGGCTGGGGATTTAAGCGACCGGATAGGGCCGGGCAGCCGCGTCAGGCGCGAAAGCGTATTCGCGAAGCAGGTGGGCACTGGTGCCAGGTCAGTATATAGACACACATAAGATCGATCGGACATGCCGTATTCCGCGGTGACCGCAATGAAATGGTCCTTGCCCATGACCGTGTGCAGAATGAGCGTGCAGTCCAGCTCTTTGCAGTCGATATTCAGGCGGGAGGCGGAGTCATTGTCGATGTACGCGGTCAGTGTGATGTAGATAAGCTCGTCAGGGAGAAGCAGCGCCTGGGTTATAAGCTGAGACGGAGAGTGACGACGTTGTCTTACAGCTTACCGTCATGGGTTCGACTTTCAGCCAATCAGGGTCTGCGCCGAAGATTCGCTCCAGATTATTTAAGAATGACTGTAGCTCCACTCACGAACGGAAGACTCGACGTCAATCGGCACAAGCCGATACGCACACGGAACCTGCCGTCCAGCCGTTATGATCGTTGCAAAGCGCAGTCAGCAGCAACCCGCGCACCTTGCCGATATTTTTCACAGACACCTGCTGGGTGACGGCCTTCTTGTACCTGCATCGAACATCACAGCCATGGCCGCACGAGCATGCAGCGCACTTACGATACCTTCCCGAGATCCACCACAGCGTTCATGATCTTCAAATTGACGCGCGCGTTCGTGTCCTCGTGCGCGTCCTCGAGCCCATTCAGCTGCCTATGCAGCTTGTCCGCCGCCGCCTCCACTGCGGTCTGGTCGAACACGTCGACGGTGACGGTGAAGTCGGCCGACACCGGGCGGTGGTCGCTCATCGTGATAAGCGGGTGCCCCGCATAGCTCAGCTGGTCGATGTGTGCGAAGGCGTTAGACGCGTACAGTACGCGGTCGGTCCACGCAGGTCGCCGTCTGTTATATTGCTCTGTGTTACATTCTATCGTATGAGGGTGAGAGCCAACTCACTTCAAATCATACCCCAATTCATCCTTGAGTAGCCCCGTGTTGAACCGGTACGTTCTACCCAACCAAAACAAAAGTCAACCACACCGGAAATAGAATGAGATATCAACCACAAACGGCAAATGGGTTATAGGCGCCTCCGAGAACACATCGAACGCCTTCTTCATACGCATAGCGGATTTGAGCTGCGGATATAAATTCTGGTTCAAAAGGAAATCCCCTTCTCAAAACCACAGATCGAAAAGCCCACCTGGTCATATTGCAGCAAGGTCTCGAACTTCTTATCATTGCACTCCTCCGAGGCCAAAATCGTCCGCACGTCCGCATCCGGAACATCAATCCGGTAGTTCAGATCTACGCCGAAAACTCAAATCACGCTCGACATCACCACAACACAAAACTGACCTCCCTGCAAGAACCAAGCAATGTGTCAGCCAAAAGGAAAAGGCAGCCAGCCGAACAACCTGCCATCCAAAAAAGCACATCGCTCTCGAAGATATTGCAGGTCACTGTGGCAAGCGGCGCGCCCTCGACTGCGGGCAGCGCGGTCCCGAGGTCGAACTGCAGGCGCCGCGACAGCTCGTGGTAGTCCGCGTGGCGCTTTTCGAACATCTCGTCGAACGCGGCGAGGTGCGCGTTCACGAACGTCAGCACGGTCGCGCCCGTCGCCGTGCCCGGCGGCGTGAATTTCATGCGGATCGCGGTGCCGCCCTTGTTGCCCTTGTTGATTTTCGGAGTTTCGGTTGAATTGTGAGCGAGTGGCGAATGGCGGACGCACCATGAGCCCCATGATGCCCGTGCCAGCAACGCACACCCTGATCTCGTCGAAGCACGGCCGCAGCGATTTCTTGACGATTACCACGATCAGCATGCCCACCAGCTGTTTGGACGCGAGCTGCCCGCGCAAAAAAGGTTATGAAAGTCAGGGAGTCAGCATACACACCGCACCTTCTCATAGAGCACCGCGCGCTCGCCGAGCGCGGCAAACGCCGCGGTGCACCACGCGTCCTCCTTGAACGTGCTCGTCGTGTACAGCAGCGCCTCCGTCGACAGGTCGAGCTCCTGGAAGCCCAGCACGAGCAGGTCGGGGTCCGTTTCAGTGTTCTTTTCCATCTCAACCGTGGAAGTCAAACTCGGCGCACTCGACTCGAAGCGGTCCCTGGCGACCTCGCCAATGGACAGCGGCGAGATGTCCTGCAGCAGCGGGATGAACGCCGACGTACCGTTGCGGATCCACGACGACAGGTCCTGCGAGGGCAGGTTGCCGTTCACGTTGAACGTCCCGATGCGCACGCTGGTCAATAGATGAAAATCAAAGGAGGAGAAATGAAACCAAAGCCAACCTGAGTTGGTGCGTGCCCTGCGCGCACGTCTCGCGGGCGCGCGTGCGTATCCAGTCGTCCCGGATGAGCAGAATGTCGCCGAAGTCGTCACCTGCCTCGCCCGCGAACGCGGGAGCCAGCCGGGCGTGGAGCGACTGACGTACGACGCGCAGATCCTGCGGTATCGAAAACACTAATTTACCCGGTGAGCCTGTGGGTATGCTGCTCCATTACGACACGCACATGGTGGCAGGGGGGCGCGCCGTGAGGAGTACGGCGCCAGCCACGAGAACGTGGTCAGTGGTGCCGCGCTGGGAGGCGCGTCTGGTGGTCGGTCACGGGTCTGGAGAAGCATCTGCATTCAAAAAAAGCTACCTGCGAGTTCCTTGAGGCGCTTGCATTCGGCGAGGACGTCGCGCAGCGTCTGGACGTGTGGCGTGCACAGCGTCAGCGGGTGCAGGCCCTGCACGTCGCCCTGGCTGATCGTCAGGCTGATGAGTCCTATTTTATTTCGCATGAACAGAATCGCAAAATCGCCTAGAACAGACGAGATTACCCGGCGAAGCCTGTGACGTAGCGCGGAGATCGAGCGTCTCGCGTCGCACCTGGGCCATGGAGATGGAAAAGTCGCCGAACACGGGGAACACGCGGAGGATATCCGACTGGTCGAACGCGCGGCCGGAGAGCTTGGGCTTCAAGATGAAGACGCTGGAGTGACGTGTACATATAAGTAGCGCGTTGGAGCGGGCAGGTCATGCGGCGCGAGCCGAACCGCGGGGACTTGGGGGACCACGTACCTCCCCTCTTCCTGTGTGGTCAGCCCATCGCTGTGGGACACGATGACGAGGATGCGTCTGTTCCGAGTGTTCTGCGCATCCCACGATGAAACAGGGGTGCCGGCATCGGTTGACGACGGGACCACCAGCGCTTCCAGTACAACTTTTACCTGGTCCGAGGGCCGCAGCAGAGCCTTTATAGAGTTCTCCAGGGCGGCCATAGCGTTTACCTGGGCGCTTGGGAGGAAACAATTAAGCGGAGATGCGGCCGGGCCAGAAGTTGGACAGATGGAATCAGTTTGCGCATGTTTTGGGGTATCCCCATTATCGTTTATTTGAATTTCAACTTTAGAAGTTCGCACTCAGAGCTCGAGGTTGGCTCCAACCCTTTCCGTTTATGAACAATCAAACCTTTTTCCTTTGCTTATTTTATGACATCTCGAAAACGGCACTAGTAAACAAACTGTTTGTAAAAGTTCAAACTATTGAAAAAATTCACAGACTGAACAGATGTTCGGGGAAAATATTTTCAGGCTTGAAATAATGCAAGATACATATTTCCGTGTCAAATATGTCGAGGCGGCCTGCCTGGAGGTGGGCTGGCAGCCGGTGATCAGCTCTCTACGGCGCGGGTAGCAGGGAGGAGGAGACAAACCTGTCGAGGACCAGAGTGTCGAGTAGAGGAGCACGAAAAAGCCGACGCCGAAGAGGATATCATCTGCGATGGGTAGGTTCAGGTTATCGCTGAGCGTGGTTGAGCCGGAAAGTATGGCGCACAGGACAAATGCTGCCACCTGCACTGATAGCCCGAGGGTGAGTTGAAGATGGTTGAAATTGAACGCTCGGTTAAACTCACTCAAGCAGAACACTGTGGGGGAGATGTAGAAGTAGGTGGTATCTTTGATAGACTGTCGGATGAACCAGAGGAAGAGCGGGAAGTATACAAGGGTGAAGACAACTGCAGCTGGAATTGAATGGAAACCAAAAGTGGTGGGGTAGTCAGTGGATGGCATTGTGCAGGAGAAGTTCTCTAAGACGGATAGGCACGGATGTTTCTGGGGACTTTTGATAGGTCTACATCGCGAGACTTTAGTATAAGTACCCAAAGCCAGCTCGTAGCCGCATTAGGACTTGAAGTCGGTGGTTGACGAGCGAAGACAACAAGAAGCATTCCCGACAAGCAAGGCGCATGACCTGTGTGCCACAGGTATGCGAGAGTCATCCGATTACCATTTAGGATCGCAATGAGTTGGCGATGAGTGATGTCGGCAGCTGAGGCGGCCCGAGGTCTATTTATAGCTAGTCTCTCATAGACAGACACTACAACTTGATGCTCGTACCTCGCATGTTGTAATTTATAGCGAACACGTATGTATCTCAGCTCTCTGATCCAGCACTGAGATGGCGACTCCTCTTATCGAGAAGTGTTTTTCCGGAAGATCCTAGTGTGTCCAGTGTTTTGTTGAGTCGCTAAGGTTGATCCATGAGGCTGGAATTTGCACAAGGAGTCTTCCGTGCTGGAGTCCATGTCCATCCGTGTCACTTTAATAAAACACACTGGCAAAATTTCATCGTTACCAGTGGCCATTGCTAGGAAAATCTGCCACTTTCCTGGTTTTACTCGTTGCCACATAGAGCGGAGGAAAGTGAGCATAGCCCGGATAGAGTATGGAGAGTCAACGAGCCTCGTATCTGCAAAAAATGAGGGGGGAAAGAACCTGGGCCGCTTGGCTGAGGTTCCGTTTGTGGTTGGAAACGGGGTTCCGACTCGGATTGGACTTTTGGTGGGGGGGTTCCCTTTGGAGTTTGCATGGGGTTTCCGATTGGAGTTTTAAAAGGGCGTAATTCTATCTTGCCTCCTAAACAGATGTTTCAACGGTAGAAACTTGTACCGTAAAAACCTCGTTTGTAGAAGGCTCAGTCAGGTGATCGCGTTTGGGTGGCTGTACGTCGCACAGCTGCTCCGCTGGCGTACGTCTGCAACTCAGGTCTCTGTCCATTTCTTGTCGATGCCAGAGGTAGTATTCTCATTTCTTCGAGGAAATGTCACTTAAGGCTTCAGACCCTATTCATCTGGTCTACATCCATGGCTTCCCAGGTTCATCTCGATTCTACTATCCCCGAGAGGGCACAGATTTGGCTTGCAGGCAACGACACAAGCGAGGAACTGTTCGATTGGTCTAATTTAATTTCTATGCCTTGCTCGTCGAGAGGAAAGGAGAGAGACTAAGTGTTTGGGGACAAATGATAGATTTGGTCGCCAAAGCTCTCTCGCACGGACCCCCGGGATGGGAGGCCAAGCTCAAGCCGGCACAGGCGAATGTAAGTAATACATGAGACAAGCTAACTAGAAGAAAGAAAAGAGAAGGGTAAGTGGTAAGGGTGGGAGAGAAAAAGAGAAGCTCAAAGTACAAAACTATCGAGCTGTATGTGAGATATACGATGATGAGAGCATGAAGAAGAGATGTAAACTAAATCTAGGCTTTATATACTGCAGAGAGACAAGAGACAAAGCGGCGCGACGCGTCAAAGAGAGGTCACGCCTCGCTTGCATAGACCTCGGATTTGACCGATCCAAATTAGATTTCCCCGAAAGGGAATCACGTGACGTATGCACTGCCCCCCCGGCACACCTTCCGGAACGCGATCAAGTGCGCCTCCCGCTCGTAACCGAGTTCGGTGATGGCGCGTTTGGGGCTCACCATATGAATCTTAAACGCTGTACGAAGACTGTTCTCTTCCCTAATTTATGCATGCCTTCTCTTCGTCAGAATTTATCTCTCCACTCCCTGGGGGCTGGTCAATTCTTTTATTGTCGGTATTCAACACACCGTTTCAAACTCCGCCCGGCATCATATTTCTGGAAGGTATCACAACGGCACCTGCATTCAAGACAATACCAAGCCAAAGACTCAAGAAGACTGTAAAAGTACGACACATAGTGTCTGGTTTTCTCTATCTCCGACCCCCGCCCAAAAAAAAATTATTGGTGGGTTTGCCATCATTTGGGCCAGCATCCGCGTGACTCGCTCAGAAGCGTCTATTCCCTGAGGATAAGCAGGAATGTATCCCATAAATTCCAGACTCCTGTGGAGATGAATACTAGCACCAACATATCTGGTCTGGAAGATTAGGCATGTTTGCGGCAGGTCAACGGCCGACAACGGCAGGGAGACGTGGGAACCGGTGAGGTTCTACTTTGATAAGATCTAATTAGACCAATCGAACTATGACTCCCACACAAGCTCGCTCGATTTTCTCGCGTAAACTGCCCCATTGACCAAGTCCTCCCCAGACGTTCCCTCCGGATCTGCAACAACATCTATCAGCTAATATACCCTCGCATCTGAACATCAAGATACAATCAATTTACGGAGGACGAACTAGTAGGACCTTTTCGCAGACTGCAGGGTCGCATTGTCCCCGTAACGCCTGGATGCACAGAAGGTTTGTATCAGAATGATATGATTTATTGCATATCTCGATACGCAAAGAAGAGTTGCATAGAACTCCAGTAATCATGAACAGCGAGGGAAGCCTTCTGAAAGTTGACACAAGAAGTGGACTCAAGACGAATATATTCTATCTTCATCTCTTGAACCTTTTTCACCGTTACCTTTGATCCCTGAGCAGAGGGAGCATTCAAAGGGGAACTGTATGCTACAGTGACGAAGACAAGATGGCTCGCATTGGCAATGGGGGTGTTGGCTGCTGAGAAGGTTAATCAGGATTACGACGCGAAGATCCTTTCGTTGCACTTTTGAATCTGTTGGGCCTGCGAGCATCGTTTGAATAAGTCCCGAGCACTTTTCCATAGCTCATTCGCCCTCGTGGCATCTCCGCGCTCCATATAAACGTCTCCAATACGAAGCATGCATTCGGCACGTCCTCGGTGAACATCCATGCGTGTGAATGCATCCAGAGCAATTTTCCACACATGAAGCGCCGCGTCCATATCGCCTTGGACCATGAAGATGTCGCCAATGTGCCGGAGAGCCATGGTGGTATCACGCATATCCTCGTGCTTCTGAGAGGCAGCCAAGAGCACGATGTAATAGCGAAAGGCAGCAGCAAAATCGTTCTCGGCATACGCGATATCGCCTAGTCGTTCGAAGCAGGATACGAGGATGTCGCCGCTCTTCCCGGCAGGAGACACTGTTTCTAGACAGATAGTTTTCGCTTTCTCGTATTCGCCATGGATAACATGCAGTTCCATCCAGGCGATGTTGCAGAGGTCGATGCCATAGCCGTCAGTGAGGTCTACAAAAATTCTACGCGCGGCGCCCAGGTTCCGCAAAATCCCCGGTTCGTCGCGAGCGCCAGTAAATATATCAGCGACGGCCAAATTGTGGAGCGCATAGCCTCTGACGCCTAGAGCCTCCCCTTGTATATTATGGGCAGAAGTAGCCAGAGGCTCGTTGACTTTCCTGGCATCGTCGTACTCCGTACGAGCAAAGTATACTTCGCCTTGGAGGATTATGACAGTGCGATAGAGGAAGGACGTGGAATCCAGCCCCAGCGCATGGACCAGGACAACTCCTTCCTCGCAGGCCGCCGCAGCCTTTCCGTAGTCGCCCCGGGCCACAAGATAATACACCTCTTGACGGATGCTCATGATTTCGTGGAGGACATCAGCTCCCTCTCTTGCGAGATTCCGTGCTTCGTGAGCGTGCTGGAGGGCCAGTTTTACGGTCCCCAGTCGATACTCGACGGCCGATATTTTCAGCATTGCTGACGCCTGAGCGCGGACGTCTCGGGCCTCGATAGCGAGTTGCAGGGCCGTTTTTCCGTGCTCCATGGCCTTCGACATCGCTCCGCATCGCATACAATGCTGCGACAGATATGTATGGGATTTGGCTGTACCGTCGATCAGCACCGAGGCAGAAAGAAATCAACCTGAAAGAATACCTTGCGCGGAAAGATCCTCGACGGCCTCAAAGCACCGAATAGATTCTAGCATCAGGGCCTCGACATCGATCCCTTCATCCTGGGATTTCGCTACAGTCGCGAGATACTCGCCATAGAGCCTCTCATCGCCGATGCCTTTCGCCAACTGATCAATGGAACGTAGAAGATCGAGGGTGCCGTATCCCGAATAGTAGGTGAAATTCGACGATTGGATGATGGCTCGGACGACGTCCTTCATGTGCGGCCCAGGTTGGAGGGTAAAATATTGCAGTATCGATCGGATATTTCCGAGATTCGAGATTATAGGGTGGAATGAGCCTCCGGGCGGTGGCTGCTCGACGTCGGAGAAGAGGTTGAGGAGGTCGCAAAAGTGATTTCGCATCTTCTCTAGCAGCAGCGTCGGCGGTGCGGAATGGGTGCGCATGTACTCCCGGATGGGGGCGAGCGTGTTGACATGTTGTCCGTTGTCGGAGAAATATACCAGGGCGGTGCGCCGAAGTGTCGTCATGCACTTCAGCATGTTTGGAATGGATGAGGTTATCTGGTTCAGAGTCGCAAGAGACATGCCATCGGGTAGCATGGCCAACAACGACAGCAGGTTCTCTGCTTCTGGAGTCGATATGAAGCGTGGACTGGAGAGCGACATCGCGATGGACTTGTTCAAGTTATTCCTGCGGTCCGCACCATCAGACAGAATTGACGTGCCCTGCGCCTTCCAGCGCTCGATGACAGAGTCTCTGCCCTCCAAAGCGACCAGGCTGGCCATGAGCGTGACCGCAAGCGGGAGGTTGTCCGTGTACGCGAGAAGTTCATCGACCTCGTCGTCGCGTTCAACAGAATCATCCGCGATGTCCCTAAACGCCTCCCGTGCTGCGCTAGAACTCAGAGTCGAAAGCACCGGCAGAAAAGGACGATTCCATTGAACCCTAGAAGGTCTCTCTGCGCCCCTCATCGTCAACTGCAGAAAAAACTGTTAACATCGAGTATAATTTAAATTTGTCCCTGTACGCACTATGAGTCCCAAGTGCTTAATGTCGGACAACTGCGACAAAAATTCCTCAACAGCAACGCGCGATTCCTGCGGCTCCCAGCACGTCTCCAGATTATCCAAGACGAGCAGGGCCGGTCCCGGCAGTCTTACAAGATATTTCATGATCGCTTTCGTGGGTTTGCCTTCCAGCCCGAAGTATGTTGCAAGAAGGGACACCAAGTCTGCAGCGGAATGCGCGGAATCACATGGGATGAAGTATCGGTCAGGGAACACGTCGATGATCTGCTCGTGATGCAGCGCTGCTAGCGCGAGGCTGGTCTTTCCGATGCCGCCGGGTCCCAGGATCGTAATATGCGCCGGGGCTTTGCTGAGAAGATCACCGACGATGCCCTGAAGTTCGCTCTCCCGTCCGTAGAATATTTTTGGGCGGGCGGGAAGGAGGGACTCGATGCTCGAACTGAAATATTCGGTATTGATGTATACGTTCTAATGTATCCTCTTGGATCTTACCTCGATACCATGCTTTCTGTCTGGCAAATGGATCGTCAGTCGAAATACTTTTAGGAAGAAAGAAACCTACCTGGGTGGAGGAACCATACAAACTCGACTTAGTGAATGTGTCTACCAACTGCTGATGTCGCGCCGTAGCACCGCGCTCCGCTTCGACCATACTCGCACTCGTGATGAGGGCCGCCTGGATCTGAGTCGGAAATTCAAGATGAGTACAGAGAGCACATCAACAGTGACACAACTTACTCCAAAAAGATCTTGGGCATGTTGGAGGCCCGCATTACACTCCGAGATCAAGGACGAATCTTCGATGCGGCGAATGACGCGCTTGACGAGATTGCTGCCAATGTGATTCCGGAGATACGTCAGAATCCTCTGGAGCGTCCTACTTCAAATGAAGTCTCCGGAGACAAAACACAGCGCTATCCCCTTACTCGAAAAATTGGCCGACCGCCCGGACCATGCTCGGCGGCAGTTCCGTATTGGTGTCGTGGCAGACATTGATGAGGGCGTAGATGATCGCGTAGGCGGCGGTGGTCAGTCGTATGGCTTCGTCTTTGTTGGCTTTCACCTGCTGGACGGTGTCCAGCATCAGCGAGCTTATCCCAGCAATCGCCTTGAAGTAGGGCACGTTTGTGGATTCCGAGATGTCGTGTAGTAGTCGGGACCCGACGGTCCCGTATTGGATGAGATTGTTCATCCTGGAGGTGTGTAGCTCATTGTCGCGAGGCATTGCAGAACAGACAGAGGGTTCTGGATCCCCGGGCAGCCACGGAGATCTCAAGGTCATGTCCTTCAGTTTCCGTGTTCAACCATCCACGAAGTCCCAACGTACCTTCCACCGCTTCAACGGAAATATCTGGATTTTGAGCAGGGTAATTTTGAGCAGGGTATGCCGCAGCTCGCCAGGCTGGAGGCGTACGTGGTGCTGAGATAGTATCGTCAGAAATTACAAGATTGGCGTGTTTTTCCGTCTCCTGCAGATATCCGCAGCCTCTAAACGCCCGTGGTCGTCGTATGGGCACCCATTCTAGGCCGCGGCAGGTGAACAAGGAGGGAGAAGACGTTGCCGTAAACAAGAATTTAAAGAAAGGTCGGGTCAGGTTAGGTTAGGGTTCACTGATAGAAGATTGAATCGTTGATGTGTGATGGGCTAGTCTCGTCAACCAGACTTTGTACCGAAAACTTGAGAAGATAGTCGTTCTCAAGGATCTATATAAAGTCTGGGCTTTGATGGGGAGAGGCGTCCGTGGGATGATTCTGAGTTTGAAAATACATCCCGTGACACCTTTGGGACGACGCGATTCGTGAAACATCGATTATATATCGCTCATGGTGCCGCTGGTCATTAGATCCACGGCGAAATAAATGGACGTCCTTTTGAACATTCTGCCTCCAATAAGAGGACCAATACTGGTCAATACACTCAATAGATCAATATTTTACACCTGACCTGTGAGCAAAGGCCCAGAAAGCGCATCGGAAACATTCAATTGGACAATATGATCAGCCGTAATTATTCCATGGACAATCCTATATTTCTGGGGCAAAAAGAAAGTGGGGGGACAACAGGCAGAGGATGTTATTGGACCCGTCACGGGACATATTTTCAAACTCAGCATCATCCCACGGACGCCTCCCTCCATCAAATCCTGGACTATGATGGACCTCTTGCTCAAAAGCCTCTAATACCCAAGGGGTGGCAAAGCCTCTAATACCCAAGGGGTGGCAAAACAGAAACCGCTCGTCCTACGTAGCCTGGACCCAGCATTTTCAGCCCTGGGATAAAGATGTAAGAATCTACCCAATTTTAGCGGGTGATCAGTGCTAAGCTGCAAGTTTTTGTAGGCAGTGCCTGGGCTCGGTAGAATGGATGCGAGTTATTGTATCGTTGCAGCATAAACCCTGCCAATCTCTTCGCACACGGCACCCGTGACCTCCTTCGTGCCACTGCTGCCCCCCAGATCCCGCGTCTTGATTCCCCTCTCCGTCACATTTTCAATCGCCTCCATCAAGCAGTCCGCTGCTTGTACCATGTTCCCGACTCCCGTGCCCTCCACCAGCCCCTGCTCGTTGCTCGCCCCATCCGCCCCCGCCAGCCAGCGTACCATCTCCGCCGCGCTCCAGAACGCGCCAACCGGATTCGCGATGCCCTGCCCCGCAATGTCCGGGGCACTTCCGTGGATCGGCTCAAACATGCTCGGAAACGCGCGCGTCGGGTCCAGGTTGCTGCTCGGTGCGATGCCAATGCTGCCCGCGAGCGCCGCCGCGAGGTCGCTCAGGATGTCCGCATGCAGGTTCGTCGCGACGATCGTGTCGAGGCTGCGCGGGCGGTGCACCATGCGCACCGTCATCGCGTCGACGAGCATCCGGTCGTACGCCACGCGCCCCTCGTACTCCCGCGCGACCTCGTAGAACACCGTGTCCCACAGCACCATCCCGTGCCGCTGCGCGTTGCTCTTCGTCACCATCGTGAGCAGGCGCCGCGGGCGCGCGAGCGCCGTCTCGAACGCGAAGCGCATGATGCGCGCGATCCCCGCGCGCGTGAAGATGCTCACCTCCGTCGCGACCGTGTGCGCCGCGTGCGCGGAGGACGGCGTCGTGCCGCCGTGCCCCGCGTACTCGCCCTCGCTGTTCTCGCGCACGATCACCCAGTCGAGTGCGCTGGGGTCCGCCGCGCACGCGGATAACGGCGAAGTCGTCCCGCGCAGGATGCGCGTCGGCCGCACATTTGCGTACTGGTTCAGCGTCGTGCGGATCGGGAGGATCATCTGCCACAACGAGATGTGGTCCGGGACGTCTGGCGGCCGCGGGTCAGCAAGCACCCTGCTGAGAAAGGAGAAATACGCACCAGGCCACCCGACCGCACCGAAGTAGATGGCGTCGTACTTCTTCAGCCCCTCGACGCCGCCCGGCGGCGCGTAGTACCCGCGCTCATGATACCTCTCCGAGCTCCAATCAAGCGTGTCGAACGTGAGCGCAAAGGTGCCGAAGGTGCGCGCGAGCGTGGTGAGCACCTGCGTCGCGGCGGCGGTGATGTCGACACCGATGCCGTCGCCGGGGATGCAGACGATGGAGAACGTGCGGGGAGGGCTCGAGGGCATCGTGCTTATCTATCTAATCGCGATCGCTTGTGGACCGGTATTTATGGGGCCATCGTTATCGTGGGTGCGGGAATGCTTGACGGCACGGAGGAGGGTTGAAGCGACGAAGACCACGGGACGATAGGAAGTGCACGCTCAGCGAGATTTTTCCATATTAGGAAATGGCACGTACGACGCCCGCACGCAGCCGCGTTCGGTGCTCGCTGTTCGTTCACTGCACCCGGCCGCTATCTCTCTTCCTCGCTGCTGCCTTGCTGTCCGATTTCCACCCGTCTGTGATATGGCTCGCCCGCCCGTTAAACGCGTCTTCGACATGCTGGATTTTTTGGCAGTTACATAACTCAAACCCCAGCACCACACGCCCGAATGCAATGCTAGCGTCTATCGGTCCTAATTCTGAGAAACTCCACTGCACCATACCTGCCCGGACTCTGGACCTGGAGCTTCACCAGCTTGCGTTATGAATTGCTCTTGGCTCTTGGAACGCTGCTCGAGTATGATCAGCGATATTGACGCTCAAATGGTGCTCGTTGCTGGGTGGCAACATGAGGGCAATGGATGTTCTGTCTGAAATTAAGCATAATATCAAAATCCCAGCTCGATCTCCACCCTAGAGCGACTTTCGCGTTCAGGTTCTACGACCACCCCATAACACGACTTCAAGCTCCATTTGCAAGCCTTGGTCCTGTGCACCAGACTCAGAAGACGCGCTATTAGCTTTACATTTGATCGCCGAACCTTCTCGTGGAACAGAGCAGCTTGTCACGCACACGCGGTCGGTGCATGGGCCTTCTTTAAAGCACCAACCCGCGCACCGCGCACTGTTGAACTCGCACACCATGAGTTCCTCCTCAGGCTCGCGCCTCTCCAGCCACGCGTCGTCGCCCCTGTCGCCATTCAGCCCCGAGTCCGTCGCCGCGACGCCCGGGCCCGACTGGTCGCCCCGCCCGGGCATGTCGCCGCTCACCCTCCCCGAGCGGAGCCTCCCGTGGTCGTCCGCTGTCGCCAGCCCCGCGTGGTCGCCGGCACAAGGCAGCCTGCTGCTAGGCTCCGAGACGCCGCCCAGCTCCCCGCATCCGGCGGACTCCCCGCAGCCGTTAGCGGACTCCCCGCGCCTGTTAGCGGACTCCCCGCCCCCTTCCCTCGGCGTGCTCGCGGAGACGCTCGAAAAGTACAACGAGACCGTCGCGGCGTGCGCCGTGCATCCACGGTATTACTTCGATGACCAGATGTCGGTGTTCAAGGTGCCGTCTACCTCTGGGTTGGGGCGTTTCGCGCAACTGACTCCAGTGTGTTTTCAGGTAGAAGACACGAAGTTCAAGGTCCACCGGCACTTCCTGATGCGGGACTCCGTCTATTTCCAGGAGCTGTTCGCAGGCCCGCTCGGGGAATTTGGCCGCAGCGAGAGCGAAGCGATTCCGCTCGAAAGTGTTGGGAGCAAAGAATTCGAGTGTCTACTGGATTTCTTCTACAACGGGTCAGCCTTCTACACACACATCACCCTCCCGCCACTGACATACACCTGTCTCAGGATGTACGACAACGAAGCCCTCTCCCTAAAAGACTGGACCACCCTCCTCGCGATCTCCACCCGCCTCCAGTTCCCCCGCGTTCGCGCGCACGCGATCCGCGCCATCGACGCGAGCCCCGTGCCGCTCGACCCCGTCGAGCAGCTCGTGCTCGCCGCCGCGTACGACGTGCCCGCGTGGCGCGTGCCCGCGTACGCGGCGCTCTGCAGGCGGCCCGCGTGCCTCACGGAGGACGAAGCGGAGCGTCTGGGCCTGCGCGCGACGGTGCGGATCGCGCGTGTGCGTGAGGCGTTCCGCGACGAGGTGCGCTCGCGCGCGCCGAGCCCTGTGTACTGCTGGCGCCCGCAGGATGTGGCGCCGCCATCGCCAATGGTCGACTACCAGGCGATGCGCGCCGCAAGGATTGTGAACGAAGTGTTTTCCTCGTGAGACTGGTTGCTGGGCGTGACTATGTTATTGCGAACCGGTGTTGGTGTTGGTTCTCTCCAAAATGATCAGTCGTAATTTAAGCTCGACCTCCTGGCACGGTTATATATATGCAACACGTGTAGAACGCATTGCTTTTCGCGTCTGACTCTATGAGTGTCTTGCAGGATCATAGACATAGGAAGCATTGAAGAGACTCGCGACCAGCCAGCTGCACCGACGCACAACGCCAAGTATTATATCGATGACCCCATGTCGATCTTCCTGGTGAGCAGCGGACGACGACCTGCTAAGCCCCCGCTCATTCTGCGAACAGGTCGAAACCCAGCTCTTCAAAATCCACCGTCACTTCCTGGTGAAGGAATCGGACGTCTTCCGGTGGATGTTTCTCTGCCCGCCGGGGTCGAGCGACCCGGACGGCGCCAGCGACGCGCGCGCGATCCCGCTGCCTGGCGTCACCACGGCGGAGCTCGAAGCGCTGCTGGACTTTTTCTACACCGAGTGCGTCACGATCACGCGGCGCCGGTGCGTGGGCTGACACGCAGTGATACAGGGAGTTCTAGCGCAACGAGGCCCAGATGCAGGCGTGGATCGACCTGCTCTCGATCGCGACGCGCTTCGACTTCCAGAGGCTAAGAGAGTGCGCGATCGACACGATCGAGCACAGTCGGTGGCGGTTTCCTGAGCGCATAGACCCGATCAAGCAGATCGTGCTCGCGGAAAAGCACGATATCCCACACTGGTTGCCTATCGCCTATGCAGCGCTGTGCCAACGGCCGAATCCGCTGGAGGAGTGGGAGGCGGAGCAGATAGGATACAGGAAGACCACTCTGCTCGCGCGCGCGCGGGAGGCGGTAAGGGATCCTGATAACCATCCCATCGACTCGCGTTTCGGTAGCCCTAGGACTGCGTCTCCGCCAGTGCCAGCGGATGCGCCAGGGCTATCCGTGCCGCCGTCCTTGAACACATTCTACACGCCGTATAAGCGGGAAAGGGTGGCTGCGATAGTGAACGAGGTGTTCTTCCCTCCCCCACGTAAGGCCTAAGGCTGGTCATCTCGATCAGATTCGGATCAAAATCCGCAGATAATGTCGGAGCCAGAAACAAAACCGCATCCGCACGGGTGCGTTATGTACGGGTACGGGTCGACCCATGGGTACATCTGCAGGGATCTGCAGATATCCACGGGTGACGGTCAACATTTTGTAGCTATTTACGCTACAAGTATTCGACGGCCCATCAGTAACGTAACATTTTGCTTGTATACTTGTCGAACTTTTTCCCTTGTAAAAAAAAAAAGTGCAGAAACGATGAGGAGAAGCCAATGCACCCACTGACTTTCTTTTTTTTTGGGGGGGGCGAACTTGTCGGGAATAGGACATAGCTTGTGGGCTTGTGGCTTGTGATGCTTTCGATGCTCGTACAAGTTCGTACAAGCACCGGCAAGTAAAGTGTTAAAACCCCAATGTGGTAGAAATCTATCTAGTCGTCAATATCCATCTCCCTGCCCGCCTCACTAGCAGAGTCATTAGAAATATCGATTGGATCCACCGCCCTTTGTTTCCCCTTGGACTTAGCGCTCTTCCCCCCCGCTTTCGGAGCCTTATCCGGATTCAATTTTTTTTTCCAACATAACGAGCAGCTGCCAGCGCCTCTGCATTCACCCCACAAGTATAGTTAGGATACAGTGCAGTACTTTACTCCTTCAACGCGAGCAGGGGTGTCTTCTCAGATGCATTTCCTGGACCCTCTGTCATCTGGGCATCATTGTAGACACCTCGCTCTGCAGCATCACATGTTGGGCTTGCAATCTGCGTCTCGACATCGCCAGGTTCACCTTTTTCAGTAGATGCCCGCGGATCGTCGCCCAGATCCACCAGACGCTCCCGGATGAGAGCGACAATAACAGGGAACCGATGGTGAAGAATGGTCCACGGCGTGAATGCGGGCTTCATAAGCGCACAGCCTCCGAGGAAATCAAACTGCTGATTGCAAAGTCTGCCCTCCGAGGTGTAAATGGTTGCAGCACGGAAGACGGCGGAGACCACAAGCGGAATGAGCAAGCAGATGACTGGGACGGGGGTGTCGAGAGTCATCTCCTTATTATCGTAGATGTAATAGATGATATTGCCCGTAGCTGTCAGTGTCATTAAGATCTCTCCGAGATGTCAATGCTGTTCGAATTGCTCACCACCGATCTCGATTGTGCTTATCGCCAAATCAATTATAGCGAGACAGTTGCCCGGCCATCTGAACAGACTGTAACCCATGAAGCCAACGTCAAAAATATATACATAGTTGCACACTATTACTTACACGGCAAGGTGGTGTACCGGTATGAAGAGGCAAAAAAACATCGAGAGCCATAGTGGGACCGAGCTTTCGTTATGGCGCCAGAGTACACGGTTGTATGCATGGAGTGCGGTGGACGCGATAGCTGCGAGCAGGAGGAAACGCAGATTGTAAACTCTTGCATAAGGATTGAAAAGGATGGTTGATAGGATCATGTCTGAAGCAGCGATTCAGCCCCCAGCTTGCCCCCAGCCGTTCTTTAATACATTTCGAATCCGTCTTCCCACAGAACGTCGAACGTGGACTGGATCAGATCTTGACGACAGTCACCATCGTCAACCCCCGTCCTGGAAACCGGCGTTACTGAGCGGGACGTGCCGTGAGTGATAGTGATAGAATTTACACAGCATAGTCCAGCCTCTAAACACTGTGTAATTCTACCTATGTACCTACCTACAGTCCAACATTGATGTTCATGTCAAACTGTAGACCTAAATATATATTTCGCTGCGTTGAGCCTACTCAATGTCCCCTTCGGCCCTGCCCCCAGCGCCATCAGTGCACCATCAAATCTCTCCGTTTGCCGCAGAAACAGCGCGCGAGGTTAGGTCGTGTCTATGCCATGTACGCGCAGGGGCTGCGGTTCGGTTCCTAGGGTGAAAATTTCCTTTTTTGGAATGCTCCCTCGGCGGCGGCTGTGGTCCCTCGCCCCCAAAGCGTCCAATTTGGGCGCGCGATGATCCACGGGGTTGTTTTTGTACCGCGCCGTTGTTGGGCTCTGGTGTTTTGTCCTGAGGAATATTTGAATAGAATTCTATTCAAATATTCGGCCCGTAGGGCAGGCTACACAAAGGTTGCGTAGCTCAGTTGGTTTTAGAGTGTATTACTCCGTTTGGTATTTTTGAATACTCTTCCATTGGTTCGACTCCACGATGTGCGTTTTTATTTTTCTGGAGTTGTACGTCTCTCTTCAGTGTATTCCATATCATTTTATCAACTTGAGAGAGGAAGGCCCATATGTATTTTACAATACAGAAAACGTACACAGAGAATTGTTGCCAAAAATATATATCAACGAAAGGTACAGTCACTGTACACTCTACAGCTAGATGCAGAGCCGGAGATGGTTGGATTTTGGACCGTGTTGAGGCATGCTAATTATTATAAGGTCAGAGACTGTACCCCCATCCCGTGAAATTGGGCCCCGCACGCCCAAACCAAGCTCCAGGAGGGGCGCACGCACCGTGGACGTGGACGCCGACTCCAGTTGCGACTTTGTGCGGGTCTCGCTAAGCGTTGATGGCGTCCACAAGCGCCAGGACCGAGCGCGGTCCCCAATACTTTTCGCCGCGAACGCGCGCGCAGTGGGGGGTCCACCTCCCGTCTGCTTTTCCACCCGTGCCAGCATCATCATGGACACCACGCGTGTTTTGACCTCCGCCGCTTCAAACGTGCCGAGGGTCTCACGCAGCTGCGACGGCTCAGCGCGCGGCGTGTCCTGTGTGCGCGTCTATAGAATTATACACCAGTAATACGTTCGATGTTTGTCCTTGAGTATCCCATCGAAAAGATTGCCCCAGTGTTGCTTCCCGCTATTTTGACTTATTTCAAGACGACTCTAGGACAGGATATAAATGCCACGGCAGTGAGAGCACCAAATGCGGAATCGATTGAGAATCTATCTGGCCATGGGCCCCAGTGTCCACTTTCTACATGGCAGAAGGTTGCTCCGAACTAGAGGTACTACCCTACGAGTTATCGTCAGTTTATTTGTGTCCAAGCAAGTTAGTTTGTAGACTCGCACCCCCGGTACTATCGGAATCGTTACAAAAGATACGGAAGAGGCTCTGCGGTATCTGGTTGGCCTTTCCACTCCGGGAACCCTTTTTGATGATGCGGAGCGGCGTTGTAGTGGGGCGTTTGGGCTTGCGAGAGTTGAGAGCGAGAGAGTGTTTGACGGTGTTTGCCAAAGGCATTAGATAGCCGATGGAAGTAGCAACTTAAAGCCATAAGTCACCGCTCTGCTTTTCCATCTTCGTGGTCCTGCATCCGGCCTGCCCGTCTCCAGCGTGAATTGTTGAATGGCCTATACATAGAGGTGGTAAGTGTGCGATGGCAAGTGCATAGCAGCGAATCACGTTTCAGAATTCTGAGGTTGGTTCTCTCCAAAAAGGTCAGTCGTAATTTAAGCTCGGCCTCCTGGCACGGTTATCCATATGCAACACGTGTAGAACGCATTGCTTTTCGCTTTTGAGTGTCTTGCAACACATTCTCCGCGCGAACATGGACACCCCGCATTCTCCTACTTTGAGGCTCAGAGGCATGGAAATTACAGAAGAGGCTTGCGCCCAGCCAGCTACGCCGACGCACAACGCCAAGTATTATATCGATGACCCCATGTCGATCTTCCTGGTGAGCAGCGGACGACGACCTGCTAAGCCCCCGCTCATTCTGCGAACAGGTCGAAAACCAGCTCTTCAAGATCCACCGTCACTTCCTGGTGAAAGAATCGGACGTCTTCCGGTGGATGTTTCTCTGCCCACCGGGGTCGAGCGACCCGGACGGCGCCAGCGACGTGCGCGCGATCCCGCTACCTGGCGTCACCGCGGCGGAGCTCGAAGCGCTGCTGGACTTCTTCTACACCGAGTGCGTCACGATTACGCGGCGCTGGTGCGTGGGCTGACACGCAGTGATACAGGGAGTTCCAGCGTAACGAGGCCCAGATGCAGGCGTGGATCGACCTGCTCTCGATCGCGACGCGCTTCGATTTCCAGAGGCTAAGAGAGTGCGCGATCGGCGCGATCGAGCACAATCTGTGGCCGGGAACTCCGAGAAGGTTTGAGAGCATAGACCCGATTAAGCAGATCGTGCTCGCGGAAAAGCACGATATCCCACACTGGCTGCCCATCGCCTATGCAGCACTGTGCCAACGGCCGAATCCGCTGGAGGAGTGGGAGGCGGAGCAGATAGGATACAGGAAGACCACTCTGCTCGCGCGCGCGCGGGAGGCGGTAAGGGATCCTGATAACCATCTCATCGACTCGCGTTTCGCTAGCCTTCAGGCTAGGACTGTGTCTCCGCCAATGCCAGGGACGCCGATGCTATCCGCGCACACACTCTACACGCCGTATAGGCGGGAAAGGGTGGCTGCGATAGTGAACGAGGTGTTCTTCCCTCCCCCGACACCTAGGGCCCCAGAGGGGAAAATTGCATGATTTCTTAGGAGTCGAGTCAGTTGAAGGTTATTACAAAACTGCCTGCCGAAAGAGTTACCATTTGGACTCCCAGGATACGATTTTCTGTTCCAGTTCCAATGTTGTTTTTTTGTGCCGCTGGTCAGTTCGTTGCATTCGGGACAAGGAAGTCGCAAAGAAGTCGGCGTCATGAAGGTCTGGACTTTAAATTGCAGTGCCCCTGATCGCGCCTCTCCCAGGCCGCCACCGTCTCTCGCAACGATCTTAAAGAGCTCGGGCGCGCCGCAGCATTCCTTGACACACGCCAAACCCTCTCCCAGCCCAGTCAGAAGCAAAGGGAGGAAGTACGCATTGCATATCCATCCCCCTACCGCTTCGCTATTCTTCCCTGCCACATAAGATGTAGTCTCTCTTGACAGACGCTTCATCGGATCCAACTCGTACCTAGTTCGATAAGATGTTGTTCAGTATGGCTCGTCAAATTGGTCTCCATCTGTCTCTATGGTCTCAGGGAGAAGCAAAACTGAAAGACAATCAGTAAACCATCCAAGGCTTATATGAAAACGCCCATAAGCGCCGCCAGGGTTGTGAACGGAGTTTTTTGCTCGTGAGCGTGGTTGCTTGGTTTTGGTTCTCTCCAAAAAGATCAGTTGTAATTTAAGCTCGGCCTCCTGGAACGGTTATATATATGCAACACGTGTAGAACACATTGCTTTTCGCTTCTGAGTGTCTTGCAACCCATTCTCTGCGCAAACATGGACTCCCCGCATTCTCCTGCTTTCAGGTTCATAGACCTAGGAAGCACTGAAGAGACTCGCGACCAGCCAGCTGCGCCGACGCACAACGCCAAGTATTATATCGATGACACCGTGTCGATCTTCCTGGTGAGTGCGCAGCGGATGACGGCCTGCTACGAGCCCCCGCCCATTCCGCGAACAGGTCGAAAACCAGCTCTTCAAAATCCACCGTCACTTCTTGGTGAAGGAATCGGACGTCTTCCGGCGGATGTTCCACTGCCCGCCAGGGTCGAGTGGTTCCAGCAACGCGCGCGTGATCCCGCTGCCTGGCGTCACCGCGGAGGAGCTCGAAGCGCTGCTGGACTTCTTCTACACCGAGTGCGTCACGATTACGCGGCGCCGGTGCATGGGCTGACACGCAGTGATACAGGGAGTTCCAGCGTAACGAGGCCCAGATGCAGGCGTGGATCGAGCTGCTCTCGATAGCGACGCGCTTCGATTTCCAGAGGCTAAGAGAGTGCGCGATCGACGCGATCGAGCACAGTCGGTGGCCGTTTACTCGGAGGAGGGTTGAGAGCATAGACCCGATTAAGCAGATCGTGCTCGCGGAAAAGCACGATATCCCGCACTGGCTGCCCATCGCCTATGCAGCGCTGTGCCAACGGCCGAATTCGCTGGAGGAGTGGGAGGCAGAGCAGATAGGATATAGGAAGACCACTCTGCTCGCGCGCGCCAGGGAGGCGGTAAGGGATCAAACCTATAATCCCCACATACCAGTCAACGAGCCCCAACCCGTTCCTTCTCCTCCGACCGGCTACTGGGTAGTGCCAAATGCCAGTGAGGGCTTCGCCGAATCTTTAGCAGACAAATTCTACATGCCGCATCAGCGGAACAGGGTGGAGACGATCGTGGACGAGGTGTTTTTCCCTTCCCCGAGGCATGGGTCCGTTTGACTAGGACATCAGTAAGATCACATTTTACTTGTCGGCTTGTCGTCTTGTTTCACTTGTTACAAAAAAATAAAAGCGCAGAAATGATGCCTAGATTCCAACGCATGCATTCCCAAAAAAAAAAAAGACTGAACTTGTCGGATTTCGGACATAGCTTGTCCTCTTGTCAGCTTGTTGGCTTTTCTCGCTTGTACAAGCTTGTACAAGCTCAGACAAGCACCGGCAAGTAAACTGTTAAAAGGCCGATGGAGAACCGGCTGGAAGAAGCCAAGACATGACGTCATAGGGATGGTGACCATTTAATGTAGAATGCTAAGCAATGCTTCAAAACACGTTTGCAAGAGTGAGACAAAAAATCCAATCTTTAGGGGAGACTGGCGTCAGTGATTATTCGACAATACCCGTTCGGCCGCAGAGGGGGGAATCCCATGATTTCTTCTCAGGGACTTCTGGGGAACAGAGCCTTGGTACTAGGAATAGAGCCAGTTGAAGGTTACTTACAAGATTGTCTGCAGAGAGCCTGAGAGCTACCATTTTAGCCTTAGGCTCTAGAATACGATTTGCCGCCACTGGCAGCCCGCCGTTACAATTGATTGACGTTTCAACGTTGTTTTTCCGTGCCATTTGTCAGTACTAAACGAGGTATGACTTTCTCCACGTTGAAGCTTCTGTCTAGGAAAGATGATCAGTTCGTTGCATTCGAAGTACTTGGGAATGGGTACGGAGGAGTTTTGATACTTAAAAGAGTGTCAATCAGTGGCTGTGCCGCATCATCCAGTCTCGTCTCTAACAAGTCTCCAACGAGACTGAGTTGTCTTCGCCCTTCTCAGTCGGTAGTGCTCAAAGATATGCACAAAGATGATGGCATGTCTACCACGGCTGGAGTCGACAGAACCTCGAAATCCCTTGTCGAAATCAATCCGTTCAACTCGGCGTAATACTAGACTCGGATACGCGGTCCGACAGGAAGGCTTCGGGGATCACGCATATTTCTCTTGGTCGACCGGCTTGACTTCGTGTAAACGTCTCGGGGGACGCCCTGGGATGAATCTGAGGGCAGTATTGCTCAGGGTACCTTTGAAAAAAACCCGGGCCTACAAAGAGAGGAACACTTCAGTGATTCGATCCAGCCGTATGAGCACTACATACCGGTGAGGTCTGGTCTCTCGGGCGTTGTGGAGTAGACCCAGTGGGCAGAAGACGAAAGAAGGTTGACCAAGGAGCAGGGGACCCAATTTTTCCAATGGATCGACAAAAGCAACTCGTCGCTCTTGGATTCCAACGTATAAAGATGGCACTGGACTATTTCTCTTGATCCCATGGTCGCCCCAGGGATATTTTTCGTCCTCTGTTCCTGCCTCTGGTTGAGCATAGCCACTGCCAGTGATCGAACCTATGTACACCCGCGGAAGCAAAACGGAACTTTCATGCAACACTGGCATGAGACAAGCAGACCCCGAGGAGTCAGCCTCATTTATCCTTTCGTCTACTCTACACCATGAACAAAGCCTCTCATTCGCGGCATGCTCGGTCGCAATCCAATGCCAGCAACGGCTCTACAAGTCCTTTGCTTTCATCTCCTTCCTCCTTTCCCCGAGACATAGAAGGAGAATACGGTGCTTCAACTACCCCTCTCCATTGGACGACGCGACGTCTCCGCTGTTTTCTGCCGTTTGCGGGCGTGTTTGGGATCCTGGGTGTCCTGGTTGTGGCTTCGAATATCTCTCCACCCAAAAGCATACAGGCAATGATATCTCACGCAACGATGGCTCACACATCTGCGGAGGCCGAACCCACTCTGAACGCCACAAACTCTACACAGACTACAGAGACGCAGAATGCTGCTTCGTCGCGTTTCGATCCGGTGGTTTTAGCCAATATGAGCATCGAGGCGTTGTATGTCCGCCAGTCGCAGACCCTCGAGCAGGCCATCGCACGTTACTCTCTCAAGAACGACCGCGCGCCTCCGCCCAATTTCGACAAATGGTTCAAGTTCGCGCAGGAGAAGAAATGTCTTATCGATGACTACGACCAGATACAACGGGATTTCGAGCCCTTTTACCAACTGGCAAAAGACGACCCTGCTCACTTCCAGAGAATGATAGATTTAGGGCGCAATTTGGTGTGTGACGTTTGAAATTTCTGATGGCTTGGTTAACAGTCAGCTTAGATGCTAGAGGACTCCAAGGGATTAGCCACCATAAGAATAGAGAACGGGGAGGTGAAAATGCCCCCGTACGCCGGAACTGCCTTCGACTATGAGTGGCCAGGGACGCTTGGGAGGGTGTGTTTCCGTTTCGTTCCATTTACCCCATTTCTTACTATCTACTCCTCAGTTCGCGCATATTCTGCCCAACATGGACTTCATGATCAACGGCAGGGATGAGCCGCGCGTCGTTTTCAACGCCCGCGAGCCTGGTGTTCGTGAAGACGCACGGAACCTCACTGATCTCACCCCATTTCATATCGCGCCGATCCCTACTTCCGAGTTCTTCAAACAACACAGCGGATGCAATTCGCTCAATAGCGACAGGGGGTTCAGCTCCAGTGCGATCGAAGATGTTGCATGTAATTATATCTTCTCTTCTAGAATGAAGTACATTCCTGATTCTACTTTCGAAGTCCTCCGATCGAGCTCAAGTTCCGACTTCACGACGGATCTGTGGCCGATTTTAAGCATGACGAAGATTTCGCCTTGCTTCTCCGATATCCTGTTTCCTGGACAGGTATGCTCAATCCGTGAATCTCATGGTACAGCCCCCCTGAGCACATACATCGCAGTATTATTACGAGACCTCGGGGTGGTCAGGCAAATTCGCGCACCCGAACAACGTTTCTTGGGACGACAAGAAATCACAACTCTGTGAGTGATCTTCCAAACAACCGATCGTACTCGCTGGCCTCACCGTGCACCGCGCTCAGATTGGCGGGGCACCTCCAACGGCGGGCACATCATTGGGGAGAACCACCACAAGTTTTCGCGCTTCCGCCTTGTCAAGATCGCGCAAAACCACTCTGACTTGTTAGACGTCAAAATGACTGGGTTTTTCCAATGGCACTGCACTTTCGACTGTGATCGGGAGCCTATTATCAAGGAGTACAACATTGGCGGCGGGTCCAGTCCTCGCGAGGAGGTTTATAAGTATAAGTACCTCCTCGATGTTGACGGTAATACGTTCTCGGGGCGGTATCTCGGGCTTCTGAGGTCTGGTTCGCTGGTATTCAAGGTCCGTTGGCCCACTATCTATTTATCCTCGTCGAATCTGACTTATCTTTTTTGATTATAGTCCACAGCATTCGAAGAGTACTTCAATGACTGGCTTCGGCCGTACGAGCACTACATTCCGGTCAAGCCTGACCTGTCTGATCTGGTGGAGAAGGTGGAGTGGGCGATTGCGCACGACGATGAGGCGCGCTTGATCCAAGAGGCGGGGACGCAGTTTGCTCAGCGAGTACTGACTGATGCGCAGAACGATTGCTATTTTGCTGCGGTGCTTTTGGAATGGGCACGGGTGCAAAACAACTCGGCTCCAGAAGATCTAGCCATGTAGTTAAATACTGTATCTCGTCCATTGTTTTCATATAAACGAGGGCCTGAACTTTCGTCAGGATTTGATGATTCGAAATTCAGAGATGGCCCATCGGCATTCCACCCAATTGTTCGGAACAGTACTCGCCCACTCCAAGTTGAACCAACTCTAGGAGGATAGCTATGCCTTAGACGTGGCCCGATATCGTGGTCTGTGCTTCCTTAATTTTTTTGCTTTACAAGTCCACCCGTTTACCAATTCCCACTCATGCTCAACAGCAGGACATCTGGATGTTCCGCACACTGCTCGATCCAGGTGTTCCCAATTGTCGCCATCTTTGACAAAACATCGGGTTAATCTCACAAAGATCAGTTCACCTGGCAGTGGAGGGGCTCACAATTTCTAGGGCCTCGTCCTCTTCCCATTCACAGTTCAATCGGTCGCCAAGTTGTATCAACTCGCGCCAACTAGGGTGTTCGTGCCGACCTGGTTTCGGGCAGTCCTCCGCACAATGATATTTCCCTAAACATTAAAAATACGTCAATGAATTACCGCCACTAGGATGGAACGGCCACCCTACCTCGCACCGAATGGCCCAGGAGCTTTAGACCACTCTCAGGTTCGTGGGCAGCGTAAAATTCGTCCGAGTCGTCTTGGCCCCACAACAACTCTTCGTCCAGGGTCTCTTCCTTTCCGGGTTCCCAACCCGCCACCAATTTTGCTGGTAAGAACCCCATGCCTTGTTCGATCTTGGTTCTAGGCTCCGCTCGATGTGAGCTTCTTCCGTCTCCTGCGCCGACGGGTACATCCGCGATGCGCACAAGCCATGATCGTGTCGTTGTCGAGTACGTGGTCGACTTGTCGTAGCAGTCGGGTACAGTTCGGCATACAAATAATTGTACCATGGTCGCAACAGTCCCTTCACCTGGCACCACGGATGGGAGCAGGGCCCGGAACTGATCGGGCGTAGCTCTCGAAGACGCATTGAGCTGCAGGAGCGGGACTAGCGCTTCCGTGCACGTTGGGCACGTCGGCCAGGCTTCGTCTGGCTTGAGATAAACAACGGAGCCACCGATGAGCATTGAGTTTGTTCCCAGTTCTCCAAAAGGGGAAATGTGCGACGCGTAAACGGGAACAAATGATTGCCTCAGGAAACTCATGGTGGAGAGAGAGGAAAAGGAATTGGGGCTAAATTCACTTCGACGCAGTACTTATAGGATTCGAGGCGATGACGTAAGATCGAAAACAAAAAACGATGACAACAACTTTAGGTCGACCAAGTGAAGGAAGCCGGTGAAATCTGGCCGTTGACTCCGTTGCTCTGCAAGCAGCTGTATATGCTGCCCACATTATTTCCACAGACGAGAGCGTAGCCGCCGGTCACCTGAACTGTGTAACACGTCTGCTTCACCCCGTTCCAGTAGGTTCCCAGCTCGTTCGTAGAACAGCTGACTTGGAAGCTCGCCTGAGCACCACTACTCCATGCATAGACCCCGGAGCACAGGGCCTGTGCTGAAAAAACCCCGTTGGGCAATTGCAGCGCGAAGTACGCGTTACTTCCGGCGTCTGTGATCGTCGCGGGCTCCTTGGTGGTCCCAGTGGCGAGCCAAATTAACCCCCCAAGAATCGTAATTTGTCCGGAGGACCCCGCACGGAAGCAACCTGCAGCTGGAGTGTTTGCTCCCCCGCCAGAGTTTATGTTAGGATTGCGAGCAGGGTCGGCGTCAGGAGGAACTGGGTTCGATTGGGGTGGCTTTGTCTGCCAAGCATCATTGATCACAGAAGCAGCATCCGATGCAGCTATGCTGGCCTACAATTGGCGGATTGTCAGGCAAAACAGGATTGAATTGTACTCTGAACACACCGCGGAGATAATGGACGCGATTGAGGCCGGGATAGTGCCAATACCAAAGATGTCGGTGAGCGTAGCTATAGATGATTGGATTATAGACTGCGCCACTGCTGAGGCCGCGATCGCGGTGGCCATGTTTGCCGCGCTGTTGGCTATTGCCTGAGTATACAGTGAGCGAGAGTTTCAGCTTGATAGGCGAAAGACGTACCGCTGCCGCCGCAACGGCAGCCGCTGCAGCTGCCGCCTTTGCAGCAGTTACCGCGGCCTGTGCTGCGGCCATGGTTGCCGCAGCTTCATTCGCAGTGTTGAGCGCTGTACACGAAGAGAAATTTCAGCCAAGGGTGTTTAGAACGAATGTATTTGAAGACAAACCAGCCTGAGCGGCCGCCGCAGCGGCAGCAGCGTCAGCTGCATTCGTACCCGCATCCGAAGTCGGGGTCGGAGTGCTCGTAGGGGTGGTTGTTTTTGTACAGGTGACGGCTGCAATAGCTAAGTCTGCCACAGTCGAAACATTGTTGAAGGCATTCAATAAAGCCACTGCAGATGCCTCACTAAGCTCCTTATGGAAATTAACTTAGCCTGCCAAAGTTAACTTACGTGAACTTATGGCAGGCAAGTTGATTTCACAAGTGCGAGTTCAGTGAAAGTGCAAGTTAAGTGCATTTAAGTACCTTTAAGTACCAATAAGTCCTGCTAAGTTCGAGCGAAATAACAACCTTTTGAGCGTATTTAATGGTCCTAGCGGCCGCCAGGCCCTGCGGGGCTACGCCCACGTGATTCCACCGATCACTGGCATTTTTTTCATTGCGCCCTCTTTCACGTGTTTCCCCGCCAATGCTTGGGACACTCTGGCAACTACTCTTTCCATGGGGTCGTCAGGCTGACCCTGCGCCCCCTCCCCCTCAACAACGTCCTCAAAAATATCCACGTAGTACGGACATGCCGCGAGACATTCCGCACGGCGACGGTCGGATGGAGGAGCCACGAGTCCTCGGGACGCCCATCGTGCCAGCGACTTTGGCTCCATGTTTTATAGTGCTCAGATTCTTCCTGGGGATGCTTCTCTGATCGAGCCACACACGGATTATATTATGCGACAGATCCTGCTGGATATTCCGGCCGACACTGAAGCAGATACTCCTACTGCTGTGTCGGAGACCCTGCGTCGTCGTGTCACCACTTTGGCGCCTATTCTTTTTGAGCTCCTCATTCTGCGCATTTATCTCCGCTGTTCTGCCGTGGATGATCTGCAGATATATTGGCTGACTCGCAGTTTTGACAAGGACGAGCGCAAGAAACTTGTGGCAGATGATCCAATGTACCTTGCCAAGACTGGGTACATACATAGGTATATGACGTAACCTGAGCTCACCCTCCAGGCTGCCCAAGAACGCACCGACCAGCTGATACCACCGAAATGGTGCAAAATTGGGCATAGGGTTTCCAAGGCTGCCGCTGGCCATATCCCCGCAAACTTTATTTTTGCCAGGATCTTAAATGGCATGGGTGAGGAATATGTCTGGCATGATAATGCACCCACTGGGATCCCAGCTCAGGAGGACGCTCTTAACTTCCCGCCATCCAGCCCTCTTTCGCAGCCGCCGATTGAAGTATTATGAACGGATCAGCAACACTCGCCTGCCCCGGAATTGACCAGCAAAACACCCGAGACCTTGAAACGAAAATTCAACGGCTCTCTGGGACCTGGAGTCAAGTCGGGGACTCTTGGGTCGGGTGAAGTTGAAGCAGAAAGGCCTGCGAAGCTGAGGCACAGTGCGAGGAATCAGTCCAAGGCCTTGCGAAGGATAACCTAGTCATATTGATAGCTAAGGGTTGTCTTAATTCCATTTCTTGCAAGTTCTACATGCAGAGTTGAGCCGAACTTGCACAGGCAGGGAACGTACGGGCTAATTGGCAGTAATTGATGGCATCTGATGGCATAAGTTACTTTCCCTGATGGCGCTTGGCAGGCCAAGTTAAACTTGAGTACCTTTAAGTTCCGGTAAGTGAACTTAAGTAAACTTGACTCAAGTTCACTTGACATAAGTTCCACTTGGAAACAACAAAGCAGATGCATCCCAAATGAATTTAGCATGGCCTAGTGGACTTGGAGCCATAATAGTGATCCAACAAGCAAATTGGAACGATGAGCCTACCCACAACTATGGGGCACTAGTGGAGAGCCGATGCAGAGGAGAAGAGGAGGCATTGGGGAGGAAGGAAAAGAACAAAACTACGGGATCCTATGAATTGACTTTCATCACAAGTCATACATGTTGCTCATCATACTGAAGGAGTTATACCAACGTGCGTGCAATTTCCATGCAAGAGAGCCACATGTTCCTATGATGGGGGTGGATTTATCCCTGGGGATGCCCGAAATCCAATCCCGTCATGAAGCCACCTCGGGGAAGAATTTCCCACTCAAAGTGGACATGTGACCGAGGTGGTGCGAAAAGAAGGCAAGCACAAACTGCACTGAAATATATCTCATTGCCTTTTATGCAGACCTTCAGCTGCATGAGTATATCATAACCCACTGTGAAAGAACATTCATCACATCTGATTAATCAGTTAAGAAGTCACTGTCGCAGTTCCCGTGAGTTCTCCAGTTATCTACGGTTAACAATTTAACATAAGCTGAATGCCGGTAATAGACGAGTATGATACAAGATCTGGCTATTGAGAACCCTAAAGGAATATATAAATCATCCAAAGGCCTAAGGGGTGGCTGGGGGACTCTTTTCAGGTGTCCGTCCGTAGCCGTGGAGTGGAGTTTCAAATAAGTTAAGTGCGCAAGCGTGGGAAAAGTTAAGTTAAGTTCGGCGCAGCCAAGCCGAAGGGGCAAGTTAACTTACCAAGTTAGGAAATAAGTTTCTTTTTTCGGACTCAGCCACTGCAGGGTTGGCCAAGGTGCATGGTCTGCAATCAAATGGCAAGTAACTTTTCATCGGTTGAAGAGCTGTAGCATCACTCGGATAGTCATATGGTACACGTGGCAGAGGAGGCGGGGATGCCCGGCTGTCTTCCAGGATTTCGGTATGACCTGCGCCCTGACCGTATATGAATGCGCTGCCCGAATATAGGCTTCCCACAGCCAGTGGAGAGGTGCCGAGAGGTCGCGCATCGACCAGTTGGATGATAAACTGGTGGCATTGGCCGGCATAAGTCCTCTTGACGTTCCCAGGCTTTGACCACTGAGATCGCGCATCATTTTCGAGGCGCAAGAGCTTGGACACTGCAGTTTGAAGGGTTGCCTGGAATTGCTGCTCCCGCTCGGGCACACCATTTGACAACCGCTCCATTTATGGCGCCTCCTTCTAAAACCGAGTTGAACGGGAACTCATCGCAAGAGACCTGGAGCAAGAACACAATAAGCGGGCTGATTATACCTGAAAAAATAGTCACGAACGAGCCAATATGCAGGATCATGCTGTGCGCGATTGCAGCCACCAGACGCCCGGAATGCCGCCTTCTGTGCTTTGGTGCAGACACTGCTCCTCCGCTTGCTGGAGCCGAACGGGTCGTATGTCAAGACAGCGGCGTCGTTTGAAAGAAATCCGCTGGCACGAATCCCAGCGCAGATGTGTGGCATGTAGTCGCAGTAATATGTGATGATTGGAAGCGGGGAGGGACTATCTGTGGATGCCTTCCCATTTCCACCGCATAAGTTGCGACGGATAGCGGGTCGCTTTTCAAGCACTGTGGTCCGCAGAGTAACACTTTTTTTGACCAATGAATATTGCCTGTGAGGGGGTGGCCCCCCCAGGAGAGATTCAACTCCACCAGGACTTTCTTGGTGCCATTGCTAATATAAACCGGGGGCGGGGCATTTTGGGGAAGGAACTCGGCGGTGGCAACAAACGAGTTCGCAAGGTCTCCGAGCTTCAGTATGGCAGCCAGTTTCATTTGCGGCGGCGGAACAAGGGCGTTACTGGCAAATGATGCGGTAATGTTGGGCGGTTCCTGCGGGCTATTATCCTCGAAACACAGGCTCTGGTCCGTGAACGGGCATGGGGCATCAGGAGTAGGATCCCAGACGTCCATATTATTATCACGATCCGTGCTCAGGGGATCGCTGATCGGAGGATTTCCGGGAGTTGTGATGAGCGTCGCAGTGGAAAATCGGAGCCAATCGTTGAAGTTGAGGTACGGAATTTGGCCATTCACACAGTTCGTTCCATAGCAAAACTAATAAAACCTCGTCAGCCCCAGGATACGAACAAACAGGAGCAGGCTACTGACCGTGGTCCATGTTGCTATTTCTGCCCACCACACGAGAACATTGTCTCCCGAACTGAGGATCAGGAGTTGTCAGTTCAATCCAAGCGAGATAATCTCAGCCGATTTACATTGGCCAATTGTTGGTGTTCGTTGTTTGGATCGTATTATAGAAATAATTCACAAAGTCGGCTGAGACGGAGGATATCAGTGCCGTTCACTGCGCAGCCATTAACCTACTCCAAGTGACAGGGCATCCGCCTGGCGCAGTCGCACACGAGCCGACCATCGGTGCATATATCTGAAAAAGATCACAGATTTAATTTGTGAGTGAACGACGGACATTATCTGACCTTGTTATAATCCAAGCTATTCATATTAGTCAGAGAGACGCAGGTACCAGCACAACACGCCGCGTCCAACACAGCAGCAGACTACAAACATATCAGAAAAACCCGAGAGCGATAGAATTCAGGTACGCCAGCACATGTCGCAGCTGTAAAGCATTCTGGGGCAGACCAAAAGTTGTTGGACGCGACCTGGGAAATTAAGTAAGTGACGGAGACAACAATCCAGAAGTCGACGCACCTGGCCTGTGGCAACTTTGCTCATGCAAATTGCGACCAATGAGGCGCAGGCACTCTGCGGGGACGAGATACAAGTTCCATTGGTAGCAGAAACTCGTGGTGTGAGTTGCGCAGCCGTGAGAAACAGAAGGGAACTATAAGGCTTCATTGCGGAAGACTTGGGAAAAGAGATCATTTTCATTCTGCTTTTAAGAAAGCACTCAGCCTCGAGGAGGGCGAATCAATGTAGCCGCAAACGATGGAGTTTGCGGAGATCCGAGAATGAGCGCTGTCAATCATTCTACCAGAAAGAGGTATCAGAGCCGCTCAAAGGGCTCACATGAACGGGCAGTGCGCTTGCTGAAGCGCACAGGCGTGTTTGAATCGTTGTGGTCAGTGCGGTAACACCGAGGGGTTTCCTAGATAGGTTGTTTGTACATGTATGGCTGCACATCCACTCCTTTTCTCGCGCACCGCGGTGTGTTCGCGCTCGTCCGCGCATCTTCTCCATCTCAGCTAGCAGAGACTCCTGGGCAGTCTCCATCGTGGTGACAAGAGCGCGACCGTGCAACCCCACGGTTTTTCAAGCCGAGAAAAAAACGACCCTGGCAAACAATTTACACCTCACGGCGAGAGACCTCGCAATTCGACAACAACGCGTAATAGACTTAGCAGCACATCTAGAACAAGAACTAGCCCAGAACGCAGCCCGCGACGCGCGTGCAAACAGACGAACAAGGGACACGACACTCCCTGGTCTCTCCATCGGCACTACACCGACAATCTCTACACCGTCCTCTCTTAGCACATCCCCTACTTCCCCTACACCGCCGGCTCGTGTGACGACCCCTGACGAAGACATCATGGCTCGAGATGACCTCGACCTGTTCCGCGGGGACAACAAGGGCTACAAGCCCCATTACTGGCTCAAAAAACTGAAGGGCACGATGGCCCACGACGCGGTCGACGCCGCGCGTCTCTGGAAGTTCGAGAATGGACTAGCGTCCGGCGCCCCTGCGGAGGTGTGGTTCGAAGCCCTGCCCGCCGCGGAGAAGATGACGTGGGTGGAGTTGATGAAGGCCTTCAAGAAAAAGTGGCCGGTCCCGGTGGAGATGGCGGCGACGAAGGAGGAGCTGATAGATAGAATCAAGAGCACGATTCTGAGGGCAGAGGATCTGGGGAAGACGGTGGGACCCCCCGGGGACGAGATGACCGCGCACCAGAGATGGGTAGCGGATATGCGGCCGCTTGTGGAAGATATAGGCGACCCCACGATGTTACTCAGGCGGGATGTCCGTGAAACGCTCCCGCTCGAGGTACGTTCGCTGCTACCCGCACAAGGATTAACGACCTGGGACAAATTTTTTGCAGCGGTCGACGGGATCGAAGTCGTGTCCATACGCGACGAGCTGGAACGCAGCGCGAGGGCCACCGGAGCCAGGGACGCCAGGGCTGAGGAAGACGCTGCCCTCTGGACGCTGATCCCCGGATTCCAGGCGTACCTCGCGTCGACATCCGGCCCCCAGTACCAAGGATACCGCGCCACGCCAGCGCCTCGCGTGACGTACCCGTCCGTGCTTACGCCGCAACGCGCCCCAACGACCCCGCAGCAGCCCATGACGCAGCCCGCCGCCTATCGCCAGCCGCTCCTGTCCCCGTCGCAGCCGCCGGTCACGCCGCAGCGCGGGGCGCCGCCACACATGACACAGGCACAGATGCTCGCCTCTCCGGGCAACCCATTTGCGCCGGCGACGTACCAACACCCCACCCCCACGCGCTTCATGCAGCAGCTCATGCTCGCATCACCTGGGAGCCCGTCGAATGGCCGAGTCGGCGCACGCAACTCGCTAGGCGGTGATCCCGCCAAAGACCTAGCGATAGCGAAACGCGCAGCCGCCACCCCACGGACTTACCCGGCGACAGCGGCGGGTGTACAGCTGTACCAGACGGACATGTCCGCCTGGGACGTGACGTACGGCGCCTCGACCGCCAACGCACCCGACTACGCCATGTTCCCGCTCTCCCCCGGCACGCTGCCGGCGGGATCGAAGGAATGCTGGACCTGTGGGCTGATCCCGAATCCGCCGCACTTTGGCGCCGCCAAGTGCCGCGCGAGTGGGAGCAACACCGTACCTCAACGCGAGTACAACATGCGCGTGTTCATCGGGAACACGCTCTTCCTGCCGGGGGAGCGTACGCCGCGGTTCTCGTCGGTCGCTCAGATCGAGGCCGACACCTATAACCCGATGGGCGTGTACGACGTGCATCAGATGCTTTTCGAAGAACAAGAGGAGCCGGAGCAGGGAAATGGAGAGGGACCCGCCTAACCTTGGGTGGTGCGGTCCCTAGTCTTAAAACCCCATGTAACAGCCATAGCTACAGCGCTGCTTGGGACGCGGCTAGAGTACGCAGCAATGTATTGTCGTCAATGAATACAAAGGTGGTGCTCCGGTATACGACGTCCCTCCCCGCCTCCATATTTGCCACCCAATCCAATGGCGACCAACACACCGCGCCGTTCCTCCAGAGGATCCAGCTGCTCGGCCCCAACGGCGAGGTGGTGCGCGCCACGGCGCAGATGGACAGTGGCTCCTCCAAGAATTGCATCTCGAAGAAACAGTGGGATGCCTACGGGCATTGCTTGTCGGCGCTGGTGCCGAGCAAAACGCGCATCCGTGTCGCAAACGGAGCGCGGGTGGTACCACTGGGCGAGTGGTGGGGCGAAGTCCAGGTTGGGGGCGTACGGGTGTGGGAGTGGTTTGTCGTTTTCGACTGCCATGGCGCGTTCGATGTGATACTGGGGACACCCTGGTTACACACCGTGCGCGGCATCCACGACTACGGCTCGGATCGGATCCATATCCAGGCGGACGCGACGGAAGCGTCAATAGCGAACGATGCATGTGTCGAGGACGCGCAGGCAGAAGAGACGGAGCAGGAGACGCGCGAGCGGGTGTGGAAGGAGAATGAGGTGGCGAGGATAGCGAAGAAGACGGCCAAGGACCGAGATAGGAAGGAAGCACAGCTAATTCGACGAGCTGAACAACCTTTACCCTTCCCTGGAATAAGTCACTCACCCACTGAATGGATAGCGCCGACGATGAGAGCTCCACGCCCCTACCCCGAGACAAGACGGCCACGCGCGGAGCCAGAGATCGTGCCACACGCGGAGCCGGAGATCGAGACGCCAGCAGAGACAGCGGAGACAGATCCAGAGACCCAGCTGACGCGGGAGGCGGACCGCATTAACTTGCTGTGGGTGATGGAAGGACCGTGGGCCGAGACAAAATTCGCTGAGTACCTCCGAGTCGAGGAGACGCCGGATGCTGACACGGAGAGCGAGACAGTGCCACTGTGGGAAGCACGGAGCCCCGCACCGAGCACCGAAGAAGCCATGGCGACTCAGAAGGGAGCGACAGCAAGACGCCGCCGCGCAGAGAACCACCGCAGGTGGATGGAGGCCACGCAGGACGCGATACTCATCAACCAGATCGTGTCCTATTGGCAGCCCCTGGCCCCAGAAGACAGAGGCAACATCAAGACCCGGCGCAACGCGGAGACGAAGCGCCATGCGGAGATGTACTCGATGCGGAAGCAGACAAAGGCCCTCGGTGAGTTCTTGGGCATCAATCTCAAGGATAACTCAGCAGCACAGGTGCAGGCCCGGATCACGTCAGAAATCCGCATACGACGGTTGCAGGCCAAACTCGACGAGATGCGAGTGATGGCCTGCCCGGATGACGCGACCCTCGGGGACAACAAGATGCGCACCGGAGACACTGCGATCCACGCAATGGGGGACGTACGCACGGACGACTTCAAGATCAATCGCGGCACAAACACCACGGCGCGCGCAGTGGACCCATTCGGCGAAGCGCGGGTCGAAGAAATCCTGGCCAAGGTGCAAATCGGCGCGGATCTCACGGACGACCAACGAGCTACGGTCGTTGCCCTCATCCGCGAATACGCTGACGTGTTTGCGCTGTCAATGTCAGAGGTATTCTTCGTTGATTGGTGGACACACCACCTCAGCATCGACCCGGAGGCGACATTCCCAAAACGCATGACACAACGGCCACTCACCGAGAAGCAAAAAGACTGGTTCTACGAAATCTTGGACGAGATGGAAGAGTCCCATGTCATTCAGCGCGTCCCGGGCGAGTTTCTCAAATGCCTGAACAGCACTAACCTCGCGCCAAAGGAGGCTGGCCAGACAGGAATAACACGTACGGAGGTACTCCGTAAGGTCAACGCGGAGTGCATCTGGAATGGCCTGCCCCCGTTCTGGGAGGAGGCGATGGAACCGGGGGAGTCGAACGAGGCGCTACTGGAGGCCGTGGAGGGGGCGCCTGGCCCCACGCAGAAGAAAACCAAATGGCGGGTATGTCATGCATTCACGGCGGTTAACAAAGCTACGCAGATACCACCATTCCCGCACGGCGACTTGAAGTCCAAGCACGAGTTCGCGGTGGGCCACCGCTGGGCGAGCGTAATTGATTTCACGGCGAGGTACTACGCGGTACCACTAGACGACGAGTCGGTGCCATACACGGCATTCTTCGTCGAGGGCCAGGGGTATTTCGTGTACCTGCGGATGCCCTTCGGGCTGACGGGCGCACCCTTGACTTTCTGCGAGATGGTAGCCGTCGCCCTTGATGACATGATTGGGCGCGAACTAGTCGCATGGATGGACGACATTTGCATGCCGGGGGACGTCTTCGAGACGAAAATGCGGAATCTAGCTAAGTTCTTTCAGCGTTGTCGCGATCGCAAGCTCTCACTTGCACCCACCAAGACAAAGCTGTTCTTCACAGAGGTCCTATTCGCAGGCGCCGTGGTCGGTCCTAACGGCTTGAAACCCAATCTCGACAAAGTCGGCGCGCTCGTGAACTGGCCGGTGCCCGAGACCGTGTCGGATTTGATGGGCTTCCTGGGTCTAACGAATTTCTTCCGGAGGCTCATCGCCAACTACGCACGTATCGCGGCCCCGCTGACTGACCTTACCAGGAATGTAGAAGTCAAAGCGCCCAGCGCCAACTGGCGAGCACGTAAAGGGGCATACAAACGCGCTCTGAAAACGACGTCCATCAAGAACAAATGGGGCGCCCCGCAGGAGAAGGCCTTTGTGACGCTGAAATGCTTACTTTCACAGGAACCGCTATTGAAAGCGCCCCAGTACGATGGCCGTCTCCGCGGATGGCTCCACAGGCTTCGCAGGCTTCGCAGGCTTCGCAGGCTTCGCAGGCTTCGCAGGCTTCGCAGGCTTCGCAGGCTTCGCAGGCTTCGCAGGCTTCGCAGGCTTCGCAGGCTTCGCAGGCTTCGCAGGCTTCGCAGGCTTCGCAGGCTTCGCAGGCTTCGCAGGCTTCGCAGGCTTCGCAGGCTTCGCAGGCTTCGCAGGCTTCGCAGGCTTCGCAGGCTTCGCAGGCTTCGCAGGCTTCGCAGGCTTCGCAGGCTTCGCAGGCTTCGCAGGCTTCGCAGGCTTCGCAGGCTTCGCAGGCTTCGCAGGCTTCGCAGGCTTCGCAGGCTTCGCAGGCTTCGCAGGCTTCGCAGGCTTCGCAGGCTTCGCAGGCTTCGCAGGCTTCGCAGGCTTCGCAGGCTTCGCAGGCTTCGCAGGCTTCGCAGGCTTCGCAGGCTTCGCAGGCTTCGCAGGCTTCGCAGGCTTCGCAGGCTTCGCAGGCTTCGCAGGCTTCGCAGGCTTCGCAGGCTTCGCAGGCTTCGCAGGCTTCGCAGGCTTCGCAGGCTTCGCAGGCTTCGCAGGCTTCGCAGGCTTCGCAGTTCCCACATATTGGGAAGGACGGCAAGGAGGTCCTGCAATGGCACCCTATCGCATACTGCTCAAAACGCACATCCACGAGTGAAGCTAAGTACAAACCGTTCTTGCTTGAATTTGCGGCTCTGAAGTACAGCCTGGACGAATTCGAGGCGTACACATACGGCTCCGCCATCGAAATCGAAACAGCCTGTCAAGCTCTGTGGGACTGCTTACTGAAGGAGCGCATGAGTACGCACCACAGCAGATGGAAGGAGTCCATCCTCGCCCGCAATATCGTCGACATCCGGCATCGACCAGGCGTAGAGAACCCAGTCGCTGATGGCCTCAGCCGGATGTGGACAGAGCGAAAGCGGACACCGGCGGACGGCTCCAACTGGTCCGTGCTCGTGGACTGGGATGCCACGACAGGAATCCGGCGGGACTTGTTCGCGATGAACACGGAGAACGCTGAGTCACCCAGAGAGGATATCCGCGACCCATTACAAGTCGAATTCGCTGACGATATATTCTTTGGCCCCATCGTGGACCAGCTTTTAGGGCGCTCGACGGGGGCCACGATCTCAGAACGACACCGTGCCATCCACCGCGCGGCGGGCTTCATGATCGCGGAGGGCAAGCTGTGGCGCGTCGCGGACGCGGCATCCAGACGTGTAGCACGGACACGATGTGTTCCGACGTCGAAGGGGTTCGAGATCGCGATGATGACGCACGCGAAGAACGGCCACCTCGGCGTGGAGAGCACGAAGCTCAAGATCTCAGATGAGTACTTTTGGCCTGGAATGGACACTGACTGCCGCCAAGTAGTGCTGGAGTGCCCGAAGTGCAAGAGTTTCGGGCCGACCACGCTGAACTCCCTGCTGCAGACGATACGCTGGACACGCCCCTTTTCCCTGGTCTCTGGCGACTACCTTTCGCTACCAGTCGGGAAAGGCAGCTTCAAGAACGTCGGGTTATATGTCGACGTGTTTTCACATTTTGTCTGGGCCTCCAAACTGAAAGTCGCAGGTAGCGCCACGACTACGATTGATACGTTGAACTTCATCTTCCAGAATTATGCGATACCGGATACGTTCATGGCGGACGGGGGTAAGCATTTCATTAACAAAAGGGTTGACGCATTCTGTAGTACGAACGGAGTCAAGCACATCACCACGGCGTCATACTCGCCGTGGGTGAACGGGCTGATAGAGGGGAGCAACAAGATACTCCTGAGCATACTCAAGCGCCTCTGCGCCCCGGACCACGACACGGACGAGGGCGACACGAAGCCAGAAGACATACCTTCGAATTGGCCGGAACACCTCGACGAGGCAATCCAGCAAATGAATGACCGCGTCCTCATTCACCTCAACACAATGCCCCGGGAGCTGCTATTCGGATGCACCTTCCGACCAGAAGACAGTGCGGACGCGCCTCGACCGAGCGCAACACATACGAGCGATATGGACGTCCACTTCGCTCTCGCGGACGGCCTGAGATGGAATGCTCACCTCGCATCCCTTCGACAAGCCGAGAAACAAAAAGCCAGCTTCGACAATAACGCCAAGATCGTCGAATTCAAGATTGGCGACCTCGTACAGTGGTACGATTCCCCAGCCGACGGAAACCACCGGTCCATTAACAAGCTCGCGCCGAGGTGGTCGGCGCCGGTACAGATATACGCTCGTTTTCTTAACTCTTTTTCTCTTTGTGATCTCAATGGTATCCCTATCCCCAACTCACTACATATTCATTCTCGTAGATTACGCCACTACATCCCACTCCGCGGGACAGCGCTCGACCTCCGACACCCACGGGACGCAGAAGATTCGGCCCCATCTGCGGCGGACCTCGAGATAGCCGAAGCGGAGGAACGGATGGCGGACATCCTGTCTATGGTGCTCACGCCGGGGCACACCCTCTAAAACTTGCTGGCCTGAGCAGTGAGCGACCAGCGGGCGAATAGAGCGGCATACCTGCTCGACTCACGCGTGGTGGTTTGATTGGGAGCGCCCACTAGAGGAGTGGGGGACAGTGGAGGCGGGATGATGTCTGGGGCGGACATCACTTGGTGGGGGGCACCTGTGGTCAGTGCGGTAACACCGAGGGGTTTCCTAGATAGGTTGTTTGTACATGTATGGCTGCACATCCACTCCTTTTCTCGCGCACCGCGGTGTGTTCGCGCTCGTCCGCGCATCTTCTCCATCTCAGCTAGCAGAGACTCCTGGGCAGTCTCCATCGTTCAAGAAGCATCCACAGTGAACGGACTCGGAACGATCGGTCGAGAACGGTAAAGGATAAGTCGGTGGATTTGCGAGCTAAAGACAATGTGCTTGGAAATCTTCAAGATGCACCTGTGGCCGACGGACTGAGAATGATCGGTCGAAAACGGGGTAGTAAGGGATCTGTACATTCGATGGATATGATTGACAACGGCCAGTAACGCTGATCAACTTGGCAGAAGCATCAAGTGAGCCACATTTTCATGACTGCGCTTGCATGTAATATGTATGTATGGGCGCTCTGATCCCAAATTTAGACCGAAATTTGGTAGCAATTCGTCCTGCGGCAATGCAACATCAAGTGCAACATCAGTAATATCATCATTTTCGTTTGCTGTCGTACCAGGAATTGCTTGGTATACCAGGCACCATGGTTGAAATGACCATTCAGCCTGGAATCCTGTGGCCGCCACCGTCCGCAGTGCTGGTCATCGTCCACCCCGTCGGCGAACGGTGGAGAGGGCCCGGCGGTCTGCAGCGGAAAACCAGCTATAGAATAGATGTGGTAGGACAAAAGGGATAATGATGACTAATCTACTGATCGGGCCGGAGGAGGCGCCCGCGGCGTCTCCAGTCTCCCCCACCAAACGACGTCCGACCCCGGACGTCTACAACTCGGGGGTATATGAAAAAAAATAAAAATAAAAATAAAAATAAAAATTCGAAGGAAAAGTTAACCAAAGATGGCGAAAGAAAAAGCGGAGTAAGTAAAGTCGTGAATAAAGGGAAAGAGTGCGTAGCGAGAGTGAGCATAGAGAGAGAGGAGCATATATCAGAGGCATAAATGGAGGGAATGAGGATAAAAGGATGAAGGAGCTAGTGGTACTCAAGAGGAAACTCAAAGGAGCTAAGGAGCACCACCCCGGCCCCCTCCAAACAGCGGCGCGTGACCTCACGCAAATCTCAGCCCTTGCCTTTCTTGGCAATTCGGCGGAGCACATTCCGTCTGTGCTCGGCGGATGGGGACGCGGCCGGTGCGGTAACAGCGAGAGGTATGTCGGGGGGTATGGGAGGTGACATGGGGCTGACCACTGTGGGAGGGCTGCGGCTGCGTGCTCAGACGGTGCTTTTGGGAGGTGGGGATATGGCGACAGCGGTGCCCGCGATGTTGGGGGGTATGGCCTTGCACTGAACAGTGTCGGGGACAGGGGCGGATATTGAAGGTGTCGACATGTCGGCTGGTAGCAGAAGATGGGGCAGAGCCTCGTGCTTGAAATCCAGGCAAGAGCGCGCACGGCGGGGTGGGGCACGTCGGGTCTTTCCTTTGGGTCGTGCCGAGGCGCTCCTCTGGACTACGCGTGGCTGAGAGCGAATGGTGCGTTGGCTGGAGGTCGAGGGTCGTGCAAGCATGCGAATGGGGTGTTTGCATGCAGTGGGAGGCGGTCGTGCATGCAGTAATGGAGACGGGCTCGCCTGCAACGAGAGGATGTTGATGGTCTGGTGGGTGTCCTCGACGAAGTTAGCCTCGACGTTGTACGCAGTGGGAAGGTCGACAGGGCATGGTGGGTGCTCGAAAAACTCGGTGGAAGCGGGGGTAGCAGCAGCTTCGGGGATTGGGGCTCCCGTGAAGTTGGCAGGTTCGTCGTCGGGGGGGATGACTGACTCCAGTTGCCCCTCGAGGTCAACCTCGTCACCAGCGAGCTCTGGGTCATCGGTGGTGTACCCATGGTCAGGGTGCCAATAATCCCCGCGCTCCTCGTCCCAAATCCAGCCTGCAGCCTGCACGCGCTCATCCGCGAGCTGGTCTGCACACAACTCTGCAAGAGTCTGCGCATACTGTGCCCGCTCATCGTCAGGGACGTGACCCTGCTGGAGCGCATACTGCATCGCATCCAGGTGGTCCCGCATACTGCATCACATCCAGGTGGTCCGCCATCCACGGTACATGGGGAGGAGTGGGGCTCAGCGCCTCTGCGTCCGTGAGCTGAGAGGGGGACTCGGGGGCTGCGTCTGCGACAATGCGCTCCCTCCAGGCGTACATCTCACTCTCCCATGTAGCGACACATTCGCCAGAAGGTGGGCCACGCACCCATTTGTCCGCCCAAGCAACGGCATCTGGGCAATAGATGCCCTCGAGGACATCTGCGAAAGCGCACGGGGCCTCTACATGCGCGGTGTACGCGAATGCGTCCTCAACAGGGCTCTGCTCATCCTCCAGCAGGTCCTCGTCGCCTCCCTGAACAAGGTAGTCGGCCTCATACCTGGGTCCATCGCAGTCCGTGCGCATCGCACCCACATCTCCATCCTCTTCGACGTAATATCCCTCCTCGTGGTACGCGGGTATGTCGGCATCCAAACCGTGGCCGTCGTCCTTGTAAATTTCGTCCATCGGCGCGTCGGCGTAGTCCTGGTTGTCGTAGGACACGTCATCGTCGTATGGGGGCTCGGGGTCGTAATACTCTGGTTCTGGGTCATAGGAGGGCTCGGGATCGTAGTAGGTGGGTTCCGGGGGGTCGTAGTCGGCAGGGCCGTAGTCGTAATAGTCATAGTAGCTCGCCATGGCGAGATTCTTGCGTCGGAAGTCGCACGGTGAAAATTTTGTGCTCGTGCCGTAAGCACGGTGTCTCGTCGCCAAGAGAAGTCGACGGTGGGTCCGGGGTGTGGAGGAAGAGCGAATCACACTCTCATCACCAAAATGGAGAGGGCCCAGCGGTCTGCAGCGGAAAACCAGCTATAGAATAGATGTGGTAGGACAAAAGGGATAAATGATGACTAATCTACTGATCAGGCCGGAGGAGGCGCCTGCGGCGTCTCCAGCGTTAAGGTAGGAAAAGGTAACGTCGGGTCTTGGTGTGGATAGGCGAACTGTACTCGTGGCATTGTTGCTTCTCTGTCTTCTTGTGATCTTCATAATCAATCCATCTGTCGGCTAGTGCTAGTGTAAGGTACTGACAGATTAATCAATTGCGGGTCCTCAATAATCATACTGACTGTTAAGGGTAAAAATAAAAAGTCCAGATAAAAAGGGTAAGTGGAATTGAAAATCAAGTATTGACAATTGAATTTCCCCTTGCAGTGGGCTCCAATGATGTCAAGTGTATTTTTGGTAATATGTGAGGTGCACCGGAAGTGACTTTATTTGGGTGTTTCTCGCAAGATCAATTTTCAATGTCAAGAGTAAGATTCCTGAGAGTTACCGAGTAAACGGAGGAACTCAGAAAGGGGGTACAGAAAGATGGGTAAAGGAAAAGGGTAAATTCAGTCAACAAAGGGCAAGCTTCCTGATTAGGAGACTTGCGGTAGTGCAACCGAATTAGGTAGTATGTGTGTGAGGTGAGGGGAATGAATATAAACTAAGCAAATGTATGCAAAGTAAATATTCTAAATGTAGTGTGCGTAGGGGAAGCTCACAAGCAGATTATACTGTACCCATGTGTATGTGTGAAACGGATTTTGGACTGTGACTGAAACTGTAGAAGTGAAATGTGAAATGGTATGGCCGTTATGCGTGACATGGTGCAGCTCTTGAAACACTCGTTGTTCTTGAGAGCAGGGATGATACCCAAATGCTGACTAGAAATTTTCAGCCTCCTTTCTTCCAAAGGAAACAGAGTTAAAATGGGCCGCACTGTGTCATATTGATTACCTCAACCCAAGATTGAGTCGGAAAATGGCCCTGAAATGTGTATATCCAGTACGCCATTGAAATCAGAGCACTAAGAATGGCTGGGGAAAAAAATTATGCAATTTAACGCAGAAAATTCATATTTTCAGTGTTTTTTGAACGTCACACTTGAAACAAGGGCCCCATTATGTGTTACGTTTCACACATACACATGGGTACAGTACGTAAATTGGCAAATGAGCTAGAATGTGAACGTGCATGGGGTAATGTACGAGCAGATTATACGTGAATCGGCAAGTAGGCTTGGAACATAAAGCGTGCGTGAACGTGCATAGGGGTAGCGTACAAGCGGATTGTTCGTGAATCGGCAAGTAAGCTTGGAACGTGAACGTGTGTAGGGGTGAATACAACTGAGACTTCGTGTTTCAGAGGTATTCGAGTTGTGCGTTGGAGAGGGCCTGAAGCCTCTCGGGGTCGGAGATGAGCCAACGGGGCTCACAGCAGGAGGGTGGAAGCAGAGGAAAACCCAATGTATGACTAAGCTGCAACATGTGAACCTAATACAGCCAAACTACTGAAATGCTGCCGCACCGACCACAGCGTGTGTAGGGGTGTCAGCCAAGAAGATCTTAGCAGACGAGAGCGTAGTATAGAGTTGTGGTTTCAGCAAAGGGGTGTTATGATTATTTGTGTACATAATACAAGCTTTTATATTTTCTACCTAAATGAGTCATTTGAAGTCAGAGCTCCGTCTGACTCAAGTTATCTAATTTTACAATGCTGTGCTAATCTGATGCATCAATGCTGAGTCACAGACTTTATCTCTTATCTAATCTTTTCTGGGAAACTCTGACTGCAAATTGATTTCCTAATTTGACTCAAACACTTTGGAGGCATGACACCACTTGAATGCGAGCTCACACATGACAAAAAATGGCTGGCAATTGGTGCCTGGTATTCTGATTTTCTTTTTTTCCCGTCTCACATCTGGAAAACAGTATTTCTGTGATAGATGTGGTCCCCATGTGGTAGAGTGGCAGTGTCTTGGTAGAGCCCAACAGAGCCGTCGTCACTCGGTAGAACATCCATAGAGCCTGCCATCTCCATAGACATTTGCTGTCTTCCCAGCTGCCTCAGTCTTATCTCGTCCTGTGGTAGACCTCACTCCCACCTATCTTTCTCCGTGGATACCAGGTGCCAGTGTCAATGCTCAGGAACTGCCTTCGAGTCAATATCATTCAAATAGCAGACTTCATCAAAATCTTCATGTCATTTCTTTCTTCCCCCCCACAACTGCTTCGTCCTCAATGCTGCTCTCCAGTCAAAGTACCCTTCTCCCTGGTTCAGGTTTTCTAACCCCGCAGGCTCTGTCGATCCCTATCAAGAGTCAAGACCTTATGCTCTCTTCTTCAAATTTCCTCGTGGCTTTCTTCTTGGTTTCTTCAAGGCTTCAAGAAAACACATAATCAAGACAAACTTTAAGGCATTCCCCTTCAAATTCAGTCCCTCCGAAGTCAAGTTCTGTGTGCATGCATGCACCGCAATATTTTCTTGATGGGTTTTCCTTCTTTCTCCACGTCAAGCTTTGGTGATCCAGGTGATCCTTCCCAATACTTACCGTCTTATGTATATCGTAGAATCATGCAATAAGTTTTCATTTCATGTACCCCTGGTGGCCAATTGAGCACAGAACAAACCTGAATAAGCAGCGCAACAACTGAGCGACAATGCATCAATCAAGCATCCACGTGAATTATCGCCAGCTCTGAGTCTATGGGCTCTACGTGAGCTCTACAGCGAGGCTACGGTAGAGAACGGTCCTACAGTAGAGCCCCCATAGAAGGGGGGGTGCCTATGGCTCTATGGCTCTACTGGTGCATATCACGAGCTATCTAGCCACTGGGTATTTTCCAGATGCAATGCCTGCCTATGTTGGAATGGTTATTCGTACAAATCCACGCAAGTGGGGTTACAGTCTAATCAACTCTCCATGCATTGCAAAGCTCATTGATCATTATTTCTCCATGAATTATCTAGCTCCACATGCATTCCAGACCTGATGGCCTGCACGTCCAATTCCGGGGGGAGTTCAAAATGCCCGTTCGACTTGGGTTCAGGTTCTGATTTGGAATGAGACATCTTATTCTTTTTCCTATACAAGTGACACTGGCTTAATCGCGAGTCCCAGTATGCATTAATAATCCAAGATTAACCGAAGTCAGAGTACCTTCCATGCCAGATGGTCTATGGGAGACAGAACTTGTGGTACAGCGTTCGTTTTTTTTGGTTCTTCACCCGGCTGCCAGTGCTGGGATGCATCTGTGCCCAGAGACTGCCAACCGGTACTTCAGACCTGAAGGCGCATTGTGCACAACACGTGATGAGAGTGATTTCGATCTTTGTAGGACATCAAGGGATATAATTCCAAGTTATAGATAGGTTTTCTCATCAAAGTGTTCGCAATTTTGGTGGGCACCTGAAGTTGTGTAGGCCTCCTTCCAGGTCAAGATACTGTATTTGAAGACCCAGGAAACCACAATGTAGCCAGTAACAACTATACTAATTTGAAATAGACAGTTCCTCCTGTTAAATCCAGTACTCTAGTGAATCTCTTCGGTAGAACTGCCACCAAAAGAGACCGAGGGAGGGTTGACAAATGTTGATGACACATATTGACTGGCCAATCAGATCACGAATAAACATCGTCACAATGTAAAACATTTATTGTGAGCTTGATACTTCATATAATTTCGAATTGAGGATATCCAATAGCAGCTGGAAGCAGCCCCCTCCTATATGAGTTGACAGAACTCTTGTATCTACCCTCTAAAAAAAAAAATCTCGGGTGCACAAAAGAGTGCCAAATTCAACCAAGTTTTAATATTGAATCCTATATACTTGACTTTAATATCTGCTTCAACTTGCCTACAGAAATCCCAACTACTCTTGGTTGTTCAATAAGGCTACAGGGCCCCTCTCAAATGTATTTCAATGGCAGTTCATGTTTATTGACTGTGCTACAAGGTCAATTAGAACCTAGAAACATCGAAATTTGACATATGGTGCTCATGAAGGTCTAATTATTCCTACCAATGCATGTAGACTGTGTGGGTATATTAATACAACTAGATTCCATGGTTTGTTCCCCCCAAATCCAGTGAAAGAAGCTCACAACACTCAAATCCAGAAATAATGGAGCCCTCCTTCAGGCTCTCATACACACACAATTAAAAAATCGAACACAAACTGTACCATTAAATGTACAACCAATTAAAATATAGAGCTGAAAGGCAATTATGAGAACCTATAAATAGCAAAGCTCATCTCATAGAGTGCAATAATATCCCAGATACTTTCTGACAGAGTTTGAACCTCAAACTGGTGAGTGTATTAGAATATGCAGGTGTCTCAATGCACCACTCTGATGTGGGAGAAGTTCCCAGTTTTTTCTCTTGAACTTTTAAAAAAGCTTGTTAGCTCTGATGCTTGAACATCCTAAGAACTGGAGCCCTCTGAAAGGCTCCTGGTGTGCAATAAAGTCTTGCAGAAGTTCTGCAGCAGCTGTCAGGCAGGTCTGAGGGTTGGGTCTAAATGAGGATTGGGGAGCACAATATTTTACAGTTGAGTTTCAAAGACATATAATTGGAACATTTGGTTCAGCAGAGGGCACCGAGAAAATATTACAACACTGTACTTTGGTGTCAATCCACTCTATGATGGCATGAACATTACTGACAACTGAGATTTACATCACTGTTGTTGTTGCAGTCAATGCAGTCAGCATTTGGGTGGAAGATTTGGTCTGTAGAGGGCTCCGAGGAGGATCTATGACTGTTTTGTTTTTGAATCCAGCAGCCAGAAAATACTGCTTGGGGTGCCTTTCAGAGCAATTCAGCACTTAAGAATATTTATCATTGAGTTTTGGAGCTTTCTGGAAGCCAAGCTTGACCAAAGGTGGGCACCAAAAGACGCACTGTTGAATCTCATTTCACACATAGTCACTTGCAAATCATAAAATTTGACATGTAGACATGGGTATATAAGACTCTACTCCTATGTGATGCACAAAATGGGTGGTTTATACAAAATGAAGCAAAAAACAGAGGCCACCATGCAAGCCACCATGCAGGTCTATTTGGAAGCTAATGGTGTTCAAGGAGGACCAAAATTTACCAAAGACACAATGGTCATTGCATCTGAAACTTGCTTGCTTGGGAGTGCTGGAATATGGCAGAATGGACCCAAGGTTTGCCCCTAGGAGGCTACGAACATTTGCTGCCAAAAGCAGAAAGCTTCTATATTAGTAATATTACTCAAGGCACTGCGGAGCCTGGGACCTCTTAGGTAGGTTTCGGTACTACAAAAAAACCCCCTAAGAGGGGGTTTACGTAATGAAATAGGTGTCTCCTTAGGTGTTCCAGCCGATGCTCGTTGAGCCCCGGATTAATTCGCAAGTGGTTGTTCACTGCAGCTCCCAGTCATCTTTCTCTGCCATCGATCGAGGATTCTCAAACACGTACTGTATGGACCTCGGGATTGCCAGAGTATACCTCCAGAATCACGATTCTGATGCAGTTGCTCCTCTGGAGGCAAAAGCGATTATGAACGATTCTGAAGGTGATTCTCAAGCGGATGGATGTCGAGGAGGTGAAAGCGGGTTCGAATTCATGAATTCTGTCGAGTCACCAACGAAACAAGTCATCATTCATTGGCCATAGGAGGTTAAACTTTCCTGTAGTTCTCTGCAATATTGTCAGCCCTCGATCTTCGATGGTCTTTCCATTGAGGTCAATTGATTGTGGCCGCTTATTAGAGCAAAATAACCAATAAGCACACAAGTGCGAATTTGACGAGCAGCTGCCAGCGCCTCTGCCTTCACCCCACAAGTATAGTTAGGATACAGTGCAGTACTTTACTCCTGCAACGCGAGCAGGGGTGTCTTCTCAGATGCATTTCTTGGACCCTCTGTCATCTGGGCATCATTGTAGACACCTCGCTCTGCAGCATCACATGTTGGGCTTGCATTCTGCATCTCGACATCGCCAGGTTCACCTTTTTCAGTAGATGCCCACGGATTGTCGCCCAGATCCACCAGACGCTCCCGGATGAGAGTGACAATACCAGGGAACCGATGGTGAAGAATGGTCCACGGCGTGTATGTGGGCTTCCTAAGCGCACAGCCTCCGAGGAAATCAAACTGCTGATTGCAAAGTCTGCCCTCCGAAGTGTAAATGGTTGCAGCATGGAGGACGGCGGAGACCACAAGCGGAATGAGCAAGCAGATGACTGGGACGGGGGTGTCGAGAGTCATCTCCTTATTATCGTAGATGTAATAGATGATATTGCCTGTAACTGTCAGTGTCAGTAAGATCTCACCGAGATGTCAATGCTGTTCGAATTGCTCACCACCGATCTCGATTGTGCTTATCGCCAAATCAATTATAGCGAGACAGTTGCCCAGCCATCTGAACAGACTGTAACCCATGAAGCCAACGTCAAAAATATATACATAGTTGCACACTATTACTTACACGGCAAGGTGGTGTACTGGTATGAAGAGGCAAAAAAACATCGAGAGCCATAGTGGGACTGAGCTTTCGTTATGGCGCCAGAGTACACGGTTGTATGCATGGAGTGCGGTGGACGCGATAGCTGCGAGCAGGAGGAAGCGCAGATTGTAAACTCTTGCATAAGGATTGAAAACGATGGTTGATAGGATCATGTCTGAAGCAGCGATTCAGCCCCCAGCTTGCCCCCAGCCTAATCTCAGCTCCAGATCTTTACGGGGTTCGGCGGACTCTGAAATTTGGGGCACATCAATCAAGAAATCCAAGCAGCCATCACCCCATAAAGATCTGGTGCAGTTTACCCGTGGCACATGCGATTGCTCAGATCAGTCATGAATGTAACATATCATATCATAACACGTCGTAACACTTTGTAACAAGCCTGATTGTGAGTGCGTTCCAAGCATGTACTTTATTGATGGATGAAGACTTCGAATTCCTCTTTGTTGACGAGCCCCATATCGAGCCAGATGACTCTCAGAATCATCTCAGCAACGAGGAGGACAGCCCCCTGATCCCAGATGATGATGCGGATCTGCAGCAGCCCATTCATCGGTCAAACTTGCGGTACTTACGGGACAAAATTGCGCCTAGGGATTTACGGAAAAAGGTCCTAAATGTCCTCGCTGCTATGAAGACGGAAGGGATCAACCTTCCAATATTTTTAGATGCTCTGTGCTGGGGGGACGAAGCGTGCATCAGCGACAGGACGATACAGTATGCAAGAACAGCACTGATGACGAGTGAAGAACTGCCTGGGATCTTGGACCGTTGCTATCGCCCTCCGCGGCCATCTGGAGAGCTGCCACAAGCAGCGCGACAGCCTCTTCTCGATTTTGCAGTGAAGACTGTCTCTAATGCCATAGATCGAGAGATGATGGTCTCTGCATTCCTGTTTCTGTCGCCGCCAGAGGATCTCTCGGAGGAACACCTCACTGCCTTGGATTTCCACGAGTTGAAGGGTCAACTGCAGGAGTTATTACCTATCCTCTGGCAAATCCTGCGCTGTGCCGCATATACTCCCCAGCAGGAGGCAAGAAATAAGCATAAAAATCCGGACATGGTACGCAAATCTATTCAATTAATTATACACATAGGGGCTCAATTTATCGAAGGTTGTACTCCACATGATTTTGCAAGCCCAATATACGAGATCCAACCGGCGTGGGCGAGTCACAAAGCTCTGGTCCATCTACCTCAAGGCATGTGGCCTTTCGGCTCGTGCCTTCGATGCACTGCATGTCCTCGGTATCCTCATGAGCCATAAATGGACAGCCAACGTGATAGGCACTCTCTCCGACCGTGCCATGAAGATGGTCCAGAGGCTCATTCATATATTCCCTTGGATCATCTCCCACGACAATCTGAATGTTGCCCTCTGCGTATTTTCCCAGCGACTCAACAATCAAAGCCACTTTGTCAGTGGGTGTGCATATACGGTCTGGATTCTTCCTATGTGCGCAGCACTCCCCCTCGACATGAATCGCATTCTCCAGACCTTCCGAGCAGAGAACTGTTTGGAGCCCTTCGACTTTGCGGACATTCTTTACGGGGATGGAATAGCAGATGATTGGATGCAGGCCTTCGACGAGCATTATGTTTTGCGCTTGCTTCTCGACAGCCCGGACTTCGCAGATTATCCTAATCGCGCCGACCCCATTTTCGCTGCCCCGCCTCCTGTAAATCAGCTGGAAGGTGGCCCGGAGAATGCAGTGCAGGGATGTATACTTGAAACGAGTACTTACGAGGAGCAGAGCTATGAAGGCACACTCAACATGATGGGTGATGCTTTCAGGCAGCTCGTGCTCGATACGAAGGACGAGCAGATGCGCACTGCCATCGAACAGATTATCGCATGGCTGGGCGACCAGCTCACCGTTGACAGGTTGCGTGAATTATGGAAGTTCTGCCACGAGGACCACAATGCCTATGACCATCTTGACTTTATGGTACCAATTTTGGTGATGTTGGTCGCATGGAAGACCTGATTCCTTTGTTGCTGTTCCACTTTGCAGGTGGCGGAAATTCCAAGTACACCATCGAGATGCTTGAATTGATCCAGGGATTGCGTCGCGAGTGGCCGGATGCCCTCAAGTAAGTTGATTTCTTGCCCGCACTCTATTATTTAACCTGACATCGTGTTCAGAAAGTACATCAAAGAGTTCTGCTGGCTGATGAGCAGAACTGGTGTTGTGAACAATTGGTTGCCGTATGACCTTGGACAGGAAGCAAATATTGCTGATATCAAGGTAGATTTGGTTACTTCCTCATCCCGCTTCTAAAAACCGTCAATTCACAGGTGAATTATTGAGCCATGGGCCCGGGAGCAACCATGGAACATATGGGGAAAGTGTCACCCGCCATTCCTGCAATGCGGAAAGTTCAACAGCACATGGAGCAGCAGTTCAAAACCACGGCCCGCGGCACTCGCCATGGTGTACCCGACAAGGAGAAGGATGTCGCAAAGCTGACAGCCCATTATATGGCGTCTAAAATCCACACCACTGTTCCTGGTCGGCAGTTGCATCAGGAAACACCTCCTTTCCTAATATGGCCGGATTGCCTGGAAATTCGGGGCAATTCTGCCCAATTATCGCACTTGGGTTCATTAGTTAGTTTTGGACCTTGCTAATAAGTTAGGGACAATTGGGCCAAATTTACCTTGCCTTTCCTAACCTTATCGATGTGTTGGGGGCATATTATTCGCTCACTTTTACTTGATATGAGCTCAAACCATCATATTGCACACGTGTCTACGACATGTATGTACAACTAGCTACTATGTATATAGTGACCACAATGATCCCACTCTGTTGCCCTCGTCATACCGATGGATCTTTAGCGCCAACAACTGTAGCCAATGTCAGCTTCATCATCACATGGTGCGGTGTAATGTCTGAACGCCAGGGACGATGACAGAAAGTGGGTGGCAATACATACAGGCACGAGACAGCTTCTGGCGCACGGGAGGATGTGTTAAACTGTAGGAATGGGTCAGCGAGAACGGCATACGAGCAGAGGGGAACATACCTCGTAACATTCGAAAGTGGGCAGTCGGTGTCGAGGTCTGCGTAGAGGAATCTACGAACGCGGTGATGGGGGGCGGTGATGGGGGGCCGGGGTCCGGGGAAGGTGTAGGATGCGGGCTGGGAGTCGATGACGGTTAATAAAGGAACGGGGAGGAAGACGAGCTTGTCGGGCGTGGGGGTGCACATACCAGATCTGTAAGCAGGACAGGTAGGAATAGGGGCCGCCTGTCTGCGTCACGATGATCTCATGCCCGTGCCAAATGAGGTACGCATCGGTAGCCACGCGGGGAGCGTCACGTTTGCTGCGGCATCGTCCGGCACGACTCTGGGAGAGTTCGTTAGTTAAGGTGCAGAGCGGAGGAGGAAGTGAGGGGAAGCACCGAGACACTTGTGGAATCAGGTGCCGTCGTTGTCTCCCGGGGTGCACCCGACCTGCGCGATCTTAAACCGCTTGGCTTTGAGGTCGTGCAGTCGGACGACAATGACGAGTGGCCTGGTTTTGGATAAGCCGTGAGTTGCCGGTGCCCACGGCTAAGTTTCGTGGCCATGTCGCCTGTTGCTGAGATGGACGTTGAGTGATCTGCACGACGGGGTTACACAGAGCAGCAGAGTGAAGGGAAAATAACATACTCAAGTATTTAGGTCACCAGGCGGAAGGAAAGTAACATTTCAGTAAAGAAACAAGCAGACAAGAAGCAAAACTTACATCCCGTACGATTTAACTTTACAGACCGTGCATCAGGTCGGATCTCGGCTCCAGGGCACGAGACATGTGGGTGAATGCATGCTACATAGAAATATGTTCAGTCTTGGGTAGAGGAAGAGATGAGAGGCGGGAACGTACCATGTTCCGGCGCCGAGCAGCAGACACATAGGCCGTCGGTCCGAACCGTGGACAGCTCCGTGGGTCCATCTCTGAGAAGAAGGTGAGCTGGAGGGCAGATTTACAGGGCAGGGGGAGACAACTAAGGCAGAAGAAGGTCCGTTAATAGAGAATAACAGACAGAATAACAGATAGAAGGAAGAAAATTACCTTACAGGACGAGAAAATATTCTTAGAACATGTAGAAGGAGCATTGTGACGATTTAATCAAGTTTCGGGAGCGGCGAAGAGAGGTGGTAGGGCCCAGAGGGTCAAGGGTAGTGAGCGACGAAGTGGGGGAAAGAGAGAAGAGTTGTTGACGAGTATTGTTTTTCTTTCCATATATGGACTCGAACCACTTTGCTTGGCGCACGTGTTTGCTGGCTGTGCCAAGGCTGTGCAGATTAGGGCCGGTGCTGTCAATGGCCTTGGAGGTTGTTTTCAAAATCCCGCAGTCAAGCAACTGCACTTGTGCTGCCCAGTCGGTGTCACGCCCCACCGACCATACAACATCAACTTCTCTAATTGTTCCCTGAAATCTGGACCCATAAAATAGTACTCCCTCCATGCTGCTCATCCCAAAACAGAGAATCACGCAAATTAGGCTGGTTTCCCCCGAATTGCCCAAATTTTTAATCGGGTACCAAATTACCCCTAAACTAGGAAAGGAGTTTTTTTCCTGATGTGAAAACTCAATGGGCACAAGATTTTGTTACAGATGGTGCTATTGCCTTGGAGCATTCAAAAACTATTGAGGCTTGGTTCAAGCGGCGCACGCATGCACGAGCCACCGGGGAGGATTGGTCAGATGAGTCAGTTGAGATAGAAGGTATTTTATTGGAGTCGTTGGAACAGATCCGTGCAGCATTGGATAACTCCAGATAAAGCTTCTCCAGTTATTACCAAAAGCTATCGTTATTATGTCGCATAGGTACATTGTAATTAGTGGATCCTGGTACGAAATGGGGGGCCGGTGGTGTGGGACTAAACGAGGAGTAGTGGTCGCGTAAAAAAGGGGATGGGAATGAGGTGCCATAGAAAGAGGTAGGTGTGAGTTTCACACCGGATTGGTCATGGAAAAATAGCGGCGCAGGTAATGTGTCCAGGTCAGAGGAAACCGGGATCTGTGGTTCAAGTCGTGGGGGTGCATTAGGATGGATTGGTGGTGGGCAAGTATCATGGAAACGCGAGTTCAAAGTTCCCGCCATCAGGTTTAGTTCAAAACGGTCAGTTGTATTAGGCGAGTCCAATCCGTGGAAGTGCAAATCACCGAGGGATGGTCCCGCCATCATGTTCAGTTCGAATTCCTCCTGCGTAGCTAAATGAAGGTGGGGTGGAGGCATGGGTGGTGCGAAAGGGGAACGAGGTGCTGGTGTTAGAGGGTTAAATTGTAGAGGCAGCAGGACCAGGAAATATGGTGCGGGCGTTGCCGGACAGAACTGTGGCATGGGTGTCGCGGGAGGGAACTGTGGTGGCGGAGCGAATGCAAAGTGAGGTAGGTGTGGTCCTGGTAGCGAGTTCTGCTGCTGAATGTCGCGTGTTGGCGTCGAATACGGATGGAAGGTGTTTATGGGTGGGTAGATGAGATTGGAAGATGTGGAGGGACGAAGAACGGGGACAGGCTTGGGTTTCGCGCGCGATTTCCACGCTGACTTCGGTGCGAGAGCCTTGGCTGCTTTCTTGACCGCTTTAGCTTCGTTTTCCAGCTTTCGCCGCTTAGCTGTTGCGGCCTTCTGCTCATCCATCTTGCGCTTCTTCGTCGCCTCGTGCTCCCGTTTAAATTCGGTGTCGTACGCATCGAGCATGCTAAAAGCTCTGCACCGTAGCGCTTGACGTGTGTCGGACTCCAGCCCGCGTGGAGGAGATCGTTAATCTCCTTCGCATGCTGTCTGTTAGCCAACTTCCTCAGCACCTCGTCTGGCATAAGGGCCTCGATACCCCAGACATGGCGACCAAGACGCGACTTTTCATTGCGCCATGTCGTGAGAAGATCCCGAGCGCCGGTGAGGTGCTCGTTGCGTCGATATTGATACGTTACAGGAGTGTCTTCGTCGGAGTCTTCGGCGGAAGGGGCATGTAGCGTAAGCTGCGGGGCGTTCGGCGATGCCTTATGCAGGCAGTTGTCGCAACAAACTCCTGCGGCACCTAAAATCATTGTCAGGCGGAGTGAACGGAGAATAATATGTAAAATGTACGTGTACGTTCGGTACCGTTGTCGAAGTACTCATCAACGACATCTCGACAGCAACCCTCCGTCTCGATCCACTCCCGAATCCCCGACTCAACCGTCTTCTTAAACGTAACATCGTCTGTTGGTTCAGCCCCTTTTTTTGCAGCCACCTCTTGAAACACGCTCGGTTGAACCAGAAGTATTTCCCGAGCAAAAATAAGGATGTTTCAGCCAGCCCGACCGGCGTGCTGCATCCATATCGACAGCGAGGCGGGCACCATGAATTGTACCACCTGCTTGATGTGAGGTATATCGCATCCCTGCAAATAGAAGTGATTAACCCGCGGGAGAAGAATACACGCGAAAAATGGTACCATTCCAGCTGCCTCCGTTGTCAGCAAAAGTTTAATCTCCCCCTTGCGGAATTTCTCCATGATGATTCGCTTTGAACGCTTGCTGTGACGTGAATGATAGACGGCGATGGCACCGCGCAGGATGCGGGGGAGACGGGCTCGAAGGTGTTCCAATGCGGCCAGCACTAAGTCGATGTCGTCGAAGAACACCATGCTCTGAATGAGCTCGCCAACGGCGAGGAAGTCCAGCGCCTCAAGATCTTTTTTACCTGCCTTCATATGCTGCACAAACCACGCTATATTGGGCCGGTCCGTTCCGAGATTAACATGGTACGACGTGTTGGGAGACATGTGAACAGATTTGCGTACTTCGGCCAAAACTGGAGGTGGAAGCGTGGCGGAAGCGACCAGAAAGGGGACCTGGAGCGGCACAAATGCCCGGAGAGTCCCTAGTTCAGCATACTCGTCACGGAAATTATCTCCCCACTGAGAGATGCAATGCGCCTCATCAATCACAAAAGCAGTGATTTTCTTTGCGAAGGCAGGCGTGCTGAGGAGCTGTCGAAATTTGGGGTGCTTCAGGCACATGTCGGGCGACGTGATTATTACAAAGTGCTTGAATTCCTGGATTCCTGTGAACAACACGTTTAAAACGCGTCCAGAATCACCTAATACGCGACACACCTTTGTGAATTGTGTCACTGTACGTATCCCCATTGACCGCGACCGCACTGAGTCCCATCTTGCGAAAACGCGCAGCCTGATAGGAAATTATGTCAGCGGTCAAAGCGACGACTCGCACGCATAAGAAACGCGCACCTGATCTACCTCCAGTGTGTTCAGCAGAGAGATAATGATGATGATCTTCTCGGACTCCAGGAATAACGGGATAAAAAAGGGCATGGTCTTGCCCGCACCCGTGCCCGCTATCAGACTGCAGTCCAGACCCAAGACCAGGGCTTCTCCCATGTCGACCTGCCAATCGTGCGCTACCATCCGGCCATTGCGCTGTGTAAACTCAAGCCGAATTTTGGCGCGTGCGGGAGCTGACTGATAACCACGAGACTTGAGGACGTCGTCGCGTGCCTGCTGAAGGATCTTCTGTGCCTTGAGAGCATTGCGGTAATGAGCATCAAGAAGGGATTGGACGGCTGGCATGGGAAGATGGGGAAGCACCCAGAGATGGCAGGGCGCAACAGCGAGCGGCGCGTCGAAGGGACGGTGATCAACAAACGCGATGCGAGAGTCACGCTTTTGACGTGTTGCCAGCCACCAAAGGGCAAGTGTGACTCAATCACATGTGTTACGGTCAAAGTGCACCAGACGTTATAGGGCAGTGATCCCCCATCGAATTTCTTGTTTCAGCACCTCGCTATCATTTGAACATCACAACATTCCTATCCCCGGTGAGATTTACCGGCAACTGCTACAGTGCTAGTGTTGCCGCAGATTGATGTGAGGTCCTGAAGTATGCATGGACACTTTTCAAGAATATTTGAACACATTGGGACCTGTAGGAGGTGTGTTTCAGGGGGAAAAAATGGTTCTTAATTCTACGCAGGCTGGCCATGATCAGGGAAAATTGCAGATGGTGGGTTTTACCCAAACTATCCATATTTCTGACATCCTTGATTTTTAAAAAAAGAGGGAGATGGCTTTCAACAGCAGAAATCATGGGCTTGCGGTAGTTTCCAGGGGCCTGTCTATGCCATGTACGCGCAGGGCTGCGGTTCGGTTCCTAGCCTGAGGGTGAAAATTTCCTTTCTTGGAATGCTCCCTCGGCGGCGGCTGTGTAGGGCTGTTCACCGTGCCCATCACGGGCACGGCCGTCGTTTTGACGGGAGTGCGACGGGCAAACCCGTCCCATCAGGCGGAGGGGAAATTTTCCTACGGGATGGGACGGGCGACGGGATGGCCATCACAGACAACAGGACGGTGTCAGCACTTTCACAGTAGGAAACTGAGTGTTTTATAGTGAAAATCTGTGGCCATTCATCCGAGTAACATGTGGTTTGGGTAAGTTGAAGATCTGGAGTCAATCCCCTTCTAAAACCCACCTTCGAAGGCATTGCCGAGAAGTCCGGCACTACATTCCGAGTGCGACAAACTGCCTTTGTGCAGTTCGGGTGTGTCCTTGTTTTGGGGCAAATCTGAAGAGCAAATCTGGAACAAAAGAAATTGAACATTACCAAACATTCGGTTAAGTAATCCTCATTTGGGAAGTGGGAACAGGTCGTGGGTGAAGTAGACCACTAGAAACCACTGTACCAAACTAACATAAGAGCAACAGAACCAATTAACAACAGAAGATGGTCCTAATTTGCGAGATTTACCTGCTTGCTGCCGAAAAACCCGTCGCCCATCGACAGCCATTGACAGCCATTGTTTCGATGGCCGTCAGCCTGGAAAACCGTCCCGTTGCCATCCCGTCGAAAAGTTTCCAAACTCCCCGACGGAACGGGTCAGCTGCCCGTTGCACGGGACCTGTAGAACCGTCGCGACAGGCACGGCGAACAGCCCTATGGCTGTGGTCCCTCACCCCAAAAGCGTCCAATTTGGGCGTGCGATGATCGACGGGGTTGTTTTTGTACCGTGCCGTTGTTGGGCTCTGGTGTTATGTCCTGAGGAATATTTGAATAGAATTCTATTCAAATATTCGGCCCGTAGGGCAGGCTAGTACACAAAGGTTGCGTAGCTCAGTTGGTTTTGGAGTGTATTACTCCGTTTGGTATTTTTGAATACTCTTCCATTGGTTCGACTCCACGATGTGCGTTTTTATTTTTCTGGAGTTGTACGTCTCTTCAGTGTATTCCATATCATTTTATCAACTTGAGAGAGGAAGGCCCATATGTATTTTACAATACAGAAAGCGTACACAGAGAATTGTTGCCAAAAATATATATCAACGAAAGGTACAGTCACTGTACACTCTACAGCTAGATGCAGAGCCGGAGATGGTTGGATTTTGGACTGTGTTGAGGCATGCTAATTATTATAAGGTCAGAAACTGTCCCCCCATCCCGTGAAATTGGGCCCCGCACGCCCAAACCAAGCTCCAGGAGGAGCGCACGCACCGTGGACATGGACACCGACTCCAGTTGCGACTTTGTGCGGGTCTCCCTAAGCGTTGATGGTGTCCACAAGTGCCAGCACCGCACGCGGTCCCCAATGCTTTTTTGCCGCGAACGCCTGTGCACTCCGGTCTGCTTTTCCACCCGTGCCTGCATCATCATGGACACCACGTGTTTTGACCTCCGCCACTTTGAACGCGCCGAGGGTCTCACCACGCGGCGCCGGTGCATGGGCTGACATGCAGTGATACAGGGAGTTCTAGTGCAACGAGGCCCAGATGCAGGCATGGATCGACCTACTCTCGATCACGACGTGCTTCGACTTCCAGAGGCTAAGAGAGTGCGCGATCGACATGATCGAGCACAGTCGGTGGCGGTCTCCTGAGCGCATAGACCTGATCAAGCAGATTGTGCTCACGGAAAAGTGTGATATCCCACACTGGCTGCCCATCGCCTATGCAGCGCTGTGCCAACAGCCAAATCTGCTGGAGGAGTGGGAGGCAGAGCAGATAGGATACAGGAAGACCACTCTGCTCGTGCATGTGCTGGAGGCGGTAAGGGATCCTGATAACACATTCTACATGCCATATAAGCGGGAAAGGGTGGCTGTGCATCAGGAAAAACTGTCTGGGAATTAATTCCCCGGTCAAATATGTTGCAGGATGTAGCTGCCTGTAGCACAGCGCGTCAGATATGTAGCTCCAGTAGTTTGCGTAGTCTCTGTAGCATCGGGCCGCCCATATGTAGCACATCATTGTTGCCGCTGATTGCCATGTTGGACCAGATTGAAGTCTATCATATGCTATGTAAATTGCACCAAAAGATTATACGCTGTGTTGCCTCGGAAAAGGTGTTGATACTTTTTTTGGCAGCCGTGAATTGCACCAGGAAGCACCAGACATCGAGACTTCACAGAGGATGTTGAGGCGAAGGCCAAAATCTGCTCAGTAAATTCAAACTTCGCTCCATCACGTCAAGGTGGCGTGATGGATGGATGGTTGGTTGATGCCACGTCGCCTCTTCTTCTCTTTCCCCCACCACTGTCGACCTTCCCCACCTTCGTTCCTGCTCGTTTTCGATCTTGTGGGCCTTCAAGACATCATATTCTACACCTAAAATGGCTACTGTTGGACTCTTCGAGCCTCAAATCCAGGCCTGCAAGGCTTCAAGCATTTGCAAATCCTGCTGTGTGCGGCGCGCGTCTCAAGCTTGAGACACAAAATTCCCTCCAGAACCCCTTCAAGATTTCAAGGCCACAAGATGTTCAAGTCTTCAAGCTCTCCACCTGCCGACACCCTTGCCAGCCCCACTTGGGTGTACACTTGAGGCCGCAATTTGAATGCCTCGTACACTTGAAGTCTAAACAAAACTATATCCAGAGGGTCTGGACTGCACGTACGCTTCCTAATTTGCCTTCCTGTCCCCTCCTTTTCTGACAGCATCATAGCGACACCCTCTCCCTCTCCACCCACTTGGCCCTCGTCATCCGACTCCCTTCCTCTCCCTTGGCAGCGCGCGCTCCACATGTCCTTAGCCCATGTGGAGACACTTCTGGTGTCCTCACGTCAACACCCTTCCCCGCGCACATCTGGGGTGCACTGCCGCGGCGGCGCCTGCTTGCGCAGACACTGTCCTCCATGTCCTCCTACGACCCAAGATAGTGTATTTTTATTTGAATATTATTGTGTTTCTTGCTACCAATGTGCCCCCAACCCTGCGTGATACTTGGAAACAACAGAGCTACAACGAACTACTTCGAGCTACGTAGACTACAAGGTCTACGGCGCTACAGGACTACGTAGCTGAGGCGTGTAACTACAGCGAACTATTTTTGAACTACAGAGTTTTGGCGGGCAACTACATTGTGCTATATTTTTTTTGGGGGGGGGTAACAATGCTGCTGCAGGAGCTACCTCAGCTACGTAGGGCTCCGTATCCACCCAAAATTTTCCTGATGTGATAGTGAATGAGGTGTTCTTCCCTCCCCTATGTAAGGCCTACGGCCTCTACCATGGGTCATCCTAAGGCTCCAACCATTTCGTTTCCGTTTGTGAAACCAGACAAAACAAATGGAAATGGTATGGAAACAGTTTAAAACCGTTTTAAACGGTTTTCAAATGGTATTTTTCAGGGGGTAAGTTTCGGGGACATTCTGAAGAGATTCTCCAGTTGGAATTGACATATTTTTGCCTCCCATTGATGCATATGCATGTCTATCATGTTTCCTATGTATTTTGGATAAACCCGAACCAGAAAGACTGGTGTCGGAAAACAAGAAGAAGAAATTCCAAGTTTGGCGGGACGCGGGAACTGCCGGAAGTGATCAGTCACGTGACATTCCATCCAAATAGGGATTAGGAGCCGGTGACAGGAACCATATGTCCGTCAGGCCTTCAGGCCTTATCGATTCTCATTTAAGATCCTCGGAATATGCCCAAGCTAGCCATTTGGGACCATGAGAACTACAAGTGTGCATGCTGGCACTCATCCCAGGTGAGTGATTATTTTGAAACCATTTATACCGTTTTAAAACTGTTTATAAACAGTTTCCCAGATCTGGGATTAGATCTGGATCAAAATCCGCAGATAATGTTGGAGCCAGAAACAAATCCGCATCCGCACGGGTGCGCTATGTACGGGTATGGGTCGACCCATGGGTACATCTGCAGGGATCTGCAGATATCCACGGGTGACGGTCAACCTTTTGTAGCTATTTACGCTACATGTATTAAACGGTAGAAATTTATCTAGTCGTCAATATCCATCTCCCTGCCCACCTCACTACTTAGCAGAGTCATCAGAAATATTGATTGGATCCACCGCCCTTTGCTTCCCCTTGGACTTAGCGCTCTTCCCCGCCACTTTTGGAGCCTTATCCAGATTCAATTTTTTTCCAACATAACTGCTGCCTTGCTGGGACTAGACAGCGGGGTGCCTATCCAGGAGCCAAGTGCGACACGAGCCTTGAATGTCTGCGAACTGATCTGATGCTGAAGAGGATTCACTTGCAAACGGCCTCTCGATGTGCCAACGACGCTGCAGTCTCACATACTTAGTCTCGTCCCCATCTGTTCTGGAGTGATAAGACTCCCTTGGCAACACGTCGGTCAATTGGGTAGGAGGATATACAAGAACTAACACACACTCCGGATTGGGAAGGGCGGCACTTCGACTGAAACGCAGCACAGTGCCGTGTTTGATGTGCCCGAGTGCTGCCCTCTGCATCCTGCAGTATCAAACGCGGCACTTGCCAATTGGGGAAGCCTCTCGGACCTGACGGCAGGAGGCTGTACAGCGGTGCTCTCGAAAATTTCCTCTTCCCACCATGTACCTCTCTCCCAGCACCTCTCGCCACTCACTACGCCTGCACAAGGCGCCGAGGAATGTCGATGAGCCACTCACGCGCCGACATCGAGCTGATTGATGGGCTGTCGCACAGTGATGTGAAGCTGTTCCGGGAACATGTGAGTCGCGTGCTGCATTCAGGCGCGTCTGACCTGTTTCTGCCAGATGTACGGCGTGGCATACATCAGGGAGAATTCCCACCTATTTCTGGACAATGCCTGGATTGATGTTGCGGTGCTTCCTCGTGACACGGGATCTTGGGGATCCAGAACGCGACACAATCGTCATTTCATCATCTCCAGGACCCCCTGCCTCTCGGAGCCATATCAAGTGCGAATTTGACTCGTCAGACGTGTCCCGGGTGGGCCTCACAGTGAAATCGGAGCCGTCTGCACCCTCACTTATCTGCACATGCGCCGTCACAGAAAATGATCGCAAGCTTATTGAGTTGCTCTCAGATTCGGACTCAGAACCTGGCAGACCCATGGCCTTCGGTGAGTTATTGAGCCCTAATCATTGTTTTGCATTGCTAAAATATTTGTGTCAGTTCCTGAAGACACTGGGGGTTCAAGCAATATTCCTTCGTCTCCTACAGCATATTCCCGTGAGCTAATCAATCATTTCTACTTTAATTTTAATGTGAACCTCAGCTAGTTTTTACCTCAGCTCAGCCTGACGACTACGACCTGGCTGCTGTTCAAGAGTCTGACACGTGCTGGATGGATCCCGACATCTCCTCGACATTTCGCATCATACATCATGAGCTCACCAGTGATTTGTGTTCACACGTTGAGCAGCTCGAATATTTAACTGAGATCCCGACCTTCTGGCCGGTTCTGCGGGTGCCGACTGCCTTTATTGTCGATCTAAGCCACCCAAAATTCGATGAATATCTCGACGAGAAGTATACCGTTGATGCGATGCTCAAGGATAAGGTGTGTGGTTTTCGGTTTCAAGTTGGCGCAAAACTCTATGACCCACCTTCAGGATAATAACTCTTGGACCGGAAACACCGGCATGGGAGATATGAAGGTTGAAGTAACATTTAGCCCGGTGTGGTTGGTGCAGCAGCTTCTTCCTTGCTTTGTAGTTGTTAGGCTCGGATGTCCTTAGCTTAGTCATATATTGGGTTTTCCTCCGCTTCTCCCATCCCCGCTGCGAGCCCCGTTGGCTCATCTCCGGCCCAGAGACCCCGAGAGGTCTCCACCGGTGAGGCCCCAATTGAATGCTGCCGTTCCCACATGTATTGTAGCGGATGTCATGCACGCGCCGAAGTGGACCCCACCCTGCTGAATGTTGTCTGGTGGGAATTGGACACGTCGTCCCGAGACACAGTATTTTCTGCCCAATGAGAGACACGGCGGATGGAGGGAAACACACCCGAGGGAGCCGTAGCATGTACGCTTTTTCCCCCCCCCCCCGCTCCATCTTCGCTTATTTGATTGTTTGGTTCACAGCTTCATGCTCGTTCTCACTCAGCCCTGCAGTGCGGTAGATGTGCACGGTCGTCAGTGCAAGGGGAGGCCAATCCTTAAGCCTAAGAAGGAGGTGAAAGACCTGCATTCTCTCCCCACATCTTTGCGCTCGACTAACATTCATATCAGGGAACCTCGTGTGGACATAAATATTTTGTGGCCTGCGATGGGTGGAAAAAAAAGTTCAAAGAATCGCATCGGACATACAGTATCCCGAATCACATTGACGAAGCCCTGTCAAGAAATGAATTATTTGGCGTGCCCCGGCCTCCGGCCCGTGATAGATATTGACAGATGTGAGATGGACAGCTTGAACACAGCAGTAGATAGGTATATAAACCTCTCGCACTCGTCCCTTGCCCTCAGTCTTTCATCCCACATAGCGGGAGACTGAGGGTGAGTTCCTTACTTACTTACTTGTCTTATCCTTACTTACTTATCCTGTAGTACTGCGCCTTCCGCGCATTTACAGGTATTTAATATACAGTCTTTCATCCCACATAGCGGGAGACTGAGGTACTGCGCCTTCCACGCATTTACAGATTTTGACAAGCCCTCTTGGCAAAGGCTCTCGACACAAAACGGATGGCTGACAACAACAGCAAGGACACAAAGCCATGCAGTCGTACTGTTCATCCACATATCGGAGGCAAGCTTAAATTTTGCTGTGAGTTGTTCCGTCTTTGCCATCCTATGTATTGCAGGATTTAACGCTCTAAATTTGCCTGGATTTTAGCCCATGCACACATAGTTGACGGTAAATTCATTGGCCAAAGCTCAATCAAACACCACAAGTGCCCCAGCAGATGCACTTACTTCGTTCCAATGGCCTACAAAATTCGCAGAGCAGTAGTTTTTCACCCCGGTTCCATCGCCCACAATCACCCGATGCCTCCCATCCTGAAGGTTTTGCATGAGGCCAAGGCTAAATATCGGTCCTGTGTTGATGCAGTCGGATGTGTTGGTGCAACTGTTGCAAAGGTTGACAACGGTAAGTTCCATATTGCTGTTTTTAACAACGCAAAACATGATCTGATTTTTGCGTAGCTCCATCCACGAAACTCCTCCTCGATGGCCAGACACCGGCGGAATATTCGACTGCTCTCCACACAAAGCGCATCAAACACGACATTGTTGCCCAACAAAAGAGGAAGGTTTATCCTGCGGGATTGGGGATTCCAGGTGTGTAAATCAACTCCAGCAATACAACTGTCTCAGTTAGTCTACTCAGGCACCTACCAGCTATACCTCGAGGACCTTGAAAAGCCCATTGCGGAGCAATACAGCCACCATTTTATCAATGCACTGAACGGTGGCCTGATCATTTTCACCTGCTTCACGGCCCTTTTATCTCTGCTCGATGATGGCGTGGTGGAGGCATTTGAGGATGATACAACACATAAACACGTAGCAGGTGATCTAAACGAGTGGGAGTTGGTAATATTTTTCAAGGCTCTTCAGCGTGGTATTTTATTATCTTCTTTTTCAGGTAGCAAGTAAGCTGACATTACTTCAGCCATAACCCTCGCTCGGGCGTACATCAATCGTGCCAGCACGGATTTTTTCGAGCTTCTCTTTGACACATTTAGCGAGATCAAGATTGAGGCCACCGGTAAGGACCTACAATTCCAATGCTTCGTCCAAAACGGCAACCTTCTTGTCATGAATGCGGACATGGAGGCCACCCAAGCCTTAGGTGTGGTATGTTCCATCCTCAAGATCAATCAACCTCAGTTCAGCGGCATTACGACATTGGATCCGGCAATTTTTGCGATGTATTTCATCAAAATTTGTTGTGGGCATTCAATATGGTGAGCTTACCATCCTTAATGATGGACAATATCTCATATCTATATGTATACAATCCTGTCAATGAGTTCAGGTCTCTTGTCTCTGCTGAAGACTTTCGACGGCTGAAGGACTTCATGTTCATCAATTCTGCGGAGTCTCTCAAGTCTTTCATGCAATTTGTCGAAGATTTGGGTGTCAAGAAGATTCACGGTACTGTTAATTATTCATTCACAATTCTGTAATGTTAAAACACAAGGCAGATTGGTGGGCGCACAAGGAGATGAGCGACTGGATTGTGCCGTGTCTGGTAAAATCCCACTCGCATTTCCTGACCACTGGGACCGGACACCTGCCACTACCAACATGGGAGAGGTGCAGCACCATTGGACCAACTCATTGACAGGCATCCAATTGTCACCAGTCGAGGTGATTGAAAGGTGAGCAACATATCAGCTGCAAGGTGTCTTTCGGCTGAGTAAAATTGGATAGTGCACGTCGTGTTGACCAAGGCGTTGTCAATGAGGTTCAGGCCTCCATGATAACCGGAGTTTTATCAAACTGTAACAACGAGATGTTCCATCGCATGAGCCAGAATGGCAACGCCAATCTACGGCTGCGCGTAAATCTCGCGAGTCCGAGGAGCTAGGTAATATTAAAGTGCAGCTGAAGGCGAAGATTAGCGACCAAAAGGTGTTCCGAAGGCAGTCGTCAGCGATGGAGAAGGCACTTCAAGCCGAGTTCAACACAGTGACGGGTGCTACGACCTCCGGCCGTTCGAAACAGGTGAAGTCCACCAGCTACGAGTCTGTCGTTGTCTCCGCCAGCTCCAGCGGAGGAGTGAAGACTGATGGTTCCTGTAAAATACAACGGTATACTATTTACTCTCTACTTACACTGAATCATTGCTGACTGTATGACAGGCTCAAAGGCGAGCGAGAGCGGAACAGTTCTTTCGGAATCACCTCAGTCTGCGGAGTCGTTGATCCCTTCCATTTCTCAATCAGCTCTGGCAGCACCATCTGACACCGCTCATCTGCTACCAGCATCCGATCTGGCCCCCTTCAACTTTGGCTTCGACATCACACAATTCAAATTCAGCATGTTCGACAACCCACCTGCACCAGAATCCGTTCAGACCCCCCCCCCCCTTGACTTCAGTATGAACCAGAACATCGGGAACACCACCACAGATTTCAGGGTCGATCTCAGCGCCTTCACTACAGACTGGCAGAGTGTTATGGAAGCTGCACCTGCCTCCACCGGAGTGCCTTTCGATCTCAGCGCCTTCACTATGGACCAGACCATCACAAACGACGCACCCACCTTCACCGGAACGACCCTCGGTTTCGGAAATCTTTTTGCAGCTACAGACCTCGCTGCCAATGGTTCTTCCGCTGTTGAGTACAACCTCAATTGGAATGCACTCACGCCCCCAAATGAACTGCCTACACTCCCCGCTCCACCCGCACCCTCACCCCCATTTGCCCCAGAAGTTCCAGAGCCTTCTCTCGAGCCAACTGATATTTCTGTGAAATCAAAAGGTAAAATGGATGGTTTAGATGAGGGCAACATTTTGCATACCCAGTGTAATCGCATTCGACGTACACGCTCCTCCGACAACAAGATTCCCGCCCCTGCCAGCAAAAAAAAGCGGACGGCTCAGTGAGTCTCTGTTCGATATAAGCAGTATTTAGCTGACGACATTCAGTAGTTAATACACCATAGAATTTTGTGCCTTCACTGCTACACAAATTATTTCTACACTACTTCCATATGAATGAACGACTTATCACTTTTTCTCTGCCTGTGAGAGTTGCTGAATGTGCCGCGCTTTAACGCACATGCGGCACTGTGTGTGAACCGAGTGTGCCATGCTTCAAACCACATGCAGCACTGTTTGTGACATGTGCTGTGTATGAGGACAAGTGTGCCGTGGATGAGGGAAGAGTGCTGCGGGTCGGCGGGTGTGCCGCCCTTCCCAATTGGGAGTGTGCATTACATTTTGTCCATCCCGATCGGCTAGATGTACCTTCCAAGTGCGGTCTAGGCCATTATACGTTAAATGTAAGCACGGTGCCATTCTGTTCAACTTGAAGGCTTCAAGCTTGTGCATCATCTGAGATCGTCTTTGGTAGCCCAACTTAAGAACTGCAAGCTTACCTATCTGAATATGAGACTTTCATGTGAATTCAGTATTTTGGTGGCAGCTTTTCCTAAGTTTCTACGGTTTAGCAAATCTACGCAGACCGAGGGGATTGGCAACGCATGCAGGGTCATATCACGTGTCTCCTTGTCCTTCGCCACATCGGATTTTTCGGCCCTAGCTCGCTGCATCCGCTCATGGCCTTGAGCAGGATCATTTTTTTGTCGTTCAGCATGTGTAGATGAGGGGAAAGGAGGTTGGGACCCGTGTAGGGGTTTTTTCCATGTTATGGGCTCGGAGTGATCAAAGGGACCACTGAGTCAGATTTACCTGGCATCCCCCCCCTCAACCGACTCTAGACCAGGAGGGCAGTATGTGGCTGCCCTCCCACTGTAACACCACCATCTCGTCAATTGTCCTCGTGCCCTCCTCTCATTGTGATCCTCGCCAGTCTCCTACCCAGCTGCATGTTACAGGGTTGGCAATTCTCAGTAGCAGTGTTGGCAGTCGAAATCTCAGTAGGAATATTTGAGTAATGATGATGACAATTTAGTGATGGCCCATCAATCCATCACATCTAGAACACATAAAGCAGGTAAGGCCGACAAGCGGCAAGGCCCTCTACCCGTTGTAAGAAAAAGTGTTGACCAACTCGCAGAAATACCAGTTAGATTCAAGGAAAAAGGGCAGCCCAACGCTCGTCTGGCCGACCCTCGCGTGTCGACTGGCTCGCATTGGGCCGCAGTGCCTCTCTGCAAAGTGAAAATCTAAAGGTCCCCCTATTTGCCCCAACACTTTAATTCAACAAGATTTGGCAGTTCTCATGAATAAAAGGTTGATGTTCTGCTGTGATCGAGGCATGAGTGATCGGCAGAACAGGGTTTGTGGCTGAGTGTTGTCGAGTAGATCGAATTTCCTTCTATCCTACTACAACGATGACTTGCTCCATCTGTGCTATACCACGTCTCTCTTGTTTTTTAATCCCTCTACATCCACACAGTACGCCTAAATGACCACCCCATCGGGCTTGACATCGTCTAATAGCAATGGGAGCACCACAGCGCGACTCCTATCCGACCCCAATATTGCTGTCTGCCCCGACTTCACCTCTGCTGCCTACGCCGTCATCCGCCAACTCCACCAAAGCAGCTGCAATTACCCAGCTTACCGAATCTTGGACAAAGGATACTGATCAGCTCAAATTGCAATGGGTGGCTCAGGTCGCAGCTGACAGACAGATTCAGGAGGCTGAGGAAGCCCACCAGCAGGGAGAAACAGACCAGGCTGCTGCTGATGCAGCCAAGATTGCCGAGGAAGAACGGCTCGAAGCGGAGAAGAAGAAACCCAAATTAGGCGATTTTGATGTTAACAGTGCACCCCCATCTTTCATCGAATCTCCCATCTCCCTGTTCGCGCAGAGAAAAATTGACCTCAGGCAATATTGTCTGCTGTGGCCGTTCACCCCCACGGGGCTAAAGGAAGCAGCAGAGGCTCGCCTCTCCTCAATTGATGACATCTTGTCGCTCAAGCTGTCACGCAATGATGAGAACCAACTCACCGTTCAATCTGGTCCATCTTCCACTGCACACAAGAACATGTGTCGCAATGAAAACCTCACTTGGTGCCAATTTTCCCTTGGCAGTAACCACTTCATCAAAGAAATAATCCGAGCGGGCTATTCGACATGGCACATACAGGCCCTAACTCAGTTCTTCTATGCGCTGGAACAGCACAACCTACATGCATTCGAGACTGACAGCGAAAACATTCTAAAAATCTATGCCAGCCGCTTCTGCGCTGAATGGTTCCGAACGCTGGGAGGGGAACAATCCTTCAATATCGTGATAATTGAGGAGAAACATATGGGAAAGATTAGCGATGAGTACTTCTCGAAGAAGAGAGTCCAACAGATCGCTTCCCACACAGTGTAAGTCCACTCAATTTCTGCTGAAAATTACGTGGCTGATGGATCCACCTTTTTTCCTCCTCCTCCCCACCATCCATAACCACGATTCCACGCTTCCCCTGACTTGATCCGAAATCCGCCTCTACTTCCACTTTAATGCCAAAAATCGGATGCCAACGCGATACTCCATCCATCAGAAATCCGCCACCGTCCGTAGTCCACGACCAGAAACCACAGGGAAATCAATCCGCACACGCCAGTAGCAGCCGCTCCCAAGTGCCGCCACCTGACAACAGGTCTCGCTACCACCCCTATGCCAACGCCAATTCAGGCCAGCCTCGACCGAAGGTTGAAGACTCTGATGAGCATCGAGCTTTTACAGGTGGCGCAGCAGGTGGGGCCACTGTCTGCGCCATCTGCCTGGGGACCCACGTGTTCGTCTCGAAGTGCAGGTCAACAACACTCTGGAACAGATTGGCAGCAAGGTGCCACAGGGACGATCGCGGGAGACTCACCAACCAGGATGGAGTCAACATCTGCCTCGATTTCCAGCGCCCCGGCGGCTGCAAGGGCCGCACCTCGCTCAGGCACATCCACGAGTGCTCAGGTTGTGGCTCAACAGATCACAGAGCTGCGGACTGCCCTTACCGAGCAAAGCTCTAATCTGCTTACCCCACTCGTTGCCAGTGAGTGGGAAAGCGCTCTTTGAGCCTCGGGTCTTATTCATCGATACCCTTCTATACCCAACGGACTTCGCCATGGCTTTAATTGTTGAATTTGGTCTGTACATATACATTCGGACTTACTTCCAACTCGCGATCCTCGTGCCGATCGTCGGCGTCACGCTCATTACATTAGCGTAACTCACGGAGTCACATCCCTCAGTTGTTTACTCCACGGCTGAGGTATGTGCTCCCATCGTATACTGTCCTTACAATTACTTACGGGCTCCTACTAGTGTCTACTGATTGTATTCTAATAGGTAGCTCTAATCCGAGTCGTTTACTCCACGGCTGAGTGTCTACTGATTGTATTCTAATAGGTTATGGGCCCTGGCCACATCCATGCCTAAACTCACACCTACCGGATCGCTACCGCTCGATTTACCCTCGAGCATCTATTATTACCCATTCCCCACATTCCGCCACCTTCGCGCCGCATCTACACTTCGATTGACCATCTTCTGATTGCCATGTCATCACGCCGACATGTCGAAGACCTGGGAACTACCTCACGGGGCTCACGCCTTCTTCCCGCGCTCGGACGCTGACCGTCTGAAGGATGAGACCGGCTACTTCGCGTGGTCGAAGCGCATGAAATCGGGCTTCGAAACTATCGACATCATGGACATCGTCAGCGGGGATACTCCCCGGCCTGACCCCAGTTTGGCTTCGGCGGAGGAGGTAGCTGTGTGGAGGAAGAAGGACCGTGCGGCTAACGCCATGCTGCTGCAGTGCATTGATGGTGAGCTCGTCGTCAAAGTTTGCGAGTACGAGACCACCATGGAGGCTCTCGACCACCTCGAGCGCGAGTACGGGCAGACGGGTGCCGGTAGCATCATGCACTGGTTCCGTCAGCTCACCAACCGTCTCGAGCGGGACTCCGACCTCGCTGCGCACATCAGAACCTTCCAGCAGGCAGGTACGCACCTTGGGAAGGCCGGATTCGTCCTCCCCGGTCCTATCGCCAGCGCTATCTTCCTCTCCACGCTCCCCTCCGATCCTGACGATCCACGATCGTGGCACCAGCACGTCAAGGGTGTCAAAATCGACTCCCACACGACGCTCGTATCTGTCATCGAAGACGTCCTCGACGCCGCGCGTCGCACGGGCGGTGGTAACCAGTCCGAGGAGCAGAAGCAAGAGACTGCCCTCGCCGCGTTGGAGCACGCGGCGCGCGCTCGCGGTACGAAATTTTGTCGTAACTGCAAGCGCGATGGACACACCATCGACTCGTGCTGGGCGCCCGGCGGAGGGAAGGCGGGACAGGGCCCGAAACAGAAAAAGCGGAAGGGGAAAGGGAAGGGCAAGGAGAAGGCCCACCACACTACGGATGGAGGGGGAGACGAAGATTCGAATAATGTACGCTTCGAGAAATGCTTAATGGCCTCTGAGGCCGACTTCTCCTCGTATTCTCTGCGCGAAAGCATTCCGGCTACAGCTCCGACATCATCCTCCCAGACTATCGACTCCGTGTACAGTGCACGTACAGCGGCCACGTCTACCATCATCGATTCCGGTACATCGACTCACATTCACTCCGTTCGACTGTTGCAATGAGATCACCAGATGGAAGCCGAAAAGGCAGATATAGCACCAGATGGAAGCCGAAAAGCCCTGTCACATTGTCACACCATTACTAAATATGTGACAGAGTACAAATAAGGAAGGCGGACCCGTCTGAACCAAACACTACCAAACCCCACTTCAACATCGACACGACTTCGTTTCTTACGCCCAATCCGCTTCCGGTAACATTAACGGTTTCGGAGATGGGAAGAAGAAAATTGAGGGCCGCGGCGAAGCGCAATTGCTCGCGTCCCATCCCAAGGGTGGTAACGTCCGTCTCAGGTTGCAAAATACCTGCTTCGTTCCTGACTCCCAGCCTACGTTGATCTCTGTATCGCAGCTGGATCAGGCGGACTGTTACACCGTTTTTGGCGGTGGGAGATGTGTCACCTTCGAGAAGGGTGACAGCGGCAAGCTTCTTCGCCAATTCATCGCATCCGAGAAGGTTATTCTAACTGCCTCTCTTCGGAGCGATCGGCTCTATCACCTCGATTCTTCCTCGTCGACGGAGAATTCATTTTCAACCTCAACTCGACCACTTTCGAAACTCGAAGAGTTACACCTGCGTCTCGGTCACCTGGGTTACCCGGGGGTCCGCACTCTCGTTCGGAAGGGCTTGATTTCGGGTACGAAAATTACACAGGCCGAGCTTTCAGCCGAGCCGCCTGTGTGCGCTTCATGCGCCAAAGGCAAGATGACTCGTGCTTCTTTTCCTCATTCGGAGGAGGAAAAAGCCGAGCACATTCTTGACCTCGTCCATTCAGATCTTTGGACCGCTCCAGTTCGATCCTTGAATGGGTCCAAATACGCTATCACCTTCACCGATGATCATTGTCGATGGGTTTGGGCCTACTACATCTCGCGTAAAAGTGACGCGTTTGACGCGTTTAAAGAGTGGTTGGACATGGTTGAGCGGGAAACAGGTCGGAAACTTCACGTCTTTCACTGCGACAACGGCGGCGAATTTATTACTGCTGAATGGGCCGCTTATCTCAAGGCTCGCGGTATACAACTCCGCACCAGCACTCCTCGCACGCCCGAGCAGAACGGGATTGCTGAACGTCAGAATAGGTCTATTTTCGACCGCGTTCGCACCGTCTTGATCGACGCCGGCCTTCCTCTCAATCTCTGGGCAGAGGCTTGCAACTACGTCATCTATACGAAAAATCGCAACCCGACCAGCGCTCTCAACCTCCGTACTCCATTTTCGGTCCGATTTCCGCACCGAAAACAGCCCAAATATAGATCGTTCCATCGGTTCGGGTGCAAAGCGTACCTTTACAACGACAAAGTCTCCCGCAAGAAGCTTGATCCTCGCGCGGAGGAAGTCATCTTTGTCGGGTATGCGGATACTCGGAAAGCCTGGAAGGTTTACCGTCCGTCGAAACGGAGCTGCGCATCTTCCGTGCATGTTCTATTCGATGATAAGTCCAATTCTATGGAATTTCAGGCTGAGGGGGAGATGTTCTACAAATATTCTGCGCTTAAATCGTCTTCGACTGATTCCGATGATGATTACAGCCCTCCATCCTCGACGACGGCTCCAGCTCCCGATCCTGCGCCGCCTCGCACGCCGTCTCCTGCCCCTGATCCGAGACCAGCAGATGCACCGCAAAATCCAAAATCCCGGGCTCCTCGTGTTCCTAAACCTCTCCCTCCACCTCGTCCTCCTTCGGCTCGCCTTATCGCAAAGCGCGCAGCTGAGGCTGCCCCAGCGGCAGAAAATTCCGATTCAGGGGGAGCTGATGCGCCAGGTTCACAGGATTTGCCCATCGCAGCGGAAGACTCCGCATTTGCGAAGGCTTGGGACGAATTTGAGTTCGCCCATGTCATTTCTCCGGGTGAAGTTCCTCGTCACTTCAAAGAAGCGATGGAATCCCCGGAACGTTCCGAGTGGGACAGCGCGATGGAAATCGAGCTCGACAGCATTGCGAGACTGGGTACATACGAACTTGTCCCAGTTCCGGATGGCGTCACTCCCCTTGGTTCGCTTTGGGTGTACACCATCAAACACGATGCATCGGGTGTTGTCACCAAGTACAAAGCTCATCTCTGCGCCACGGCTACATCTCAGCGCCCTGGTATTGATTTTCCGATATCATTCGCCCCTGTTGTGAAAACGGAGTCGCTTCGATTTCTCATGACTCTAGCTGCGAAGCTGGACTGGGAATTTCATCTCGTTGACGTCGATTCTGCTTTTCTCAACAGCGAGACGGATCCTGACCATCCAGTCTACGTTCGACAGCCTCCCGGCTACGCCGTTCGTGGAAAGGAGGATCATGTCTGGCTTTTGCGTAAAGCGATTTACGGACTTAAACAGTCAGCATTCCTCTGGTACCGCAAGCTTCGTTCGATTTTGGTCGAGCTTGGTTTCCGAGTTTGCTTGGCTGATCCGTGCGTCTTCATTTGTCGCAAGGACAAAGCTACCTCCATTATCAGCGCTCACGTTGATGATCTTGGATTATTCTGCTCCTCTGTTGCAGAGGTCAATCTTTTGAAGCAGCAGATCTCCGAGCACGTCCTGATTAAGGACTTGGGAGAGCCGAAATCCGTTCTCGGCGTCGAAGTAATTCGCGACCGCGCTAAACGCACCATTTCCCTCTCACATCGATTTTATATAACAATTGTAGCACGCGTTGCGGCAGAGCCCACTAACTGTTTCTTCAACCACTTTTATTAGAACAATGTACCTATTGCACCCCGATAACTACAAGAACTTGGTGTTCAAGTCTGCTTAGGGAATTTGAGTCCCTTCCACGCAGTTGCCCAGTCGACCTTAGTATTATCTGGCTGGGTAGGATAAGATGCTGCCAAAGATTCTTCAAAATTGTGAACACGATGCGGGGGATGGTGAATCATTGAGCTGCAAATCGGGCACTTGAAACTGGTGTCTAGTGCATGATGAATACAAACATAACAAAAAGTGTGGCCGCACACAGTTCTGCATATAATATCAATATAAACATGAAAATCTAGCGAAATTAGCTCACGAGACGGGATGCGACTTGAGCTGCTGGCAAATGGAACAGCAGTAAATGTGACTTTCGCAGTCTCTGTTACCAGAAAGTGTGATGCCTCCAACCAGAAGGTTTGCAGGGTGGGTATTGGCATTGAGCTGATGAACGGAACCTGTTGCATAAGAATGGTGACTCGTACTCGGCGTGGTTTGCCATGTTTGTGTGGTTACGGGGGCTGCAAGTTGAGCCAAAAGAAATCACAGAGTAACATCAGACTCACTGTCTGGCTCCAAGTCAGACACAACAAGAGGATCACTGTCTCGCAAGCCTGGCCCAGACATGTCGACTTTGACTAAAATAGCTGTTCCATTGGGGTTCCTCGGGGCTCCAACACGTAGGTCGAAACGCCAGCCAATAGGAGGTTCTGAAACCCGAACTGTCATCTTCTTGGGTTTTGGCTTTCTTGTTGCCTTAGGCATTCTAACATTCAGTGGGATAAGTAGGTTAGCTTGAGTAATGGGTCATACTTGCCTGACAATTGAGACGATGGTGGCAGAAGGCAAGATTTGCTGCCTGAGAGCCTGAAATATCTCGGCCCGAGCGGATAACCACGTGACCATCAGGTGATGGTGGCATGAGACCGACGGAACCGGCACAAGAAATGCTGATAGCAGCTATTTTTGTATCTTATCTAACCGACCGATTGACTCACATCTCTCTTCACCCTTTCCTGCTCTCGAGATTCACTGACAACCCTAGCAACCAAATGCCCAAAATATTTGAAGCTGGTTATTTCTTTCCAACATATATCTGGTTCTTCATAGTCCTAGTCACCATCGTGCACGGTCCAAATGGACTCAATGTAATTGGTCTGTGGTGCAATCTATCTGCTGGGGAATCTGGCGCTGCCGCAACTCGGGAAGCTACTCTGCTAGCCTATGCAAAAACCTTTGACAAGCATGCACTTGCCAGAGGTCACCTAGCTCGCTGGGCCAAATATTTACAGCATTTCGCAGACGCAATTCCAGATACCCACGGGTTGATGATCCACACAGTGGGTTTTTTTCGTAATCATTTATCCACTTCAACCCATAGATATATAGGTATGGAGTGGGCTGCATGCTCCAATCCAACGTCAAATATCGCCCAATCATGCATCATGGGATACCTTCTCATCCGCTTTGCGAGATCTGAAGCTTGGTATCGAGACAACTCCAACATCATGTAAGCTGCTTTTTTAAAAGTAGAATAAAATAAATTGTATGCTCATACTTTAACCTTCAGTACCGGTACCTTGGCATCGATGTTACCTCCCTATCCACATACCATACCAGATTGGGAACACCCCATCTCACAGCGGACTTGTAGTGAAAATAACACGCCATATGCCAGAGCTATTTCGAGGCAGAGACCCTGATCCTAGCCGACAGAAGAAACGGAGCAAAGCCAGGTCAATATCACCTGCACACAGCCATGTTTCGTACTCGGATGATGAAGATATAGACACCACAATAGTGCTCGAGACTGAAATTCTCACCTTGGACGATGAGAAGGAGCAAGTAAATTACCGAGAGTCGCATGGAGCATGAACCGATTTTTCACGGTACTTCTGGCCTCAATACGCTCTTCCAGTCCTTTCGGATAGGGCTTATTCAGCAGTCGGGGCGATGCAATCAGCTGGCATGAAACTCACGGGACTAGTTTACGATGCAAGGAAGACCATTATGAATTTAGGAACAGTCTTTGTTGAAGTGTGTGTTTGTAAAATTACCCCCCTTTATGATGTACTAAATAGCCACCTTTACCTTTACCAGTTTGAACCTCTCTTGCATACTTCGCCTCAAATTTACACTCGCAAGCAGTGGAATGGTGTGATGCAGGTCCCAAACGGTGTAAGTTTGAACATACAGTCCATATTATAATTTTTCTAATTTTAGCCCTCCAAGCATCGAGGTTTCAAGATAGGATATGTGATTGAGTTTCTCTCTCATGTATTGTGTTGGAATTCATTCGACAATAATTTCCGTGTGAGCCAAAAAAAAATATGAAGGGCCTTCGATTGATACCGTTCCTAGATGCATTGGAGAACTCCTGAAGAGGAAGCGGAAAGTTATGAAGCTTCTCATGTCCCTGGTGGGTACAATTATCTGAGTTTCAGTTTTTTTTTTTCCTTTTTGAACATCATAATCTTAACATTCCCAGATCCAATTTATAACTATTCAGCCTGGTGTTTATACACTGTCGAGTGGTTGTGTCAAATATTCAGAGAAGGGCCTGAACAGTTGACCTTACTGGAGGCACTGTCAGCACCAGGTGTCAGCCATTCAGAGGCCTTGGCCGATATGGTGCAAACGAAGTCCTATCAATAGCAGGAATTCCCAGATGGACGCTGCTGTCTGTCATTGTCGCGGACAAGGTACTATTTTCAGTCATATGCGAGGCATTCTTCCAGTTTGTGTCCGTTCGTGCCCTCAAAGCTGAGTCAGTTCTCGCTACACTCCATTCTTTGGTGCACATGCTTATTATACACAAGGGAATATTATCACATGTCTCGCGCAACATCAACTGAAGATATGTTGGATGATCAGGACGTAGATCATTCGATTAATGCCACTTTGAACCAGCAGTTGCAGTGTGTTTCTTTTCACAATCTCGATACCTGCGCACAATCAACAGGTTGGTTCACAAATTGATAGTAAAAGCAAAGAATGGTGAGTGATGTGCAGGGAAATGGGACCGTACAAAGATATTGGACAGGACAGAACCAGGTGCAGAAGAAACAGAGACACTAGAAGTGCGAACAGAATCCACCAAGATGGACAACATTTCGCAGGAGCATTGAGCGTTGATGGCTGGTGGAAAGAGAGGACGGAGAAAATATGAGAAAATTTGTTTGGAAGGGACTGGACAACACAGCCAACTAGAGCACGCAATCGGATGAGTAAGCGATGAATAAGGATGAGTAAGTGAAAAAGTGTCATAGGAGAGGGAAAAAAAAGAGGACTAGTTCACGTGTTCTGATGGATTTGTCGGTTCGTATTACTGTTGAGATTTGACATTGGATATTACTATTGAGATCTCACTTGAAAATACTGCTGCTGAGTCTTCCCTTACCCCATGTGAGGTTGGATAGGGGACTGGGACACATGCAAATAGATCACGGAATCGACTAACCAAGTAGAAAATGTTATCGGGGACAAAAAGAGAAAAAAAGCTAAAAAGCGGACCATATGGGAATCGATCAGTCGACCTCCTGCACTCATAAATCACGTGATAAATAAAAATCTGGCGGACGCTCTGCAACATTAGGGCGCTTTAGGACCCACTATCTAAAGTTAGTGGGCATGGTTGGAGCCTTAGATGAGAGGAAGAGAGATGGGGAGTGCCACCATCGTCTGCCAAACAGTAAACAAATGTGTATATGGAAAGGGGACCTATTCACAGTTCACTACTCTCCAAATCAATAGGATTGATGAGATGAATGGTTGTCGTGTAGAGTAGAGGGAGACACGTGATTTACTGAGTCAAGCAAAATTTGTCATCCCGGGAAGTCGGACCCGTCGGGCCATCATCCGAAAGCGGAAAAAGAATTTAAAAATGCGCGCTGGGGCTCATTTGGATTTCTGCAAAATGAGGCGTTGTTGGACAGTCTGCAACATCAAGTAGGGGCCACAGGATAGTGGCCAAACGGACATGCATGTCGAACTCGATTAGATGACAATGTTTGTACAAGAATGACACTGCTTGGTCGTGTTTGTCGTGGGAAAAATGCATACTTGAAATAGGGCGCTACAGGACCCACTACCTAAAGTTAGTGGGCATTGATTCAATTGTGGCTCGGTACAGGATGCAGGATGCAAAGCCCGCACACTCGCCGGTTAATTACTCCGTCGCTCCTCTCTCCAAGTCGCAGTCTCCTAAGACTCCGGAGGACCGTCAGCGCATGGCCAACGTCCCTTATCAGCACGCCGTTGGTTCGCTCATGCACACCGCTGTCTATGTTCGACCAGACATTGCCAAGCCGGTTCAGGCAGTTGCACAATTCTGCTCCGACCCTGGCGAAGCTCACTGGTCTGCCGTTAAATGGATTCTTCAATATTTGAAGACTACCCGTGATTACGTGCTCGTTCTAGGCGGCGACGACGACATGGACATCCGTGCCTACAGCGATTCGGACTGGGCTAACTCTAAAGACCACGCCCGCTCCATTTCCGGGTATGCTGTCTTCTTCGGCTCCAGCTTATTCGCTTGGTCTGCAAAAAAGCAAACATCTACGGCGCTGTCGACTGGCGAAGCAGAGCTTTACGCCGGCACTCACGCAGGCCGCGAAATTATGTGGCTACGTTCGCTCCTTTCCGAGTTGGGACTTCTCCAGCACGGTCCGACTTCCCTTCTCATCGACAACACCTCCACGATCCGGATGATCCTGAATGTCGATGAAGTCACCGCGCGAACGAAGCACATCCACATCGCCATCTGGTGGATTCGCGAAGCCGTCACCGCCGGTTGCATTGCACCGAGTTACATTCCTACCGAGGAAAACATCGCCAACTTGTTTACGAAGCCGTTACCGACTCCGCGGCATCAGAAACTGGTCGAAATGTTGGGAATGGCCCCTCGTATGGATGCTCGTTGAGGGGGAGTGTTGAATTTGGTCTGTACATATACATTCGGACTTACTTCCAACTCGCGATCCTCGTGCCGATCGTCGGCGTCACGCTCATTACATTAGCGTAACTCACGGAGTCACATCCCTCAGTCGTTTACTCCACGGCTGAGGTATGTGCTCCCATCGTATACTGTCCTTACAATTACTTACGGGCTCCTACTAGTGTCTACTGATTGTATTCTAATAGGTAGCTCTAATCCGAGTCGTTTACTCCACGGCTGAGTGTCTACTGATTGTATTCTAATATTAATATCTCTATCCCCATCATTCATTCTACCATTACTCCGCTTAATAGCTGTTTGCTGGTCGAGCACCTCAAAACTTTCTAGGATGTGGTGCGTTCGGAGCTCACTGCGAAGCACTATATCAGCCCTTTTTCTCGGGACCAAGTCGAATCCTACCTCGGCCCATTCCAGTCCTCACCTCTCTCCATGGTTCCGAAGCCCCACAAGCATGAGAAAATGTGGATCTTCCAGAACTACTCATTCCCCCGCACCCCACACCAAGACCACACGTCTATCAATTACCACATCAACTCTGACAACTTTCCATGCACTTGGGGCACATTTAATGCTATGTGCTTCAAAATCTCCATGCTCCCTCCCGGCTCTCAGATCGGTGTTCATGACGTGTCAGAAGCATACAGAAATATTCCTACTCATTCATCCCAATGGCCAGGCACCGTTCTCCGCCTGCCCGCTAATCTATTTGATCTGTCGCATCGCCCAGAGCTATCTGATTCTGAAGACATCTACGTGGCTGATACTAGCGTCTGTTTTGGAGAGTCGTCTGGAGCCAGCGCTTATGGCCTCATTGCAGATGCTTTTGCAGACATCCTGCGAGCGAACGGTATCGGGCCTTCACGTAAATGGGTCGATGATTCCGTCTTTATCCGAATCTTGCGAGTCTACCTTCCTGAATACAATTCGAGAAGAGCGGAACTCTCCCGACGTCTTGCTGTCATGCCAATGCACAGCCATCACCAAACCGGCGGTCACCTGTGGTGGGGCGGCACTGAGCTACCAGACGGACGCATTGAGGAATACGATGAGGATTTAACATTTCCAATCCTGAAGCGAGTTTGATTTGCAATTCTGCTATAACTTCGCTGACATCGAGTGTGTATCCAATCTGCTCGGCATGCCTTGGAAAACCTCCAAGGACATTCAGTTCGCTTCGGAAGCTCCGTTTACAGGGATCATTTGGAACCTCGACAATCGCCGTGTCTCCCTCACCGGCGAAAAGAAGGCAAAGTATTGCAACGCCATCATGGTGTGGTGTTTGAGATGGTTGCATACCCTTTCTGACGTCCAGAAACTCCATGGCAGACTCATCCATTTGTGTCTGGTTATTCCACGGGGACGAGCGTACCTCACAGCATTGGAGGCCATGCTCTGGTTTGGCCATGACCGTCCTTTCATGCCACGCGCCTCCCCCCAATCTGTCGCAGCTGATCTCGACTGGTGGTTCAATACTCTATCCCAACCTGACCTTTCCAGACCAATTCCAGCGCCCTGCGAAGGCAATCCGAGCCTTCTAATATTAAAACTCTGTTCACATACTGACATTTCGTAGGTCATTGATGTCTGTGCCTATTCTGATGCCAGCTCAGGTGTTGGAACCACGATTGTCATTGGCTGGCACTGGCACACTTGGCGCCTCGTTCCTGGATGAGAATCAAAGTGCAGGCACATCGGCTGGGCAGAAGCCATTGACTTTGAATTTCTTGTCCGCACGCTTATCTCTACCCGCAAAAGTAAACCTCCCCACATCATCATCTATGGGGACAACACCAGAGTTGTTGAAGGTTGGTGGAATGGGTGCAGCCCCAATGAAGAAATCAACACCGCTTTCTGCCACATTCATTCCATCTCTGCAGACGCCAACATCACAATCCACACACATTACGTCCACACTGACTCTAACCCCACCTATTCGCCATTGCGGGGCAAGTACAGTCCATTATCCCTCCTCTTACCGCCAATACCCATCCCTCCTGAGCTCTCCCCATTCATCGTCGACTTCGATTCACCTACAGCGCACCCAACAGTCACTCCACTTCCCAAACTCCATAGCCAGGAACACTGCTCCTTCCAATCAATCGACGACTCATGGATCGCTGAATTCATTAGCTGGGATTGAGCCAAAACTCAAGCACAGTGCTGCACGCCCAAGACCATACCGCCCTGCAGCCATCCCCCTGCCGACCATTATGCTTCGCCAGCAAGCACCTCTACAAGTGGCGACCTATCACATCCAGATCTGATCACCGCACTACATCCTCTATTCCAGAAGCTGACCTTGCTCGCACCACCAATGTCCTCTCATACGGCTGGGCCGATGGGGCGCTCGAGACCTATGGCTCGGGCCTGCTCCTTTACCATTGTTTTTGCGACTCGCACGGCATTCCCAAAACCCAACGGGCGCTGGCTTCTGCTGATCTCATCGCCACTTTTGCAGCTGCCGCTGCTGGAAATTACACCACAAAAACCGTCAAGAACTATGCTGCCGGCGTGCGAGCTTGGCATATACTACACGGTGTCACCTGGGCACCAAATAAAGCTGAATTCGATGTCCTCATCCACGCCACACTTGCCCTCCAACCCCCATCGGCCTCGAGAAAGAAAAGACACTTTAGTCAGGAATCCGTGTCGGATGCGTCGAAGACTCCTACTGACTTGGGTATCTGCCACAGGATTCTTACCTTCACATTGTGCTGGGAAGCCAATGCGGCTTTCACCCACTCTCCACTCTCCACCTCTCCACCACACTTGAGCAAGCGTAGTGATATCCAAAAATTGATGTTCTGCTGTGATCGAGGCACGAGTGATGGGCAGAACAGGGTTTGTGGCTGAGTGTTGTCGAGTAGATCGAATTTCCTTCTATCCTACTACAACAACAACTTGCTCTGTCTGTGCTATACCACCTCTCTTTTGTTTTTCCCTCCCACCCTCCACACTCTAATTTCACAAACAATCCTCTGCTTCTGCTCTACTTACCTCCATTGCCTAATCTGGACTAACTTACCCCCAATTCTTCTACCATAAACACGTCCTATTACTCTATCCCTTTTCTACATCTTTCTGCTAACTACGCTATAGTTCTGTAGTCCATACCCACATTCTACTTCGCAAATTCTATTGATGTATTGATTAATCTCAGGGCCAATGTTCAAGGTTGGGTATCCGCCACAGGATTCTTACCTTCACATTGCGCCGGGAAGCCAATGCAGCTTTCACCCACTCTCCACTCTCCACCTCTCCACCACACTTGAGCGAGCATAGTGATATCCACAAAGTGGCCCAACACTCGTCTTTGGTACCGAATCAGCATATTTATTTGCCCAAGTACCTACTCGGTGAGTCAGTGTGGATGAATTGGGATTGTCATTGGCACCACAACAAGTCGGAGGAGTTGGACTGTCGGAGTTGGAGGCTCTGGTGGACCCTTGGTGGAAACTGGGAAAGGGGGCTCGTAAGCTGGCTTATGAGATGGTCTGCGGCATCGACGGCACCGCGTTCGGCCGATCCAGAAGCCAAAGCTTTTGGCAGGGAGAATACGTGCTTACACAAAAAGTGATGACAAAACCATGATTTACTGCAGGCAATGAAATTAGGGCGCCCATAAAACCCTTACCTAAAGGTAGAGGGAATTTCATACTCCGAACTCTTATTTTTTCCAACCACTGGTGTTTAACAACATAGGCACAATCATAGAATATATTTCTTTGCCACACCTAACAGAAAACCCACCGAGCTCTCGGAGCCCACAATTTACTACAATAGCCTGGAGGGCGCATCCCCAAATTTTTGAGCAGGGAGGCCTTTGGAGTGAGAAGTTCAACCAGCCCTCCTGAACTGAGTGGTTATGTTGTTTACATTTGTTAAACGCCAGCGGTTGGAAAAAATAAGAGTTCGGAGTCGTTCTAGATGATGAGCCATCACTAAATTGTCATCATCCTTACTCAAGCATTCCTACTGAGATTTCGACTCCTACTGAGAATCGCCAACCCCGTAACGTGCAGCTGGGTAGGAGACTGGATCCTCGCCCTCTTTTTTGCCTCTCTTTCCTTCTTTGAGAGCTTCGCTTGCTTGGTGCTTTTCTCCTCCCCTATGGCTACTCGGCACCATCGCTTCCTTCTGTGGGTTGCCCGCTCCCTCTCGCGCGCTTTGCGCGGGTGCTGCGTGGCCGGGTTGGCCATTGTTGCGCCCAATATAGAATGATGCATTGAAAATCTCGACCTATCTCCTCCTCCCTCGCCAAGCAGAGAGCACAATCCGTTTATCCGACGTGTTGGATACGACTGGGAATCTTAGAAAACTGGATGACTCTACTCAGGTTAGAGTCCGTAGCTATTCTTGATTAGAAGCCCAGCTGACCATCGCATATTAGCAGAGAGACGTAGCCACGAATTGATCTACAATGGCGGCAAAACGGCGCTTGCCAGTGACTCACTGAAGCACTCCCGGTGAGTTAAGTTTTTGCCGCGGCACCAAACTTTCAACATGGTCCCATGCTCATCCTGACGTCAGCCTGAGCCCGTTCACCCGAACTCTGTCAGTGTCACGCTGACGGTGCTTCGAATCTGTCATCTAGCAACATATAAAGTCAACACACCGGTGCGACTCCCTCAATATCCCTACTTGATCCCCACACCATGACATCTCCTTTGCCTCCAGCTCCCGAAAACCCCTCTCAACCTCTGAATGTGTCTGTAGTTGGTGCGGGAATCGCTGGACTGACTGCTGCTATTGCGCTGCGACGTAACGGACACCATGTGAAAGTATGTATATGTATACCAGAAGCCCCTTCCTCTGACCCGTGTTCGCATCTAGATTTTCGAGACATCAGAAAACAAGACAGAGATCAGCGCGGGGATTAGTGTACAAATCAATTCGCTGCGCGTCTTGGAACACCTCGGTTTGGCCAAAGAGAATTTACACGCTGTTCACTACGATGGGGTATGTTTCTTTTGATCTGGGTCTTGTGGAAGTTTCATTTATCCCTGCTTTTAGCTCTCAATGTTCAACTCCACCGGTGGAGAAGGTAAACATATCCCTTGGTTATATTCCCAGAAGGACAAGCACGTAGGGCACAATTTCTTTACGAAATCTCTATGTCGTTGACTTTCTGTCACAGGATTTGTTCTGCCTTAGAAGCGATCTTCATGACGAGCTCAAGCGCCTTGCGATCGGTGAAGGTGAAGGTCCGCCCGCAAAACTTCATCTTGGGAGCAAGGTTCTGGCCTGTGATCCAGAAGAAGGGACGTTGACCTTGGGCAATGGAGAAGCCATTCATGCCGATCTCATTCTCGGTGCCGATGGAATCCATGTAGGCAACCTTTTTCTCTGTGTTTATTCAGGACTAACTTTCCCTCCAGTCCGTTATACGTACTAGCGTTTTGGGTTATGCCCAGAAGGCACCGGCGTCAGGGGTGTCCTGTTTCCGTGGTGTTTTTGACGCGTCGAGGATACTAGAAATTCCCGAGCTCACTTGGTGTTCCGAAGGCATATCTGGGGCACGGTGTGTATTAACCTCAGATGGAGAGCCATTCCGGATGTTCTTCGTTTACCCATGCCATGACGGGAGCGTTATCAACTTCGTCGGCTTCTACACAGATGAGCATCAAGACGATCCAGGTCCGTTGAATCCGTGTGGTCAAGATGTTCTCAAAAGATTAATGGCCTTTAGGTTGGACATCAACGACGACGCGAGAGGAACTTCTCGAAGCATTCAAAAATTTCCATCCCAAGTTCCGGCGGGTTCTCGATCTCGCAGACAGACCTATTCTCAAGTGGCAGGTTCGGGCGTTGCCGCTCTTGCCCACCTGGATCCGTGGGCGTACTGCTCTCATCGGCGACGCCGCGCATGCTACATTCCCGATGCTAGGGCAAGGTGCCGCCATGGCAATCGAAGAGGGCGGGGCCCTAGGTTGCTTACTTCCTGCTGGTACCGTAAGGGATGAAGTCGCGGCAAGACTCGTGGCCTATCAAACGCTTCGCAAATCGCGGGGAGACTTCGTTAATACTGAGTCGTTGGAAGAGGCATCAATTCCTTCCAAGCGCGGGGAATATATCAGATGTAAGTGTCGTGCGTTCCACCTCGCCTTGAAGCAGCTCTTGATTTTTTATTCCCAGCCCGAGAAATCCAAACCTATCTGAAGGGATACAATGCAATTGAAGCGGCTCAAGAGTGTTGTCGAACGCATTTCGGCTGAAGCAATTTGCTTCTGTGTCATTCGCTCTAGATCTCGCTGTTTACGGCGCCATAGAATTATACACCAATGATACCAATGGAATTCCCGCTACCGTAAGGTACGGGTATTATGAGAGCCCTAATTTTTGCTTTTGGGCGTACATCACATTTTCGTCAGCAGTTTTAGCGTAATCACCTTTTCTCTCTGCCAGAATGTGTCGGCCAACTCTCGGCTTGCACTAGCCGACGTTGCGGGCGATGATTCGCGAAATAAATCTCATAATCCTGCTTATATTCTGTGTCTAGAATGTTCTTCGAATCTCTGAGATTCCGTCGAGAAGTCAGTCGTCCCGCAATGGCGACGTGGCATCCTCTTCCGCCATGTCCACCTCCGTGACCGCTGCAAACTCCCACTTTCTTCCTCCGTGAATCCTCCCTCCCAGCCTCTCTTGATCGGATTGTTACCTTTGGATCCCCGCTCCTCAATATATTTGCTCTCCTGTCTGATGGCATTGTCTGTTCCATGCACAGGCTCGCGGTCTCCCGTATGATCTGGTGCTGGTCGTGATTGGCTGTTCTCCTGTGTCAAACCCTTCTCGGCCTCAAATATCCCTATGAGTGTTGAGCTCTCGCACTCATGACTATTTCTCTGCTAATTCATTTCGCGGGTTAATTCTCATTCCTACTTGACTCTCGTCCTGCAATAAATCGCGTTGAGCCGTCCCGGTGTCTCTCCATTCACACTTGCTGCGCAATTATGCTTTTCTTCTCCATCATATTTCAATTTCTTGTCCCCCACATCTTGGGTACTTCACGTCCACCGCCACGCGTTTGCGTAGTAGGGGTCCGCCGTGCGTGATTTTTCCTACCAAGTGGGTGTCGGCCTTCGAGCGTCGGGCGGCACTCTTTGGTGTGATTTAGCGCGTTTCTCATCTGCCAAACCAGCCGCGTCTTGGGGGTTGGGTCTGGGTGGGTGTATGTGCGCCTGAGTTATGTATGGGTGCTGATAGTGAGCAAGACTGTAACTTTCTTTGTTTATTGGATCCCTTCAATGCCGTTCCTAGGGCGATTCATCGGGACATTTGGGAATGCCGGCCCTGTGCTGTTTTCTTGTCGAGGGGGAATTCCGTTGTCAGAAGCGCCATGAGCTGTTCGGTGCACATCAGCGCGTTTGGCCTCATGCTTCACCTTGGCGGCCGGGGAATACCTGCGTGCGCTATCACTGCACTGGGAGGTGCATTCGTCTGTCTACTGGGTGTGGATCTCGGCGCGCGCCCGGGGCTTGAGCCTTGCGGCGATTTTTCAGCAGTTGAAATTTCTGTTTCTTAGATTTCTACAAGACGTACTTCATCCTCAATACCTTGAACTTCGCCGCATTTTGCACCTCTTCTTCATGTATTGTGCGTCTCACACCTCTCTGTTTTTCGCATCTGGCTTGTCGTGCAACAGGAGGAACAGTCCGCGACTCGCCCGACGAGGTTGAGGATTTTCCGGTTCCGATTAGACTTGCTCCCCAAAGGTCGCGATGATTCGACGTGCATTATTTCTAACTCTGCCATCCTTGAGCTTTGATTTTGCGAGGTCTGACTAGCCATGGACCATCCGTCGTTGAATAGCAAAATCAGCCAAGTATCTTCCACTGGAAGTACCTCGGCACGTTTGATCCCCAGCTTTTGAATGAATTCCACTTACCATTCAATGGATGGGGTGATCCTCGCTGATTACGTCCGCCCGCAATGCCCCCCTGAAAATAAAGCTTTGAACAGCCAGAGGAGGAAAAAATCTTGATACCGCACTCAAATCTTTTCCACTCGTCTTATTGGACGCAATCTGCCAGCCCACCGCGGTGCTCGCCTTTCTGGAGTCGCAGTCGCCCACGTTTGATCATGCCGCATCCCGCCACACCAGATAATATGATCCACATTGTATCCACACAACACTCAACTAAGCTACTCTGTTATGAACAGACACTACAACAATTTCTGCCTCATACCTCATTTTCTTGTACTACTAGCTAGGCCGGATGCAGCCCAAGCGGCGAGTCGAGCTCTTCTGTCCCTCCTTTACTCGTACATAGTTTATTAGACCAACTCGTATTTCGTTCGCTTACTCACTACTTGTACTGCTGCATTAGAATACATCGAGTTTAATAGATCGAGTCTTAGGTTGATTCAACAACTAGGTAGCGGGCCGTGCCGCTCGCCGGCGTTACAGCTTTATTTCGATGTTTGTACTGGAGTATCCCATATCGAAAAGATTGCCCCAGTGTTGCTTCCCGCTATTTTTACTTATTTCAAGACGAGTCTAGAACAGGATATAAATGTCACGGCAGTGAGAGCACCAAATGCGGAATCGATTGAGAATCTATCTGGCCATGGACCCCACTGTCCACTTTCTACATGGCAGAAGGCTGCTCCGAACTAGAGGTACTGTTTTACGAGTTATCGTCGGTTTATTTGTGTCCAAGCAAGTTAGTTTGTAGACTCGCACCCCCTGTGCTATCGAAATCGTTACAAAAGATACGGAAGAAGCTCTGCGGTATCTAGTTGGCCTTTCCACTCCGGGAACCCTTTTTGATGATGCGGAGCGTGAATTGTTGGACGGCCTATACATAGAGGTGGTAAGTGTGCGATGGCAAGTGCATAGCAGCGAATCACGTTTCAGAATTCTGAGGTTGGTTCTCTCCAAAAAGGTCAGTCGTAATTTAAGCTCGGCCTCCTGGCACGGTTATACATATGCAACACGTGTAGAACGCATTGCTTTTCGCTTTTGAGTGTCTTGCAACACATTCTCCGCGCGAACATGGACACCCCGAATTCTCCTACTTTGAGGCTCAGAGGCATGGAAATTACAGAAGAGGCTTGCGCCCAGCCAGCTACGCCGACGCACAACGCCAAGTATTATATCGATGACCCCATGTCGATCTTCCTGGTGAGCAGCGGACGACGACCTGCTAAGCCCTCGCTCATTCTGCGAACAGGTCGAAAACGAGCTCTTCAAAATCCACCGTCACTTCCTGGTGAAAGAATCGGACATCTTCCGGTGGATGTTTCTCTGCCCACCGGGGTCGAGCGACCCGGACGGCGCCAGCGACGTGCGCGCGATCCCGCTACCTGGCGTCACCGCGGCGGAGCTCGAAGCGCTGCTGGACTTCTTCTACACCGAGTGCGTCACGATTACGCGGCGCCGGTGCGTGGGCTGACACGCAGTGATACAGGGAGTTACAGCGTAACGAGGCCCAGATGCAGGCGTGGATCGACCTGCTCTCGATCGCGACGCGCTTCGATTTCCAGAGGCTAAGAGAGTGCGCGATCGGCGCGATCGAGCACAATCTGTGGCCGTTTACTCGGAGGAGGGTTGAGAGCATAGACCCGATTAAGCAGATCGTGCTCGCGGAAAAGCACGATATCCCGCACTGGCTGCCCATCGCCTATGCAGCGCTGTGCCAACGGCCAAATTCGCTGGAGGAGTGGGAGGCAGAGCAGATAGGATATAGGAAGACCACTCTGCTCGCGCGCGCCCGGGAGGCGGTAAGGGATCAAACATATAATCCCCCCATACCAGTCGACGAACCCCAACCCGCTCCTTCTCCTACCGGCTGGGTGCCAAATGAGGAATTCACCGAATCTTTGGCAGATAAATTCTACATGCCGCATCAGCGGAACAGGGTGGAGGTGATCGTGGACGAGGTGTTTTTCTCGCCTTAAGGTGCCTCCGGAAGAAGCCGAGACATGACGTCATATGGTTGGGTAAGTTTTAAGGTAGAACACAGCAATAGGGAATAAGGGAAGAAACTCACCTCGCATACTTCTCGCCCTCAACATCATAATAGATGACCAAATCCTCTGCTTTGACTGGATGAATGCCACCCGTGTAAGGCACCTGTACATCGAGCGAGTCTCGCAAAACCTTTAGGTGACCTGCAATGGTTGCAGCATTAGGCTCAGATTGAGCGCTGACAGTTTTTGACGCCATATAGAAATTTCGTTGACGATGGTGGTTGGGAAGAAATAAGGTGCTGACATAATGAGCGCCCGTTATTTAAACGCGTGTGTCACATGATCGCGCGACGCAACACGTTGCACAAAACTGAAAAAAACATGTCAGCTAATCCCGGCGCGTTTGTTGTTGCCGCGATAGACGGAATTAATCAGAGGGATCTAGGTAGATATTTTGGCCTACTCACTTGCAAATAAAGTGAACCCAAGAACGGACGCGGGCACCTAGAGTCCTAGACACGAAGTACATTTTACTGAAGGCGCAATTCCACAAATGAAGCAGTCGAGAGCGCGTTCGAAGGCAAGCGTTTGGGACTCGGTCAATTATTGCAAATGGCACTTGCTTATCGAGGATTGTCTCCGTCCTGCAGCTTCGTGAAAATAAAGTACTCGGCAATCGCTGTGATGAGTTTTTACAGTATAATATACAAGATATAGAGCTTCCACCCGTTGCCGTGACGGCAACGGCCGTCGAATCGACGGGTGTTCGACGGGCACGGGCCGTCTGGACACGGCCCGTCGAGGGGTTGAAAAAATCCTTGACGGGACGGCACGGTCAATGGCACGGCCGTGACGGGTCGACAGGTACAGAACAACTTTAAAATTGTATTGAGAGTCGAGAATTTGGAATATGTGCTGGTCGCGTTTGTCGTGTTGACTCTCTGCAAGCTGGAAGCATAAGTCTGGAGGCCATGGCGGGGAAAATAAAATTCAAGAATCGGAGGGTTGCGAAATCAAAGACTCGAGTAGTTTGTGAATACACTGCCGTTCATAAAATGCCAGATTTGACCGTTGTGCAAATAAGAAACTTGAGAAAGAGGCAAATTTCGGGTGAGTTCCGAAAGGAGAAAGGGCTCTTCAGCTTGTTCGGAGTTAGAAATCCTTCGATTTGAGTCCAGATGGTGGCCGACAAGGCTGAAGAGGGGGCATAAGAGCAGTGTGGATTGGCTAACATCCTTGCCTTGATCATTCTGGATGCAGAAATAAGTGCAATCCGAAAGGTCTGGGAGCACCCGTCGAACGGCCGTGACGGCCGTTTTTCGACGGCATAAAACGGCTCGCACCTGTGCCGTGACCGAATGCCGTCGAGGAAGAATGAAAATGGTCGACGGAACGGGCACGGCACCCATTCGACGGGTGCCGTCGAACCGTACGACGGTCACGCGGTCACGGGCGGAAGATCCAAGAAACACAAACTTCGTTTTAGTCATATCGTTTCACTTTGCTTTAGTCTTGTCGTCGACGTCCAAATAACCCCCCAATCCGTCATCCCGCTCAACGTATCTACAAACTCGTCAGTGTCCGCGAAACACAAAAAAGACACATTTGAAACGCACCTCAACCGTTTCGTCAAAATAGCCTCCACAAGCCCCTTCTCTGAATTCTCCTTCGGCTTCAATGCCGTCGTCTCCGCCTCTACCACTTCCGGAATTCTCGACCCCCTTCCCAACACCCTCGCAGCATCCAACAAACCCCCGCCGTGCATCCCCTGCGCTCCTCCCGCCGCGGGGTGCAGCAAACTTAACACCACCGCCCACATAACAACACACGCGACCAAACTCACCACCGCACGCCACTTCACCACGACCAGCGCCACTCCCGGCAGCTCCAGCACGAGCTGCACCGGGTTGAGCAGCCAGGTCACCTCCGAATATGCGCCGCAGTACTCCAAGTACGGCTGGATGTCGGCGTTCGATGAGCACAGGCGGTTCACGTTCCAGAGGTAGCTCGTGTACAGCCGTTCGAGCACGCCCTGGAAGTTGACGAGCGCGTTGCGCGCGGTGGGCCCCGGCCCGAAGGGCGAGAAGAGCCGACCGTCGAGGAGGTGCGCGAGGATCGACTCTGGTGCGCCGACGGGCGTGCTGCGCTGGTCGGACGAGGTGTTGTTGTACGCGGGCGAGGTCGGCGTGAACGCGAGGAGGAACTGGCGCTCTGGGCTTGACACGCCGTCGGTGCCCTCCCACGTGAACTCGTCCCACGGATGGTCGTCGTGCGGCGCCTCGGGCCCGATCAGCGTGAGCAGGGAGGTGAGCGGGTCGAGGAGGCGGCTTTGTGCACTGATAGTCGCCGTCAGATTCTCGGCCTTCACCGTACACCCCACGACTTGGATATACGCATTTCCACCGTGACTGTCAATGGAATCGGGCTCTTGGTACACTGCGAAGTTCACCGCGGCGCCCGTGCTATTGGTAGAATCCATGAGGACGGCGCGTCGTGTGGCGATGACCATGACGAGCTGGTGGTGTCCGATGAATGACGCCTGGTTGGGGAATGCCCAGGGTTGGAAGTACACTTGGGCTTCACGGTGATGAGCGATACAAAGACACGACTATCAAAGGTACACTCACTCGGTATACCATTCAATCCATCGAAGCCCCAGTATCCCACAATATTCAACCCGGGAACCTGCGGATCCCAGTAAGGAGGCGCAGGCATCGAAACGTTGATCCAAACAGCATCCTGAACAGTCGCGGAGGTGGAATTCCGAAACAAAAACCGCTCCTGGCCATCTTGCGGCGAGGGCTGCGCCAACTTCATATCCGTCGACCCGAAAGGCAAGGTGAAGGTGTTTATCGTGGCGTTGCTGACTTGGGAGCAGTGTACGTTCACGAGGGTCGCGTTGACGCGCGCGCTAGAAAATGGGGGGAGACTGTTGTCGAGGTTGACGGTGTCGTGCAGAAGCCTTGTGACGGCTTTCGTGAGTGGGCTGCGGAGGCGCAAAGGGAAATGGGAAGTAGAACTCACCTCGCTTGCAGGCCAGGGTAGCGCGTATCGTTGGTTCGCGCTGCGAACATGTTCAGCGCCGCGTTCTGGTGTGCGATACATGTTACAGTTTAATAGATTAACAATGTAAGCTCACCCGTGCCGGAGGGGGGAAAAAGACGGTATCGGCAGAGGTGTAATTCACGCCATTTAGCCACAGTTCATCGAAATTCCCGAAACGACGGCCAAACTCAACCTGAGAGTCCGCAAGATTGGAAGAGGTGTTTGCGCCCCCGAAAGTGGTAGCTGACTGGGTTAGCGAGGGAGAGCAAAGAGATTTATATGAGATCACCAAAAATCGATCCGCTGCTTATTTGCAGCAGCGTGCAACACACGATAAAAATCAGGATCTTCTTCAAGCCTGGCGGGTCCGGCAGTGTAGAGTGAGACTGCGAGTAGAGCCAGTTGGCGGAGACGGAGGAAAATAAGCCAGCCCAAGCTTTGAGTCGGAGATGCAACAGCCCGAGGGTGGGGGCTAAAATAGGTGAGTGGCTCAACCTTCAAGAGGGCAAAAGGAAGCAACTGACGATGCCGAATGTTTGCATCTACCGCAATCTCGCGCACAAGGGAAATAAGGCCGCCGATTATAATAATAGAAGCCAGCTGCAAACCAGCTGTAACACCTGTTTGGACCAAAGTGAACTACCGAGACGAAGTATTAGCAGATCGCGTGCGAAAACAGGACCCACTCACGTTAACAAGCCCGAGAGAAATGGACCAGCCTTTGATGACTGCGACGAGCGCGGCAACGTGCACCGCAACTAGTAGCCCATGTACAGCATGAATAGTCGTCAATTTGGTGGTAAGGTGGGTCTTGGGCGTTCGCCCTTTTTTTGAGGCTTGTTTCGCGTCTGTAGGAGAAGAGTTCATGGGGCGAATTATTCACTGGTGTCGGCGGCCTGCATTACTTGTAGCTTCTGCTGCGGAAAGATGGCATGTCGCGGTTGTTGCTGTTCTGGGTCCAGGACCTTCCAGGACTCACACGGCGGACAATCGGCTGTCACTTACCGTTTGTGAAGCATCAGTCACTCGGACTGTCATCAGACTATCGCTTGACCTGTTATTTTCCATCTTTTCTCACTTTGATCGCCAGTTCCTTCGTCACAGTGCTTTATGTAATTTCTTCGAGGAAATAAGCTAATCATTTGTAGTTTTTGCCACAAAATGATGTCTATTTTCCAGATCTTTTGCTGTGCCCTTTATACGGCCCATGCACTATGGCCGTTGATACCTACTGCAGTAGGACTGCACCCGTACTGATGAGTGATGCGAACTGTTCCGCATGATCCGTGCACAGCCTACATACGTACGTCAGCCGCATCTTCTCGGGCATCTGTCGTGCATCCATGGATTTCGCCACACCAAAACCGAAGGGAACACACGGTGGGAAGCGGGCCGGATCTGGGCGCAAGAAGAAAGATACAACCCTGGGAAATCCACCACAAAACCCGGGAAACTCGCAGCGTAGAAATCCCTCCCATCCTGTGCAGACAAGTTCTATCCGTGCTACCCCTGCCCCCATTCCTCCCCAGTCAGCAGCCCCATTCTTTGGGCCGTACAATACTCATCAAGTGACACCACTTGGCAACCCATTCACCAACTCCGCACATACGGGAAGGCCGGCGTTTTGGTCCGGTATCTGGCACGGAGCAGGCCCCAGTCGCGAGAACGCACAACCCTTGCAACCAGGATTTGATGCTGATAATGGTATACAGTGTCCTCTTTTTATGTTACTCAACTCACACTTACTATTGTTGGCAGCAATTCGGTCACACATTTCGCCGGCAGAGTTTGACCAGCTCGCCGAGCAGCTGCAATTCATTGACGAAAACGATGAGTACGCGGACATCGCCTCTGGCGATAAGGTGATTAATGACAGTCTCATGGATGCAATTCTCGAGGCTTCTGGCACCGACCCGACGACCGAGCAGGTGGACAATAATTCCTCGGAGGCAGTAAACGACTCAGTCCTGCAAAACCAGTTCACCGAGCTAAGAGCGAAGCTTTCCCGCGAAATCACAAAATATGGACAGCCCTTATGCTACCGCCGCGGCGATTTCTACGACCGCCCACCCCATCCGGTATTCGCACTTCATCGCAGTACAGGTAGCAAAGATGGGCTTGATCCCACCAAGCTTTATGCACGTGACGTCTTTATATGGATTCCATCATTGCTCCCTGGCGCACCTGAACGATTCAAATGTGATTGCGGAAAGCCACTCTCTCGAAACGGTAATTTTGTCTTCGAAATTCCGTACCACATTTCTCATTGGGTTTTCAGATTTCAATGACGACCCGATTGCACGCCGAGTCCGCTCCCTCCCCGTCGATTTTTTCCTCTTAACCAATCGGTTTGTCTGTAATCCTCGGTGGGAGCGGGAGGTCGACCGTGGTTGCGGTAAAAGTTATCAAGGCACGGACCCCCATATCATCGCGCAACTTCCCTCATTTGTCCAGACAGCATTCCCTGGTATGTAAATTTTTCTTGCTCACGGAAAACAACTCACATTACCCAGCATATATCTCTGCACGGGGTGCAGTCTCCAAAACGATGATGTGGCTGATGTGCAACACGTTTGCGACACGATTTGGTCCCTCACCATTTTCTGAAATGGTCTCCGAGGTCCAGCACCGGTATCATGCGGATGCGGAACTGATGTATCTTGCTGCAGTCATTTTTTACGGCCAGCGCGGACGCAAACAGTTCTCCAAGTTTGATGATCGCCAAGGGTATGCTGGATCGCCCCCATCCGTTGGATATTTGAAAGGGTTGTTTACGGATTTTGTTCCCGCCCACCGCATCTACATCGAGCGCTATATCTCGTCATTGCCGCTAACAATCGCAAAAGCGGATCATACCTTCCAGGTGAGACCATATCCGTGTCGTGCAACACTGGCTAACTTGATTTTGAACCAGTTTCTCAAGTACATTGCGGGATTGAAAGGGGAACAGGTTTTTAATGCAGCATACAACATCCTAAACGAATTCGAGGAGTGTCGAGGTCATTCTCTGACCCAGACAAAATCACTGTTGTTCGTCCAGGACCTGTGGGAACGGATTCAAGAAGGTCTGAAAAATGCGAACCATCCTCCTACACAGGTTTTATACACGGATTCGCCACAGGGTAAGCATTTTGTTGTAGTCTTTGACGTGATATTCATTGTCCTTCAGCCGAGCGCTTGTTCCACGAGTCAATCAACAGTTCTTTGACAAAAATGTGGTACCAGTGACAGAGTGGACCGATTTACCCTTGTTGACGCGTAGCCTGGTCGCTCCAGTTACTATTGCCTCCAATTCCATGGACATCGAAGCGGCAGCCAATGCCCTCCTCGAGGATTTGGTGAACATTCCATCCTCGTCCTCCCAATTCAATGTTGTTGCCCTCGCGATCAAAATGGAGCAACGCGCCGGAGAATCGTGTCTCGACATCATTCAGCTTCAAACGGCCAATCATGTTTGTGTTTTCAAGGTGCGATATTTATTTGGTGTGCGCAATCACTATTTTCTAATGTCCCGCTAGGTTACAGATCTCACCTCACGCAGTGATATGCTGCCCTCGCTCCGAGCCATTCTCACCAATCCCACCATTATAAAAATCGGCCATTCAATACGCCAGACACTGCAAACAATTTCCCAGGCACTCTCCCAGCCCGATATTGACACAGTTTTGAAGACTCGCAGTCCACCACTCCTAGATCTAGGGAAGTACGCAAAGCTGAAAGGCGTACTCGACGATCCGTCAGTCTCGCTTACCGCACTGGCCGGAGTCGTTCTCAAAAAATCTTTCGCCGCACCGCAATTTTTGCCCTACCCCTGGTCCGGTAATACATCATCACAGCAAAACGAGTTCCTTTTCTTGGAAATAGACTGCATTTGGCAAGTTTATGTTTCACTCTCCGAGCGGAACTCAGTCGGGCTCCCACTCCAACCAACGCAAGCCACAACTCACGGCCAGCTGGTAACCCTCGTGCAGGGCTGTAAACCGATCGCCAAGGGCTCAATTGTAGTGCCGCACAGCGGGTTTTTGAATGCTGTGATGGACGATCAAGCTCATACGAAGAAGATCAATATCTCACCCTCGCGTTCGCTGATCCGGATTTCGAAGGTGAGTCAAATTACCTCCTAACCTCCGTGCTCTGAATCTCACTTGTCCCATTCAAGGTCCTGGTTCCCGGCGCCCTTCACTCATTACACGGGCAAACCATGGAGTGGATCTTCACCCATGGTGCACATGCTGTTGTCACGACCTCGCAGCTTCACACCCGAAACGAAACTGCACCCCTCTCGGGTGGCTCCCTCCGTATCTTCGCAGTTCCAATGCTGCCGACACCATCATCAGACGACGAAACTAATTTTTCCACCACTTACATGTTGTCGAATGAAAGATCTATCAACTTTGAGCATTGGAATAGCAGTACAAAAGACCTAGAGGATGATTCGGACGAATCCGACGATGAATCCGAGTCCGAAGACGATATATATAGTCGGCAGGTAGTCTTTGAAACGGTGGGTCATTCCTTATTCCTCAGACTCTTGGTTCATGAACAATTTCTAGAGTTCGGATGCAATGCAGGGGATTGAGACCGACCCACTTGGCTCTTACGGCGATGAAAATGTATGTCACACTCTTCACTTCTCTCTGCGGAGCTCTTACTGTCCCATAGAATGTTCCTGAGGATGTCCTCATGGCAAATCTCGACAACACTTTCGAACTATTGCGGCAATCCGAAATCCTCCCTTCCCGTGTGCTCGACGATGCATTCCACTACATGGACCGGCTTCACCGGCTCTTATCGAAGAAGCACTCCGCGTTCAAGGCATTTGCTCATGATTTCAGCGAAGCCATATTTATTCGCGACAAGTCAGATACCCTCGCAGTTCGTGCCGTACTCGAAAAGAACAATGTCAGCTGGGAGTATGCGAAACGCGCAAAAGGAGACGCCCTCAACCGGCGTATTCGACGGTACATCCCAGAGCGCACCATTCTTTTGAAGAGGCTGGAGAAGCTGTTCACCGCCTATGCAGACATCGAGTGTACCGTCAAGAAGAGCCGTGGGGCTTTTTTCTCCGACGAGGCCAAGGAGATGGTAGTTCACCTACTTGACACCGTGCGCAAAGGGTATCTCTCCGACCCGAACGGAATCTCCCTCTATTATTTAATGGGGAAGGATCGTGACGGGTTGAACCTGTACCGCACTGTGCGCAGGACGAACTCCGTCGAGGGCGGTTTTCATATGGCAGTCCGCCGAATCTTTGGTTCGTTGCGTGCTTCTCCAGAATTGGCGGAGTGTTTGATGCTCAATTGGATCCTTCGGAGAAATAAAAGGGTAACCACCTCCTCCATCTCTCATACACTATTGTTTTGATGACACACCAGGTTGGGTTTCATAATCGCACGGGAGAAAAATTCCGCGGACACTTTGATATCTGGATCCAGGATTACATTGTCGAACTTGCGGTAGCAGCTGGCATCAAGACCTCATTCCCTCTTCCCCGCATGCTCTCCACGCGAATAGTAACCTCAGAGACTATTGGGATCCTCCCCATCTCCAAAACACTCGCCGGCCATCTCAATATCACCACTCTTCCAACCCCACGCATCACCGGGATACCTCATCATCGCGATACTCCGGTCCGGACCATGACCCGCCTTTCCACAAAACCAACAAACCCATACCAGTATCTTCAGTTGCGTCAACGTGTGCTCACCCCGGTGGTCCCGGTTCATACACACCAGGAGTACATCACATTCAAGAGCAACATAAATCGCCAGGATTTCAGGATGGGTGGTAAAACATACCCTCCCCACGAACGCTGGAAGAATGTGGATTTCGAAAAATTCGCTCAGTGGTGGAATGCGCAAGTTAACTTTCAACCTCGCACAATCACTGACTCAAATCTGCGCCTCTACTACAAACTTCCTCAGCATCTCGAAGCCCATCACAAGAAGACCATTTCATGGTCTTCGGAACGTTCGACACTGGCCGCGGGCGCAAACTTCGCTGCGAGAAAAGAATTTCTCGAAATTCTCAACTCCGACGACAATCTCGGAGATGTTCTTCCCGCAATCTCGTTCGCTGCTGTTCCCGACGGAGAACAGGATGTTTCATTCTCATGTACGTGGCCCACATTATTTTCTGGGACTACTTTCGTGTCACTCAACTTGAATAATTTCAGCATTCGCGGTTCCCATGTCCTTTGACTTGGTAACTGCGCGGCCAGAAGAGAGCGAACGGCCTGGGCTCGAATTTCAGCTCCTGGAATTGGAACCGCATCAAGACGTCGACCGTGACGTTGCAATTCCATTTGGACCCGATGAATTACCACCTCCGTTGGACCCTGACGAGGACTTTGCTGCCCCAGGTCCTCTCCAATCAACCACTCCAGCACTGCACCAACAATTGCTTTTGCCCGGAGCTTCCGTACCAGCCCCCACAACATCCAAATCTCCGAAACGGTGTGCCGTGTGCGTGAAAGCTTTTTGTCTCAAGCGGAACAAGTGTCCAGGTAGGTCGAGGAAAGAGTATTGCCCTTGCAAGCATCCTCGTATGGCATCTGGAAGTCGCGCGCGGATCTCGGAGGAAGTTATACTTGCTTATTGGGCACAGCGGTCGCAATCGGGGTCCTCACATCCCTTCGAGCACTGTAATTGTTCTTCACATTAATGTACTCCATATCTCTTTTTGTTGGTAAACATAGAGTTTAGATTTTTTTGTGAGAGTTGCGTATACATGGTATGCATGGATTGAACAGGCCCAAGCTCCAGCGCGCGGCTTACCCCCGCTCACACCCCCTTGCCGTGCCGACCCATCCACCAGCCAAACACAAGGCTCCCTCACGCCGCCCGGCCCCTCGAACCACGCACACGACGGCCGCGCGCGGGGAGGAGCTGCATGAACATCGGTGGGGCGTGCCCAATCGGCGTGCGCTACGCGTGACGGGACGTGGTTGCGGGCGGCGGCGGACGCCGTTTCGAACGTGTCGCCTAACAGGGGGCACATCTACACGCGTCGAACGCGTTGAGCCAGAGGGACTGGTTAGTGCGAAACATTGACTCACTGTCCTTGCCCCCCTCTACACCCTCGTCTTTGCCCGAGGTAGCCACAGGCCCCGCACATCCACCTGTGACCCCGTTGCATGCAGCACCGGAGCCGCCCTCCAGGGTTTGCATGCCGCGCTGGATCCCACCTCGGCCGGGGTACCAAAGTCCGAGCCTGAGCTGGGCCTGGAATTTTACCTGGCGCTGGACTGCGTCCACACGTACGCGTAGCGTGAACGCGGGAACACGAGTGGTGTGCCAGCGTGCAGCGCAGCCGGGGGCGTGCGCGCCGGCCAGAGGCTCCTCCCCGCCCGCGCACTCCCTCAAAGTCGGAGAGCGCAGGAGAGGTTCGGCGGATTTGGAATCCGGCTATCCTAGCGATGTTGGAGCGGGGCGTGCGCGTGTGGAGACGTCGTGGGGCCAGTGCGGAGCGACGGTGGGAGTGGGGCGCGATTTCGGGCGCGCGGGTCTGTTGGAATTGGGCAGGGGTCCAAGAGTGATGTAGTATAGGTTGGGTGTTGACACAGGGCGCACGGGCGCGCGAAGGCGATGTTGTAAGGTCGAGGAAGGGGCACGAGTGGCGGCAAGAACGAAGAGAGAGACTCAGAGTCGGCGGAGTCAGCGTGGTGATTGTCAGCGGTGATAAAATCTTGAAAACTGATTGGCTGGGACCTATAGCATTTTGGGAAATATCTCCGACGGCAATAGGTCTTGAAAGCGGTGATGATCAGCGGAACAGTCAGGCATCGTGGTAGGCCAATCAAGATAAAAAATTCAATTCTCGCATTGGAAAGCAGTCGGAAACCGCGGTTTTGGTGCAGATAAATCTATTGTAAGTCTCTGAATATCCCTCTCTTTTCACTCTTTTCTCTCTCTTTTCCCTCTCTCTCTCAACTTGAAAAAAACGCATTTTGATCCCCCATCCACAGCAATAAGCCATAAGCCCTTTATACGATGCTGAGACTGGGCGATATTTAATTTGGTGCATGGAACTGATGATCAGATCAAATCCCATCGGCACCGAGAACGTTTCGGCCCGATTTCCGATGATAAGACTCGAGTCTTATCGATAATTGTACTATCTCGCATAGTCTCGTTTCCAGACGTTCTAGGGCAGTCGCTCGCTGGCGCTCGTGGGCAGAGCAGCGGTGGTCCTTCGGACCGGTCGGAATGATCCGAGGCAGAAATTGATGAAAATCTGATGGTGAATCACTGCCCTAGCTGTCTCGGTAACCCAGACGTTCGGTGTGTGATCCTGTGATCCGAGCCACGCGAGAAAAGGCAGAAAAATGATGGACAGGATACACACCCGAACGTCTGGGGCATTTGGTAGTGTGATACCCCCCATGGCGTCACATCTGTGACTATCTTTGATTATCTCGTGTAATTAATCAATCCATCGAATCGATTTGCGTACTGCACCCCTATCTTTCTGCTTTCCTCCTCGATGACCCCACTTTTCAGGACGAGTACGAAGATTGCGACTACTCTGCCCCGGAGTCGGACCACTCGGATTTCGGACCTGACCCACCATGCCGGCGGCCTCGGTGGCCACAAGTATTTTTATTTTGCCGCGTCGGAATTGTTTCATGACGCGGCGCTTTGCTTTGGCTGTCCGATGAGTGTGTAAAAAATCCACGGACCCGGGCGGGAGATTCGGGTACTCCCGACATATCATACGCTTGATAATCTGAGTTTTCTTGACCGCGTTCGCGAAGACAATTGATTTTGGGACGTCGGCGATGCCATGGACTTCGGATGGGGGACCGAAGACTTGCTTCAATGCAGCGTAGTCCTTCGCGCTCTTCATCTCGATGATGGACGGCGTAATGTTGGGTCGGTCGTTGCCTAGATTCAGAACGAAAGCCTCTTCGAGGTTGATATGGAGCGTGGAACAGACATCCTTGATTGCCGCCGGACTGAGTGTCGCCGAAGTAGCGAGAATTGGAGTGCCAACGGGGAGAGCGCCTCGAAGCCGATCTAGCTCGGCGTAGTGCGGACGAAAATCGCCACCCCACTGAGAGATACAGTGAGCTTCGTCGATGATTGCGCCGAGAGCGCGTTGTGCTGTAGCTGGGTCACGAAGCCATTTCCGGAATGGATCGTGCTTGAAACACATCTCGGGGGACGTAAAGATGGCGTTGTGGGCTTGGCTGTCAAGATCCTGGCAAGTATTAGTTCAAAAACGCGTTATATGCACAAAGTACGCGTACTTTCTGGAGATTACGCGTGTACGTATCACCGTTGACAGCGGCAGCTTTCAAGCCCACCTTCTTGAAGTGTTTAGCCTGCAGACAGTTCAGATCAGTCCTTCCGATGATATATAACCACGCACCTGGTCTTCTTGAAGCACCTTGAGCGGAGAGATGATGAGGGAGAATTTCTCGCGCATCAACAACAGCGGCATCATAAAGGGGATGGTCTTGCCGGCACCAGTCCCAGCAATGACAAGGACATCCAGGCCAAGCATGAAGGCCTCAGATACATCCAGTTGCCATTCATATGGTGGCTTCTTGAAGCTCTCCTCGAAGAGACGCGCCAAGTCGTGTCGCGTTGCTGCTGAGTCGTAGCTGGACTTTTTACGCGCTTTGTCGCGTGCCTCCTGAAGAAGGTGTTGTGATAGAGCGGCCCGCTTGACGTGTTCGTCTTCCTGGGCCATTGGATGGGGCAGTTCAGCACCGTGAGGCCGGCGCATCGAAGAGTGTGTGTGCGGATACGTCAAGGGAACGCGCGGCAGACACGGGATCATACTGATAATCAAAGATAGTCACATATGTGATGCCATGGGGGGTATCACACTGCGGACTGCCCCAGACGTTCTGGTAGCTATCCCGTCCATCATTTTTTCGCCTTTTCTTGCGTGGCGTGGATCAATCCGGTCCGGGGCGGGATAGCGGACAGAACGGCTGGGTTACCGAGACAGTGCCCTAGAACATCTGGTGCAGTTTGATAGGCAACCATGCACTTGAGTCACGCTTGCAGCCTCCGCTGCTGAATTTTGTCTTTCTCCACCACAACAACTCAGATCAACCTGAGATTTGCTACACTTGCTCTATGAAGCTCTATTATCAGCCTGGAGGTCGTATTTCTAGATCCCATACGGCCTTTGTATAATGACACCCCCCACATTTCTAACCCCCTATATATTGTTCTTCATGCTCTCTTGCACCTCTCTTTTTGAATTATGGTGTCCATTCAACTCTTAAATTTATAGTTAGACTTATTTTATTATTCTGAGGTATCATAGCACTGGTTGAACATTTCAAGTTTTGCACTGAAAATTTTGGTGAAAAACACTGGTTGAACATTTCAATTTTTTCACCTTCTTTTTCAGTGAAAAATGTCGTTTATTTTTCACACATTTTTCACTGAAAAAGCAGGTGAAAATTTCAAAACATTTTCATCACCTTCTCATTTTATTTCGAATTTTTCACCTTGAATCGAGAAAGTGCTGAAAATGGTTTAAAATTTTCACCTTCTTTTTCAGTGAAAAATGTCTGAAAAATAAACAACATTTTTCACTGAAAAAGAAGGTGAAAAAATTGAAATGCTCAACCAGTGAAATGTTTTGAATTTTACAGTAATTTTTCGCCAAAAAAGTAGGTGAAAAACTTGAAACATTTTGGTGACCTTTTTGAACCTTGTGAAAAATTTCTGAAAAAGTGCTGAAAAAGTTTTGAAGTTCAAAAAATTCATGAAGAAGTTACAAGTTTTTCACTTGGTTTTTCACTGAAAATTTGCTGTAAAATTCAAAACATTTTTCACTAGTTTTTTCACCAAAAAACTTGAAATGTTCAACCAGTGTAGATGCATGGTTATTTTTTCTGAGAAATATTTGTGGAGTATGCATTCAGTAGATCCTTTATTACAAGCTTATTCACGCCTCTTTAAGCAAGAAACACGTTCTGATAGATCATCACAAGCGTCTATGTTATTATATGTGGTTCAGAACGTGTCTATTTCTTGTAGGTATATAATCTAGCCACTTAACACCTGTCTCGGTAACTCAGACGCTCTTGTAGCATCGGCCCGGAATGATCCGGGCCACGCGAGTTCGGCTAAGAAATGATGGACGCAAATGCTACTAGAACGTCTGGGGCATTTGGTATGTAACACCCCCCATCGCGTCACACCCCTTGTCTTGTCCTCCTCCTGCCAAAACTTTGACCTCAGGGCTGTTTTAAGACATTCACTGGTGGAGCATTTCAAATTTTTCACCTTCTTTTTCAGTGAAAAATGTTGTTTATTTTTCAGACATTTTTCACTCAAAAAGAAGGTGAAAATTTTAAAACTTTTTCAGCACTTTCTCAATTCAAGGTGAAAAATTCGAAATAAAATAAGAAAGTGATGAAAATGTTTTGAAATTTTCACCTGCTTTTTCAGTGAAAAATGTGTGAAAAATAAACGACATTTTTCACTGAAAAAGGTGAAAATTTTGAAATGTTCAGCCAGTGATTCGTATACATCCTGAGCTGGATCTGGCAGCTTTCCCTAATTTTATTACTTGCTTTTTGGCCCAGCTGATAGCATTTGGGAAATGACATGGTTTGGTGCAATTTAGCCTTCTATTGACCTCCATACAGCCAGAAAAATTTGCTCAAATACTAAGATGCATTGTATATCTGAGATGGGATACTTTAGGGAAGGTTTTGAGAGTGCTGGAACATACAAGAGATGATGTCGACCCAAGTGTGACATGGGAGTGTGACTCGATGGGGGTGTTTGTATACCAAATGCCCCAGACGTTCTGGTGTGATCCAGGTCCATCTTTTTCTTATCATTTATTCAAACTCCACTGGATCACACCGAACGTCTGGGTTACTGAGACAGCTTAACACCTGGTTTTACTGAGAATTCAGCCTTTTTTGCTTCCTGTCTTGTTTATTTCATTGAAAATTGTTATCCATAGCCTTATCTTACATTTTTTGTAGCTTCTTAAAATTCTGCCGCTCTTTCTCAACCCTCATAGATGTCTTAATGTCGCAAGTCAGTTCGAGATACAGATTGTGACACCTGTGACTTTTGTCACCAACCGCATCATTTACAATCAAACTGCACCAGATCTTTACGGGGTGATGGCTGCGATGGATGAATTTTGCCTCCGACTTCAAAGTCTGCTGAACCCCGTAAAGATCTGGAACCGAGATTATATCTCGCACTCCATCCACTCGTGATTATGCCAGCTGATCCATCTGAAGACAGAAAAGAGTACAGACTCTGTCTTTGTTCATCTCATGACTGCAAGGGTCAAGTATGGGAGGGGAAGGACGGACAAATACATAGCGGCAAATGGTGTCACCGCGGCACCCAGGGGAAACATTTCGAGAAGGATTTAGTCAGAGGTTGAAGGACGAGTCCGGTGGTGATGGTGAGGACTCCAGTGCGCTTGCTAACAGCGACAACAGCGGCGAGATTCCAACGACGAGAGTGATGGGGAAAGTGCAGGCTCGTTCATCACTGACAACGAGGGAGTTATGGGCGAGGAAGAGCAGGGATTCTGGAGCGAGGAGGAGAACAACTCGGCTTCATTTTCAGCCTCCTAAATAGTGTCTAGGAATCCAATATTTCTTTTCTCGAGTTTTTTGGCAGGACCAATTGTTCGTTGACAAAGGAACTGGTGATCAAAGTGGGAAAATGCATCACAAATGGTAAATGACAGGTGATTGTCTGCCGTGTCACTGTCAATTGCTCTCAACGTGGGCCCTGTTCCAACTAGGCTCGTGACCAACTGTGTTCACCAAGCACGTGGCTGCACTTATCACGGTTGGCGAAGTGGCTGGGATATCATGCTGCGATTTTGGCTGATGCTACCAAACGAGGTTTTGGACTTCGTATTTTCGACCTCCCGTACCTTCAGAAAAAGTGTAAAAAGTTGTATAGTCAAAGATGGACAGTTTTCAATTCTGAGTTGAATGAGACCAACTTGTTTCGGATTTTGCCCAAAAATAAATGGTGCTCCATCAATTCAAAATGAAAAATGAAGTAACTTTCTCTATATAACTTGGGCCTGGAGCTCCTTTATTCTGAAAGTATGGGAAGGCAGGGGAAGGGCTGAAATTCCCAAGTCCGAAATCACGATTGGCGCCATCTGCCAAAATCATGACATGATGTTCCAGTCGTTTCACAGCACTGATCTTCTTGCCCTCATGATCAGTGCTGGAAACGAACTGGTCGCAAGTCTATGTTCCAACACACAGCTTGTTCACAGGAACAGGGCACCAATCTTCCGGCAATCTAAAAATTCGCACCATCAAATTGCCTAGTTAGTAGGCCATACAATTCTGATTATGGTAATGTTTTCCCATGATGCTGTGCCTGGCCACCTGCATGTTTTTGTTGCAGTCAAAGCTGTCTTAACCCATACCTCACAGTGGACACATAAAGGTATGGAGTATTGCAGAGTTATGGGTTATCCCTGCCAAAAGTTGGGCAAAATCCCTCCAAAAAGTATGGGGTTTCACAGATTATGGGTTACCACAGCTATGGGTTAGGACAGCTTTGACTGTATGTCCTTAAGCTGTCTTCTGCTCCCTCTCCCCATAACCTAGCCTAATACTTTGTCATCCCCCCCACTATGTCCTCCTCTGTACTTTCCTGTGTTTCTACTGTTTTTTTTTTTTGGGATACTTAAAGTTACGTGTCAGTTAGTGCCGGGTTTGGTTCGTTTTATATGTTGTATAATACAAGGGGGTGCTGGAGCCTCCAGGTCTTGAATGTAGGGCTGGTTTAATACATTAAATACCGGCACCGCTGGCCCGAAAAATGCCGGTATTTAATGTATTGAACGTGTATTTAATGCTGTTTTAAACATATTTAATCGGTATTTAAAGCACCTTACCCTTGACCCGTCAGTCATAACGACATCAGGTGAAGAACCATTGATCAGAGGGAAAGGAGGCTGGTCAGATCTCAGGGAAATGAATATGAAGCTGGCCATGTACTATTTCCTGCCCAGCTTCCTCCGCAGATCCTAAAGTACTCCAGTATGCTTTCCATCCCTGTGCTTCTGGATAAGTATGGTCGGGACCAAAAGCAGCCATCATCACGTCCTCGAGTTGCGGGAAATTGAAGTCCTTCTCGGTATAGAAGTGGTGCACCGCAGTTTTTAGCACTTCATAGTGCTCAGGAGGGAGACCCATGCCAGGATTTCGATGTCGCATCGTGGCGGGACATGTGATGGGGTGAAATTTTCAAAAATCTCATGCTAATTGGTATCATATGGTCGTCTTTAGCCGATGGGAGCTGTCTCTGAGCATTGAGGCCCAAAGGGCTCTGACGGTCAGAATATCGGCTGAATGTGTTTGCGGCGAGTCCCGTTTGCTCTGGGAAGGTCAGGCGCTCTGGTTGGAGTCTTTTTGGAATTAAATACACATTAAATACATGGCCTCCTGGAGCCTTGCAGTATGAAATGTATTATACATGTATAATATGCCTTTGTATAATACAACATTTAAATACATCATTTTAAACCCGGCACTAGTGTCAGTCACAGGCTCGACTGATCCATGTGTCAACACTGTTCTTTCTCACCCTTGCCAACGCCTGGGTGATGATCATGATTGTCTGATGCATTGCATGTAAGGTAGGCGTCAAATTGCTTATGTAAGCGTGATGTGATGTGGTACGATAAATCCTAGATCTTGAAACTTTTTTTCGTTTTTTCTCTGCTTTTGCAAGGTCCAGAGCGGGCGAGAGAAGAATTTGGTGGTTACTGGCCACCCATTTGATACCTTTTCAGATATTTGCGCACGAACAGGTGTATTTTGACTTCTGCAGCTAGTGTTGCTGTGGCTCAGCTACAGCTGGCTCGGTTCAGCTTTTGATGGCTTCGGAAGCCATCACCGATTAAGCTGAGCCAAGCCATTTATAAACGGCTGGTTCTCATGGCTTTCGGCTTGGATTTGGCTCAGCCATGGCTTCCAGTGGCTTCCCAGTACTTTTCTTCATACACCTCTCTACTGCTACGCTGCCCATCCAGCACATCCCAGAACGTGCCTCAAGGTGCCTGAACTCCTGAACTCCCAAGTGCAGCATGTAGCTGCCTCATCTGCTGCACCATTGACGCCATCAATGGAGTCACCAGCCCCAAAAAGGTTATAGGATCAATGCTCACAGTGCCAGAGCCTCAGCTACCTACAACACAATATTGCATGCAGTATGTTACCCAAGAGGTCGACTTGTTGGTGCATCAACATCCATGGAGGGGCTTGGAAACATATTCAGAGTGGGAAGATGGGGAGGGAAGGTGCGTGACCTGTTTTTGCATCGATCTTTCACTCAGTCTTGCAGCTTTCCCTGAATGGCGACAGCCTTGACCACTGCACACGGGTGTCAACGAAGATCCTACCCAAAAGATACCACAACGTGTTCGATAGCATGGCTGTCATGTTTGTCAAGTACCAGGACCTTCAAAACGCAGATGAGCGCACAGTGCGAGATTGGAATATTGTCATTTTTCCAGCATTCGGTGCAGCTTACACCTCACCATCCCCAGCGCGTCCAGCTCAGTGTCACCCTCACGCCCACATAGATGCTCGACAATGATGCCTCTGGCCTTGGGGTGCCACACTTGCCAGGGACCACTCCCATATCTGCAACTTCTGTTACTTCTCCCAAACTATCCAGTGTATCACCATCTCCCCTGAGATGACCTCCATTTAAGTGATGGAGAAACAGCTCAGGTGCCCTCCTTCGCAGTAAACATGGAGAACACATACCGTGTCTTCGAGGTGCTTGTGTATGACCCATGGCACAGCATCCTCTTCTCCATCACCATTGGCATCCTGGCACAGGGTGTGCTTGTCAAGACCATTGTCGCGATGTGCACAGACGTGTCACATGCATGACGACATCTGCAACAATAGAAACATGTAAAAGCCTGTGAACATGTTCATCGAGGGGTAGAGGGCCCACCGCTCGCGTGTGGGGACGGAGCGCAAGGTGACATGTGCGCTAGCCAATTTGGGTGATGAGGATGGGGACGACTCGGAAGAGGACAGCGCGCACCGTATATATTGTCAATCAATCAATTTCTTTTAGAAATGAGATGTGGTTCCCTAACATTTCACCAGTCCTGCTCTTGCAACGCTCTCAACACTACTTCCAGCAAATTACATTATCACAAAGTTGCAGTAGTAAAGGGCAATAAGATTAATGCCTGGATTGTCGAGATTCTGCAGGGTATACCTCAATGATGCTGAGACCCCATTTCAAGCCAGAGCAATATTGGTCGACACATGCAAGAGCCTAACTCTAGAAAAGATTGAAAAAAGACAGGAAAGAGTAGTAACATTTCATTGGTAGACACATTGGCACGGTGATGGGAAAGCCCCTTACCTTACACTTGCATACCCTCATCTCCTTCATCCAAAACAGCATTGTATTCTATCAATGTGGCACGAAGATGTGTGACAACAGGGCGCAGGACAGGGCAAACAAGTTTGCCTTGTGGCACTGTTGCCATGGGATTTGGGCTGAGAATTGTTGTATGTGGTGCTTTAGGAGGAGGTGTGATCCAGGTGAGCGACAGGCAGCATGTAGAGTAGTGAGGAGAGGAGAGGTAAGCAGCAATGAACAATAGTGGGGAGCCACCTGGAGCTGCAGCTGAGCAGAGCTCAAAGCCGGCTCCAGCTGAAGCCAAGCCACTTATAGCTGCATGGGAAACAGCTGGCTAGGCTTGGCTTAATTGCGGCTCAGCTTGATCGGCTAGCTGAGCTGTGCCAAGCTGCAGCAACAGTCCAAATGACTGGGTCGGCCCTTACCTGAAATGGGTAATGTCACATTTTACATAATCATGACATCACACATCAAATGTTAGGGCGAAAACACCACCATTTCATCGGAAAACACTTTCTGCAATGAAAAAAAAAATGGGTCACATATTTTTCTTCAAGTCAACATAACAAAGGAATGAGGGCATAAAATATTATTTTGCTCTCCCTCAAATATACTCTATGAAAACAACAACACTGGTTGAGCATTTCAATTTTTTCACCTTCTTTTTCAGTGAAAAATGTTGTTTATTTTTCAGACACTTTTCACTCAAAAAGAAGGTGAAAATTTTAAAACTTTTTCAGCACTTTCTCAATTCAAGGTGAAAATTTCGAAATAAAATAAGAAAGTGATGAAAATGTTTTGAAGATTTCACCTGCTTTTTCAGTGAAAAATGTGTGAAAAATAAACAACATTTTTCACTGAAAAAGAAGGTGAAAATTTTGAAATGCTCAACCAGTGCAATGTCCACCAAAAAAATGTATTAATTTTTTAACCCCAGAAACCTTGCCAAATGAAATATCTCATCGAGTGCTGCTCCCTGATGCCAAAAAAATAATCTATCAAGCTGTTTGTCTGAAAATTGACATTTATTGTGTCAGAGGTCTGAAAAATTTGGCCACACCCCAAATATTGTAGGAAATTCATGAAAAAATATGCAATTGACATGTCTCATCAAGGCACATCTGAATCCACTAAAAGAAAGGAATTTTATTGAGCCATTCTCCTGAAAGTAATCTTTGAGTCACATGGTTGACTTTGCCAAAGTTGTTAAATTTTTCTCAAGCCATTTGACCACTATCAGATCTTCTTCTTTTCAATTACCATCATGGCACAGTGTCACGGGAGGCCCATGAAACAAGTGAGACAGAATATTTCTGATCTCAAGAACCAGCCTAGCAAAGCATCCACCTCTGGGCCTTCCACACACAACATAACTCCAGTCGAAAGCTCAGATACCTCAGGCTTTGAGTGCAAAGGTCATGATGAGATGAATCTGGATAGTCTTACTTTTCTGGAGGTGGACTCAGACCATGATGACAGTGATAACAAAACAGATTGGGAGGAAGTGGCCCAGGAAGAATTTCATGAGCAATTAATGCAGCTAGTGGTTCAGATGGAGGAGGATTGGAGGGATGCTGGCAATAATGATTGGGTTCCAACTTGCGAGGCAGCTCAGGTGCATTGGGATGCCGTGCAGTGAAAGCCAGGAGGTGCACCCAGTTGTTATTCAACATTTGTCAAGCAAACAGCTTACTGCCTGGCAGGTTGCCAGAAAGAATATCCTTGGTTCCATAATTACAGTACCAGGTCTCAGATTCATATATGTCTGTTCTGCCACAAAATTTTGGCTGAGTCATGATTGTAACCATACTGTCACCTGACATGCCATCTGACTTGATCATTGCTGCTTATCTAACTCTTGCTTGTCCTTAAGACAGAGAGCGCGAGAATCCTGCACCCTTATGTAATCAGCTTACACATGCTTTCCCACAGCCAAATGTCCCGTGGCGCACTTGAAAAATATATATGTTATGGGCAGAATGGCTGGGAAGCAGGAGTACTAGATGAGATATAATCCCAAGAGACTATTATGAGCCTCAAAAAGATCATTGTCCCTACTCTCAGTACGCAACACGCCGATCAAAAATCCGGAAGATCACATGATTGCTGGATGTGGTCGATTCTCCCTATTTGGCCCACGGAAAGTCAATTTAAACACTTGAATTATGAGAAACAAAGCTATATACATACATTTTCTATGACCTCCTTCCTCGTTGTTTATTCAGTCTTGCTCTCAAGTCTCAACATTTCAACCAATTTATAGTCCCAAGTCCGTAGTTTCCGGTAAATTCAAAGTCCACACTCACAAGTCGCAACTTCCAACTTCGTACATCAAAGTCTGGGACACTTGTGTAAGCATCCGTTTCGGGCCACCACACCAGACTTTAACCGAGCTCCAATACTCTGAAGGAGCTCAGTTCCAGGTTCAGCTCCCATTCCTCTTATCTGAACTCCAATATCACCATCTCCGGTGGTAACTGTTTCGGCTCCACACCACAGCAGAACTGCTTCAGCCCATTCTTCAGCTCATGAGGAAGAGCAGGGTGGAGATCCCGCAAACCCTGATGACAACCCCAATGCGAACCCCAATGACAATCCCAAACATAGGCCTGCAGGTCAAGGAGCGGCTGGTCCACCTGGAGATCCTGATCATGGAGATGATGACTTCCCTGGAGGAAATCCTCCTCCACCTCAAGGGCCAGATTTGTCCACTCCTGATGAGGTCGCATTGAAGTTATTAAATGGCCTCTACGACCTTACCACTGTTCTTCAGAATATGCATAGTGCTACCTCAACTGCACCTCGGAGTTCACACTCTAGCCTTCGCAACCCAAACCCTTTCGATGGGACAGAGCCATCCAAGCTTTCTCTGTTTCTCTCTCAGTGCAGACTAGTGTTGCCATGACTCGGTAAGTTGGAAGTCGACTTGGCTAAGTCAACTTGTGGCAACTTTCGACTTGACTTGACTTGACTTGGTCAGCTCAAGTCACTTGAAGTCACTTGAGTCGACTCAAGTTGGTTGAGTCACACCAATATTAATTCACAAGGGTGGATGGCACTTGGTACACGAATCTGGATGTTAAATAGCAGTCAAACTGTGGCAAGATACAAATTCAACTACTCATCGTTCTCCTCTGGCATTTCCGTAAATATGATCCCATCTGCTGAGTCGAAACTGTCAACAATCTCGCACCAAATCCCATCCCTGTCTTTGTCGTGTGTGTCGGCCAGAGTTCGAAGCCAGTCTTCATCATCGTTGGCAACAGGGACAGTCTGGCAGTCAGACATAAAGTTGAGCCTTGATTTCTTGTAATTAAACTTGAGCATTTGCAGAGCCTCCATCAACATGGTACTGGTGCGGTTTCAGCATTTAGTATCTGTCTCAGCCAAGGACAAAAATACTCGTTCCGAAGGCACTGAGGTGGCTTGGATAGGGGCGTAATCAGCAAAGAGACGAAATATTTTTGGCCAGGTTGCTTTGCTGTGGTTCTGCAGATTGTTCAGGTGCGGTTAACAATCAACAATTGGGACACCAAACCATCCAGTACTCGACCATGTCCGTCGACTTCCTTGCGGGGAGGGAGCTGGTCATATAATGGTTCATCTAATCTTCAATTGATTGGTCGGCCGAACTCCCACTTGCCAAGGTGAAATCAACTGTGAGGGCGGCATTCCGAAATTGCTTCGCTGCCTGTGTAATGCCGGTCAGTGTTGGAGGAGCTGGGCGGGATCTGGAATGAGGCCGAGATGGGGGCCGAGAATCGGATCCAGATCCGCTGCGGCCTGGAGAACTGGACCTGGTTCGAGACCGAGCATCCACGGCGACAGGGGATGTCGCGTATGATCGAAGCTTGACATGAATTAAAATTGAGGGTATACAGCTCATGTTTCACTTGCCTTGTTGACAATTATTTTCTTGGCTTTCTCCTGGTCAGTACGCGACCAGTTTTTCCGAATCCATTCAAAACGAATTGAAGGATTGATAACTGAGGTGCGAGTTCAAAGGTATTTCAGACGCCGAGGAACCAACTCACACAGGGCGATAATGTAGGCATCCGTATCTTCCATTTTGTTGTAATACGTGTTGGCAACCGCCAGACCTGGGCCAATGAATTTTGAAATGTTCTCCTCTTTTAGGTCTGCATCAGCAAGCATTGCGTTCCACGCGGCCATGAACAACTCGAATGCAGGGATGGAACCGGCGAGGATGGGGGTATTTCGGCTGACATTGTTGCTTGCACCGTGTGCGGTTGCTATTGGAAAGGTCAGCTGGGACTGGACAGTATTTCTTCAATCGCACCTGAAGAATTAATTCCATGAGCTCAAGTCGACTCCAGTGCTTGTTTTCTAGTGGGTGCCGAAACTTGTGGGTGTCCCGGTTCATTGCAAAAAAGCGAACTATAGGCTAAAATAATAACGTGACCAATGAAATTTCCGACATAATTTGCGTGTACCTGCTGCAAGTATCGCAGGCGACGTAGCATATAGAACACAGAGTCCCAGCACGTTTTAACATCTGCTATGACTGTGACTGAAGCCAGAGTCATCTTCCATACAATGCAAGTCAGAGAAATATGGAGTGCGAGATGTGGAGATTTACCGTAGTTTCAACCAGTGTGTTGTTCTCCCCAATAGGGATCTCTCGCCATATCGAGTCAGTGTTGCCCTGGGCAATGATAGCCTGCAGCTCATCGCAGCGTTGCCCTGACTTGCACACAAAAGCCACCGTTTTACGAGCCTGTCAAATAGGTCCAGCCTTGCGCGTGTAGCGTGTTGCACGTGGTCCCAAATCGGAGCCCATGCTCGACTCTGTGGCGGGATCTGTTTCGGAGTCTGAATACTGGTCGTCAACGTCGTCCTTCTCCATGACCCGGATTACAGCCTGTGAGCAGAGGTTGATGACATGGGCAAAACAACGAATATAGTTCTGTTTCTCATCGAAATCGTGGACCTCAATTTCCTGTAGCAGCATGCCGAGGTGCAATAAAAAAGTGGCATTATTGGAGGCATTGTCCAACGTAAAATGTCTGACCTAAAATTCAACAAGTGATATTGTGATTGCACTTTAAAGAATGACATCAAGGTAAATAATCACATTACAGACGATCCCAGCATTCTTGAGGATATTGAACACAATGCGTGCAATTTGCTGCCCGCTATGTGCACCGTGGATACGGTGAAATGTCAACAAAGCTTGGCGCAAAACCACCTGCTCATCGTCACCCCTGGGGCTGAGCCAGGGAGCTGTGATTGCCAGGTAGGAATTCATCCCTTTGCTACTCCATATGTCAGCCGTGAAACTTATTTTCCCAATAGAAGCCTTCCGATCTGAAGTCAGCACCGATAAAATCAAGTCGAATCTCACTCACACAAAATGCGGCCTTCAAATCAACATAGTATTGGTCCCAGGCTTCGAGAACAAGCTTGGTGAGCTTTGTGCGGTGAGGGATCTCCTTATCCGTGAGAGATTCACGAAGAAGGAGTAACAGATCACGAAAGTCACGACTTTCGATCAGATGGATCGACTATGAAATGAAGTCAGAGTGGAAACACGGCCAGGAAGTAACATACGAGGTTGTTTGACACAAAGACTTTGACCAATTGCTCCCGGAATGCCGCCATAGAGAATGGCACTCTTTGAGCATTAACAATACCTTGTTCTTCCGCCTGCTGTTGAAGAAATTCCAGTAGCTTGTTTGTAAACCCATATTTCTGAACTGCGGTAAGGTACACTTCCATGTGGCCTTCAGTATTCTGAAGATGAAGGCAGTGGGTTGTAAGACTTGAACCAGTTCTGTTGGAATGGCAAACCGATGTGTGCCGGCATCTCCTCATGCGGCACATTTATGGACATAGTGCGTGCTCGTTTCCATGAGCGCGCCTTCATCTATGCACTTATTGCATTTGTATCCCTAATAATTACCTATGATTGCACTTACCGACTTATATGGTTTTATAGCTACTTATGCCTCCTTCCAGTTATATTTACTTTGAGTTGTATTTAAGCAGTAGTACAAACGGAATATTAGTTCAATCCGCTCCTCCCAAGTCACTTATTCAACAGGTTATGGGCCCCGCCCAAATCTAATTCTCCACACACACCTACTACTCAACAAACCTCTCTTCACCACACGATGTCCACCACAAACTCGAAATTGAGCGACTACTTCCTACGCATTCCGAAATGCGAGGCCGATGGTAGCAACTGGTCGATCTACAAGAACCGATTTAGCTATGCCGCTGATGCTGCTGGACTAGCTGACCATTTGCTAGCCACTCACCTCGCTCCCGTCGCTCCCACAACTTCCTCGCCACCGACCACAGCAGAAACCGCTGCTGTGGAGGCCTTTGACAAAGAGTTGAAAACCTGGAAGTCCGGCCAGGCCATCGTCAAACAGGCCATTGCGAGCTCCATTCCTGACCCGCTGTTCTTGCGTGTCAAGGACGCGAAGAGCGCTGCGGAACTCTGGACCAAGGTGTCGGAGGAGTTTGAGAAGAAGTCGAAGATGGTTACTGTGGATTTGAGACGCAGGCTTCAAGATGAGCGCTGCACAGAGACAGGAGATGTTAGAACTCACCTTGCGAAGTTGCAGACACTTCGCACAGACCTTATTGGCATGAGCGCCGATGACAACTTCACCGCCATTATCCTCGGCTCGCTCCCGCCCTCCTACGATCCTTATCTCTCGGCGATCACGGCAACTTCGACCTTGCTCGCCAAAACCCTCGCACCCGATGATCTCATCCGCGGCCTCAACGAGGAGGCCGATCGCCGAGCCCTCAAGCAGAAATTCAAGAAGGATGACCACGACATTGCGTTCTCCACGGGGGAGTGCAAAGGTGGCCGCAAAGGCGGCCCGAAGCCCAACGTGGAGTGTTACAACTGTCACAAAAAGGGCCATGTCAAGGCAGAATGCTGGGCGAAGGGCGGAGGCAAGGAGGGGCAGGGACCGAGGGGGAAAGGGAAGGGGAAGGGGAAGAGCCGCGAGGATGCCAACGCCGCCAGGGATGATGACGGCGTGTGGATGGCGCAGGTTGAGAATAACCTGCGGCTATTCAAGGAAGAGTGTGGATCACTCACCAACGGCAACGGCGACCCTCCGCAAAGCAGTGCGGGGTATTGGTTGTCTGACTACGACGATGAAGACTTCTTCGAGGACGAAGAAGATGGCACCGTCAGCGACACGACCTCAGTTCCCACAATGGAGGACTTACTAGCAGTTGCGAATGGACTGGCAGACACAGACGACACTGGCAGCGAATACACACCCTCGGACCTGGACGGTATCGCATATTTCATGCAGCTCCTGGATGGATCCGACTCGGAGGACAGTGACAGCGACGACGGGTCCATGCCGGACCTGCAGAGCATGTCGGACAGTGACAGCGAGTGCGACTCGTTGCCGGATCTGCCAAAGGTGTCAGATTCGGAGTCGGAGAGAGATGCAGATGCAGAGGAGAGTGACACTGAGTCCTCACCCGATTTATTTTCCGCATGTGGTTCTGACAATGTGTGCGAACCCGCCATCAGTCAAACTACCTCCAAATACGGGCCGGATCGCCCACCGGTTCACTTCATGGATGACCTCGCAGATTGGGTCAAAATATCTGTGAACGAGTGGATCAGCAATCAGCAGGACACCGCCGAGGAAAAGATTACCTCGTCCTTTGATATGGCAATGCTCGCCAATGGCGGAGGCACTGCCGCAGTCGAAACAGAGTTATACGACTCGGGCGCGTCGCGCCACATGTCCCCATACCGCCACAAATTTATCAATTACACCTCAATCCCGCCGAGATCCATCACCGCGGCAGACAACGGCACGTTCCAAGCTATTGGACAAGGCGACATTCGGATCAGCATTCCGAATAGCAACGGCATAGCCAGTATACTCCTGAAGGGAGTGCTGTATGCACCAAAGCTGGGACTCACGCTTGTCTCAATCAGTAAAATCACTGATGCCGGCTTTGCGACGCTCTTCCGCGATGATTTCTGCAGGATTTTCGATAAAAAGAGAAAAATTCTGGGGGTAATCAACAAGAAGAACGGCACCTATCGCGTTCAGCACGCACCTGGTGAAAATCCCGGGATAACCGCTGCGAGTGCCATCGAAACCGTCTCCATCGAGGAGCTGCACCGCCGGATGGGCCACATCACGCCGGAAGCTGCCAAACATCTTGTCAAAGATGGCTTGGTGACCGGCATCAAGCTTGACGGATCCACGGAGATTAAATCCTGTGATTCATGTGAGTACGCCAAATCGACTCGCAAACCGGTTGCGAAGGAGCGCAAGGAGAAGCGTGCTGCTTCAATGGGGGATATCATTCACTCTGATCTCTGGGGGCCTGCATCGACGCGAACAATCAATCATCGTGAGTACTACGCCAGTTTCACGGATGATCATACTCGCTGGTCGCGCTTGTACATCCAGCGCACGAAGGACCAGACATTCAGCTCGTACCAGGCGTTCGAGGCGTGGCTCTTGACTCAGTTTAAAGTCAAGATCAAGAAACTCCACTCCGACCGCGGAGGGGAATATTGGAGTAACGAATTTGATGCATACCTTGCCAAAATGGGAACCGAGCGCAGTTTCACTGTCCACGACACGCCGGAGCACAACGGGATCGCGGAACGGCTCAACCGCACGATCTTGGAGCGTGTTCGCGCTATGCTACATGCTAGCGGGCTCCCCGAATTTCTGGGGGGGGAAGCGGTCAATCACGCCATCTATTTGAAAAATAGAACTTCGACACGTGCCTTGGACGGCAAGACACCTTACGAAATGGTGTATAAGCGCAAACCGGACCTCGCGCATCTCCCAGAGTTCGGTGCGAGGGTCTGGGTCCATAATCCGGATGGCAGCAAGCTGGAAGGCCGCGCGGAAGTTGGCCGTTGGGTTGGTTTTGATGAAGTCAGCAGCGGGCACAGGATTTATTACCAAGGCAAGAGAAACATTGCTGTGGAACGGAGTGTCAAATTCGATAAGGATGATGTACTGGTACCCATGCCAGTCGATCTGCAGCTTGAGGGGGAGCAGGAGGATGACAATCAGCCCTCGACTGCAATTTAAACCCAAACACGCACCAAAATCCCGTTGCCACGCCAACTCCCGCTACTGCGACACGCCCTCCATCCCCTCGCACTCCACCCACGGCGCCGAGGTCACTCCCCGAGTCCCCATCCATCGACAAACTCATGCAGCAGTTGGCACGCACGGATCCGCTCGGCCCGGACTTTGAGCCCGAAGATGAAGCCGCCGACAACATAGAATCACGTCGGCGCTCCATTCGCTCACGCAAACAGTTTGCACATATGCCGGAAAGTGGCACTGAATACCTTCGTCGCACCGCACCATCCGGGCCGCTGGAAGATCCTGCAGAGACAGGCGCACGGGCAGAGTTGTCGGAGGATTGGCAGATGATTAACATCTTGGAGCACGCGATGGCCAGCGCGACTGCAGATTCCGAGGCGCTTGAGCCGACGTTCGAGGAGGCGAAGAAGCGGCCCGATTGGGTGCATTGGAAGGTTGCGATCGACGCGGAGATTGCCGCGCTCAAAGCCGCAGGCACGTGGCGACTTGTTGAAAGACCGGATGGTCGTAACGTTGTTGACTGCAAATGGGTCTTGCGGATCAAGAAGAACGCTGCCGGCGAAATCGACAAATACAAGGCTCGACTTGTCGCCCGCGGGTTCACCCAAGTACACGGTGTGGATTATTATGAAACTTTTGCTCCCACCGCTAAAATTGCCTCCATCCGTACCATCCTCGCCATCGCCGCTCGCAACGATTGGGAGATCGACGTGTTCGATTTCCACTCTGCATTTCTCAATGGAGAACTCGATTCCGACGAGCTCATCTACATGGAGCAACCCCCCGATCACGAATTTGCGAACCGCCGCAAATATGTCTTGCAGCTCAACAAGGCCTTGTATGGCTTGAAGCAAGGCGGTCGCAAATGGTACGAGACACTCAGCCGCTCGCTTGCTGAGATTGGTTTTTCGCAGTGCCAATCGGACCACGCAGTTTTCTACATGCGCATCGATGGCCACATCATCATCATGGCCATTCACGTTGATGATTGCACCATCACCGGCAGCTGTCCAAAATTACTGGAGGACTACAAGATGCGTATCGGATCTCTCTTCAAGCTGACCGACCTCGGGCCTGTCAGCTGGCTCCTTGGCATCGAGATCAAGCGCAACCGGGACAACCGCACCATTTCGCTCTCGCAACAATCTTACATCACGTCAATCCTCCAACGGTTTAATTTTACCGACGCCAAACCTCTTGCGATGCCGATGGACCCGAATGTCCAGCTATCGAAGGACCACTGCGCTATCAGTGTCAAGGACATCGCCGCGATGAAACAGGTACCGTACCGCGAGGCTGTTGGCTCACTTATGTGGGCAGCCGTTGGGATGCGCCCCGACATTGCGTTCCCCGTCGGAATCCTGTCAAAATTCCTTGACAACCCCGGGCCGGCTCATTGGGAGGCAGTCAAACGCGTCTTCCGCTACCTTCAAGGTACAAAGGATTGGCGCCTCACGTACGGTGCAGGGAAGCGGGGGTTGGAAGGATATACAGATGCGGATGGGATGTCCCAGGAACACAGGCGAGCTATTTCAGGATACGCATTCATTATTGATGGTGGTGCAGTATCTTGGAGTTCCAAGAAACAGGAACTCGTTTCGCTCTCCCCGACGGAAGCCGAGTATGTCGCGATGACCCATGCCGCAAAGGAGGCCATCTGGCTCCGCCAACTTATTGCCGAGCTGTTCCGCCCGCTTGAGCACCCCATCACGCTCCATGGCAACAACCAGTCCGCCATCGCCCTCGCCTATTCCGACATAGGCCAATTTCACGCGCGCACAAAGCACATCGACGTGCGCTATCACTTCATTCGCTATGTGATCGAGAACAAGTCTATCCGACTTGTCTACTGCCCCACTGGCGACATGGTTGCTGACACTCTCACCAAGGCCCTCCCGAGCACCAAGGCCAAACACTTCGCAACCGCGCTCGGACTCTGTTCGGTTTGAGGGGGAGTGTTGGAATGGCAAACCGATGTGTGCCGGCATCTCCTCATGCGGCACATTTATGGACATAGTGCGTGCTCGTTTCCATGAGCGCGCCTTCATCTATGCACTTATTGCATTTGTATCCCTAATAATTACCTATGATTGCACTTACCGACTTATATGGTTTTATAGCTACTTATGCCTCCTTCCAGTTATATTTACTTTGAGTTGTATTTAAGCAGTAGTACAAACAGAATATTAGTTCAATCCGCTCCTCCCAAGTCACTTATTCAACAAGTTCCATATTCTTGCCTGTGGATGAACTCAGTATATTGTGAACCTCAAATAAGGGAGAGAAAACGGATGGGCAAAGTCGGCATTTACAGCTCTTTGCAGAACTTAGGGCGCGGACATTTTTTCTTCCTTTTTAAGACTTTTTTGATCCCCTGGACCAGAACAGCTGTTCTGGCCTCAGTTCTGATCGGTTTCCTTCGAGAGTATGACCAAACGATCCGCACCGTAAATACGGAGGGCATGGTAACTTACAACTTTTTCTGGGATGGCTACAATGAATACTTGGGGCAAATTCGTGATTTTTGAGACATTTTAGTGCAGGACAGCTGTAGCTTTGAATTGTGATTTCCTATGGGCCTAAAGTTTTGATAGCATGTGTTTGGGGGTATTTTGGAGGGCACTGTGTCCTCCTCAATCTACTCTACCGCCATTTGTTTCAACGGTGGAGACTGCTCGAGGTCTCTGCTAGCTGGAAAGAGCCGATCTCGGCTGGGAAACTCAGAAAGGAGTCCTGGGCCGCGAAACTCAGCCAGACAACAGAAAAGCAGCAGGAAAGATGATGATATATATGTGCAAACAACTCAATATGTATTCTAGGTGGGACTGCCGTCGCCACTAGCACCGCCACAGGTGCCCCCCTCCAACTGATGTCCGACCCGGACATCAAACACGACTCCTGCACCCAATGCTCCTCGTGAGCACCACTCAATCGACCCACCACGCATCGGTTCAACCTCTGTGGATGAACCTACTCGCCTGGTGGAACTCTGACGGCCAGCCAGTTTAGGGAGTGTCCTCAGGCGTCGCCTCGATATTGGTAAAGGCCTCGGCCATCAGCTCCTCCGATTCCGCAATCTGCAGGTCTTGTTTGGTGGGTATATACTCCCCTTTGTCTCGGGGGTGTTTTTGGTCAAGGGTTGAACCGCGTAACAAAATAAAATGACGCAATCTTCTAGAATGTACAAACTGTTGATTTTTCAGTGGTATGCCGTTCATGTTACAGAGAGAGAAAGAATTAAGGGAACGAGCGTAAATTTGGGCCGGTGCAGACCAGCGGGGTGTGAGCTTGTTGATGGACTTCTTGTTGTCGTCCACGGGTGAGTCGTACCACTGAACAACGTCACCAATACAGAATTCGACAATTTGTGCATTTCCATCAAAGCTAGATTTTTGTTGCGCAGCGCGTTTGAGCGACCGTAGGTGGGCTGTGTATTGTAGACTGTCAGCTAGGGCAAAATGGATGTCAGCATCGGAAGGGGTCGTTGGCGTAGGAATTGCGGGTGAGTGAACTTTGGGCGTGAATGACCGTCCGAAAAGGAGCTTGCGCAGCGTGGCCTTGAGCGCAACAAGAACGCAGTCGTTCATCTGGCGAATTGCCTCTTGTAGATGGTCGGGCCAGTTCTTTGGGATGTCATCCGGGTCGACGGTGCCTTCGTTGGTATCGTGATCTGGGGCGCAAAGATGTTTGAGTATGTTCAAAAGAATTTTATTACTCCCCTCAATTAGACCGTTGACCCATGGGGAATACGAGGCCGTCGTGATGTGCGTAATGTTGTTGGCCTCGCAGAAGTCGTCGACTTTATTGTTCTTGAAATGAGACCCACTGTCCGCCATGAATGAATCTGGGACAGCAAAGTCATAGCAGATGTCGCTGAGGGAATCTATGGTGGTTGCCGCACTGCCTGCAACCTTCAGCTTCGTTGCCCAAACAAAATGGGAAAATACATCGATATAGAGCCCGATGTTCTTGAAGCCGCCCTTTCCCAATGGGAGGGATAGGTAGTCACCGGCAACCAGCGAGAAGGGCTGGGTCTGGTGTATCGGCTGAAGGAGAGAATTGAGGGTCATGGGACCAAAACTCTTGCAACGCAGGCATTCGAGCATTACTTGTCGACAGTCCATGCCCATTCCTTCGTGCTCTCTACGCTGAAGTGGCCATTCGCTGCATGAGTCTGCAGGGCCATTTCAAACCCTTGCCCGGGATGCATTCGGTTTTGGCCACCCGTTGCGCCGTGGAGTCAGCCATGCGCCAGAGCTTACCCTCCTCGATCATAAATCCAGCTGAACAATGAGCTGCACGCTTACGCTCCTGCATCGTTGCGCCCGCAGTTCGTCCTAATAGATGTTCGACTATTGGGGCAAAAAAGATGTCGTCAGCAGACTGGACTTTGAGCGGATGGTGAACACCATCTGGAGTATCTGATACACTCAAGATGTCGTGCCGAATCCCCTTCGTTGCCTCCCAATCTGCGAGCACTGACCAGTCCGAGCCGTCTGTAGCCATCCGTTTACGGGTAGACCACATTCGGCTCAAACCGTCCGCAACCAGATTCTCGACACCGGGCCGGTGGCATACATCGAGGATATTCCTCGATAAAATGGACTCTTTCCACCGGCTATGATGCGAGTTGAGGCGCTCGCGTACTAGGCAGTCGCAAAGCGCTTGGCAATCCATTTCTATCTCAATGGGTGAGCCGTACGTGTAAGTCTCAAATTCATCGAGAGAGAATTTAAGTGCGGCAAATTCCAGGAGAAATGGTTCATACTTAGCTTCGCTAATTGATGTGCATTTCGAACAGTATGCGATAGGGTGCCACTGAAGAACCTCCTTGCCATCCTTGTTGATGAACGGAAACTGTTGCGACAAGAATCCCGCGAAGCCTTCACCTGATCTGTCCGTGGTGACTCGGAAAACTCGGCCATCGTACTGGGGTGTTTTCAAGAGGGGTTCCTGTGAAAGTAAACATTTCAGTGTAACAAAAGCTTTCTGTTGATCCTCGCCCCATTTGTGCTTAATGGAAGTTGTCTTAAGAGCGCGCTTGTACGCTCCCTTTCGAACCCGCCAATTACTGCCTGGCGACTGGATCTCCACGTTCCGTGTTAAATCCGTAAGTGGCGCTGCAATTCTGACATAGTTAGCGATCATGCGACGGAAATAGTTGGTCAGACCAAGAAATCCCATGAGGTCTGCGACGTTTTCCGGTACCGGCCAATTAGCGACGGCCCCAACCTTGTCCAAGTTGGGCTTGAGGCCGTTCGGCCCGATCATCGCACCGGCGAATAAAACATCAGTGAAAAACAGCTTGGTCTTGGATGGGGATAAGGATAAGCCCTTATCGCGGCAACGCTGGGAGAACTTGGTCAAGTTTTGTCTCAAACACGTCACCTGGTAGGCAGATATCATCCATCCAGTTGACCAGTTCCCGCCCAATCATATCATCGAGCGTGACCGCAACCATCTCACAGAAAGTCGAGGGTGCGCCTGTCAAACCAAAGGGCATCTGGAGGTAAACAAAATAGCCGCGACCTTCCACGTAGAATGCCGTGTATGGTACGGACTCGTCATCTAGAGGAACGGCGTAGTAACCTGCCGCGAAATCAATAACACTCGCCCACCTGTGACCTGCAGCGAATTCCTGTTTTGACTTCAAGTCTCTGTGCGGGAATGGCGGAATTTGTGTCGCCTTGTTAACAGCTGTGAACGCGTGGCAGATGCGCCATCTCGTCGCCCGTGGTGGCTCTCTGGGAGTGTTTTCCACAGCCTCGAGTAGAGCTTTGTCTGTCTCGCCGGGCTTGCGGACTTCTTCCCAAAATGGTGGTAAACCGTTTTTGATACATTCGGCATTGACCTTGCATAAGACTTCCGTTCGAGTGATACCTGTTTTTCCAGCCTCTTTTGGTGCGAGATTTGTACTGTTAAGGCATTTTAAAAACTCGCCTGGGATGCGCTGGATGACATGTGATTCCTCCATCTCATCGAGAATGTCGTAGAACCAGTCTTTCTGCTTCTTGGTAAGCAGGTGTTGGGACATACACGTCGGGAGCTTGATTTCTGGGTCAATATTGAGGTGGTGCTTCCACCAGTCCACATAGAAAACCTCGGACATGGATAAAGCAAACATGTCAGCATATTCACGTATGAGAGAGGTAATCTTAGCTCGTTGTTCTTCTGTGAGGTCTTCGCCAATCTTGATTTTGCTGAGAATGTCCTGAACATGCGCCTCTTCGAAAGGATCCGTCACTCTCATCGAAGTATTGGTCCCGCGGTCGATCTTGAATTCCGCCGCGCTAACATCGCCGATGACGTTGACGTCGGCCTCGAGCTCCGTATCGCCGACGCTCTCCTTCGCCATCGTCCTCATCTCGTCCAGCTTGTTCCTCAACCTCTTGATTCGCACCTCTGAGGTCACCAACAATTGCAGCTGCTCCACTGTCGCCACGGAGCTGACATTCATCTGGAAGATGTTCCCGATCGCCGTGACTTGCCGCCTGAGTCCCCATCTCGCCGTGTCCGCCTGGTCCCGCTGGTGTCGCAAATCCACCGCTGAGGCCGTCGGTGCCTCCGCAATGGTGCTGTCCTTGGCATTGGCCTGCTATGCCATGGCTAACATGTCATTCCCGAATTGATTGGCGGCTTGGCGCACGCGTTTCGCTGCTCGTGTCTGCCAGCCCTTGCGGATGGCAGGTTCTTCCGGCACGGTGTCGCAAGCTACCAAAGGCACGTCAGCATCGGGGATATGCTCGACAGTAAGGTACTTAGCAAAGCGGGTCTCCGTCCATGGTGCATGTGCTTGTACCAGGCTTATGCGCACGAATTCTTGCTCAAACTGCCTGTCTTCCTCTGCCAGGGTCCGGCTATGCGTAGCGCGCTCTGTTGGGGTGCTTCTCTGGCCACGAGCATCGATGACTGGCTCCATGGGTCTCTTGATGGGAAACACGCGCGGCTGGTGCGGTTTCGCATTAATTAGTACCATTTATGGATATAGCCAACTAATTGTGGTTGGACCAAAGTCCCAGTGTATTGTATCTACAAATATTGTACATTGTACTATCAGAAACCTTGTTTAATAATGTAAACACTTACAACCTGTGCCATGGAGGCAAGGGAGGCAAGGGAGCAGGCTTGCAATGTGCTGAGCAGCCATGCTAAAAACTTCATTTTCTGAACAGGCATGTTGCAGTACAGGCAGGAACACTGCACACTGATGCAACCAAAGAGGAAGTTCACAATTTGACAAGAAGATGTGCTACAATACTCAGCTGTTAGAACAAGGCACACCAGTGCATTGGAGTTGCTCTGAGCCCTCAAAACAGGACGTGCACAAAATATCATTACTTCTATTTTCTTATGGAAACACAGGTTGAATGTGGGCAACATAGATATCTGGCATAGTGATCCCATCACTGGTGCCTTCAAGCAAGCTGAGAAATTGTGTAGGACTATTATATTGTTATGGAAAGTCACCCATCGTCATATAAACTTTGCGCAATGATGCATAGATAGCCCACAATTGCCTCTGACCATCATGCAAGTGTGCATCAAAGTTTGAATTTGGCTGTGTATTGCTAGCCACCATGAATCTTAGCTCATGCTGTCGCTCAGGGGAGCTCAGGCCAATGGCACATGCAATTCAAGTATTCAGTATTGACAACTGACCTCAGTATCAAGCTGATTTTTTGGAAAACATTAAAGCCAGGGTGAATTTTTTTTCCGTCTGATGTGTGACAGTTGAATTGAAACAAAAAAAACAGTATGTTCCCACACAAGTTCCAAGACATTGTTACAAGTTTAAAATTACATGGAAAACAGTGGTGTGCATATGAAAAGGAGTGTGAATTTAAGTCACTGCATGTATGCCCCACCCCCAATGAAAAAATGAAATGAAAAAAAAACTAGGGCAATAAAATGATAAAAGACACTGGAAATGCAGCATGGGATGGGATTGAACCTCAGACCATGTCAGGCCTATGGAGGAACCAAGTCTGCCCAGAGGGCCCTATTATTTACATAATACTCGTTCTTTTCATAATCCGCAGGGGCCAAAAAATCCTCCCTAAATCATGAGTGCCCCCAAAAATTTGATTATTTTTTTAGTGGCTGTGCTTGACCAAATAGTGGCTGTCCCTAATTTCCCTTCACTTGGACCTTACTAAAATAGTGGCTGTACCACCTAGGGCTGTACACCTTATCTTTGGCTTTGTTTGTACTTTTCCCCGAGCCAGGCTCGTGGACTTCACCATTTCCGGATGTTTGTCGACTTTCTGTTCATGCTCGCCTTTTCAGAGTAGCTCATTTCAAGTTCATTTTGTTCTCATTCCAGTTCCATTTCACTGGCAAGCATGACCAGAGAACTCCGAAATGAGATTTCATAATCAGGATCAGTGTTATATCCATGCTTCCTCGGTCCTTGACTTTCCGGTCATGTCCGGAACCGGATCCCAGAACCGGACGGAATATTCTCGGACTCATCACGGATCACCGGGTTTTTACGCAATGAAGGATTACTGAGCGTTTCCCGTTTATCCGTCTTTATAATCCTTCTCCTTATTGTTCATTTCTCCGACATCACTTCTTCATCCTCTTTGGGACTCGTATTATTGTTATGTCCGACAGGTCACCTGACTCGCACCTTTTCAGGAATACAATTAGGACTTAGCTATATAAACCTGTAACATATGCCATGTACTTCAGTTCGATAATTAATGTTGCTTTGCTCTACGCTTTGCACTGAGTCGTCCTCCAGTTAATTCCTCCGGTCCTCTTTCCTTCACCGGCCACGGTAGTGCGCACATCCTACTGTCCTGTGGTGCTTGCGTTATCATCCCATATACTTTCCGGAAGTTCCGATCCTCCGGTTTCCGGTTCCGGTTCCGGACTCGTTCATCTCGTTCTTCCCTCGGCTCGGTATATAACAGTATTATCAGACTCACCTATCCTGGCTGGTTATGTCACACCTTCCCTCTAATCCTGCGGCACTCGATATCTCTGACGAACGTCGCAAATCTCGTCTCTACTCACAGATTGTTCCTTTGTCTTCACCCTCTCATTCCATGTCGACTATTCCCTCTGGACAAATTGCTCTTCCTCCTAATGTCGCTATTCGCACACACCGGACGGCTGCACCTACAGCTCCGGTTACTCTCTCCGCTCCGACAACCTTTCCGGTTAATGTTCCAGGACTTGTTCAAAGTCCTCGCACTCCAGAGAATCCTACTGTTTTTCCTCGATCTCCATATCCGGATCATGCTCGAGTCGTTCAGCTGAGCACTTCACCGATCCCTTATCCTCCTATTGTTGAGGATGTGGAGGAATCCGGTTCTACCGGACAACCTCTGGTTCCTCAAGCCGAGGAACCTGGCGATGGCAGTAGCGATCATACACACTCCGGTTCGGAACACGGAGACCCTCCTGATCCCGATGATGATGGAGGTGGTGGTGGTCCTGGTGGTCCTGGTCCTCCACCCAGACCTGGACCCGGACCTGGACCTGGACCCGGACCTGGACCTGGACCCGGTCCGGCTGGACCTCCTCCCCCAGATCCCGAACCTGCGGAACAGTTTCTTATCAGCACTATCCGTACGTTCCGGGATGCAATTCAGTCTTATGTCACACATTCCTCGGCTCCACCTCGTTCTACTCGCTCGAATCTCCACAATCCAGACACTTTTGATGGCTCCGACTCCGCGAAACTCCAGTCTTTTCTCACCCAATGTTACCTGCATTTTGCGGAACGTCACCAGGATTTTATCTTGGATGATGACAAGATTTTCTATATCATGTCATATCTCCGGGGCACTGCTCAGCAGTGATTCGAACCAAATCTTTATGACACCGGTTTTGTTCCAGCTTGGGACGGAAACTTTCCGCGCTTTATTCAGGAACTCCAGGAGAATTTTGGTCCGCAAGATCCGGTAGGAGATGCGGAAGATCTCATCCGGTCTTGCCGGATGAAATCCGGAGACCGGATTGCCACTTATATCATCGGTTTCGATCGTCTCGCTGTCCTTACCCAATGGGGCAACAATGCCCTGCGACATCAATTCTACGAGGGACTTCCTCGCCGGCTCAAGGATGAAATGGTTCATCACAACTATCTCAATACCTTGCTTGGGGTTAAAGATATTGCCTGCCGGATTGATGCTCGTTATTGGAAACGCGAATTGGAGAAACAGCGAGAGCGGGAGCATGAGAAGATTAGCAGTGGTGGTACTGGTTCTGGTAATTCCGGTAATTCCGGAAATTCCGGTCAGCAGTCAAAGGATCACAAGGGCGCCAACTCGTCGCCTAAGTCATCTAATCCCACTTCCAGTCGGAGACCTTTCGGAAAGCAGTCCAGCAACCCTACTTCGTCATCTACGATGAAGGCCACGTCCGATAGACCGGCTCAGCAGTCTTCTGGTCGGACTCCAAAACCGTATGCCGACAAACTCGATAAGCACGGGAGACTCACCAAGGACGAAAGGGAACGCCGATCTCGACTCAATCTCTGCATGTTTTGCAGGGGTACCGGTCATTCAGCTTTGGAGTGCCGGAAGCATCCGGAATACGCTCAGGCAAAGGTGGCGTCTGCGACGGCTGAAAAGCCTGCTGCACCCGCCGAAATCACCGAGTCAAAAAAATAATCAGTAGCTCGGATACCTCAGCATCCGGTCTGAGTTGTGTTGACTCCGGGGTGCTTCCTGAGGTCTGCCTCAACGCTTCCACTCTTTCACCTAATGCCCTTTACATCGATCTTCACGTCTCTACTTTCCGGTCGGACTATACCCTTTCCGGTCCAGAAGAATATGCAACCATATCTCCTTCCTTACTATCACGAATTGCATTGGGATTCAAAATCCACTTGCAGACTCTTATTGATTCTGGTTCTTCTCATTGTTTTATATTGTTGAAAGAATGTGAAAAAAATGGGTTTTCACCATATCCGGTTGCTCCGGTTAAACTCCGGTATCTCGACGGCTCTTCAACAACCATTAATCGGCAGCTCCGGCTGCTAATCCGATTCCCATCTGGCGATGTCCATCCTATGGAATTTTTCGTTACCCGTCTTGATTCGCCTTGCAACTTGGTTCTGGGATACAATTGGCTCAACCACTTTAATCCGTTGATTAACTGGTCTGACACTACTATATCATTCCGTTCCGGTCAATCCGGTGATTCATCGTCGACACCGCAGACAATTAAGTCTGTTCCAGCTACGGTAGTTCCGATTACGGACGAGGAATCTCCGATTCCGGTTTTCCCGGACGAGAAACCTACACCGACTCCAATGTCTTCGCCAGATTCCGGTCCTTCTATGGACACTCCCAAGGCTTCTCCGCCTCTTCTGGAGGCTACTAAGCCTCGTCCATTCACTTCTGTTCCCCTTGTGTCACTGGTATCAGCTGCGGCTTATAGTGCTATTATTCGAGACAAGGATACTGTCCAGTATACCTTGCGTGCTTGTCCTACAGAGGATGCCCAGGCTCGTTCTGCTTCAGCCGACGTTCTGGACCTTTCCGGTCTTCCTCCGGAATATCACGACTTCGCCGACATATTCTCCGAGAAGGAAGCGTACAATCTTCCTCCTCATCGAGAATATGACCTTAAAATCGAAACCCAGGAAGGCGAAGTTCCTCTGGTCGGACATGTCTACTCACTTTCTCAGAACGAGTTAGTTGCTCTCCGGGAGTTCATTGACAACAATCTGAAAGCCGGATTCATATATCCGTCTCGGTCTAGTCATGGGGCTCCAATCTTCTTCGCTAAAAAGAAGGACGGTTCTCTCCGGCTCTGCGTCGATTACGGGGTCTAAATAAGATCACGAAGAAGGATACCTATCCACTTCCACTTATCACCGACCTCCCTGATGCTCCCGGAAAAGCACGAATTTACACTAAACTCGATCTCCGGCACGCCTATCATCTTCTCCGGATTGCTCTGGGCGATGAGCCCAAAACAGCTTTCCGTACTCGCTATGGCTCGTATGACTTCCGAGTTGTTCCAGAAGGACTTACAAATGCTCCAGCGGCCTTTCAGCGATTCTTGAACACTATTTTCGCTGATTTGCTGGACATTTACGTCGTCGTCTATTTGGATGATATCCTCATCTATTCCGACGATCCTCCCCAACATACTAGCCATGTCCGGGAAGTCTTACGACGTCTCCAGAACGCAGGACTCTATTGCAAACTTCCAAAATGCGAGTTCAGCGTAACCACTTGCGAGTATCTCGGATTCATTCTGTCTCCGGAGAAAGTCTCAGCTATCATGGACTGGCCTACTCCCCGCAAAGTCAAGGATATTCAATCGTTCCTTGGTTTTTGCAATTTCTATCGGTGTTTTATATGGAATTATTCTTCCATCACGATTCCGCTCACCCGGCTCACCTGGTCGAACGTCCAATGGAATTGGTCAGAAGATTGTCAATTATCTTTCGACACACTAAAACACGCCTATACGGAGGCTCCGGTCTTACACCATTGGATTCCGGGACGTCAAGTAACCATTGAATCTGATGCCTCCGATTATGTGATCGCAGCCATTCTCTCAATTCAAGGAGACGATGGTGACATTCACCCAGTTGCGTTCTGGTCCCAGACTCTTGGTCCGGCGGAACTCAACTACGACACGCACGACAAGGAACTCCTCGCTATTTTTGATGCCTTCACCATTTGGCGACATTATCTCGAGGGAACTACCTTTCCGGTCGACGTTGTCACGGACCACAAGAACTTGGAGTACTTTGCGACGACGAAAGTTCTTACTTGTCGCCAAGTCCAGTGGTCCAAGTACCTTTGCCATTTCAACATGGTAATCCGGTTCCGGCCCGGAAAGCTCGGAGGTAAACCCGATGCATTGACTAGACGATGGGATGTCTACCCTAAAGAGGGGGATAGGGCTTATGGCCAACTCAATCCGCAAAACCTTCGCCCAATTTTCACCCAAGATCAACTCTCTGCATCTCTCCGTGCCACCTTTCTCGAGGAAATCATTCTTCGAGCTACCGTTGTTATGGATCTTGAGAAACTTTATTCAGATATCCGCAACCATCTCAACGATGATCCTGCCGCTGTTTCCGGTATCAACGCCGCGAACTCCAGTAACCCTTCCCGCTGGACTCTCGATTCTTCCGGTCTTCTCCGGCTCGATGAGTGCATTTATGTGCCCCTGGTTTCCGGAACGTCTCCGGAGCTGCAACTACGTGTTCTACAGTACTTGCATGACCATGTTCTCTCTGGTCACTTTGGTCAGAATCGCACTCTAGCCCTCATCCGCCGAGAATATACCTGGCCGGAATGCTGGAACTTTGTCCGGGATTATTGTCGATCTTGCATTATTTGCCAGCGCAACAAAAAGCCTAGGCACCGACCTTACGGATTGCTTAAGCCTCTTCCGGTTCCCATCCGGCCATGGGATTCCATTTCTATCGACTTCATCAATCAATTACCGGTTTCCGGCGAGTACGACACAATTCTTGTCATAGTTGACTGTGCCTCTAAGCAGGTTATTCTTGTGGCTTGTGACACTCATATCGACTCTCCGGAACTTGCCCGGCTTTTCCTTATTCACGTTTTCTCGAAGCACGGTGTCCCTTCCCATGTCACTTGTGACCGGGGCTCCGAATTCGTTTCATCCTTCTTCCAGTCCTTGGGCGAACTCCTTTCCATGGAGCTGCACTATACTTCCGGTTATCACCTGGAAGCGGACAGACAGACGGAACACATGAACCAGACTGTGGAACAATATATCCGGATGTATACCTCATACCAGCAAGACGACTGGCATGAACTACTTCCCCTAGCCGAATTCGCTTTAAACAATTCTCTGAATGCCTCTACCGGAATATCTCCGTTCTTTGCGAATAAAGGCTATAATCCGGCTATTAACATCCACCTGGAACGCGACGTCGCGAACATGTATGCTAAAGACTACGTTGTCGATCTCCAAGACCTTCATCAGTTCCTCCGGGAGCAGATCACTTTCGCTCAGCAGCGATATAAAGAAACTGCTAAGCGGAAACGTATTCCGGATCCCCGGTTACAGATCGGCGACCATGCATTTATCACGACAAAGTATATCCGGACGAAAAGACCCACTCTGAAATTCTCGGAAACTCACCTTGGGCCTTACGAAGTCATTGGTAAACCCAGTGCGGCTTCCTATACCATCCGTCTCCCAAAAAGCCTTTCACAAGTTCATCCAGTCTTTCATATCTCTCAACTCGAGCCTCATTTTCCGAATCCATTCCCCGGTCGTGAGGAACCACCTCTGGCTCCGGTAGAAATCATTGACGGTGAAGAACACTATGAGATCAAACAAATCGTTGACTCAAAGATCGATCGCCGTTTCCGGTTGCCCTGGACCCAGCTCCGGTACTTGGTCGAATGGCAGGGCTACGAGAACACCGATGAACAATTTAGCTGGGTTAGTGCGGATGACGTTGATGCCGATGAACATATCAACAACTTTCATCATCGTTATCCCAACAAGCCTGGACCAAACCCTTAAAAATCTTTCTTTTCTTACTCTTCCGGTATTTCCAGTTATTCCAGTCGACTCCGGATTCACTTATCATTTCAAGAAAAATCAAGAAAGAAAAATATTCAGAAGAAATTCTATATTACAAAAACTCTAGTCAACCTCCGACTCCTCTGGCTGTTCCTCCACCTGGATCGGTGGCAGGGATTCATTTCCCTCCTCTTCCACTTCTCTCATTCCTTCCTCTTCGTCACTCCGGAACCCCTCTGGCCACTCCGGACTGACCCGGATCCTCACTTCTTCCTCTTCCTCCTTCGCTTCCGGCTCCGGCTCCGGTCGCTCTTCATCCTCTCCCTCCATCGGCTCCCCGTCATCCTCCAATCCCTGGATGATGTCGACCATCCATCCCAGGACGCCATCCGGGAAGTAATCCCGGGAAACCCACTTCACCAGGCCTGTCAACACCAGGCTGACCCGGTTATGACCGCCTCGATCTCTCCTCCGGGACGCCTCGAGGGCATCCAGTCGACATTCCAGCTGGTCCATCCGGACCCGCATGTCGTCAATACGGGTCCGGGGTTCCATCTCCCCAGTCGCTCCGGTACCGACCTCCGGTTCCGGCGATGAGTTGATATAGTGGGGGCAGGGGCGGGGGCAGGGGCGGCGGGTGATGGTCTTTCCAGAACTCTTTCCGGTCGTTTTACTCCCCTGCGTCTTCGCTAACTCCCTCTGGTTAACCCGCTTGGAAGGTCCGACGAGGGTGCACTTGATTTTTTTCGCCTTGCATCGGTTGCAGGCGAAGGAGGTGGTGCGGGATCCACCCTCGATGACGCAGACTTCTGCGACCTTTTTGCACTGGTCGCACTCTAGAAAATGGTTAGCATCCGATTGACTCCGGTCACTGCTATGCACCTTGGCCCAGGTCTCTCTCCCAGTCACTATCTGTCTCGCCGTTGGGGCCCCCATCCCCAACCGACGCCTCTCCGGTCTCCACATCCTCATCCTCCTCGTCCTCCCGGTTCATCCCAGCTAACTCCTGCCGGATCCGGGCCTCCCTCAACTCCATCTCAGCCCGGGACACCGCAGCCTCCTCCAGTTCGACCCAGAGACGTTCGAGGCGCTCCTGCGCCTGCTGCTCCCTTCTCTGGTGCTTCTGCTCGCGCCGGTCGTCCTTGAGCTCCCCGGAGGTCGCTCTCTTCTTCCCTTTCCGGTTGGCGCCGGAGTCCTCACGCTCGTCGCCGCCGTCGTTCAGGTTGTATCTGGGGGCGAAGGGGGCATTGTTGATATAAGATGGTGGTGGTGCAGAGGAAAGAAGTTTTAAGTCACACCACGACTGCGGTTGGTTTATATCAACAGCACGTCACCTTCTAGAAGCTTTCCGGTTTTGGACAAACTTCTTCCGGCCATATCCAGAACTATTATTCGATGGACGCCACAATTGCATCTCTGTTCCTTGAGGTCAAGGAACGCAAGAGGGGGATACTGTTATATCCATGCTTTCTCGGTCCTTGACTTTCCAGTCATGTCCGGAACCGGACGGAATATTCTCGGACTCATCACGGATCACCGGGTTTTTACGCAATGAAGGATTACTGAGTGTTTCCCGTTTATCCGTCTTTATAATCCTTCTCCTTATTGTTCATTTCTCCGACATCACTTCTTCATCCTCTTTGGGACTCGTATTATTGTTATGTCCGACAGGTCACCTGACTCGCACCTTTTCAGGAATACAATTAGGACTTAGCTATATAAACCTGTAACATATGCCATGTACTTCAGTTCGATAATTAATGTTGCTTTGCTCTACGCTTTGCACTGAGTCGTCCTCCAGTTAATTCCTCCGGTCCTCTTTCCTTCACCGGCCACGGTAGTGCGCACATCCTACTGTCCTGTGGTGCTTGCGTTATCCTCCCATATACTTTCCGGAAGTTCTGATCCTCCGGTTTCCGGTTCCAGTTCCGGACTCGTTCATCTCGTTCTTCCTTCGGCTCGGTATATAACAATCAGAGCTGAGACATGAGATCTTTGACAGCTGCTCATCATCTGGCGGTGTCGTGCTCACCACTTCCTGCCCATCGGCCTCAACAGTTGAGCTCACTTATTTCCCTTCCAAGACCCCTCGACACAGTGGGCTCTTTTCCATTGACCATTTACAATACTGATTAGATGAAATTTCTAGTCAGACTAGCTGCAAAGAAATTGCCAATGGCAGAATCAGAGGGGTGGGAATGCAGGATAGAGGCGGCAGGTCCGGGCGATGTGCAGGATTGATGGATGTCACCTGGCAAAATGCCAGTGAAAATGATTTCAGATCAGTCACATCAGGTCACAAAGATATGGCTCAGATTGAAACTGAAATGAGATCAAAATGGGCTCAAAATGGGCTAACTGGGACTTCAGTGATTATCGACAATACCCCTTCGGCTGCAGAGGGAGGAATTCCATGATTTTTTCTCAGGGACGTCTGGGGAACAGAGAGTGTTGGTACTAGGAATGGAGCCAGCTGAAGGTTACAAGATTGTCTGTCGAGAGAGCTACCATTTAGCCTTACTAAGGGCTCTAGAAGACCACTGGCAACCCACTGTTACAATTGATTGATGTTTCAACATCGTTTTTCCGTGCCATTTGTCAGTACTAAATGAGGTGTGACTTTCTCCCATTGAAGTGTCTGTCTAGGAGAGATGATCAGTTCATTGGATTCAAAGTACTTGGGGACAGAGGATTGATAAAAGAGTGTCAATCAGTGGCTATGCAGCAGCATTGGGTCTCTGCTCCAACTCTTCTGTCTAATAAGTCTCCAACAAGACTGAGTTGTCTTCGCCCTTCCGAATCTGTAGTGCCCAAAGATTTGCACAAAGGTGATGACATGTCTACCATGGCTGGAGTCAACAGAACCTCGAAATCCCTTGTCGAAATCAATCTGTTCGACTCAGCGTAATACTAGATATGCGGTCCAACTAGTGTTGCCAGGGTTCAGTTCCATCTGGTTTTTACCAAAATTTTTCGAACCCTGAGCCTGACCACAGGTTCGGTTCAGGGTTTTTGTTGAACCTCAGACTGGACCATGGGTTCAGTCCTGGAGGTTTGGTTCGGGTTCGAACAGGGTTTGGACCTCAATGAACCCCAAATGATATAAAATTTCTCCTACAATTTTCTGGGACATTTAATGGGACTTCTGAGGTAAGCTAAGCTGACATGACACACCATAATCATCATTTCTAACCTCTGCCAGCTCAAATCTCGCAAAACAAAAATTTCTGGCCATGTTGGCTGGTCTTCAACTCTCAACCAATTGTGTGCCTGATTACTTTGGGGCCATTGTGGTCAGTATTATTCAACCATGGTCCTATGGTGAACAGAAAACCTGTGGAGGGGTCTCAGAAAACACCTATTTCATACTTTCGAGTCCACGGAACAGAGGTTTTGGGCCCTCAGAAGCAGTGGTTCGAACCTGTGTGAACCTGTTTGCACAGGTTCAACAAAATCAGCAATCCTCTGAATCCCGAACCGAACACGAGGTTCGGTCCAGTTTAGTGTTGCCGCGGCTTGGCTACGGCTGGCTCCCGAGCCGAGCTGACTAAAGCCGGCTTAGACTGGCTGGCTCATGGCTTAGCCACGGCTCATGCCCCAAATGATAAAATTTCCCGATTTAACGAGATTCCGGCTTTGATATTTGGTCGGATGTGGGTGCAAATGCTCTCAGCGCATGGACAAGCTCGGATGTCCACGCCGCCGCTGTCAATTGAGCAAATTGACAGAAATTGGTTGACGATGTCACATATGTCACGCTATGTGACCTTATGTGACACTGTTATAAAACCATGATACCATCGCCAAATAGATGGAGAAGATGTTACAGGGAGCATTGTCAGAGCTCTAAGAGCCATCTAAGGGCTATACAATGCATCAAACACTACTCATTCACAAGTTATCCAAATCCAGCCAAGCTGCGGCTCAGCCATGGCTTAATCGGCTAACTACGGCTGGCTGATTTTTAGCTTCAAGTTGGCTTCAGGTTCGACATCAGTTCAGAACCGAACTCCGGGAACACTAGGTCCGACAGGAAGGCTTCGGGGATCACACATATTTCTGTTGGTCGACTGGTTTGGCTGCGTGTACATGTCTAGGGTACGCCCTGGGATGAAGCTGAGCGCAGCATTGCTCGGCGTGCCTTTGAAAAAAACCCGGGCCTACAAAAGAGAGGAAGATTTCAGTGATTTGATCCAGCCGTATGAGCACTACATACCGGTGAGGTCTGGTCTCTCCGGCGATGTGGAGAGGACCCAGTGGGCCGACGACGAAAGAAGGTTGATCAAGGATCAGGGGACCCAAATTATCCAGCGGATCGACAAAAGCAACTTGCTGCTCTTGGAATCCAACTTATAAAGATGGCTCTGGGCTACTTCTCTTGATCCCACGGTCGCCCCATGGAGATTTTCCATCCTGCCTCTGGTTGAGCATAGCCACCCACCCAAAAGCATACAGGCAATGATATCTCACGCAACGATGTCTCATACATCTGCGGAGGCCGAACCCGCTTTGAACGCGACAAACTCTACACAGACTACACAGACGCAGAATGCTACTTCGTCGCCTTTCGATCCGGCGGTTTTACACTGGTTGAACATTTCAAAATTTTCACCTTCTTTTTCAGTGAAAAATGTCGTTTATTTTTCACACATTTGTCACTGAAAAAGCAGGTGAAAATTTCAAAACATTTTCATCACTTTCTTATTTTATTTTGAATTTTTCACCTTCTTTTTCAGTGAAAAATGTCTGAAAATAAACAACATTTTTCACTGAAAAAGAAAGTGAAAAAATTGAAATGCTTAACCAGTGTTAGCCAATATGAGCATCGAGGCTCTGTATGCCCGCCAGTCGCAGACCCTCGAGCAGGCCATCGCACGTTACTCTCTCAAGAACGACCGTGCGCCTCCGCCCAATTTCGACAAATGGTTCAAGTTCGCGCAGGAGAAGAAATGTCTTATCGATGACTACGACCAGATACACCGGGATTTCGAGCCCTTTTACCAACTGGCAAAAGACGACCCTGCTCACTTCCAGAGAATGATAGATTTGGGGCGCAATTTGGTGTGTGAGGTTTGAATTTTCTGATGACTTGGTTAATAGTCAGCTTAGATGCTAGAGGACTCCAAGGGATTAGCCACTATAAAAATAGAGAACGGGGAGGTGAAAATGCCCGCGTACGCCGGAACTGCCTTCGACTATGAGTGGCCAGGGACGCTTGGGAGGGTGCGTTTCCGTTTTGATTCCATTTACCCCATTTTCTTACAATCTACTCCTCAGTTCTCGCATATTCTGCCTAACATGGACTTCGTGATCAACGGGAGGGATGAGCCGCGCGTCGTTTTCAACGTCCGCGAGCCTGGTGTTCGTGAAGACGCACGGAACCTCACTGATCTCACCCCATTTCATATCGCGCCGATCCCTACTTCCGAGTTCTTCAAACAGCACAACGGATGCAACTCGCTCAATAGCGACATGGGGTTCAGCTCCAGTGCGATCGAAGACGTTGCATGTGAGTATATCTTCTCTTCTAGAATGAAGTACATGCCTGATTCTACTTTCGAAGTCCTCTGATCGAGCTCAAGTTCCGACTTCACGACGGATCTGTGGCCGATTTCAAGCATGACGAAGATTTCGCCTTGCTTCTCCGATATCTTGTTTCCTGGACAGGTATGCTCAATCCGTGCATCTCATGGCACAGCCCCCCCTGAGAACATACATCGCAGTATTATTACGAGACCTCGGGGTGGTCAGGCAAATTTGCGCACCCGAACAACGTTTCGTGGGACGACAAGAAATCACAACTCTGTGAGTGATCTTCCAAACAACCGATCGTACTCGCTGGCCTCACCGTGCACCGCGCTCAGATTGGCGGGGCACCTCCAACGGCGGGCACATCATTGGGGAGAACCACCACAAGTTTTCGCGCTTCCGCCTTGTCAACGATCGCGCAAAACCACTCTGACTTGTTAGACGCCAAAATGACTGGGTTTTTCGAATGGCACTGCACTTTCGACTGTGATAGCGAGCCTATTATCAAGGAGTTCAACATTGGTGGCGGGTCTAGTCCTCGCGAGGAGGTTTATAAGTATAAGTACCTCCTCGATGTTGACGGTAATACGTTCTCGGGGCGGTATCTCGGGCTTCTGAGGTCTGGTTCGCTGGTATTCAAGGTCCGTTGGCCCACTACCTATTTATCCTCCTCGAATCTGACTTAGCTTTTTTGATTATAGTCCACAGCATTCGAAGAGTACTTCAATGACTGGTTTCTGCCGTACGAGCACTACATTCCGGTCAAGCCCGACCTGTCTGATCTGCTGGAGAAGGTAGAGTGGGCGATTGCGCACGAAGATGAGGCGCGCTTGATCCAAGAGGCGGGGACGCAGTTTGCTCAGCGAGTACTGACTGATGCGCAGAACGATTGCTATTTTGCTGCGGTGCTTCTGGAATGGGCGCGGGTGCAAAGCAATTCGGCTCCAGAAGATCTAGACATGTAGTGGCGTACTGGATCTCGTCCATTGTTTTTATGTAAAAGAGGGCGTGAACTTTCGTTGGGACTTACGATAAGAATCGCCTTTACTTTGTTCTGACCGGATCATGCTACAAGGAATGTTTGAAGGGCGTATTGACACAGCAACAAAAATGTAGCGACTCGTATTCGAGGAAGGATGAAAGGCGCAGCGAACTTGAAGATCCATACATAGTCAACTTCGCGGGGACAGAGGGTCAACCATCTTCCAACTCGAATCGATATTCGGTTGTCGGTGGCCCCGCTAAAATCTCTGATAGGAATTCAGCTATAAAACACAAGGCAAAGAACACTGGTGGCACCTAATACGTCTGGAGGATAACGGTCCTGAAAATGTGCACGGAGATGTATGTTTTCGCCGGGAACAGCAATTACGTCCCAGCGCTCCCATGGCGAAATCATCTCGACCGGGCGATACATCGAGATCTCTTGGAGCCATGGAGCCATGCTGACTATCTCTTCAGCCACCCAGTAAAGATATTTCACAAGGTGCGCGTATTCAGCGTCCATTCTCTCCAGAGCAGGCCAGCCTGATCGTTCTGGGATGTTGGGATCGAGTGAAAATTTTCTAAGGTGTTTGAATTCCGGTAATAACTTCCTGAATATTGGCTGTGAGCAACATTAGCCAGAACAGTGCGGAGTAGTAAGAAACATACTACCGGGTCCCAGCGGCTTTTCGGCACACGGCGACTCACCAACCTGTGCACTGTTAAATCGCGCAGCAGGGGAAAGAAGCGTGGAAGAGACGCAAGCAAGAGCTCGTCTGAAGGAAGGTCTTCCAAAGTATTAATGTGATACCACAGCTCGAGGGTTTTCAGATTTGGGAAATTGACCCTGTTCAACATGTCAAAAATTGCGGACCCAGAGGGGACACCAGTGCGGAAGGTCGGTGCAGAATAACCACCAGGATAACTCGTCAACGAGAGTTTTTCCAAACCAACGGGGAGCGCAGAGAGGATTTGTTCGCCAGCCAAAAGAGAGGCTGCGTAAAACTGTTCCAAGTGATAGAGGAAAGTATTGGCATCCAAAAGAAACAAAACATCTGGGGGACAACGTGCGTGGCAACCAGATCATCAGTAGAGCGTCCGAGTCGCAAAGACGCGATGCGAAGGTTTGGCATCGCACGAAGAACAGAGAGCACAGATGTCTGGGCAATCTCTGGCCAAAATCCTTCGAGATACAATTCTCGAAGAGCGCGCCACATCAATGATGCATCCAATGCTCCCAATAAAATTTCTCCTGGCAATGTCAAAGTTTCCAATCTAGGCTGACATGTGGTCAAGATGGAACGCAGATTTTGGACCTCTGCTTCGAGCATATGATAGGGTCGTCGAACCGCGTTGTAGCCTGGGGGATGGGAGACGTGATATACGGAGCATCGTACTTCACACCGCGAAGTGGCTTTATCATGAGTTTAGGAGGAAATCCGAATATATCCTGCCCCTCGGAGGTCCACTGACAGCAGTCCATAGCCAGCGTATGCATGGCAGGCGCCGCAGCAACTGTCTCTAGTAGTTGAGGCCAAAGGCCGCCTGTTATGCCTGATATGACAAAGGTGTGAGTTGAAGTTAGGTCTGGAATCGCTATCTGAAGCTGTGAGACGACGTCAGTACGCCTTTCGGCGCTGATTAAGTCATTGCTTTCATTGCCTTGAAGGATGAGAACGCTAGTGTGACCGGGGTGAGGTGAAGGACGAAATTAGAAAGAGGAATTTTGTTTATCTGTTGGCTTACTTGATGTGCGCCCGTAGGTAAGCTGGAGGGAATGGACGGTGCCGGCCCCTCCAAGTTGACCATGGCGCCCATACTTGTTTGCCAAAAAGAGCAGGCATGAGCAATGTGCGAAATCGGTGGCAGACCATGGAGAGCTGCAAGCGATCCTCAGGAGAAACAAGTCGAAAGATTTCTAACAGTGAATCGTCGTCCAGCTGAATACACGTTGCAGCGCCAAAACGGAGAAAATCGAGCCGAAAGTGGAGGATGTAGTTCTGGGGAGTAGCTGGCTTCAAATGCTGTGTCAATCAGTAGTCCTACGACTTACACTGACACCGAGAAGCCACCGCCATAGGGACCGCATCTGCTGCAGCGCAATTTGTGTGGAACAGCTGAGCAGTGAGTGAACGTCACCGTGACGGTGGAAACAGTCAAAACGTGACCGGTCCCTCAAGATACTGATCCGAAGCCCTTGCCGAAGTCACACTGAAATTCAACCAAGCCTGGTCGAAGCGAGCAAGCCGTGCTCCGGCCCAGCGAGCTGGCCCTTCGCTCAAAGGGCTTGATTCAAACTCCGCCAAACAGAGGGCCTACAAATCGCATTCGAACATCCTCAATACTTCTTCGAATCTTTAGGTGAAAGTTGTACATACTAGACAGTATGCCTGGGTATTTTATAGCTGTCTCAGAATTGTGATAGGATTATCTGGTGTTTTTCAATTCCAGTCCAAAGTGGCGGTTTCTGCATTTTCAAAAAATCCAGATCTGCAGGTCTAGCAGTGCATCTGAAAAATACAGATTTGTGCCACATATTGTTAATCATTTAATTTTCCATCTACCTGAATATTTTCAGTATTTTGAGACAGCGTCTAGTAATTAGCCAAGCGTCGGAAGGCGGTAGGGAGGGGCGGTCACAATACGTGACTCCTGTCACCTTCACCTCGACGCGTCGCGTATTGAGGCTATAACTTGGTTTCTAGACACTAATAATACATGTAAAGCATGAATACTGGCTTGCGAAGTTTCATGTGCAGTATGGGTACAACAAGGACCTTAAAAATCAAACCACTACTGTTTCCTGTGGTTTAAATAACCTGTTAGCCATTTCTAAGCATGTAGGATTAGAAGTTGCGCTAAAAACACCCCAGAGACTTTGGGGCTCAAGCGCACGACGCCGGCAGACAATCGTTGAACCGGCAGAGCGACTTGGCAGCGTCGACTCGGAATGACTCCAGTCTAGCATGTTAGCGCTGGCAGACTGTCACTGGACAAAATTCATTTGACTTTCGTGTTGAATACTCTCAACAACACCTGCGCATCAGAGGTTTTTGACAATCATACATGGTGTGTAAGTACTACTACAACCAGGCTCGTTCTATCCGGAAACTACTTTGCAAAACCCATCAAGCCCGCTTCCTGCAAGCCAATCGGATCCTCCCAGACGACTCATTTGTTGCCGAACGTTCGAACTCTACCAATATGCCGCGAAGGAAAAACTTCAGACAAATGTTAGCCGCAATACACGGGGATGTGGATGAAACCTACGTTTCCTAAGATGTACGGTTTCGGAGTATCAGTACGCGTACGGTTCCCAGTCCCCGTTCCTCTGAGTTCGGATATCGACCCGGGTTTGAAAAGGCCATAAGTCGCAGGTTTTCCGTCAATCAAATCATAGGTGCAATGCCGGTGATCTAGTAGCCGGTCTAGCGGAATCTCCAGGGTGGAGGTCGGATCAAAGTTGAACTCAACCATAGTGTTCAGTTGATCTCGAGGATATAGACCTCTTCCGGAGGCATCCAATTTGCCGTTCAATTTAAGAGAAAGCCAATCGCAAGTATTAACGGGAAGATATGAGTACGCTGTTCCTAGAATTATTAGCTTCGTCAGTAACATACGGGAACAAGAGCGATATTACCGACCGGAGTCCAAAAGTACACTCCTATCTACCTCACATCTTTCTCCCGCAATCGTGATGGATCTCAGGTGGAGTGCCCAAGAGCACAAACCTGACACCGTTGGCATCCAGCGCGTCCACCCACCGCTAATCACGGCACTGATGCTCGAGCTGTTTTCTCCGATAACCAAAAAGCTGTTTCTGGGATAGCATCAGATACACTGTAGCGAAGAGGGTTGATATTTCTCACTGGTTTGACCGTCCCAACGCAAGCGTAAATCTTTCATGCTGTGTGAAGAGACATGAGCATATGAGAAGAAAAGGCATAGCACACATCACCTCAATACGGGCTTCATCGAGTAAACAATTTACAAACAGCTATGTAGGGTGCAAATTCAATCAAAACAGTTTCAGTGGAAACAAAAAATCGTACACCCGGTTCTATGTGACCGCCAACAGGAGGGTGTCTGCATCAACGAGGTTAGGTATAAGAAATAATTACTCAAGTATTCGATGGACTGAACATACATCAGAGCGCCCAGACCTAGTATCCCATCCATCCGGCCTTTCTCAAAATGAGAAGAAGCGGCCGTAGCGACGCCGAATATGAACGAATCCACACGACAGACTTGGAAAAACGCAACGTTATTCGACAGGGAGGACTGGCCTTTCAGATAGAAGGGGCCATTATATAGATCATAACCTGTACAACACATCGATGAATGTTGCAATACATGAAAGCAAGCTGCACACACGGATACGACTCCCATCAGCATATGAGAGCTTGCCATGTACTTCAGGAATCTTGCGAGCACCGGAAACATACCATGATTTTCTTCCACGGCGTTCAAGAGTTAGAGGACTGTTTTCTTCGGGATTCTCTTCGATGAGTTCGACACTTTGGCCAAAGATCCATCTACAATCTATTTAATCTCGGAAGCGTACTAGTTCTCAATGATACTCACGTTAATGAACTCCCTGTTGACAGGTATCGATAATATTAATGAAACGGTGTCACGAAGCTCGATTTACAAACTCACCGGTATCAACCGCTAATCTCGAAAACTCAACTGTTGCGAGAGGATCGTCAGGGTGAGTTCCCTGAACGTGGTTAGCCCCAAGAACATTATAAAGCCGAACATTTATGAACGCACCACATCCACAGTATGGAGCGCGCCTAGTTATCCAAGAGCTGATGAGTCTTCGGGAATGATGAGGACATATAAGATACCATACCGGAAAAGGCAGAGAGGTAGAGAGTGATGTAACGCTGGGCATTATCGTACAATTCCGGATTGCTGTTTTGCTGCCCAGAATCATGAGTGAGGCCAGCAAATACGGGAGCAATTTGGTACGGCTCAGGTTGAATGAACATCTTCGGCGATTCAAGCGAAAGTGTCGATTCAGCCTGAGAATATGATACGATGGGTGTTTCACTGATACTAGGATTGGGGAAAAACGCGATATTCTCGGTCTCCTCGTCCCAGAAAAATCCCCAGGAGCTATGGGATGGTCGAGTAATTCGCCACTTGATGACGTCCGCTTTGTACTTCAATTAGAGATGTCAGTGAAGACCCCACTCAATGTGTGAAGGCGCACGTACGTATTGCATGTGATTAAAGATTTGTGTAGGCTCGCTCAGTTCACATACGAACTCGTGTTCGGACATTGTCGCGTCTCCTACGAAATGAGCAAACGAACGCTGGACTATATACTAGAAAGATGTGATGGATTGATTTCGATAGCACAAAGTTGTGGACTGCCAACTTCCAAGGCTAGATCCCACAAACAGCCCTCCCAAGAATTCTCCTTTCACCGGTCCCAATTGACCCACCGACCTGACCGATTAAAAAGATGGGGGTTGCGCCTACACTGATCCACGTGGGTGATCGAATGCATGTTCACCTGGACCCACAATTCAACCCCCGAGTGTTGACTCGGTCTCACCTGGCCGTCGAGTCCTACCAGCTCTTCCCCGAGGCAAAGTGATAGATAGAGCAGATCAGGTATTGAGCAATACAGAAAAAATGATCATACTTCCTCCTACTCGTGATTGGCGATTAAACAGAACCGGTATCAATAATTCACTGGCAGTGCTGACTTCCCAAAAGGCTGTGTAGGCTGTGGAGAAACGTGTCAATACGATCCTCGGAACAGGTTCAACAAGCGCCAAAAACATGCCGAAGACACGTTCTAATCTGTGCAAACATGTCGTTTCCACGTGTTGGAGCGGTGGTGGCAAATTATAGACAAGTGAACTCGAGGACTCGATGATTGAAGCGTCAAATCGGCTATAATCCTCGAGTGCATGGACACAGTAATCGAACAATGCAGCGACTCGTACTGAAGAGAACATGAAGGACACAACAACAAAAAATCGTTACAGCGTTAACTTCGTGTCGGGTGCAGATCGTTGGCCATCTTATGGCTCGAACTCGGTCCGCGATGATACCTCTAATATCTTTGATGGGAGTTGAGCTGAAAAAAGGAAAAGAACATTGGTGGCCCACCCAATACTCCCCGGGGATAATAGTCCTGGAAATGTGCACGGAGATGTATCTTTTCGCCGTGAACGGCAATTACGTCCCAGCGCTTCCATGGTGAAATCGTATCAACCAGGCCACAAATCGATGCCTCGTGGATCCATGGAACCATGCCGACCATCTCTTCGGCCATTGTGCGGAGTTGCTTCACGAGGTGCGTATTCGTCATCCAATTCTTACAGAGGAGGTCAGTCAGGTCGATCTGGAAAGTCGGGATGGATCGAGCGAGAATGTTCTAAGATGTTTGAGTTCCGGTAATAGCTTTCTGAATATTGGCTGTGAACGATATTAACCAGAACAGGGCGGAATAGCGAGAAACCTATACAGGGTCGCAGCGACTGTTCGGGACAATGCAATGCACCGACCTATGGACTTTCAGGTCGCGCAATAGCGAGAAGACACGTGGAAGCCACGTAAGTACACGCTGTTCAGAAAGAACCTCTTCCTAAGCAGGTATTTTATGCCATAGCTGGAGGTATTTCAGATTCGGGCAATGAACCCCAGTCAACATGTCAAAAACTGCAGACGCAGAGGGGACGTCGCTTCTGAAGGATGCTTTGAAAAGACCATCATAATACTTCCTCAGCGAGAGTGTTTCCAGGCCAACAGAGAGGGTTGAAAGGATTCTTTCGCCAGGCAAACGCGAGGCTGCTTCAAACTGTTCCAGGTGCGAGAGGAAAGGATCAGGATTCAAAAGAGGCGAAGGATCCAAAAGAGGCGAAGTATCTGGTGGCAAGATATGTTGGGCAATCAGATCATCAGTAGAGCGCCCGAGCTGTAAACGTGCCCTGCGGAGGTTTGACATCGCACGAAGAACAGAGAGTAGAGACGTCGGAGCAATTTCTGGCCAAAATCCCTCTAGACGCAACTCCCGAAGAGGGGGCCATATAAACGATGCATCCAGTGACCTCAGCAAGACTTCCCCCGGCAATGCCAGAGTTTCCAGTCTTGTTGAATGACATGCCGTCAAAATAGAGTGCAAATTTTGGACCTCAGTCTCGAGCATAGACTTGGGTCGTCGAATCACAGTGTAGGCTGGAGGGAACTGATCCCTGATGTACCAGGTGTTGTACTCAAGGTGGCGCCACAAGCTTGAAGGTGGGAGGAAAATCGGATGCACCCTGCCCCTTGCGGGTCCGAGTCCATGGACAATTCAGGACCAGTGTATGCATAGTGGGCACTATAGAGAGAGTATCTAGGGGCCAAAGACCGCCTGGCATGCTCCTCACTTCCAAGGGGTGGCAGAGATTTTCTTGCAGAGGTTTGGTGAATGACAAGGATTTGGACAACATCATTACATAAACATGAGTGAACAGCGGCGTTTTGTACCCGTTGAAGGAAGAGCGCTGAGCATGGGTAGACTGTAGAGGTTGAGAAATTCTGAACGGCCCTATCAACAACTTTCTGAGCAGCCGGATCCTGTCGACGACTTCCTGGGCGGACACAATCTCCGAATATTACATGTATCAGCTACGACATGGACGCGACAAGCATGCTCAAGCATGCCAGCGGTGGCAAGAGCGGCCTCCTTTGAGGAAGTGCCATGGTTTTGAGACCACCCACGCACCTACCCCTCCCAACAATACCTCTCAAAACACCCCTCACACACCCCGCTCCTCCTCACCCCCTCACGCGCGCGCGCCCGGTCCACCACCGCACACGCCAGGCACGCCGCCCACTCGGGATCCGCGGGCGCCCCCGCAGACGCGCGCCCCTGCGTCGCGACCGCGAACGTCTGCGCGAGCATGCCCTGCAGCTCCACCGCGGGGTACACGGTCTGGAACGTCGAGGTGTTCGTGAGCGGCGCCGCGCCGTCGCGCGGGGGCCCGCCGTTCGCGACGTACACAAGCAGCGGGCCCGGCGCGGGGCCGCGCGCCGCGCAGCCGAAGAACGCGGGGCGCGTGGTGAGGTTCTGCGCGGCGAAGCCCGCGAGCGTGCTGGGCACGCGCGGGAAGCGCGCGAGGCCGCGGGGGAAGATCTGCATGCGGTCTTGCCTGCGGGGTGGTGAGACGCTGCGCGACGGAGGGAGAGGATGGAGGGACAACGCACGTGGCGATGAGCGACGCGCCCGCCGCGTACCCGTTCGCGTCGTTGGCCTGTTTATCGCTCGTCAGCACACACGCACCGACACTGGCGCCTACGCACCGCATCTATTGCAATGACGACGTCGATCTTGCGGTCCTTGACGAGCATCGGCTGCAGCGGCGTGACCTGCCCGTCCTCGCCGCCGTCGCAGAGCGCGAGTATCGTCTCACCCGCGTCCGCGAACGTGCCGCGCGCGACGCCGTGGAAGGGGTTCGGGTAGTTGCTCGTGTCGAGCCGCAGGTTCGCGGACTGCGGGTACGTCGCGTTCACGAGCGCAGACAGGTTCGCCGTCACGGCCGCGAGCGTCGCCGCCTGGGTGCATGGGTGCTTAGCGGCGCGCAGCGGGGGAGAGAAGGAAGGCGTACCGTGACGTTGAACTCGTTCCACAGATTCGAGGACGTGCCCGAGAGGAACATCACCTCGTCGAAGCCCGTCTCGCAGATGGAGCGGTTAGTCGTGCCGAGGTGCTTCATCGGCGTGTGTGCCGCGAGGACATCGTCGTAGCAGCCCATTTCGACTGTGCCTTGGGTCAGCGCGTGCGACGCGTTCGTGTCGAGAAAAGACACGCACAGAGATTGAACTCGAACATGGGCGTGTTGAGGGGAATGAAATTGCCACCGGGGAAGACCGTCCCGTTGATGTGCTTCGAGTCGAGGTTCGCTGTGATGATGGGTAGTGGCTGCTGGTGCGACACGAATGTCGGGCTAAGCAGGCGTGGCGTGAGCGAGGAAGTGAGTATGTAAAAAGACGGAAACACACAGATTGATCAAATTCGAGAAGAGGATCCCGGCTCCGTGGGACGTGTTGGCGAGGAAGCCCGCGAGCGTCGTCCCGTTGGTGAAATGTCTCGCAAGGGATCTGCCCCAGACGTCGCCTACGGAGACGGGGAAGTGCTTCGCCTTGCCGGCGATCTCCTGCACGAGCTGCTCGGCGAACGCGGCCTGCACCGTCGGGTTACTGGACACTGTCCAGAGGTCGAAGTCAGGTATCCAGCCGCCAAAGTCCCCGTCGCCGAAGAGCAGATGTTGGATGGTGGGGAAGTTTGCTTGTGCGAGGGAGGTGACGAGCCAAGAACCACCGCTCAGGCCAGCGAGATGGCTCGCGGCCTGTAACATGCGACATAAGTTTAAGGTAGTTACCAAGTCGGACGGCCGCACCTGCAGTAATCCACCCGTGCCCTTCTTCACAGACGATGAATTCCTTCCATCCAGAGCATTCAGGACCCCTGCGCCAAAAATCGCAGCTGCAGAATCGCGCCATCAGCAACGACCTTATAGACGCGTCTGAACCGTGACACGTACCGCGATAGCCTCCTCCGCTGGTTGCGATTCCGACTGTAGGCAGCAGGTTTTTGGATTCCAGAATTTTCTCGACGTATCCTGGCAGAGCCACGCCCGTCCGCTTGACATTCTCCAGATACGCCTTGAACGCGCCAGGCAGGACCTTCTCGCGCTTCTGCTCGATGTACCGCGATTCCGCGGCGCTGATTGTCTGCCCGCGGCGCACGAGCTCAAAATCGGCGGGGCAGCGCTGGACACTGGGGCCGAATACGGCGGTCGCGGTCCCAGAGAGCGTGAGCAGAACGAGCCATGGAGTGGAGCTGAACATGGTCCCTGGGCTCGGCTGGGGTTGGACCGGCTCTTATGAATAGATTGGCAGACCTTGTGGCAGACCCGAATTCGAGAAAAGACTACCCCCAATGGACAAGGATTCGCAGGGCATCATTTTTGGAACAGGCTGAAGACGTGACAAAAGCAGCGAACGTTGGACGACGCCACACGACGCACACATCACATGCGTCCCACACGTGCAAAAGTTGACTACCGACGTCGGAGCGCGTCAGGTACAATGTTCAATTGACAACGTGAACGATGGCGAGTACCCCGCTGTTTTTTTCTTTCCACTTATGGGTGTTGGAACAGTTGGAGTTTCGAGTGAGTGGTGGCTGTGCATCTCTTGATTCACAACAGAAACACATTATTATTATTATTAAATTCCATTATAGTGCGCGTGGGCCCTGGGGCACATCTACATATCACAAGTTAGTAATTAGATGGCGTCGAGGGAGGTGTGTAGGTAGACAGTACTAGTGGATTACGAGGGGCTGGGGAAATGCTTGATAGGAGGGGAGGGTTTTTTAGCAGAGCGGGAATATAGGTAGCGGGCATGATAAATCATGAGTACGAGCGCGAGGTGCGATATAACTCGGTAACTACTAGTAGAGAGAAATGAAAAAGGAGAAGAATAGGAAATATAGAGGAGCATGGGAGGGGCATCAAGGGAAGTATCGAGGGAGGCGTACTGTGCCCTGCACGAACGCGATGACGGGAGCAGCATTGGCTTTAGCCGATATGAGCTTTCGCAGGGACAGGCGGGCAGAGCCGATGCGGGCCACGAGGCGGAGGCGTTGCAATTGGGGCCGACATGCAGGACAGATAAGGAGGAAGTGGGGAACCGACTCGGGGGCTAGGCAGCTGCTGCAGAGGGCAGAAGGGCCGAGGTTGAACGTTGAAAGTTGGCCCTTCCACTGCAAGGATTTTTATAGGTTTTTTTTTTCAATTTTTTCACCCCTGTCTAGTGCCCTATGACGTCGTGTCTCGGCATCTTCCGGTGACTAATCCACATTCCAAACCATTCCACTCCTGCAGATGAGTTTCGTATGGCAGTGGTGTCTCGGTATCGGTCTGAGTTACATGATCTTCGATTCATACGATGTCCGAAGTCGGGCCACCAGAGTTACATCCTCCGCTTTCGACACAGTTTTCTCCGCTCAGGCGCCACAATGAGTTTCAAGCTCAATGATGATTCACTTCTCGAGATCTTTCAGCTTGTTTCTTTCCATGATCGCCTGCAGCTCTCCATGGTGTCCCACCGATTTCGCACATTAGTTATGCCTGCGATATTCGGAAAACAAGTATGGACACCCCGGTCAAATTACCCTGGCCGCCGATGCTCATTCCCTCCGGCTTTCCTGTGGCCGTACATCAGGTCAGTCAATGAACAATTAAAACACTTATAAGTTTCTGCTGTGACGGCTCACCTTCACACCAGCATTTTCGTCCTCGAGGGCAATCGAGGCACTGAGATAAACAGTGCCGAAAGCCGTACTAGGAAGCTCCGACTGCGTCGGCAGAGACCTTGCTTGAACAAGGCGTTGACTCAATATATGTACAAACAGACGTAAAGATTCAAGATGTTATTTCAACAGCACGCTCATTCGGCGCTATGACTGGCGAGAATCAGTACACAATGCAGGCCGAATGAAGACCAAATGCACGCACCTTCGTTCATACGCGAGATTTTTTCTCGGGGCTGGCGCCAAGATCTCTGGCCGCAATTGTCGCCTTTCTTTTGCGGGGGCTTCCTGAACTGCCGCTGGCGATCTTCGGCGGGGGGATTACTACTCGGAGAGACTCTATGTCGGCTGCATATGTGTCGCGCTTGTCTCGAGCGATATTCCAATGGGACATCGTGAATGTCGCACGGACCACCGCGCCCATCAGCGCCGAGACGTATGCAGACGGCGGGATAAGGTCGCCGTCGAGGTCGTAAGCGGTGATAGGAATAACTCGATGTGTATCATCCATTCCGTCGAGTGACTCTTGGGCCGCTGCGCTCTTCACCGGCCAGTCTCTCAACTGGAACGCGTGTGGATCTCCACGGATTGGGTTAGTTGCGAAGATCTTACATCAAATATATCCAAAGTACCATCGACGTCGCCCGCCTCCTTTTCCTTGGGGGTGGGTCAAACTATGGTTCTGCAATATGGTGCCACACGTACCTCAAACACTACATGTCGTAGTTTGATGCTCGATTTCGACTTGTCTTTAGCATCAAAAACTCCCACTTTGTCGTGCCCCTTCGTCTCCGCCTTCGTCGCAAGGGTTTCGATATTTTTCAAAGCAACTTGAAAGTCTGAAGCGAACGGCAGATCCGTCGGAGCAACGATTCGACAATTGAGTTTCAAGTCGGCAAAGGTTGGCGTGAAGACGGTGGAACCTTTCCAAAAACCACATGGCATAAGCCAGCAATCTCTGGCAGCGATTGTACCGACCAACGTCAAACCAACGGGCTCGAGATTACCCCGATCGGCGTCGGTGTTGGCATCGGTGTCGTCTTCATTGGCATCAGTGGCTGCCGCACGCTCGACAGCGTCGTGCGCCGCTGCTGCCTCAGCGGAGACCAGCATATCTTCTTTTCCGACTTTGCGCCAAGCCACATTGTTTGTGGCCCCTTGGTTTCCCAGGTAGTACGGATCCTCCTGCAGCTTTTTGCGGTACGTCTGCATCTCGGCCATGGCGGTGGGGGATTGAAGTCAAAAGGTCTAAGGCCAAAGCTAAAGAAAATTTCGAGGAAGTGCCAGACACGATGCAGTTATTGGCGTGATCCGCAAACCATGGTAACAAATAGCGATTAGAAGAACGAATCACAAACATACTTTGTCGGATCGTGAATAAGGAAACTTTTAACTTCCTCCGCTCTGCACATACAACTTGAATGCACCCTGAAGCCCAAATATCAATTACGGTGACGGCTGGGGTGGATTCGATTTCGTTGCTGACCGTGAAGGAGATACGAGCCATCATCCTCCCATATTTACTTCTTCTGCGGGATTTACGACAGCGCAAGGACTCCATTATTCACTATGTCCGTGAAAACGCGTCGCGAGAAGTATTGCAACTTCTAGAGAATGCGGCCCAGAAGAAAGAGTCGCCCACGAGCAAAAAGAGGAAGAGGGAAGATAGCAGAAACACGCGCAGGATGGGCCGCCGAACTGATGAAAGGGCCGAAATACATGATGTCGACAAGTTCTTGCAGATCCCGACGCCCGAAGAAACAAAGAGGATTTACCAGAGATATTATGACGCGACATCGAATGCAGCTGTCGCAATGATGGTCTGTGGGGTCTGCGGATGAGAAATTGATATCGGAAAGGACGAAGATGCCACACCGAGGAGACTGGATGCCATCCCAAATTCCCAGTGCCTAATCCCAGAAACACCACATCCTGCACACGACCTCTTCCACGGGAAACTACTGGAACCAGCTGGTGTCATGCGAGAGGGGGAGGAGATCAAGGTTCGCATCTGTTGCCAGTGCTCAGACAGCCTGGTCAAATGTGGTGACCGACCTCCTCAATACGCGCTCGCAAACAATTTGTGGATCGGACGCACCCCGTGGCAGCTCCAAATCCTCACCTTCCCCGAGCAGCTCTTGATCGCGCTCCTATATCCCCGCGTTTTTGTCTTCAAACTACATCCACGGTGTCCAGGCCGAAAGGACCCAGATACGTTGCAGCGTGGTATGCGCGGCACCGTCAGCACGTATGATCTCGATTCAGACGGAATAGCGTCCATGTTGGCAGGTGATTTGATGCCACGGCCGCCAGCAGTTTTAGCCTCGGTTATTTCGGTCACATACATCGGTCTGGGAGAACTGCCAAAGAATTGGTTGCGGAGCACGTTCCGTGTCCGTCGAAAGGTCGTATCCGACGCACTCGCCTGGTTGAAACAAAACAATCCCAAGTATTATGGGCATATCAAAATTGACGGTGCCCGAATCGCTGCATTGCCGGAGGATGATGTGCCGCTGGAAATCACCAGCCTTGTTCGACAGTCAACAGATACAGGGATGGTCGACCAAGAAAGTGCTGGTTATGTTCCTGATCATGATATCGCTCCTATTGCTCCTACAGTTGGTAAGGATTCTCTCGTTGTAAATTACGATCGCATCGCTTACCAGAAATAACAGACAGCGTCCAGATGAGTGGTGAAGTAAACCCACCATTCAACGTAACCAATTCCGAAGGTAACACCGTTTTCTTCTTCCTGAGCTGTTGTTCACGATACCTCCAGATCCCGATGTCATTCCGTTACAAGTCACTGGAACCATCGACACAGATCTTTCAATGATAACCAGCAATGAGATGATGGCCTGGGGACTTCAAAATCTGTGGAAAGAGGGCAAGGAGGGCGCATATGCAGTGCGACACGGCCGTCGTCCAGTGAATGATTTTGGGAAGCCACGTGCGAACGATGCAGAACCCGCGGATCCCGATCGTCCCAATTTCTTCGAAAAGGCTTTCCCGTGCCTATTTCCATACGGCAGCGGGGGCCTCGAGGCAGATCGACCTGTAGACTTGAAATTTGGGGACCATATCCGATGGGCTCTCCAGTATCATGATCGTCGATTCCGGCGTCACGAAACATTCCCTTTTGTGGTGTTCGGCATTTCTCAGCGCCGCCAGGCCCTCATGTCCGCAAGGATCCAGATGCGGCGCAAGAACTTCGAGAAAGATGCTCGTCTTATGGCCACTATCACACCAGAAAAACTTCAGCAAGCGTGTAGGGAAGAGGAACAGAAATTACCAATTTCTGACCCTGCAGTACGGTTGTTGCGGCAACACGTACATTCGACGGTTGGACGTGTCAAGGGCTCCAACCAAGCTCGGACTTCGCTGCGGAGTCAGTTGTGGTCGACACCAGTATATCTTCGGCCATGGAATCTGTGGATCACCATTAATCCCATCGATATTCATGACCCCATCGCGCAAATCTTTGCAGGAGAAAATATCGATCTCGACAACTTCATTGCTGCATTGGGTCCAGACAGCGAGAAACGAGCTCGAAACGTCGCTGCCGATCCATATGCGGCTGCAAAGTTTTTCCACTTCATGATCCGTACAATTCTCGAAACATTGTTCGGCATTGAAGTAACCCCATTCCAAGTGCAAGGGTCAACCGGAATTTTGGGGGAAGTTGCAGCGTACTTCGGATTTGTAGAGGCGCAAAATCGGGCATCACTACATCTGCATCTCCTTGCCACGCTCAAGCATGCACCAAATCCCGACCAAATGGTTGATTTGTTGAAGCAAGAAACATTCCGTGCCCGTGTTTCGGCCTACATACAAGCAAATTTGCGAGCTCATCTACCTGGTCTCGAAACAGCTCAGTCGGTCAAGAGCATTCCGGTCGAGAAGGATATTGCGTACAATCGACCACCCAATCCGGCTGGCCCGGACTACAATCAGCAACTGCAACGGTTCGAATTGCGGCTTGCGAGAACTGAACAGGTCCATACGTGTCAAGTCAGGCGGTGCTTGATCGTCACAAAATCCGGACAGTTACGGTGCAAGCGAAGAGCACCATTTGTGTGTTCAGAGAAGGACTTCATCGACGAGGGCGGGAATTGGGGTCAGAAAAGGGTCTACGAGTTCATGAATGGCTGGATCCCTGGAATCCTGGTCAATGTCCGATGCAACAACGATGCAAAGCTCCTTACAAACGGACGAGACACCATGAATACCACATATTATGTTGCAGGATACGCCGCCAAACCACAGCAGCTAAACTACAATGTTTCAGCAATCCTTGCGAAGGGTTACGCTATTCATCTAGCACGCCTCGCCCAGGATCGTGACACGCTACAAGTGGTAGATGATCTTCGAGACAAGCAGCGGCTTTTACTATTCCGGTTAGTTCACACAATAAACCGTGAGCAGGAGCTCGGAGCACCGATGGTAATGTCGTACCTCATGGGCTGGGGCGACACATACTGTTCCCACCATTATACTCCTATCTATTGGTCTTCATTCGTCGGTGCTCTTCTGGGAGCATTCCCTGCACTCCGGAAATCATGGTACGTGTTTCTATTCGTTGTAAATAGAAGACTTGGGCTGACGCGGCAGTTGATCGTTGTCAGATCTGCGAAAGAACCCAGTGAGAAGAACCTTGAACGCGAGAGCGAGATCGAGGGCGATGAAGTTGATGAACGTGCAGCGGATGCAGCAGCTGAGGCGGCTGAAGCTCAGCAAGCAGAGGTACGAGCATTTAATTAAGAGATGGAACATATCCTGATTTGTTTAGGACGGGAACGATGTTGTTACTCTTGGTGTCGGTTCAGCTGGCCAGCTCTTCGCAAAATGCCAAGTCACAGACTATCTGGCGCGGGGCGAGCAATTGTCAGGATATAATCTCGTGGATTCTTTGTGGATACGTATGAAGTTGGCATCAGTCAGAAGGAGAGGACAGAAGAGCATCCGGCAGATGAGATCGGAGACGAACGGAGGAAGCCGGGACGGCCAAAAGGCTCTCGGATCAGATACAAGGACGTTCACCCGGCGTCTAAACAGAAACAGCGTGCAGTACGATCCCGTGGTCACAACACACTTCCAAATTTTATCGGCAACTACTTCCCGCGACGCGACGACCCGGACAATCAAGAATGTTATCATGCATGCATGCTGGTGTTGCTGAAACCATGGAGAAACCTCAAAACCGATCTTAAAACCCCTTCCCAAAGTTGGTCCAAAGCATTTGAATTCTTTCTATCCTCAGCTCCGCCGCGAATCCACGATATCCTAGCTGGCATCCAGTATTTCCACAATTGCCAGTCAGCTGCAATCGCCAGTCGTGACAAAGACGACGAGGAAATCAACAATCACCGCGATGATACAGGAGCTGACGAGGAACTTGGTGAAGACGCAGAGCCCCAAGTTCAAGAAAATATCACCGAAGAAAGCATTGCGGCCCTAGTGGCTTCGCAAACTCCACTGAGGGAATTTCAGCATGGTCGCTTGGCCGTGGAGATTGCCCGGATGGCAAAGATTTTTCCGAATGACAGTTCACATTGGTCTGTTGGTCCTGAGCAACCTTCGGTGTCCTCTGCCACGGGGGACGATCTTTCGAACCTGATCAAATGGAGAGGGCAACTCGAGCGGGATGTGCAGCAACAGAACACGCCAGCGCAATTTGCGCGAGCATCGGCGGAGGAGGCCGAGGCACACGCGGATGTGGTGCGCTCAGATGAAATCCCGACGAGCGACAGCAGTTCAGATCCCACAGTTGATATTCTTGGGGCTCAGGCACCGTCGGAAAGCGAACCATTACAAGCAGTCGACCCCGAAAATTTACAGCCAGATCAACGACGGGCATATGATATCATTCTATGGCATTTAGATCACAAGATTGCAGGGAATGAACCACCACCTCTGAGAATGCTGCTTCACGGGGAAGGGGGTACAGGAAAATCCAAGGTCATAACAACGGCAACAAAGGCATTCTCTGACCGAGGCGTTCCGCACATGTTGCTCAAGGCCGCATATACCGGAATAGCTGCATCTGTCATTGATGGCAAAACGACACACATTATAGGCGGCATCTCACTTAATGGCAAAGCAATGAGCGATGAAGCTAAAGCCAAATTGCAGGTAAGCACCGGATACATTAGCGAGAGAACTCGAGCTCACGAACATTTTGCTCTCCAGGAATTCTGGAAATTGATTGAATATCTCGTCCTTGATGAGGTATCCATGCTTGCGAAAGAATTCCTCGCGTTGTTGTCAAGGAACATCAGCATTGCGAAGGGCAGGAATGCAGACGTGTCATTTGGAGGAATCAGTTTGATCGTATGCGGCGACTTTCACCAATTCCCACCCGTTGCAACAGGACTCTCGGAAGCGCTCTATTATCCAATCGACCCCATCAACGACTCCATAGAATCGAAAGTCGGGCGGATGATTTACGAGGAACTCACGACCGTTGTGCTTCTGAAGCAACAAATGCGAGTCACTGACCCAGTATGGCTCGATTTCCTTCGACATTTGCGCATTGGAAACGTGCAAGAACATCACTTGGCGATGCTTCAGACACTTATTGTTGGAAAAAAAGACAGCGCCGGTGCCGTCGACTTCGAAACCGCCCCTTGGAATGCAGCATCATTAGTCACTCCAAGACATGCAGTGCGAACACAATGGAACGAAGAAGCGGCACGAAAAATGTGCAAAGGACGCAGTCGACAACTTTACATTTGTCGAGCGCAGGACACGTACAAAGGGCGTGCTCTGAACATGTCAGAGAGACACAGTTTGGCTGCGCATCTCTCTAAAAAAGGCAGAAGAAAGCAGAAGAACTCAATGCAGAAAGATTTGCCGAACGAGATTGAAATCGCCATTGGGATGAAGGTGATGGTAACGAACAACATCGAGACCGACCTCGATTTGACCAATGGGGCAAGAGGCGAGATAGTCGACATCATCCTCGATGCAGACGAGCCACCTGTTGGAGACGAACCTATTGTGCGGTTGGAAAAGATGCCAGCATACATACTGGTGAAATTGACTCGGACGCGCGCAAGCAAGCTCGCAGGATTGGATGACAATGTCATCCCAATTGAACCCTCAAAAACGACATATCGTATGAAAGTGACGCTCCCTGGAGGCCAAGTGACGCAGAAAACAGTTCAGCGTCTTCAATTTCCGTTGACAGGAGCGTATGCATTCACAGATTATCGATCTCAAGGACAAACACTGCCACATGTATTTGTGGACATTGCGACGCCGCCATCTGGGGGCTTGAGCCTGTTCAACCTTTATGTCGCGCTCTCTCGAAGTTCCGGGCGGGAAACGATTCGGTTACTTCGAGACTTTGACGATGAAATATTCCGAAAAGGGCACGAGGCAACATTGCTGGCAGAAGATGACCGGCTGGAAGAGTTGAATGAAAAGACCAAGCAGTGGTGGAAAGAAATGAGTAGCAGAGACATAGATTTAGATAGTTTCGCAGACAGTTGAATATTCAAAACTTCGAAGAGCTGCCGGTTGGGACCCACGTGACGATATGCTTTCGGAAGAAAGCGGATCACCGGGTGGAACGAAAGTGGTGCCATTATGAAGGTGGAGAGACCTTGACAAGCAAGGTAACTAAAGTTGTCTCGCAGCTCCAGATAGCAATTCCGTACCTAACATCAACTCGCACGTTTATCTTGAGAGACATGACAGGCGGCCCCTGGCCCCAACTACTGGACACTATCTCTGGAACGCCCGCCACACAAACACTGATCCTGGACTGTCCATGGACGTCCAAGGGTATGTTCGATTCTCCTCCCACCTTCAAGCTTGTGACACCACTTCGCGGTCTTGAGTACAGCGCCTGGTGTATCATGGATGATCTTCCGCCGGCCTACGCTTTGGTTCGACGACCCGAATCTATGCTCGAAACTGAGGTCCAAAATTTGCACTCTATTTTGACTGCATGCCATTCGAGATTGGTTGAACTCTGGCATTGCCAGGAGAAGTCTTGCACACGTGAAAATTTTGACTACCGACGCCAAGGAGCGCCAGTTTGGTCCCAGTGAGCGCTGAGCGCTGGTGAGCGATCCGATCGCTCACCAGAATTTGATGGAGACAGTCACGACGACTTCACTGATGCCGACCGAAACACTGTACGTATCGTCGGCAACAAAATATATGCGTCCAAGACACTACGCGTCAATTACACAACTTATGATGTCCGACGCGATCAGGACACTCTGAATCCTCGCTTCCAATCATTTGTCTTGGTACCGTCACCAGAGACAGAGCCCGGCGCACATCCATACTGGTATGCGCAATTACTCGGAGTCTTCTATGCATCCGTGTTCCGACAAGGCGAACATCTTGCTGACAGCACGTCTCCATCTCGCATGGAGTTCTTGTGGGTGAGATGGCTCGGAGTGGAGCCGGGCTACCGCTCGGGATTCAAGCGAGCACGACTGCCAAAGGTCGGGTTTGTGCCGCAATCGGACAACTTTGCGTTTGGGTTCCTAGATCCGGCCAATGTTGTTCGTGGTGCCCATCTCATCCCTGATTTTCGTGGAGGTAGAACCACGGAGCTTCTCGATACACAGAATATAACAGCTGCCCGAGCCGTCGAGGATACGGACGATTGGGCAAACTACTATGTGGACGTGTATGCCTCTTTTCAATCCCCTTTGCATATACTTGCTAATTTGTTCTGATCGTCGAGTTTTGCCGATCGGGACATGATGATGCGTTTCTTTGGTGGCGGCATTGGTCATATGCAAACTGTGATGGAGGAGGATGGCCCAGATGACGAGGACAGTGAGGACAAGTCGGACGGTGATATAGATACTTCGGGCCCCAGTGGGAATCAGTCGGACGGCGAGGAGTCGGACGATGAAGAGGAGGATGCGGATAATGAAGAGGATGAGGAGGATGAGGAGGAGGATGCGTTTGGTCAGGAAGACGGCGACGACGATGATTTTGGCCCGACGGAGGAGGAGGCGGATTTAGTCGAGGATCTTGGTTTTGCAGAGTTTTGACCAATAGTATACATTGACAGTGCTACCAGACATCACCCACCCTGGACAGTCGAATGCAATCTCATAACTATATGGTATGCTATGGTGATAAGCGTAGAATCTGGTGAACAACTCACCAGGCCGGATGAGGCATGGCGAGTTGGTCATCAGATGATATGTGATGGCACGTGCTACAAGGCTAAATGCGAAATCCGCCGATTTCCTGATGTCAGTTAGCGATCTCTGGATCGCGGATATTGATGAGCACCACTCCGAGTCGGTGATTTCCGGACTGCTCCTGAATCAATACCATCACTTCAGCCTGCAAGAGTGTCGCAAACTACCTCTCTAAGTACCACCTGCTTGGTCCTGCTACCCATCTGTATGCTTGGTAGAATGTTTGACAGGAACTACTACGGCACGTCACGTCACGATGTGACGCATCCAGAACTCCCATGAGCATCTTCCTCGCTGGCGGCGACTCCAAGCCCGTAAAGGATACATCCGATGAGCTCGACGCCACAGAAACCGTCAACATCTACCACCCGGGGTACAGCTCGCTCAAACTGATGCTGATTCTGGTCGCATTTGAGGCCCCCTCAGGCCAGCGCGGTGTCCCCTTCTCCGTCGTTTTGGATGCATGTCGTATTCTGGCGAACAACCAAGACGGAACTCTTGGTGTGGTGGACGCTGATGTCGATCTGGCCCCGCCCGACGATGACAAAAGTCTTCTACCACCCGGCCACTACACGTACCGCGTGACCGGAGGAGAAGTGTACGCCGTCCGCGTCTTCGAATTCGGTTTCTGATGTGTTCGACGTAGATGCTACGCAGTTTGTACATCATTCCGCGCATGGACCCCGCCCCGCGTCCTGCCCTCACATTGGGACCTCGCCGCCATGGGAGCCAGAGCTGCTCACCCACGGTCGACTGCTTCGACATACAGCACGGTGGTTAAGGTGGCCGACGGCCGATGTGCGGTGACCGGGGACGTCAGCCGTCTCAAGAACAGCCACCTGGTCCCTGAGGGGGAGGCACCGTGGGTGCGTTGGAGGTCGCTCTTCGAGACTCTTATCGCTCATCTAAATGCCAGTGGATCCTCAGGGGGATGAACACAATAACGAATAACGCTGGAGGCATCAACTCCCCGCCAAACTGCCTCGCCCTGCGCGCCGACCTCAACGGGGCGGGCATGGACAAGGGCCACTTCGTCCTCGCCCCGTACAATGGCACGGCGGTCTGCGTGTGCCTCACGACAGAAATGGCCGATTTCGCGGTGGAATATCATCTCCGAGCTATCAAGATTCCGCCCCGAATCCACCCGATGAACGTCTACGTGAGATTCGCCTGGGGCCTCTTCCGAGGATTCCAGACCCTTCTTCGTGACCTCTCACGGGATCAATCCGTCGTGATCATTCAGGAGCCGAACTTCTCAGACGTTACACCTCCCCCCAAGCGCAAACCCACCGAGGGCAACCACGCCAGACGCGAAGAGCAGGAGGGCAACACCGACGGAGGCGACAAGAAGCAGGGTCATGGGCAGGGCAATGCCGGCGAAGGGCCTCTGCTAACCGACGATGACGACAGCCCTCAGGAATCCTCCGACGACAATGTGCTCGAGCCTTCCCTCGACGTGGACACTTGGACGGAGCGGGATGTCGAGATTGCCGAGGGCCTGGATGCCCACCTCGATGGCCGACCTCTCGGTGAGCCTCAACGCGATGGATGCCTCTTGCTTGGCTAACTCACAGCGGCCCCTGCCAGCGCCCTACGAGCAGGCAGCGGGCATGTACCACGGATACTCAAAGGTGATTCGTCTCAAGCACGAGTACCGGAAGCAGCACCCCGAGGTCTCGGCGCTGCGGAGCGCACGGGTGGCTCGCATGGGAGAGGATGACGACGAACAGTCGATCTGACTGCTGGAGTGCTCGGGACCCACGAGCCGCCGCGCCGTCTTGCCCGTGCTGACGTATGCAGATACCGTAACGATGTTGTACCATATCGCCTGCTTATGAACTCCTCTTCACTCGCGAGGTAGCAACGTACTTGCATTCCAGCATCTCCAATTAAGTTGAACCAGTCCTTGCCATCGTGTCCTAAACATTTCCGAGAAAACCTTGCAGAAAAACTGAGGGAAACAGCAAGAGACAGCGCCGAAATCAGTGCAATGTCTTGACAGCGGAGTGACGGTGATCGGCCCTTTCTCTCTCGCCGACCACCACACTCCGCTATCCCACCAAACAGGCTCCAAGCCTACATCCAGTTCAAGGCTCTCAAGAATTGTCCCACACCATTTTCTTTGAAACTTTGCTACTCAGCTCCCTGGCACCTCACGAATGTCTTGCTAAATGCACCCTTATCTCGGTAATTCTCCCTCTGGATGCAAATCGACACTTGCTCGACCCTAGGCCTCCTCGTACCCCTCCTCCTCCCAAATCACAAACTAACACATTCAAGTTGAAGATTGCTCTGATTCCCGCCAAGTTCTCCTAACTCCCGACCTGGTGCAATCTGACACTTGATTATCCATTTAAGCCACGCTCATTGCGAATTTTTTGTGCTTTCACTGTTCTCCATTCGCCGTCATTCGCTCTCATTTAACATTTCATTCCTTCCATTCTCCTGGGTCGATCCTCACCGTTGATGTGATGTTTTCATTCCATGGGCCTTTCCTTTCTCCACTCCCCTTCCGCATTCGTCACTTATCTTACCCATTCCCTACCCATTCACATTTCTTTGGGCTCCGACGCCTGTTCACATTCGCTCGGGCTTCGATGCCTGTTGATATCGCTTTTGGCCTTCGATGCCTATTCACGTTCCCTCGGGCTTCGATGCCTGTTCACATTCGCTCAGGCTTTGATGCCTGTTAATATTCCTGTTGGCTTCAATGCCTATTCACTCGGCCTTCGAAGCCTGTTCACATTCGCTCGGGCTTCGATGCCTGTTAACATTCACTTGGGCTTCGATTCACATTCCCTCCCTTCAATGCCCATTCGCATTCCTCATGCGTACTCACATCCCGTTGGGCTTTGAAACCCTTAAACAGTCTCTTTGGTTTCGATGTCCACGAGTGTTTACAGATCCCTTGGCCTATACGTGTTTTGCCAGCACACTCGCGTTACGGGTTTACAGGTGCCGCCAACCCACTAGCGTTTACGGGCTTCGCACACCCATCGGCCTATACGGGTTTTGCCAGCCCACTCGTGTTACAGGTTCCGCATGCCCATCGGCGTTTACAGGTCTCGCCAGCCTACTAGAGTGTACGGGTTTCCCACACCCATTGGTCTATACGGGTTTTGCCAGCCCATTCGCACTGCTCGAGGCTTCACAAATCTCCGCGTCCTTTTATTTATATTCTACAAAGCTGTTGTCAGATTCTGTTCTTAGTACTGAGACACACACGGTTCGACTCGCCATTTTCCCGATGATCCTCGGCCCTTTTCTTGAGATTGACCAGCATGCAGCAGAGAGGCTTCGACAGCAAGTTCTGCGCGAAATAAATGGTTGGCCGGGTGGGGTTCCGAATTGGGACGAGGCTAGTTTTCAAGATCAAGGCCCCACTTTTAAAGAGGCCTGAAAAGTGGTTTCGAATAGCCTCATTACAATTCAAAAATTGCCAGAGTACGAAACCATGTCCTGGCGGGTTCCAAGTGTTTTGGGACGACAAGGAAAGCATGTACGAGCGAGGTAGATGAGGAGAAAGGAAGAGAGTTGTTTGGTGTTGTTGTGGCGGCATCAAAATCAACCATCCTTTTCGCGAGCTGACCCACGCCTCCCTAGGGATGAGCCGATAAGATACCGGCTCAAATCCGCGGTTAAATTTCAAACTCCGCCTTCCACGGATCGGAACCACGGTTATCCACAGTGGACCATGTTTGTCCAAGTAAAAACTCGTCGTGTGGGCTCAGGTCTTCCCTTCAAACAAATTCCAATGCATTGGTTTAACAGCCAGTAACTAATTTCTTGAACTATCCTCAACTTCAGAGTGCTCTTGGACTTCCAAATTCCAATTGGCTCCCAATGTAAAATCTTGAAGTGAACTCGAGGACCATTCCAAGGCTTAAGGACCGTGCAGCTGATGGCATCTTTTCGTCTTCATTCGCGTGTAAGTGATATCCTCGCACTGGAGACGGTTTGGTGTTGCGGAGGAGATTTTCTTGAATTACACCAAAATTAGTATTACACGCACCAACAAATTTAAATCCAGCGTCGGAACACTGATTTATCGTACTATATGCTCCCGAGAGAACTTGGGCAAGCATAGAAAAGAAAGGCGTAATATAGGAGTAAATGGGGGTCGATTGGAGAGAACGAGTGCGCGCCGGACGTAGCGTGCCAGGGAGACGCCGCAGAGCAGGCAGGGTCGTGACTAACCGTGGATACCCATCAATCCGCCATTATCCATGGGAACTCATCCGTATCCGTCCACATCCGCCCGATCGCAGATGGCACGGATGGATAGCTGGCTGAGCCGATCCATTTTAGTCCCTACGCCTCCCCCACTATGACATTTCCTTATAAAAGTTATATGGGAATATGTTTACTTTTTCTTCATTTGTGTATCCGCCTGTGCACCAGGTGCCACCACCAGAGTATTTGGAAACAGAACTTTCGCCGAGTGGTTATAGCGCAGTAGTGATGCACGCTCAGTTATCAGACGTCATATGTTTGAACTTCTCTGATCTCTTTTTTACTTGCATTTTTCCCTCCTTTGCTCAAAGAGGCCTGTGCCCATGAGAGGCCCCATTTCAGAAAGAAAGCACGAACGAGTCTTTAGCATGCCGGCCTGAGGGGGACCCCCCGAACGCAGCGAGGGAGGGCAGGGTCATTGAATGGTCAGTACTCTTCGCGCACACTACGAAATGCCTAGTGAAATTTCCGAATTTCACTCATTTACTATTGTTAAATCATTAAGGATCCCTCAAGGCCCTTGTATATATTATTTCTGTTGGTACCCTCAACTGGCGACTCATTAACTAGCCAGTCAGTGCTATCAGATGATATTTGTAACCATTTCCTTTTTGGGATGTCATAGTGGGGAAGGCAAAGGGAAAAATCGGTCATTCCGAGGGGTTGATTTCGCCGGAAATGGCCTCAGATTGCCGAGGGTTTTGCCGCCTGGCAGCTTCGGTTTTAATCGGTCTGGTGACCAATTTGCCATCACCCCTGGTATGGTGGGGTTGCCAGCGGTTACTCAGGAGGGCGGTACAAAACCCACTATCAGAGATAGCGGGAATTTGCACGGGCACTGGACTGCCAGTGCAACGTTGTGCTCAGAATCGGTATGACTGGGGCGGAGAGAGGGGTCGCGGGCATGAGATTGGAAAGGTTGAGATCAGTCAATATCTTGGTGACCACAGCGAGAAGAAAGTTCATCTAAATTGGTACAGCGTCCATTATAAATCTCGACTCACGAGTTTGCTTTGCATCTCGAGGATAGCTAAGCCATCCCCAAATGACATCGATTCTTGCAAAAGTGTTCCATCTCACCACCATCGAGACTGCGTTCATCTGATTGGCCGAGGTGCTCAGAGTATTCGAGGACTTTGCCGTATGTCGTGTTGTCGCTGAATACAACCATTGCACAATCGAGTCCATGGTAGCGCTCTACGCCATCCGCAACAATTCCGAAAGATATCTACATAGTGGTGAGAGGCGGTAACCTTGGATAAGGGCAAGCCAAACCGTTTTGTCATCAAACCACGCAAATTCGGATGGCAGATGATGCACTCGTGCATGGAGGAGACTGAGAATTTTCTCTCGTTAATCCGGTTCTTTGAACTCAAAGAGGCCAGCGCTCACACTGTATCCCATTGTTGATCGAAAGATCCTCGAGATTCAGGTATGGCAATGTCGTTGCAACTGTAAGAATACACCATGAGTCTTGCTCTCGTCAAGAAAGGCTTGACGGACACCCTTCAAGGATGTGGGCGGAAAATATTCCGACCCAAAGCACTAGGTCAGGAGCAGTTTTGCTCCGTTAAACTGGGGATTCAACAATTTTACTGCATATTCCAAGTGACAAAAGAACACAAGTCGAGTGTTCCCCATCTGGATTGGAATTCCTTCTCAAAGCATTGAATATATCCGGTCAAGGGATGGAATATCTTCTGCAACCCTAGCTAAAACTCAGGCGAATATTTTGGAGAGAGTTGAAATACGCACCTCTGACTACAAGCAAGCCTCGAGCCACCAGACAAGGCAAGGGAGCTCGAATTTTCGTGAGATCAAATTCGTCGGTGGTTAGCGGCGAAAGCTGTACCTCCACTTGCTTGAGCTCCAGCATCAGATAATCGGTCAAGAAGGCAGTAACCCTACAAAGTTTGTTTAAACACCCTGCATCTCAACGTAAAACCATGTTCAAGCAATGATTTACTTAATATGCCTTTAATCATGGTTCAAACAGTGTTGAAACATGGAGCAAAAGAAACACAGGGGGTGGGGTTCGAACACACACCAGCCAAGAATTGGACACACAAACTTTCAGCAAGGTTCCAACTGAGCCAAAATCACATTGATGACAGTCCACGCAAATGCGTGAAACACCGCAGAAACAGATAAGGTTACTGTTTCAAAGTACAAGTCCATCACACCTTGAGCAGCAGTGATATTTGAGCAGTTCAACGTCAGTTCAGAAGTCTCTCAAATGCTAGTTACCTTCAATGCATTCAAAACATCCAAAATTCCATGGGGACATCAGTTTGTTTTTCATTTGTAGTCAGGAACTTGGGTGTCAAGTTGAATTTCCTTGTCTGAGTTGTGGGGGTTGCATACAGAGAGCCACCGAAGTATTGCAAGCACTTCATTCCGCTCTCTCTTTCAATACATACTATGGTTACATGGTATTGAAAAAGAATTCAGTCCACAGTTCAGGAACAACACAATGATACTTGTTGAGATTGAAAACAGAAATCAGACATGAATAAGGCTGTGCTACTCCACAGCCCTACATTGGTTGCATGGTCTAGTGGTTATTGTGCTCTCACTTGTCCTCACTTCAGTTTCCAGAGAAACCGGGAGGTCCCAAGTTCAACTCCCCTGGGTATCTGGAATTTTTAATTTTGTCCCATTGAACAGTGTTTAATCAGTGTTTGAACATTGTTTAAACCCTGTTCGAACATTGGTTAAACCCTGTTTGATCACATTTTGAACCAAACACTGATTAAACACTGTTTGTTCAACCCCAAGGTTCAAGCCCCTCACCCTATGGTGGTTCCCAGGTGCCTCCATGGTGATGGACACCATTAAATAAATCATTGCTTAAACAGGTTTTTACGTTGAGACGCAGATTGTTTAAACAAACTTTGTATAGATTTATATTCCTTACCCCTGCCGTGCACAGCTACCAACAGGACTTGGTTCTTTTTTTAAAATAAAACCCCGGCAGGTCACACACAGGTATAATAGAACCTGGTTACCAAAGACTTGTATGGTGTACTAGTCTGGTTGGTCGTGATCTCATGCATGAGTGCAGATCACAGGTGTTCGATCTCAGCCCATGCCTTCTTTTTGCTTTAGGAAGAAACTCCTGTAGTATATTATAAGTTGACTTCGATCATCTGTATTCACGAGTTCACCAAAATATCACCATTTTTTTCTAGTAATGTAATGTAATAAGAACTTGTGTATATGTTTCCAATTACATCACAGCCGTGTATCTGAATCGATTTTTTAAATTAAAAAAACACACCGGTTGAGCAGTGCTGAGCTGGTGGTTGAGCACCCATGTCAAATTCGGTGGTCAAATGGTAGGGCAAGCCGGTGGTTGAGCACCTATGGCAGCGCTCGTTGAAGAGCAATTAGAAACATCAACTCGTCACTTCGTTTTGCGCCTGCAAAAGATATCAATATGGGTACTCTCTTCGTAATTTTGGATTTGACATTCTTTCAGTTATCAGCTCGGATCGCAACCCAGATAGATTAAACTCACCGCCAGCTCAGATATGAGCGTGTCGTACATCTCTGTATACATTTTAGCCAATGTATTGTGTACCGTGGTATCGCTGGGCAGCTCGTAGCGGGAGTGCATGAATCTAAACAATCTGTTGATCCCTACAGTTTCACCTGTAGAAAACAGAAGATCATCTTCAATAATCCACGCAGAGAAGATTTTATAAAAATTCTTCTGCGTGGTATTAATGGTGGGGTTGAGCTTGCCCTCGACCAGGAAGTCCTCCATGATCTTGGCGCTCGCAGCGGATATCCCGCGTGTAACTCCTGGCTCAACATCATCAGGGAGAGGAGCACCTGCATGTTTCTTGTAATGCATGGCCAGATTTCCAAGCGCTGGCTGTGGGTCCTCATCACCGAAAAGTTGGTTCTTGCTGACCGTCCGCTTAAACGTAACCAATCTATAAAGCCAGGAGTCAATAAAATAAAATACGGAGAAAGATGAGCTGACTTGCGCATCACAGTGTCTGCATTTAAATTCCCAACGCTTCTCTTGACTCACTGTAACCACCACAGGAGGGAAGAAGTGGTCCCGCGTAGTGCTCTTCAGGCCACGCTTTCCACTCGTTCGAGCTTTGTCATCTGATTCAACGTCGATAATGTCGATCCCGGGTGGTGGTGCAGAGGCAGTCTTTGGCTTCTTCTTCTGCGGCTGCTGTAAGTAAAGTAAATAAAGGGTAGCCACAAAATAGAAGGAATTACATGCCTTCTTGCTCACTTCCTCGCCCTCCACAATGATTCTTTTACGCTTGCGAGGTCCCTGCGCGAAAATGAGCAAAAATATGTGAACCGCAGTTTAGAACGTACCTCGGGTGCCACTGCATCAGCCTCACCGTCCTCAAAGTCGTCTTCCTCCTCCTCCGAAAGAAGCAGGGCCTTCTTTGGCTGGTATTCCTTATCCGGCTTGGCCTTCTTAGCTTTCGGTTGCATCACACCTAGAAATTGTGTCAAGAGCACGTTGTAGATGAACAAATTAAACATACGGTCAAAGAGATTATCTAGCATCAGCTCCTTACTCGATTTTTTGGGGGCCAGGGCTTTCTTTATGGATGGTGCAGTAGCATTCCCCTTGGCAGCAGCAGGAACTGCTTTGCAGGCGGTGGGCTTCTTCGATGTACTTCCGGCAGAAGATTTACTAAAAGTTGATTAATAGGGGACAGTGATACTTTGCCTGATGCCACACCAGAGCAGCTCCATCTCCGTCACGACACGCTCCAGTTTGAGACGTGCGAGCTCCAGATCTACATCTGACGAGACCCAATCGATCTCCTGGAGATATTCAACGACCATCAGCATCCCCATTTCACCACAACGGACGAATCGAAGGTGGCCATCTTCGTCGCGGCACTGGGCATCCTCCTTGAAAAGGATATTGAAGCGGTGATTAAAGGTGGATGCGACACTGCCCGCATCATGGCTGTGGATGTTCATGAGGATGTAATGGATCTTGTCGTCTTCTGTCCCCTCGGGGATGGTCGTTGGCAGAGATTCACTGAGTTTGCTGATCTTGTCGATGAGCTTCGCGATGGTGCCGGCTACAATCAAGATCACGTCAAGTCGCATTGAGGTGTGGGAACATGATCTAACCTGTCGTGGCCCGGACAAGGGTCTGATGCGCAGCATTGGGTGCTTCAGAGTTGTTTGCGTCAGTGAGGCAGCTGGAGGCATTTCGCGCGCAAGGCGCGTTGTTGTTTCCTCGACTCATCATGGTAAGGTCCGATGTGTCTGGTCACTAAAATAGTCACATTTTATGCCCTCTGGGTTGTTCAGATGTGTAGTTGTTGCGGTGAGGAATGGCGCCATTGTGGCGGGCGCCGGACTGCGGATTACAGGATTATTTTGTGTAAGAGCGCTGCTGCAGGAGCCAAGCGGGAGCTGCAGCAAGCCGTTGCAAACACTGTTCGCCGGGTGGATGCCACCAGTGCCGGTATCTGCAAGTACCGCACAAGCGGCCAAACCTTCGTCAGCGGAGAGCTCCCTGACCTGGCGCATTGGGAGCTTCAAAATGCTCGAAATATGAACCATTTAATTCGTTTATAAACCGTTTGTAAACCGTTTGTCGACCCTGGCAAACCAAACGAAAATAAAAATGGTTATAACCGTTTGAAATGGTTTGCAAACGGAAACGGTTGGAGCCTTACGCTCGACATGTTTTTTGCTGGTGTTGGTTAATAATTGGTGGTACTTGACAAAATGATGGCTGCTCAAGCCGCTGACTCAGGCCTGCCTTATTCGGGGGATGGGTCATGGGAATATATCCTTGCACTCCTCTTGACTGACGTGCCAGACCCGCAGGTACAATGTTCTCAATTGACCAACATGGATGATGGCGAACAGCTGGGTGTTTTTTCTTTTCCACTTATGGGTCTCGCAGTCAAGGCACGTTTCAAATTGCTGCGCTTCAAATTGCCGCGCCTTCAGATTTGGCCCTTCAGACAGCTTCGGCGGCCAGGCCTTGAGCGGGTTTCGCCACCAAAGATAGTTGGAAAATAGTTGGACCATGTAGTTTGCACTCAGAGATCGCGACAAACGTCGTGATGGACGAGATGGCAGAGTGGCTGTGCGCATATGTGCAGTCTGGCAACCAAACCTAAAGTCAAAACTACCAGAATCCCACGCTGAACATATCTCTTCATGCAGCTTCGAGTTTCTCGGATTCTCCACTGTTTTCTGGGCTCCACAACTGGTTCACGCGCTTCGTCTACTTCAATATTAATGTTGGCTCTGAGTCTTCATCCTTGCGCTTACTTCCTACGTACACAGCGAGCGTTCCGATTCCCTTTCGATGCACTTTTCTCAGGCAGTCAAAATTCATTCAAGCATCCCTGGCACTAAAGTTCCCGAAGCGAATTGTTGCAATACGGTAGTATTTCTTTCAACCTCGTTCCCTTTCCCCATTCTGGTAGTCACTGTTTATTTGTTCCCTGTCATGGACATCACGCTCAGCTCGTTCCTGCGTTCGCTGAGAGTACGTCCCTTCCATTCCTTTATAGCTGTATCATACTTACAGTGTACCTAGAGGTCTCTTTTTATTAGGTACATTAATTCAGCGCTCATTCCTTACATGTTCTCTGAGAAGGTCTCTCTTTATTACGAATTTCCCAGACAGAAATTTACAGACCATCTCGAATTCTTGCCCGGCTGTGCTGTCAGAAAATAATTGCAAGGAATGGGCAGACAAATGACCATGGCATTTCAAGGTGAGACTTCCAACTTCAAGTTTGGCTAAGCATTGAAGCAAGGCTTCGGTGAACCTGGGGGGGGGGAGGGGAGTTCACGTGACACTTGTTGAATACAACCTGGACTCTGGAGAACTTACGTTGAATGTTCATTTTCCAGAACGCTTCAAGCTCGCTCAAAAAAAAACGGGTTTCCGAATACCATCCTGTAACAGTAAAGTGCACCAGCTCGAACACGTGGAAACAACATGTTTGCACTCTCAGTATCATACGATCTTTGGGAAAGATTAGAACGTGTATCCGGTGAGCTCCATACTACTTTATGGATCGGTTTAAAACATTTTTTACAGCATACACAATATTTGAGATGTCAGTGCCATAGCATAGATGCCGATATCTATATTCTGTTCCTTCTTTTTGATAGTCAATCACAGCCACCTGAAGAGGAAGTAAGTAAGTACGGGGATATTTAATACCCAATACAGATAAATGCTTAATTTTTTGGGTCTTTCTGATTTCTCCTGTCTACTAATTGGCCTCGAGGAGGAGCCATTACGGCTCATCAACGGACAGGAGACCAAGTACGCCTTGAAGCACGCTCAGGGTCTGGGTGAACATGGGTTCAGTGGCCTGCATGGATCACTGTGGGCACAACTTATATCAAGCCCCAATCTTTCAAACTGATCAGGTACTGGTGGTCGGCAACCCTGTGGATCGGTAACGGTGTTTGTGGGTGCTTTATAATAATTAATAAATAACTAAAAAAGGAAAGACAAAGAGGGAAGGAAAGAGAAATATATGACTCTCAGAGGGTTCCAGATATATGATGAAAGCTATACTACCAAGCATCTCAGCTCAAGGCAGCCTGCGCTGACTCAGGCAGATATGTTCACATCCCATGAGTACGCCAAACAGTTTAAACAGTGACAAGCACATTAATCAGATAACGACTTCGATGATGACATGGATCCCCAATCCCCCGATTACTTCAGGATCCGCACTGCCAACAGAGATACAATTTTTTACAAGGTATGTTGACAGCACCAACTTGTCAAGAAAAGTATTGACAAATGGTAGTTGGAAACTCACCGTGCTAAGCCGGCGAGAAACACTCAGAGGAACGCCAAGATACAAATAAACCGTTGTATGAGATTCCAGGAATAAGAGAGTACGCGTACAGGGAGTCGTGGTAAGAGTCAGGCCAAAAAGAAGGGGGATGTGACCGGTCACATCCCCAAAGGTATGTGCATAATGTCTGTTAGTAAGCCACCAGGTTTACACCCTCCCCCTCCCTCGAGAATGAACCCTCAGCATTCAACCGTAGTTAGTGAAACGTAGAGTATAGTAAACCGAAACCAAATGCATGCCCGGCTGACATTCCGCGAAGTCGGAACTCCGGCCCCCGAAGAGGTGGTCAGCCGACTGCAGGGAGAATGAAAGGGTGGCTAGCCAGCCTGATCCACCCGTGCGAGCCAGCGGTCAAGTGCTTCTGCTTGTGCGAGTTCGCGGGCAGGTAGCCATTGGTCTCCACCTGCGCCATATCCGGTGAAATGTACGAGGTATTGTTTTCCGCGGCCTCGGGGTCGTTCGTCGATTATATCCTCAATGAACCATTCTTTCTCGCCTTCGTCGTTGAGGATCAGCTCTGGCTCGGCAAGTTTGCACGTGGGGAATAGTTTGTCGTCGTTTTCTATAAACAGTTCTAATTCAGATGCGTGGAAAACAGGGAAGACGTTGGGCTGGTTGTGAAGGTCCAGGGTATAAGTTGAGCACTCAGCGTGTTTCGCAATGACTTTGTAAGGTCCGTCGAACCGAGGCATGTATTTTGCGACACGCCCGTCGCCCTTCTTGACGTGTCTATGTGCAGTAGTCAGCTTTACGCGATCGCCGACCTTAATGTCACGTTCTGCGTGCCGCAATTTGTTCGCCTGTTCCACTTGAGAAATATTTGCAGCGAGGAGGTTCTCTTGTGCCTCCACGACGTCAAGATCGAGGCGGGCGATGAGTTCGGCAGCCAATTTCTCCTCCGATGGCACGTTGGTGCCTGGCGACACAACCAGAGGTGGAATTAGGTGTGGAGATCTGCCCATTCATAACTGAAAACCGGAGAACCCCGTTGAGGCGTTGACGGTGTTCATGTCGAAGTGGACACGAGGAAGCACGTGAACCCAGCCACGTTGATTTCTTGCGACGTGGTAACGGACCGCTTGGTTAACTGTTTTATTTGTTCGCTCGCTTGCGCCATCGGTTTCTGGGTGGAACGCGGTCGACATTTTGAGCTTTACCCCAGTGAGTTTATGGAGAGCTCTCCAGAAGGCCGATACGAAAAGCTTGTCCCGGTCGCTGAAAATGTCGAGGGGAAGGCCATTTTCGCAGTACCAGTTGTCAAAGAACAGAAGCGCGAAATCTTCGGCAGAGATGTCGGTCCATGTTGGTACGAGGCGAATATCGGCACCCAGTCGGTCGGTAAATGAAGCGATGCAGTTAAACCCCTGGTCGGTTGGGAGCGGTCGAATGAAGTCGATAGCGACAGAGTCGCCTCGGTTCTCAGGGATCGGGTTAGGGTGAAGAGGTCTGGCTAGTTTCTTGGTACCTGCCTTGTTCCATTGGCAATCAGGACAAGCAGGGATATAAGCCTCCTCGAGATCCCGACGCATGTTTGGCCAATAGTAACAATCACGTAGAGTTTTGTAACATTTATCGAAGCCGAAGTGTCCAAGAGTGTCGTGGGCCAGGTGAAACAGAGTTTGGCGAATGTCGCCGACGCGAGGGATAATTAACCTGTCTGCGACGTACCAAAGGCCCTCGGGTAGTCGGCATTCGAGGCCAGCCATTCCTTTGCTCGCAGATTCCAGCTTAGCGCACCAAGGGTCGGACGTGTAACCGGCCTTAATGGATGCAAGGATGGACGCGTCCGACGAGATCTTTAACACAGAGGCAATTGGTTTAGTTCTGTTGATGGTAGGAGCCTTGATCCGTGTTTGATCCGTGTTTGTGCCAGGCACTGGGCGCTTAGGAATGGAGAGGCGGTGCACGGAAGCAAGACGGAAGCAATCGTGGGTTGTTCCCGTGCCGTCTCAACTGCATGACCACTGTCCTCAAATTCTGTACGAGACAATGTGTCTGCGACAGTGTTGTCCTCGCCCTTCAAGTAAACGATGGAGTACTCGTATTGGGAAAGGAATTCCATCCAACGAGCCTGCCGTCTCGATAGATCCTTTTGAGTGTCGAAACACTCCAATGTGTGATGGTCCGTAAAAATAGTAAATTCATTGCCTATGAGGTCGACCCTCCACTTTTTCAGGGCGCGAATTATAGCCAGGAGTTCTTTCTCGTGTATAGGGTAGTTAAGCTCCGCATCTTTAAAAGACGTGGATTCAAACGCTACTGGGCGAGCGGTCTCCCACGTCAACCCATATGAAAGCGGTGTGCCTGAGCGTTTGTCGCTTGCGTCTGCAGTTACAAAGATTTTGTTGTCACCCCGATCGTCGTGGTCTATGACAGTTAAGCAGTCACGGCCAACGACGATCCTCTTTATCTCATCAAAAGCTCACTGGTGGTCTTTGTTCCACTCAGGAAATACTTTGTCACATTCCTTTGTCATTAGGTTTTCCAAGGTAGGAGTCCACGTAGCGAGGCCAGGCAGAAATTTACTAATATACCTCACTAGGCCAAGGAAAGCCCGGACGTTGGTCGACGTCTTCGGTTGCAGCCAGTCCATAATATGCTCGACCTTTTTTGTATCTGCCTCAATTCCCCGTTGGGAGATATGATGGCCAAGAAAATCGATTTCGTATTGGAACAGCTTCGTTTTCTTCGGGTTGCAGTACAGTCCAGCTTTCCGCAAGGCGTCGAAGACAGTGCGGACATCGGCGTCATGAGTCTCCACATCGTCGGACCATATGACAATGTCGTCCAGGTATACATGACATGTCTTCCCTATAAACTCACAGAGCACAGCCGTTACCCGCTGCTGTTGTACTGCAGGCACATTCTTCAACCCCTGCGGCATCACCAGCCATTCGTAAAGGCCAAGTGGAGTACTAACCGCAGTGTATTTGATGGAAGCCTCGTCAAGGTGGGTTTGAAAAAAACTATCCATAAAGTCAATCACTGACCAGATTTTTACTTTTGCACAGTTGGCAAGAATATCGTCAACTCGTGGCAACGGGAATGCGTCGCAGATCGTTATCGCATTCAATCGTCGGAAGTTGTTTACCCACCGGGGTAATACTGTTTTGTCCGCTTTTGGGATGAGCAACGCAGGTGAAGCATGTGGGGAGGTCGATGGGCGGATTCTGCCCGCATCAAGGTGTTTTTGAATAAGGATTTGCCACGTGTCTTTGAATTTGCGAGGACTTTGGTACGTTCGTGTTTCAATGTCGTGCTCAGCTTGTTTGACCTTTATTTCGCAGACTACGTCTCTGGGTAGGAAATCTATGTGTGGTACCGGCTCGAACAATGTAGGATATTTGCTGCGAATCTTATTGCCTTTTTTTGCCAATTGTTCGCAATGAGCTAGTACCTCAACGCAGTCTCGCACCGCCACAATTACGTCGAACAGTTTGACTTTTTCGAAGCCGCCCTCAGCTTCTAAACGGGCTCGTCGTATGGCACAGACAGCCTTGAGCTCACGAGCCATCTGCATATGGTCTCATTTGGTCCGTTTGCGCTTCTCAATAGGGCGCTCACATTGCATAGGCATGGGTTTAGGGACGACGGGATTCAGAAGATCATAATTGGTTTTCTTATCAACAACAGTACGCTCATGATGATCAATTACAATGTTATTTCGGGCAAGCCATGGGATGCCTAGTATCATATCACAACACAAATCAGGCGCGATCAGCGCTCGTACAGAATGCGAAGACCATGATTGGTCTCTCGACAAGAGAGGGACTTTAACGTATTCATAGAAGAAGGCAGGAGGTGAATCGATAGCTAAGGAAAAAGGTTCGGGTTTCGAGAGTTTGAAGCGTCGCAGTTGTAGCTTGTCGGCGATGACTTCGTTTATCAGAACTAGATGGGCGCCGTTGTCTATTAGCGTGGTAATCATTAACGGGAGATTCGACATCGGCCCTTCTATTAGGCAATCCCAATAGAAGTGGCCGTGGACGGATTGACATACTTCGTCGCGATCATCATCATCCGAGCTATCGTCTGCCTCATCAATTCCGGGCATAACGACGGCGACAGCCTTCGACTTTCCCTTCTTCGCTGCATCGATGTCTGCCTGGGTGAGCGTGACGTAGGTGGCGGCCTTGGGGTAGTCGTTCAGGCAAGTCTTGGATTGATGTCCGACAAAGAACTTCCTGCATTTATTGCATCCGTCGTTTTCATTCAAAAGGTGACGTTCGTTTTCGGTCAAGGGAGGGCAAAAATTAGAGGAGGAGGAGGATGCGGGATTCGAGTTGGAAGCAGAGGAGGTTTGGGTGTTTCCCTTACGAGAATTGTCGAAGGGCTTCTTCGGCGCGCAGTCATTCTCGGCATCGGTGTTCACCTTGCGCTTAGCAGCCTTGTCCGACGCCAAGGCGGCGGTAGCGAGCATGCGAGTGATTCTAGTGTCATCATAGATGCGTTCGAGATCGATGACCATGATGGCACAGATCCATTCATCGTATTGGTCATCGGGAATCTTTGCAGCGGCGGACGAGGAAACGCGGTGGTGAAGATCTTCGAGCATGCCAGCCTCCAGGGTGTGGCACAAGCATTTGTCGTCAATCTGGAGGGCGGAGGCCGTAGTGGCGGCGGAATCATCCTGGAGGAGAGCAGCAAGGGAATTCACATGCGTGGACCATTCGTCAAACGTCTGGTTCTCGGTCATGCGGCTGGATAGGACTTCCTTGCGCGTCTTCTCGACCCAGTCTACCGGAAGGAACTTTGTTTTGAACTCGGTCATGAAATCATTCAGGGATAGCGCGGTGAGACGGGTATGGGCAGCAGTGGGGCGGAGCCAATTCTTGACCTTAGGCTCTTCGAAGCAGCCAACAAGAATGCCAACGCATTTCTCCTCCGCAGTGTCCTTTAGTAGGAAGTAGTTACGTGCTGCGCTAATGAACTCGGAGCACATGAGGGCGGTGATGTTGCCCAGCCCAAAGATAGGAGTTTTCCGGGGACCATCGTGATGACAGCGTCCTTGGGAGTGGACATCTGAGCTGAGAGAACGGCGGGAGGTTTGGGAGGGGAAGGGAATTCGAGAGACGAATCGCTGGACGAAGAGGAAGACGGTGGTGGTGACAGAGATAGCGATGAAAGCGGGCCCGAGAGAGTCCTTTGCACCCTGGCCGCTTGTCACGTAAGGAGGGGGGTTGGTACGGAAGGTTGTCGAGACAGTTTGGGCAAGAACTGTAGTGCCTGCGTCAGCGACGTGGCAACGAAAAACGGTGGTTTGCGAGCTGGATGGTCTCGCTGGGTACGGTAGCGTCGCTGGAAGGTCGACGAGGTATCGTGTTCCTCACAGGAGACGCGTAAGATGGGAGCAAATCAAAATCAGAGATCTGGAGATCCCTGATTGGCGACGACGGAGGTATTTGTACGACAACAGAGGTATTTGTAAAAAAGTGGAAACTCACCGTGCTAAGCCGGTGAGAAACACTCAGAGGAACGCCAAGATACAAATAAACCGTTGTATGAGATTCCAGGAATAAGAGAGTATGCATACAGGGAGTCGTGGTAAGAGTCAGGCCGAAAAGAAGGGGGATGTGACCGGTCACATCCCCAAAGGTATGTGCGTAACGTCTGTTAGTAAGCCGCCAGGTTTACAGTAGTTAGCTTCATGAACATTTACGTTCTTATCACACCAAGTGGCTCCACACTGCGAACAAGAAGAGTTCTGTTTCTCAAATTTTAGCCAGAGCCAAAGCTCTGGAACAAAAAATCAGGAAGCTACAGCTGATGCCTTTGTCACAGGTGAAATGCCAAAACACTGTAAAAAAAAAAAGTGCCGAAAGTGTAGAAAGGAAGGTTGTAAAGGTGGCAGCAAAAGGGATCTTTGTAAAAATCCTTGTGGTGACTATGGACAGATGACATATGAAGGATGTGGATATCTAGACACAACATGTAACCAGACTTTGGTAAGGTGCCCGCCATCCACCCTCAACGAACGTCACGTGGTGTTATGGTCACACTTCCTCTTTGGGTGCAGACGACGAAAAACATTACTGTACGTCCCTGTAGTGAAGCAACACCGAACTTACCGTGACATTTCCATTGCACTTTTTTCAGACAACGGCGAGCATCATGACAGTGACCATTGCCAAAAAATGCAACGGCCACTATTAATTCAGCTTGTTTTTCAGTGTGTTCAGGAACATTTTTGCATCCATTTGATTCACAAACCACCTGATTTCTTCATTCCCGCTGATAACAAGCCTGTTACGACCCTTCAGAAATTTTCTATATTTTTTTGCCTGGATGTCACGGTAATTTTGAGGCAACGGGCTTCATCGTGACCATGACCTGGCGCGAATTTTGCAACGCAATGCCCCCTACCGTGACCGTGACCGTTGCTTCAATACAGGGAGGTACAGTAGTATTGAAGCAACCAGGGATGCAGGGCCAAATTCCTACGACCAGATTATGTATATACATACAAAATAATCATACCAAAAAAAACAGGGCTCTACGGCTTGTGTACATTAAGGAATAACACAATTTATACAAACTTGACTATCAATTAATGCCGGCCTTGTCGAGTTCTTCCAAGATTGAAGCGGGGTAGGTTCTATGGCCAGTGTACCTCTTGGCTATCCATGCTGCCTGCGCACCTGTGAGTTTGTGATTGAAGTACGCATCCCCAAACCGGTAACAACGATTGGCATATCTGCCGGCAGGCGTCAACAGAGATTGAACCAAGTCAGAATTGGCTTACCGTCTCATAAATAAGAGAGGGACCGCATCTAATGATTCCATCGTGTTCTTTTCCAGAACATCTTCCCGCAAGGACTCGGGCTTCAACCGATAAAGCCGCTTTGCATAGCCCCACACCATCTCGATGGGGTTCAACTCGCAATGAAATTTGGGCAGAAATAAAACTTCAACCCCATCATTTTCACACTCCTCCTCGAGGATAGACTTCGCTGCTGCAAAGTCTGGCAGATTGAACACCACTCGCCGGCAGCAACAGGTTGATGTATCACCCGGATCCACGCACTTGAATCCGGGGCACTCGGTACGCAGATTGGCATATTCGGTCATCCCACGCTCTGTCAAGATCTGCTTCATTCCCTTGAATTTGCCGGAATGCTGCGGGTGGTCGTCGGGGAAATAGAGGTCTTGCGCTTCACCGTCAAAGTGTGCACCTGTCATTTTAATTTTCTCCTTTACCAGATTACCCTTGGAGTCGTAAACCAGCTTCCCATCTCCATCCCGCTTGTTCACCTCGACAAGGAAATTTGCCGACTCGCTGCCCTTTCGGGTTCCAGAAGGGCCTTTTGGCATGCTGCGTGCGGAAAGAGAGCCCTCTGTGCGCTTCTTGTGAGTAGTGGCGTTGTCGTAAACAAAGACGTGGTCAAATTCCAGGTAGAGCTCCTTGACAAGCGCGCGGGCCGCCGATGCCTGCTCGAGAACCTCGACGGAGGTGAAATATCCATCACGGGCTTTTCCTGGTCGCATGCATCGGCGCGCGTTTCGTTTGGGGTTATTGGGATCACGTAGCCAGCCAAAATCTGCAGAGAAGTAGTCAGCAACCATGAACGAATGTCCCTCTCCCTTCCGATATGGTTTTGCAGGTGAATCTTTGTGGTACCATGTTTGATGCCGCCAGTCGTGTGCATAAAAAATGCTTTCGTCGTGATACCAGATGATCACACGATGTCCAGTCGCAGTGAAGTCGTTATTGACAGGATTGCCATCATTGTCAAAGATCGCGACTCGCTTGTTCAGTTCAAATAACCGCGGCAGATAGACGTTGTCCCGATAATAGACGACATCTGGGCGTTCATGGCCGTCAACGTATTGGCCTTTCTTAGGAGAGGTAAACCTATTGAATGTGAGCAACACGAACTATGATATACAAGAATCACTGACCTGTATCCCAGCTCATCGAGATATCGATGCACTGTCGTTAACGACACCGGCTTGTCGATACCATGTTCCGCGCACACTTCAGGGTCATTCAGGTATTTGACTAGTTTTTCTGCTGTAATCTCCTTGCCCAGAGACTGGAGATGAAGCCGTATATCATTCGCGAGATCTTCGTCAGCCAGCATGCTCTCGTTCCACTCTCCATATGGATTCACATCCATGACGTTACGGGTGAGAATAAATTCACGGGCGAGAGCAGCCAGTACCCGTGCACAATGTTTCCCCCGTCCCAGACCCAGAGCCGTCAACTGAGCAGAAGCACCCCAGTGACCGTAAGTACCGCTCTGAGTCCCCGGAGTAACATAAAAGTTCAACATGGTGCGGATACCTGTCAACCGGTTGCGTGTGAAAGCACTTATGTTGGGATCTTTATACCCAACGCCGCAGCGCCCCCAGAGATCGGTACCACACAATTCCCCACGGAGGAAGCGCTGGACACAATCCAGAGCAGCTTTGGCCTCCCCAATATTCGGAGCTTGGTGGAGCATCCCTGGAAGTGTAGCTTGCTCGTGCATTTTATCTAGAAAAGTGCGAGGTGCGCACGGTCTCGGATAATCGTCATCATGGGAAGGTGATGTCGCCAAGAGTTCATCGTCGGCAGCCGGCATATCAATGAAGTCGCAGGGATCATCCTCTGGGTTGCAGGGAGGGGGAGAGGAGGATGGAGGAGGGGAAGAAGAGGAGGATGGGAACAGAGGGCATGGCTCACTAGGAGGAGGAAATGTATATGTGGACCGACAATCATCTTCGTCGTCCACCTCCTCGACAGTTGGCTTGGGTAGCTTAGGTAGCTTCCATGTGAATTGACGGGCTGCCGGCGCGGTGGATGGGGACTCGGATGCGAAGCCGGGGATACCGAATGATTCCATCGACGCGCGAAATGGATCATCCGACGTGTTCGACGCGTCTCCAATTATAGTGTATATACGCATCTCAGACGCGTCTCCTATCTCGAACTCATCCTAGTAGACATTGTAGGTCAATAAAAGTGCAGCTGCTTCGGTACTCACTGCTGCAGTCTCCTTCTGTTTTTTCCGCGGGGAGAGCCATTTCTACACCTTCTGGGGACTAAGCTCATCGAAGGCTCGTTTAGTCGCGGTCCCGATATCGGCCAGATTCTTCAGAAGGTTTGCTCCCCGAGTCTGGCGTGTCTTCGAGTATCGTCCCATGGAATGTGTGCACGATGTGCCAGCGTGGCAAGTGATTTGGGCCGAAATCTTGACAAATCGGCTTATTCTGGGTCCAGATCACAGTTTTCGGCGGGTTTTTGTGATCCACGGGCAATGGCAAGTCCATCCGCGAAATCTGGTCGAGTGATTTGTCCGAATATGGGTTGCTAATTATTTTATAGATTTATCTACTCAAAGAGTCGGAAAAAGGAAGTTGTCACACCGGACCACGTGACGTTCGTCGAGGGTGGATGGCGGGCACCTTAAATACATAGTAAATGAATTTTCCCTTCAAGTAACTGCATGTGATGTTGTATTCATCATAATTAGGATGTATAACCAAGTTTGACAGATGCAGCCCACTCAGAGTATGACACAGTAATATATCGAAATATTTAGCAATTTAAATCTGCTGAAAGGATGGTGTATTGGGTGAAAACAACGTAAAACAAATAAAGGCAGTTAGTACCCGGAAGTTGCCAGGTCACGTGATTTATTACTCATTTCGGTTGAGCTCAACTAGGCTCAACCAAATTCGGTTGAGCTCTATAAGGGAATTTGATGCCCATAAACACCATTACCGAGCCACCCTGCGGGAAATCAGTCATCAAAGATGTGATATTGCTGGATTTGGCGAATCGGCCCCTATCTCTTCTGGTTTGCTCTCGCAAGGCCCCCGGATGTGTACAATTGAGCCAAAATTCCTCAATAAGCATTGGGAAACACTTAGAGAGGTGTTTACACAGTTTTTAAAGGGTGTGAACAGCATAACTCCCGAGATTTGGAATGGGGCCAAATGATATGGTTCCCTCCAGGGAGTTCAACAATGTAAGTGGCATCAACAACCACTATGTTGCATAAATTTTGATTAGCTTGCAGCTGGATATTTGGCAAAGATGTCGACGTTATCAACGAGACTGGGGGGAAACTTGGCAAACTCCAACGTAGAGGAGCTCACTCAAATTATGTCAGAGGTGCAGCGCAGATTCCTGACGTACGCGGCCAGCCACAATATGAGGATGGTAGTCATCACAGTATGTCCAAGCTTATTTCGTGCACGCTCATTGGCATCAGACTGCGTTATGCGGTTTTTGACCTTCACCGTGGACCTTTCTATCTGAAAGGCGAGGCCTCGTGTCAAATGACGGTGCTCCTTATTTTAAAGCCTGTTGTGCGGAGAATTTTATGTTTGGTGTCGCTACAAGTTCTTCTAAACATTTTGAGGAGCGGCACATAGATGGGATATTAGGCCTCGGAGTTGTGAAGTACGTTCAGTCCCCTGAGTTATATCTGATTATTTCTTACACCCGACCGTGTTAATACAGGGGTCATCCTGTTTCAGGCATAGAACCTGACGTATGAAATCCGTGCCCTATCACTAACAACATCTTGATTCAATTCCTTCACAGCTTTTCGTGAACAGATTGCATGCAGAATACCGCATTGAGGTGACGCACACAAAAATATCTCTTCTAGTATGCTGAAGTCCTTCCAATAGAAAGAAAGATTCACACTTGCGTTGGGACAGTCTAATTACGGGCTGAACCAGTAACCAAATTTTTCAACCTCTTTGCCAAATCTAACCCGATCCCAGACACAGCCTTTTAATTATCGGAGAAAGTGACCACAGCGGCCTGAGTATCAGCCAGTGGTCGTCGTGGATGCCAACTGTGTTGGAATCATGGAGTCCCTCACACTTGCGGGGGACATTGTGCAAGTGGATCAGAGTGTGGTGTTTGATTCAGGTTGGCCACCCCATTAAGTATTGCTACTGTTTACTTTTACCAATGATGGCTAGGGACATCGTACTCCTATCTTCCGTTACATGTCTTCCAATGGCTTACCAAAAAACTGAACGGCACCGTTGACGACATGGGAAGGTATATATATCCACGAGCTCAACCAGACTCCGGAAAGCTCTTGCGGTTCAAATTTAAGCACGGCAGCTACGATTTCCCCTTGTTATGGCTACTGGACTTTGGCCTACCGCCCAATGCCACGATTCATGGACAGCCGGCCGCCTGGGATCTTTTCAAAGCCGGATCACCATCCAGAGTGCATTCTACGGACGAGAGCCACCGTCAAATGCCGTGCATTTTGGGAAATGTGATATGGACTCCAAATTCGGCGTGTTTGACATGGTGCTGATGATTTTCCGAAGTCCTTTCTTCGCGGTATGCTTGTGGAATTTGAACACAAGGGAATTCCCGCGACGTTGGCGTTTTTGGGAATATCCGAATGGCTGCCCAGCTGTTGAATAGCTGAACCTTGAAGTGATTTTGGTGGTGACCATGAATTTTTGTACCGATCACTTGTGTCGTCTGATAGTTGTACAGGAGCGCTACATTGACGGAAATCAATGATAACGAAATGATTGGCTGAACCTTTAGGTTTAGCTACTTACATGTGGGAGCACATCGATTGCGGTCACTTTTTGACCATAAGTACAAACACAATTTAGTCATGGCAAATTAGTCATTGCACAAAAACATGTTAAAAGAAAGCAAAGAAAACAGAATTGAAATTGACAATGTCGGAATACGTTTTTACACCTCCCTGTTAGTCGAAAATTCTACCTGTCTACAATTCCATTTCCTCTCTTGTGAGCAAAGAGGTTCGGGTTGGATTTTATGGTTAGTCATATCTGCTTTATGTTCGGGTCCATATCCGTTCGGACTCGGAATCTGTCGGTCAAATGTCACTCTGAAGCCGCACTCATAACAAGTACATACAACTTTAGTAGGATAGGTATTCAATGGACACCTATCGCGCAGTTGAATGCCTGTCACACAAATGCCTATCCCGCATTCAAATGCCTATCGCGCACGCTCAAACCCCTATCGCGTGCTTGACTGCCTAACAAGTCATCACATCAGTAACATGAAAAGTGACGCATATTTTCAGTGACCATGCTCACAACGACCGCACCCTTCACCCCACCCAGCTAATGCCATGCTGAGACAAGAACGAGGTGGAGGTAAGACTGTGATGGTTTGTTTGGTCACGTGATTTCGATCGCCGGATGTTGCCGAGGCGTGCGATACGGACGTAGAGTGCATGCGTGCGCGTCAAAGGAAATCTAAGGTGTGGGGTGCCCTTGAAATAGAATGTCAAGTGGGTTTATGAGGCAAGATTCTTCCCCAAGCCCTTGAAGTCGGTGTGGCGGACGTGGACGTCGCCGATTGCTCATTGGTCGGCATTTTCCGCGTGTGCCGTGCGGAGAGGTGCCACACTTGATCATTGATGTGCCGCCCTTGCCGATGACGTGCCGCAGATGTGCCGCGGATAAAGCCGCACTCTTTGTGCGCTGCATCTGAACAATCCCGTGGTCACACTGGGGGGAGAAAGCCTCGGTGGATAGGCATTCATGAAGTGATAGTCACTTGTGAAGCAATTGGCATTCACCCGCAAAATAGGCATTTTTATTATTGTGATAGGCATTGGTCCCATCAATAGGCATCATCCAATGCCTATCATACTAAAGTTGTCGTGTCTCCTCATAACGCACTCAATCGCTTTCTTGGCCGTGGGTAGTTGAGGTTGAAGAAAGCTTAGAGAGAGATGCGCATCGAGCGTCCGCCGTCAGTGTGGCGGCAGAGAGCAGTTGTCACAATCTGTCACCCATGTCACTGGACCACGGCGCACATCAACGGCTTGATCAACCTGGCAGAGCATTTCTCGACGCGAGCTTTAGATGTCCTGTAGATTCAAATAGGATAAGGATCTTTGAATTTACAGATTTTTAAAGGCAAAAAAATATTTTGCGTCGTGCATATCATATCTCTATCTAAGCGCCTTTGGCGTCTATCTGATCCAATTTCGCTTCAAATAATTTATTCATACAAGGTTCAGCCTCCGCCTCGAAGAGGCCTAATCCATGTCATATAACTCGTATCTAAAGAAGATGCCTTGAATCAGTATGCACATGAATCAGGTAAGGCCGAAAAGCGGCACGGCCCGCTACCAACTGCTGGATGGATGATCTGCCAGTGGATGCGCGGAAGTTGGTGGTCTGCGTGTGAGGCGTGGGAATGCGAGGTGGTGTCAGTCATACTTGCTTAGTAGCTTAGTCATTCCACTCTATGAATCTGTCCTCAACATTCAATCCACATTCCAAACCATTCCACTACTGCAGATGAGTTTCGTATGGCAGTGGCATTTCGGTATCAGTGTGAGTTACATGATCTTCGATTCATACGATGTCCGAAGTCGGGCCACCAGAGTTACATCCTCCGTTTTCGACATAGTTTTCTCCGCTCAGGCGCCACAACGAGTTTCAAGCTCAACGAGGATTTACTTCTCGAGATCTTTCGGCTTGTTTCTTTCCATGATCGCCTGCAGCTCTCCATGGTGTCCCACCGATTTCGCACATTAGTTATGCCTGCGATATTCGGAAAACAAGTATGGACGCCCTGGTCAAATTACCCTGGCCGCCGATGCTCATTCCCTCCGGCTTTCCTGTGGCCGTACATCAGGTAAATCAATGAACAATTCAAACACTTATTTCTACTGTGACGGCTCACCTTCACATTAGTATTTTCGTCCTCGAGGGCAATCGAAGCACGGAGATAAACAGCGCCGAAAGCCGTACTAAAGTTGTCTCGCAGCTCCAGATAGCGATTCCGTACCTAACATCAACTCGCACGTTTATCTTGAGAGACATGAAAGGCGGCCCCTGGCCCCAACTACTGGACACTATCTCTGGAACGCCCGCCACACAAACATTGATCCTGGACTGTCCATGGACGTCCAAGGGTACGTTCGATTCTCCTCCCACCTTCAAGCTTGTGACACCACTTCGCGGTCTTGAGTACAGCGCCTGGTGTATCATGGATGATCTTCCGCCGGCCTACGCTTTGGTTCGACGACCCGAATCTATGCTCGAAACTGAGGTCCAAAATTTGCACTCTATTTTGACTGCATGCCATTCGAGATTGGAAACTCTGGTATTGCCAGGAGAAGTCTTGTTGAGGTCACTGGATGCATCATTGATGTGGCCCGCTCTTCGGGAGTTGCGTCTACACGGATTTTGGCCAGAGATTGCCCAGACATCTATACTCTCTGTTCTTCATGCGATGGCAAACCTCCGCATTGCGTGTTTACAGCTCGGGCGCTCTACTGATGATCTGATTGCCCCACACATCGTGCCACTTGATACTTCGCCTCTTTTGGATCCTGCTGCTTTCCTCCCGCACCTGGAACAGTTCGAAGCAGCCTTGCTTATGCCTGGCGAACGGATCCTTTCGACCCTCCCCGTTGGCCTGGAAAAACTTTCGTTGACGAAATATCCTAATGTTCGTTCCCGACCATCCTTCAGCAGCTACCTCCCCTCTGCGTCTGCAGTTTTTGACATGTTGACTGGGGTTCATTGCCCGAGTCTGAAATACCTCGAGCTATGGTATAAAATACCTACTTCGGAAGAGTTTCCTTCTGAAGACCTCTTACTTACTTGTCTTCCGCGTATCTTCCCCCTATTGCACGATCTGAAAATCCATAGGTCAGTGGATTGCATTGTCCCGAAAAGTTGCTGGGACCCTGTAGTGTGTTTCTCGTTATTATACCCTGTTCTAGCTAATATCGTTCACAGCCAATATTCAGAAAGCTATTACCGGAATTCAAACACCTTCGGACATTTTCGCTTGATCCCGACATTCCAGATCGGCCTGACTGGACTGCTCTACAGAGCATGGATGCCAAATACGCGCACCTCGTGAAGCAACTTCGCACAATGGCCGAAGAGATGGTCAGCATTGTTCCATGGCTCCACGAGATAGCGATGTTTCGCCTCGTCGAAATGATCTCGCTGTCATGGGAGCGTTGGGACGTCATCGCGGTTCCCGGTGAAAAGATACGCCTCCGTGCACATTTACAGGACCGCTATCCCGTGGCTGTATTGGGTGGGCTACAGGTGTTTTTGCCTTTTTTTTCAGCTAAATTTCTAGCAGTGATTTTGGAGGGACCATCGATGACCGAATTCGAATAATAAGATGGTCGACCATCTGTACGCGCGACGTTGACGTTGTAATGGATTTCCTGCATGCTCTCTTTATGCGAGTAGTTGCGTTGTTCGAATTGACTGCCCACAAATTTTCATGTCATCTGATGACTCTAACTTGAAATCAAATTCTTGTCTCACAGAAATTCTAGTTCCATAATGCCGGTGGGCACGGCCACCTCGATACCTCCTAGCACGCCGCAGCATGCGCCCTGCGAAATTTCCCTTCAAGCCGCAATTGTAAGACTCAGTTCAAAAAAGCCCGAACCCAGTAATTTTTAGAAAAAAAATACAATGAGTAAAGGCAAGTGAAAAAAATACTGCATCCAGGATATCGATGTACAATAAGTATGCAAATTATGGTTGGCCCTCCCCCAAGAGGTTAAGTAAGCGATAGCGTGTCTTCCCTGAAGTTCCCTCGGATTCCATCCTTTTCCATCGGGTGCAAACAATGTCTAAGCGTCTTTCCAAACGTCCATGTCGTCGCCTGCTCGACCCATCGTTTTCTTTGACATCACCATCGGGAACAAGCCCATCGGCCGTGTCGTATTCTCACTCTATGCAGATCTAGTCCCAAAAACAGCGGAGAACTTCCGTATGTCGTGTCGATGCTTCTTTGGACGGTTTACGATCTTTTACAGGCGCGTTATGCACGGGGGAGAAGGGGGACGGTGCCTCTGGCAAGCCGCTTTGGTACAAGGGCTGCGGTTTCCATCGGGTTATCAAGGGGTATGTGGTTGTGGGCGGGTCGCGCAGAATGGTGCTAACGCGCGTCCAGGTTCATGTGTCAGGGCGGGGATTTTACAGCTGGCAATGGGACAGGCGGTGAATCTATCTACGGCATGAAATTTGACGACGAAGGGTTCCCCGCAAAACATGAGAAGCCCTTCCTGCTCTCGATGGTATGTTCGTCCATCCGTGAATGACCAACTTCGTCTCATACCCAGTTTGCAGGCCAACTCCGGACCGAACACCAATGGCTCGCAGTTCTTCATCACAACGGCGCAGACGCCACACCTCGACGGCAAACACGTCGTCTTCGGCGAAGTCATTCTGGGCAAGTCCATCGTGCGCCAGATGGAAAACAACCCGACCTCGGGCGGCGACGCCCCCACGTCGCCCGTCGTCATCGCGGCGTGCGGCGTCCTGTCACCAGACGACCCCTCCCTAGCCGAGGCCCCCGCGGCCGCTGACGGCGACGCCTACGAGGATTACCCCGAGGACGGGGACGCCGACGTGCAGAACCCCGAGGTCGCGCTGCGCATCGCAACGCAGATCCGCGAGCTCGGCAACACGCTCTTCAAGGAGGGCAAGACCGAGCAGGCGCTCGCAAAATACCAAAGTGCGTTCCAAGTACGTTCTCATTTTCCCTGCATCGCTGACACCCAGATGCAGAATCCATCCGCTACCTCGACGTGCACACGCTGCTCCCTGAGGACGCTGCACCGGAGCTGCAGACCGCGTACGACGCGCTCCTCGCGCCGCTGCTGCTCAACTCTGCTCTGGCCGCGGTGCGCGCGCAGCCGCCCTCCGCCGACGTCGCCATCAAGTGCGCGTCGCGCGCGTACACGACGCTGGAGCTGAGCCCCGCCGACAAGGGTTTGTCGCCGCCGTCGTTTCCGAATTCTGCACCGCTGACGCGTTTCTCACAGCGAAGGCTCTGTACCGTCGCGCCTTGGCGCACACAATTCTCAAGGACGAAGACGCCGCCGAGAAGGACCTCGTGGATGCGCTGGCGATTGTGCCTGATGACAAGGCCATCGCAGGCGAGGTCGCGAAGATCCGGCAGCGCAGGAAGGAGAAACGGGAGAAGGAGAAGAAGGCGTTCAAGAAGATGTTTGCGTAGAAGAATTGCAGTGAAATATATACAGTAGGTAGATGATACAAAGTAAAATGAGGGATGCTGGGGGTAGGATATAAAAATACAGGAATTCGCTGGTAGTGTTATTACATTCTCTGCTTCACAGACCGTGGTCAGCAGAAACGCGCCCGACTACTTCTTCCAAGCAGCCGAAGTGTGATGCAGTGTAAATGCACTTGGTGAGCTCCAACTCGGCAATGCCCAAATTCAGTCGTTTCCGCTGTGCCAGCCAATCCAGCAAGATATCCAGGATCAATTCGTCAAACCGGACTCCGTAGAGGGATATCTTGCGTAGACGCGGGTAGTGGATAGTAGAGTCGTCACGATTAAACGTCACGGAGCTCTCTGCCCCCATGAGCTTATCGTGCAGCAACTGGTCCTTCAGCGGCTCCAGAGACCGCCGCACAGTAAGATGCCGCAGCTGCGGGAGGGGCGGGAGACAAGGCTCGAGCTCCAGCGTCTCGCTGTCGACGATCAGGGAGCAGATCTGGTGCGCGGAGATCGCGGACATGGTCGTGCGGACCACGTCCCCTCTCCAGTCGAAGCCCCCGTACTCGGAGGCGTCCAGCTTGACGACGTAGCGGGGCGCGGACGATTCCAGACGGCTGCTGTGATTCAAGAGGCCGACTTCAAATGTCAGGGACACGGGCCCAGGATCGAGATCGGCGAGCCGCATCCCGCCGAGGAGCGGGTCGTCCGCGCCCTGCCGGTGGAGCTCGAGGACATCGAACACGTTCCACAGCTCGTAGCTCCTGCTGTACGGCACGTCGAGGACGACGCGTCACCGCGGGATGAGCGTGCTGCGCAGGAAGGCCGCGCACTGCTGGCTGTCTGCCGCGAGCTCCAGCGGGATCCGCGCGTTAGGTGCGACGGGCCCAGCTTTGGGCAGGGCGTGTTTCAGGGTCAGGGCGCGGAGGCCCGGCATGTGGCTGAGGCCGAGAAGGAAGTCGCGCGTGTCGAGATCTATCGGCACTCTGCCCAGCTCCAATGATACGAGATTGGCCCAGAGGGGCGAGTTCCATGGCAGCAGACAACCGACGAGAGAGAGGTGCTGGAGCAGAGGGGCACACCCCGAGAACAAAGCGAACGAGATGGTCACGGCGGGGCCTTGGGTATACAGGCAGAGCGTGTCGAGTGCAGGGGCAGGAGCGAGGAGGCGATCTAAGGTGTCGTAGAAATTCGGGAAAAGCAGGTTTATGTTCAGCTCACGGATCCTCGGCAACTCCGCAAACAGCGCGTTGCGCGCTGGTCGTATAGCAGCGATGTCTTGTCCGCGAAGCGTATTGATACAGACCACGAGGGGCACAGAGCCAGACCGTTTGATCATCTCCAGCGTCAAACGCGGGGATGACACGAGTAGGTGCGCCCAGAGACGTGGAGTGATCAGGGCAAGGAGGCGCCACAGCCTGCATACCTGGCTCACTGCAACTCCAACGCAAACTTCCGCGAGCGGCAGGGGTCGGCCGCGTCTGGTATTACACAGTATTTGAAGATCTGTAAGAGGATCTCATTCGGCAGACGCGAGATCAGTGCGACACTGTTTCTGCGTAACTGGATTATCCGCCGCAGAATCAATAATTCAGGCGGCGACATAGAAGAAAGACTCTGAGACCCCGAGATAAGTTCTTCAATGAGCGCGGTGGCGACGTCCCTGTTGTTAATCTCGACTGGGAATTGAGAGGCATTGAATGTTGAAGTTGGTCTACGCTGGAACAGACGCTTGAAACTTTGTGTAACTGTCGGTCGTGCTAAACAGGATTGGACGTCGTCGTACAGGATCCTAAACTCGTCAAGAAGCCTTGATCTTTCTTCTTGACTACTGTTGGTTGATATGGTTCCATCCAGGAGAAGGTTGAATGACTCCTACAGTGCGCGAAATTGGCAGTTCAGGTTCCTGAAAAGATACCATGAGCTCACCATTAGTTTCAGACAATATTTTAGTGTTGTGGCTCAAAGAAGAGGTACAGGCATGTGATGGACGCGTCCACGCTCACGTGGCTTTTAAAATTGACGCGTTCGTGACCGTCACACGATGACGTCACTGCTAGCCAGTTTCTCCCTTTTCCCCTTCTTCTTACAGAATCCAAGGGAAGACAGACCATTCCCACATTATATAAGGACACTCGAAGCTTGTGTTCAACTCGGGAATTCACTCTTCAGACCTGTCATTGGCCAAATAAGTTTGAAGTGACCTTCAAGTTGAGCCTAAGGGAAGGGGGTTTACAGCCATCGATTTCCGGTGAGTAGTATCTACACGATGTATTTTAACTGCTATCCGGTACATACACGTTTGTAAAGCAACTGAATTGGAACTCAATCGAAAGTGTCAGGGTAGGGCCATCATTTCAAGTTGACGATTAGTTTTCTTGACTCGCCTACTTTTTCGACCAGCCTGGTCCAGAGCTATCATATCGAACAGAGGGTTGATTGTTCTATGATACAAGGTCCCCTCTGAACATCAATCGTAATTGCACCCACGCGTTCTGACATTTCTATGATCCGAGTCCCCCAGCGCCAATAGAAAATTCTGCCGATGAAAGAGAGGGCAGTGAAATAAAAAGGTAGGCAAAATCTCATCCATACAAAATTGCTAAGTTTTCTAAACCTACGCCGCTCAACATAAAACCAGACACTGTGCCGAGGAATCCAGCCTGGAATATCGGTACCTGTAGTCCCAATAGGAAGCACCTGCAGTCCCAATAGGAAGCACCTACAGTTTGAAAATCTTCCTAATCTTCTCTAGATGGACACCAGCAACCAACAGACTCGTTCCTTTAACACTTCAAACTCAGATGTTCACGCGACAAGCAGCTTTCAAATTCCGCTTGATGTTGAACATCACTTGGCGCTGCACTGTGTGGATCTGGATCCGCGGACGCTTCCTTATAAGTATCGCCTATCCAAGGCGTCAAACTCCCTGACTCTTACCAGCTCATACGACTAGGTCCGGTAGCGCATCCAACTTTGCAGTCGCTCCGCAGTGATATATTGGCCCACGCAGCATCACAGCCATTGAGGAACGTGCGGCTACGTAGGACCGAGTAGTGTCGACGTGTTCCTTGAAGAATTCCTTTGCACTGGATTCGGGCCCAGCCAGACGGCAGATACCAAATGGACACTAGTTCGTACGCTTCAACGCGCGTTTCCAATGCGCCAGGGCGGCAGCACACCATCTCGCAGATCATCCAAGTTTCAAGCTGCGGTGGCAACTTGAAGAAACGAGGCTGGCGCCTGGCAACACTGCCGATGCCCCGAGCGGTGATGCGGCTCCCGGGCTTTTTCCTGACTTTATTGTGAGCTCTCTTCTCTTATCACTCCATTTCTGTGAGTCAATTTTGAAGCGCAGATGGACGCAGCTCGCCGAGTCATAGAGTCACTGGCTGCAATTGACGAAGTCACATCCGCCGTCACACATCATAACGCTCCAAGTCTCATAAATCCGACAGTCGACAGTAATGCTCCGCTATACCCTGGCCTGCCCATGCCAGAGCCCTCACGCATGCTACGCAGAGCAGCCAACATCATGAGCCCTATCAGCGACCAACCTCCTCCTTTGTCTCCCCGTAGGAGGCTCGGTGCGTCGATACGCCGTCGACTTAACCGTATCGGACGGTCCAAGTCTCCGGGCAGCGATAGAACAACACCTAGAAGCTCGAGCTCGAATGCGGATGACATGGTCCCAAAGATACTGCAGGAAGGGATAGTCTTGACGAAAATCTCCGCCAAGAAGCAGCGGAAGATGCTCTTTCGACTGGATCCTGATCATGGGCAGCTTATCTGGGAGTCCAAGGTCAAAAAATACAGTATGTTGCATGTTGCACGCAAATTATCCCTTGAGATTGACTTTGGTCACTAGTTCCAATAGAGGCTGTCAAGGAGCTGCGGTTTGGATCGGATGCTGAAAACTATCGCGAACAGTTTCAACCCCCCGGCGCCGATTATGAAGCCAGATGGCTCACCGTCATCTATATAGCCGACTCTACTTACAAGACCATGCATCTCCTTGCAGCTACCCCAGAACTTATGGAAATGTGGAGCACTGCGCTGCGACGATTACATGCCTTACGGACGGAGCTAATGAACGGACTGGGACAGGGAGAGATGGTCGAGGCGGTGTGGGAACGACACTACTGGAATGGCAGAGGCTTCAGTTTCGAGGACACAGAGAAGCTTTGCAAGCGATTGAATGTCAGTCTCGCAGAGGGTGAACTGAGGAGACTTTTTCGGGTGTGTGTCCCTCTCTTTGCTGTGCCAATAAGAAACTCAACAAGGGCATTTTAGCAAGCTGACTCGCACAAACATGATTGCCTTGACTTTGAGGAGTTCAGACGATTCGTTAAGCTCCTCAAAGCGCGCCCGGACATCGACCGACTGTACAAGAAGCTGATCGCAAAGAAAGGCCGCTTTGACTTTGATGTCTTCGAGGCATTCATGAGGGATGCTCAGAAGGTCTGTTTGCGTTTCTCTCATCCCTCGGCTCGTACTAAGAACGTTCGTTCAGACTACTCTCGAGACAGCTGAGTTGCAGGTGTTATTCGACAGCTATGTCTGCGACAACCTTCCGGCGAGCCCTCTTTTCTCTTTTACTGCCTCTTCCTCCATTCCGCCCACCATGTCCCTCGAATCCTTTACCTCTTTTCTTCTGTCGGGAGACAACCCTGCCTTTGCGGACTATGAGGAAAGGCCGCCTGATGACCGACATCATCGTCAGGAACACCACCACCCTTCCTTGCACGCGAAGGATGCATGTAAGGCCGGTGACGCTGCGTACTGTCCTCCCGCGATAACGTACAATGGCTATGGACAAGACATGGGCCGCCCGCTTTCGGAATACTACATTTCTTCGTCCCACAATACATACCTTGCCGGACGTCAGCTCGTCGGTGAGAGCACCATCGAAGGGTACGTGCGGGCTCTCCAGGCCGGCTGTCGATGTGTAGAATGTGAGCCCCTTCATCCTTTACATCCATCACACGACTGATGTCCAGCCAGTGGACATCCATTCCGGAAATCCTACTCCGCTCGTCACCCACGGCAATACCCTAACGTCCAAGCTCTCCCTGCGCGAGGTCTGCGAGACCGTCAACAAGTGGGCCTTCTGGGCGTCGCCCTACCCCTTGATCATATCGGCCGAGATACATTGCTCTCCAGCGCAGCAGGACATGGTCGTCGAAATCATGAAGAGCGTTTTCGGGGACCAGCTTGTCCAGGCGCCAGTGAATGGCCGCCCGCCAATCAATGAGTTGCCCAGTCCTGACGATCTCAAGGGGAGGATCATACTGAAGGCGAAGAACCTCTACGTTTCAAGGGACGCGCCTCTGGTGGGTAGTGCGAACTCGGGCATCAGCGCTTCCGATGCGCCTTCGTACACATCTGCGGATTCCACAGCAGAGGACTCGGAGATGAATTCTAAGATTGACGACATGAGCAGCAAGAGTGTTTCGGTGACAGGTATGCTGTCCTCCAGCTCCTCGTCTCTGCCATATTTACGCATTGTTGGTGTAGAACTGAAGCGGGAGCCTCTACTCCAAAAGGCGAGCGCAGCCATCAACCGCGTGCGGAGTAAAGGGCACTCTCACTCCCAATCCTCTGAATCCTCTCCGCCTTCCTCGTTCGTCCCGCTGTCCCGAAGATCCAGTACGGACAGCAGCAAACCGAAGATGTCCTTGGCGCTGCTCACCCTTCTTGTTTACACCGTCGGCGTCAAATACCGCGGCATCAACAAGAAGGAAGAGTACGCTCCCCAACATTTGTTCTCCCTGTCTGAGAACACAGCGAACAAGATGATTCGGACAGGGGCGTTGATGGATGTTATCAAGCACTGTCGCACACACCTCGTTCGGATATATCCCAAAGGGACACGGCTGAAGTCGTCCAATTATCTGCCGCACGGATATTGGAGTGCGGGAGTGCAGCTGGTAGCCCTCAACTGGCAAACCCTGGGTATGCTCTCAGCCACTCCGTTCTCCCCCTTATTGACCATCCCATACAGATCTGGGATTCATGATGAATCACGCGATGTTCCAGCGCAACGGCGGGTCTGGATACGTCCTCAAGCCGCGCGCGTTGCGGCTACCCAACCAGAAGGACCTCCTCGCCAAGAAAACGGAGCACATCTTCGAAGTAGGGATACTCTCTGCGCAGCAGCTCCCTCCCCCGAGGGACGCGTCCGGAAGTACGGACAGGGGCGTCGATCCTTACGTGGAGGTATCCCTGTATGTCCCCGACTGGGGTGCTTTCCACGACCACTATCGTGGAGGCATCGGGCAACCTCCCATATTTCCACCGACAACGCCTGGGCCGCACACGATATACAACCGCACATCCTCTGTCAAGAACAACGGCTTCAATCCCGTCTGGGAGGAGAAGCTGTGGATTCCATTTAGCTGCGTCGGCGAGATGCTGGATCTCATCTTTGTGCGGTTTGCGGTGAAGCAGGACGGAAACAAGGACGACGACGAGCCGCTCGCGGTCTACTGCGCTTCTCTGGCGTGCTTGCAACATGGTAATGCTGTTCCGCCGCGACTAGTCGCATGCATATTCTGATCGTACTTCTGCAGGGTACCGGCATTTACCACTGCATGATACCCAGCTGTCGCAGTATATGTTTTCGACTCTTTTCGTCAAGATTGGTATCCGTGATTTATGATGTTTTTTAATGACGACGGAGTTAGACGGACGTTATATTGCTTTCTTTTCTGTATCCATCCGCACGCTCTAGCAAATGTACAAGTAGACAGACAAACCATCGGCTGATTATTATATCAGCGAGCAACCGGCATTACAATAGCCGGTGTTGGTCATTAGTCCTGGGACGCCACCATTCTGGATCTTAGACTCGAAACCATGGTCGCAGACCTCTCCAAAGTAGTTGGCTATGAGCTACCCGCAAAGCCGGTAAGGGAGGATATAATCCTTGCTTCAAGACGTCTAAGCTCCACCAGGTGTCATGGAACAAGAGAGACCTCTTAATATACGCGAACGGTGTCGGAGCGAAAGCTGATGACCTGGGACTAGTATATGGTGCGAATAATGCCATATAAACTTCAACCTTACCTGACGTATTTGTATAGAGCTTGGTGGGCACGACGCGACCTTGCGTAGAGAATATTTCCTGATTCTCGAGCAGACAAATCGTTTGCGGCACTCCCTACCTACCCTGTCGTGCTCCCTTTCAAGGGGGACTCGCAGGAGTTGAACTTGTTCGCAGACAAAATGGGAAAGCAGGCCCTCCCTGGGATGCCGCCTCTGGATCCCAATAAAGTGGTGCGCTCTATGTCTCCTGTCGTTGCAAGCCTGGTAGCCTTACCTCCTCGAACCAGGTTCACGCTACCCAGTCGATTCAAATATTGAAAGACCTGCCTTTGGTCAGCGGACCTGGCTGGACGTGGACGACCAAGTACACTGGTGTCGTCGAGAACAGTCTGTGTCTTTCCTCCATCATTGCAGTGTTATCAATTTATACCGTAACAGAGAGCGGTATCATCTTGACCGCGGAAAATCAGCTCCTTGACCCCAAAGGCGCACCTTATGCCAAGCTCTACGTAAGACTGGTCGTCCTTCTGTGTCGCATTTTATCGACAGGGTCTGCCAGAGCTCATCCTTCAACCTCGGCGCCAAGGCCACGGGGGAGAAATTCTCGAAATTCATCGCGGGCCCCCCGCAGGGCAAGCCGATTCCTGGAGACCGTAAGGCCGACTGGACCATCCAGGACAAGACGAGCCCAGAACAGGCCCTCGTATTTCGCCTGAGCGGTGACTACAACTCCCTCCACATCGGTTCGCTGCGTTCCATTGCCTCGTGTTCATCGACCTAAGCAGTGCACAACAGACCCTTCGATTGGCAAGGCTGCGGGCTTCGGCGGAGTCATCCTGCATGGGCTATCGACTTTCGGTTTCGCTGCACGCGGTCTCATCAAAGCGATTGGCGGTAACGACCCCCACAGCCTCAAATTTTTCGGGGTGCGCTTCACGGCGCCGGTAAAGCCTGGTGACGCGTTGGAGACGGAGGCTTGGGAGGTGGGGCCGGGTCCTGCAGGGACCATTGAGGTCGCGTTCATCACCAAGAATCTGAGCAGCGGCAAAGTGAATAGTCCAGCGCCTCTTTATAACTGTGGTGACTGACCCCATTAATCCAGGTTGTCCTCGGTGGAGGGGTCGCTTTTATCAAAAAAGCCGCTCAAGCCAAGCTGTAATTCATGAAATGTAATGGGTCACCACTTATTGTACACAGTATTTATGGCACACAATCAACATCTTTCCTGAGCATTCTGCCTCGGTCCAACAAGGCGTCGGCCTCGAAGTAACATCCCTTCAGCCACCGACTGGGCTCTCCCTCGTTCCCCAGACCCTCTATATCGCTGAACGCCGTTCTGGCGTGTAGCACTCGACGATTGTCGAATATAACAGCATCGCCCTCTTGGAGCGTGTATTGGTATGTGTTCGCCGGATCGCCTAGCAGCTTCGCAAACTCCGCGAGCGCTACGTAGAACGCGGTCGGGGTATCCACAAGGAGCGGCGCCTGGAAGGGAGGGGAGTAGTTGATTTGCTGGATGGTCCCGTTCACGAGTTCGATGGTGGGATGCTCGTAGTGTAGGTGGTGGCCATCATTGATGTAGTGGAAGGGCACGAGGGTCTTAGTGAGGACCTCAAAGAGCGCGGGGTCCTTGTCACGCAGTGTAGATGCAGCGTGCAGGGCATCCACAAAGATCGAGGTTCCCCCCTTCACTTTGTTGCGTAGGCAATGCAGGATCTGGTACTTGGGCGGGTTTTTGAAGTACCTTGGCAGGGTTAGACGCGCGTTCGTTGGCAAAACTAAGCAGCGTACAATAAATCCATGTGCAGCCCGAGGTCGAGATTTGTGTACGCTATGTTGCAACTGTTCCGCACGTTGATCACATCCCACACCTGGCCATAAAACGTGTCGCGGATTTGACTGAATTTTTCCGCCAGTGCCCGGAGCTCACACGTCTTGTCTCCCGTTTCACGGTTTGGCACGCCAGACTGCGAGTAGATAACGGTTCGAGGGTGGATGATATTAACGAGTAGACTACGCACTACAAATAGCAACCCATCCTTGCTTATCTGATCGATGGCTACCAGCAGACCAGACGGCGTCTCGAGGGATCTGTACGAAATAAAGAGATTCCGGTTCCTCGATATTCTGGCAGCCCCCCAAGGTGTTTCCGACAAGTCGTTGTGGTAAGCCGAAAGATGCTCGCTGGAAGAGTGCCGCTTCAGAAACTCTTTAGGGTAAAACGATTCATGGCCATCAGTCCATCGAATATGCAGCCCGTCATCTGATAGTTTTAATCCGCCTTCAGATGGCCGAATGTCGAGGGGAATATCGGAGCTGCGATGAAGCTTTTGGGACGTTGAAGGATGGATACAATCGGAGGAGAGACAAGAATCCCGCAGCCAGATGAAGGGAAATGAAGCACCGAGAGCTTCGATGGTAAGTCGTTGGCCGTTATGAGTACTCGCCAAGGAGGACCACAGACGGTGACCCTGAAGATTCACTTGAGGCCGGTGTAATGCAGCTTTGACGACTGGACGGACCAAGTTCATGAACGACATGGAGAGGCAGAACTTGTTATCAGTGAATTTGACTTCTAGGACTTTGCCAAACAAGAACCCTACGCAGAGATCCGCAAGTATGCACAGCGCAAGTAACATTAGGTGTCTAGGGATAATGTAAGGAAGTAGGACCCATATGCATCAAAGCGCTTCACTCGGAAGGAAGTAGTAGATGATAATGCCGAGGATGACCATCAGAAGGGAAAATACCCGACCCCCAAAATCGGTCCAGAAATCGTTCAGTTCAAACGTCGGGACCAAGGGAGGATTGAGCGACACCTCGACCTTGTGTCTTAAACCGGCGGAGTTGTTCTCAGGAACAATGAAGAGCGTCTGCCGGCTTTCGTCGTATACATATCTGTCATAGGGGCCAAGGCCCTGGACAACAAGTTTCCGCCCTTTCGTGAGGAACGATGGCACGAAGATTTCGGTTTCGTTTGCAGTGATCGCAGGATGGTCAGCGAGGGGCGGTGAGGATATTCTAGCGACTGAGGCTGATCCGCCTTTCTCCGAGTTTGGCATCGTCCATTCAAATACGAAAGACCCCGAAGTCATCTCGTATTCGAATCGGAGCGGAATGCCGGCTGTTTTGGCTGGATACGGGCGGACGACGGCATTGAGGATGCGACCGCCTTGGTCTAATGACACGGCGTCTTGTTCGAAGTATAACAGCGACGGGGGGAGTGCTCGTCTTCGGCTAAACCACGAGAAGTTCTCGCCATTCCAAGAATCGCCCCGTTGGTCGTCGTTGTAAGGATTATAATTCCAAAGCCTAAGGCAATATCAGAAAGCCATGTGTAAACCATTGATGTGGATACACACGTGAAACCGACGAGACAACGCTCCAAGCCAGTTATCATGGCATCCATCATGCGTGTCTGCCAGGTGAAGTCGTCTGACTGGAACGCTTCTCCTTTACTGGAGAGTCCACATTTAGTGGTGGACACACAGAATGCCAGAGGCAACCTACTTCATGTCCATAGGAACCCCACATTCACCTATGAGTACTGGTTTCTCGCCAAGGGACCGATACCCGGCTTCGACGATATTACGAATCTGAAGGAAAAAATTGTCTCGTGCACCCTTCTGACCCCAGTAAAACGCTTTCAGAGGGAACATCCCCTGAGAGTGCAAATCGCTGAGTCACAGTAACTCAGGGGTAGGGAATGCGCTTACCCTCGAGAGCCCTTGGACGTTTACTGTGAATTCCCCAAACGCCTTTGCGAACAGCGCATTTAGATCGTACCTTCCCGCTGCATGGTGAGCGCGACTACGGAGCGGATGCGAGAGACTCACCAGTGTGGTGCATAAACCATGTTAGGGACATGCTGCTCCAGAGTCCATGAAGCCGGACATAACTGCAGAAATACCTTCAGATTGGGAAATGATAAAGAGTACTGTGGTGTCAGACCTCGTTTGGAATTGCTTCCACAAAAGTGATCTTCTCAGGGGGAGACACGCTCCGTACCTGATTGGCCCACTTGTGAAGGAAAGGGTAGTAGAAGTCGGTATACCAGTCGATCTGTCACAGATGGATCAGACCAACCCAAAGTAGGGAGAGCATGGAACATACCTTCTTACCCGTCAATGGGTGCTTCACGAAGTAGTTTTCCCGGAGCACCACAGCCACATCTTTGTTGCGATCCCAGCCCCATACGCCGTGCATGGCCCAAACACATTCTCCAAAGGTAGGCCCATCCGGGCGCCAAGCCTTGCGGCCATTTGGGTTTAGAATCCCCTCGGAGGTCTTACGGGTGGGCATTGGGAACGATCTTGTCCAGTGGGAAACAGATGTTGGATGTCCGGCGCCGAGTTGGAAGGATTGAAATGGAGTAGCTGTTGAGACCGTCAGTTTTGTAGGATGATAGATGCCGACACAATACTCACGGACATATGAGAGATGCAGGTCCGTATTATAATCGAATTCATGTAGTGATTTTAGATCTATATATCCTCTATGTGGTTCGTTCATCATCTGTCGGAGTTGGTTGACACGGAGAAGCAAGCGCCGAGAAAAGGACATGCCTCAAAACCGATGACAGCATCCAAATCGCTGACTGCTCTGACAAGCATCTCAGACATATCAAGAAAGGCTTTTTGAAGGAACTGCTGCACAGGAAGGTCGGTCTTATCGCGGTCACTGATGAGTAGCTTGGGAGCAAATGTGTCCCCGGCCCAAAAACAGGTCCTGACTTCCATCAGATAGTAAGGCGAGGAAAAGTAGTCACACTCACGCCATTGTGGCAGCAGCCAACTTTTGGTATCCGCAAGGCCATAGACCGCGCTCTTCCTCCACGTGTCCCCCGCCTTTTACACCAGAAAGCCAGGCTGCACCCGACTCTTCCAAACCGTATAGATCGAAGCCCACTGCTTCTAACGTCCATGCCGGCGCGCCGGACCCGCCGGAGTAGCGAGACCAGACGTCTTGGTGCATGGCCACAAACGCCGACATTCCATACTGCGGAAGAATGGATAGAAAAGCACGAATGTAGTCTAGATATTCGGTGTCGTATATGCCCCTGAGAAATGTAAATTGGTGAACCGTTTTTAGAGCAGTCATACGTACGGTCCTTCATGCTCTATTGCCTCCCATGTCACCAAGAAACGGACTAGACAGAGACATTAGAGTTCTGGATGTGGCACACAAAAAAAGAACAGACTAAACGTCAAGCCCCATCTTCGCAAGCGGGACAAATGCTCGGGGGCTTCCTCGAGCGGGAAAGGTCTACCGACAAAGGTCACAGACTGGTGCGCAGCAGGAAAAGTCTCGTTGTCATCATTCACTGGTCTTCAAGGGATAGAGCACGTCAGGTATATCTGACGCGAACTTCGTACCAAGTTGGGAGACCAGGTGCTGAAAACTTACGTTTTACACGAACCGCCCAAGTTCACCCCCCGAAGGTTGCACACGCGACCGTATGCGTCAATGAAATGCCGGCCATGGGTCCGCAGCTCCCCTCCTGTGCCCTGGTGGGACCAATCATGGGCATATGTGGGAGCACTACCTACGGAGTACTTGGGATCGAAAGAAGGGTGTGGTGCAGGCACCGTCTAGCAAATAAGATAAGCACCACGGTGCATGAATTCGGGAACGTGGAAAGCCTCACATGAGGTTTCTGGCCGGCCAGAGGTTTCCTAGTCGGCACTGGTGTCGCCGAGTCGTGTCCTTGAGTCTCTCCGCCCACAAGAATAAACGAAGCCTCAGAACTCGAAGGACTAGGCATTAAGTAACGAAAGAGTGGAAGGCAACGTAGGGTTTGGCGTAGACGGCCCAGCGAAACAAGCTAACCTCCGGTACCCGCATTTGGTAAGAACGGAAGCAAAACTGAAGGGAGTCTCTCTCGCGTCGCAGAGTGGTGAAAATAGTCGGGCATCTTTTCGCAGAGTTATTTTACAATACTGTACCATTTCGACCGTAGGTTCATCAATTTTTATCCGAGATGCCCGAGAAATTTCTTTCGATTTAAGGCGATTTTTGCACACATCAAAAAAATCTGGTGTGACCTGTGACTGAACTTACGGTCGAAATGGTACAGTATTTCTAGACGCACAGCATTAAATTTAAATGCTCCAGCCCAGGTAGCCATTTAAGGGAATTTTTGACGCGATTTGTCAGAATGAACACTAGGAAAAACGAACACCATACGCATGACACCCCCTGACAGTTGGTCGAAATAGTACAGTAAGAGATGCATTGGAGGTCCTGAAGAGATTAGTCAACTACAGTGTGGGCTATGGCATATGCACTGGGATGGCATGTCCGCATGAGCAAAGAAGACGCGCGTAAGACCAACATAAGTTTCACACAGCCAATCACGACATCTGGTCATTTCGAACTTTCTGATTCCCTACCATCTCTATCCCCCCAAGAGAAGTGAGACAGCAACTTGGACTGCCAACGGAGGACGGGTGATTATCCCTGGGAGGTTGTGTCCGGAATTTAGCCATCTGATAATTTTTGTCCGAATTTTTCCCTGGCTAGAACATTTTCTTTTTGTCTGAATTCTTGCCCTAACCTGCATCTCGGAAGTCTTTTGTCCGAACTTTGCATCTGACCTCAAAATCACCTACAAGGATGTTAAAAACTGCCAAAAGAAAATCCATTTCATTCACTCTGCTACTCCGTCATCAATTTATCCTCCGCTACCTCTAGATTTTTAGAATATTGTGTCAGGCCATTTCAACAATGGAAGGAACATTGTGATATCTTTTGCCACAAGAAATCCATTCGGTGGGATGCCACTCCAAAGTGAAGTGCATATTGTCAGACTTGTCGTGCTCTAGTATGTCCATAATTGATATGCAGGATATGCCATACACTAGGTTTGTTGGTAGTAGCCTCAGGTGAATTCACTTGAGTTGACAGAAGGAAAGGGTGGCTGTCCAAGAGAAGTCAATGCTATATTGCAAATGTTGGACCAGTTCTCATTACATTGTTCAAGAAAACTAATCTGTGCCACACACACCTAAAAAAGCAATCTTCCTGCCTTGTTAAGTGTGGGGTTTAATGTTGAGTACACTGGTTGAACATTTCAAAATTTTCACCTTCTTTTTCAGTGAAAAATGTCGTTTATTTTTCAGACATTTTTCACTGAAAAAGCAGGTGAAAATTTCAAAACATTTTCATCACTTTCTTATTTTATTTCGAAATTTTCACCTTGAATTGAGAAAGTGCTGAAAAAGTTTTAAAATTTTCACCTTCTTTTTCAGTGAAAAATGTCTGAAAAATAAACAACATTTTTCACTGAAAAAGAAGGTGAAAAAATTGAAATGCTCAACCAGTGGTATTCAACTCACTTTCAGATCATCGGAAGGTCTCTCTTTCAGTTTGGCAATTAGTGTGGCAGAATGTGGTAATTTAATCAAACTTTTCCACTAAACCGGAAAGAAAGACATTTAGCCGAAAAGGAAAGGTTGGAGGAAAGTAATCCTTTCCACCGAGATGAATGTGAAGATGAAAGAAGTATTTTTAGCGCTCCTTTCAGTGTCGCCGGAATCAAAAACATTAATCCTTTGTGGAATGTGTGACCATTGTCTTTTGGTGTGTCACACATTCCACAAAGGATTGAAGCCTTTGATTCCAGCAAACTGAAAGGAGTGCTAAAAATACTCCTTTCATCATCACATTCATCTCAGTTGGAAGGCTAACATTCCCCCAGCTTTTCTCTTTCGACAGAATTTCTTTGTTTCCAGTTGATCGGAAAGGGGTGATTAAATTACCACATTCTGCCACACTAATTGTCAAACTGAAAGAGGGCCTTTCCAACGATCTGAAAGTGAGTTGAATAGTCAACATTAAACTCCACACTTAACAAGGCAGAAAGATTGCCGTTTTAGGTGTGACAGTCACTTAACAGCAGGCCAATTTTGATCGGTGGCCACAATCATACGTCTGAACCTGGACCTGAGCTTGCTGAGGACGGTATCACTGTCCGAACCTTTCCAGACCTCTACGCATTGTTCCCTTATTTTGTTCGAATTTTTCCACTGACCTTGGCAGTCCAGATCCAAATTTCCGTCCGAACCACCAAGGGATAATCACTGGTCCTGCGAATGGTTGCTGAGTGCCACCTACTGCCTTGTATATAATTCCCCAGGCATTAAAAACTAGTTTTTAATTACGGTTTGTAAACAGGGTGTTTATAAATGTGCTTATAAACACTGCACCAAAATTGCTCCTGGACTGCCTTGGCAATGGTCTAAAGCACATTTTTCGCTCCACAGTGACATGGTGCACCAAACCATGCAAGTTCCTCGTCCCTTCGGCCAAAAAAATTGAAGAGGGAATAAAACACTGCATTCTGGACATTTTTTCCACTCCACATGTAGGCGTCCGAAACTTGAGTTGATGGTCACCTTCGCACAATTAACCCATGCATCACTGAGGCGGAATTAAACTCTTGCAGAAATTTCAAATGAGAAAGTCAAGCTGAAATTTTCTGCTCACATTTGGCTTGAGTACCCTCCTATAGACATTTTAAAACAGGGTGTTTTGCAGAATGATTAAAAACCGGGTTTATAAATGTAAGTTAATTATGGACACGTCCACGGGATATCCTTCCGGATTCTTGGCAGTAAATGAGCTCAGATGGTAGTGGGAAGAGTCGAGGCTCCGTATATTGTAGTTGTTGTGTTCGAGCTGAGTACTTTGAGTGCCACTACAGATCGGAGTTCAAATGTAGATCGGTGATTGCCGAACTCTTTTGCCAACTCTCGCCTCTTGAAGGCAACTGTCCAAGGTACTCCCACACATTTGTGGGGCTGGCGGCATCTCGGCATCCCAAGGTTGGGCGACCTCGAGATTTGCAGAGGGACGCCAACTCTCAAGTAATCTCGCATTAGTCTATCTGCGGGCCGTGCGGCCCAACTCAAGCGCCGGCTGCTCAGTTGCCGAATTTCTTAAATCTGTATCTTGGTTACAGTAATAGTGCAAGCGCGAACGGCCGCGGTCCGCATGAGAACGCCAACCCTTGCTGACAAGTCCCAAGAGCAATGCGTAACGTATAAAGGCACCTACCGTCGGCTCATCTTTTGAAATCCGAGTTCATGATGTTGCTCGGCCTCGTAGCTTGGACCTCTCTGGCGTTGCTGGTTGGCGTCGAGTCAGCTCCAACAATTCAACTAGGGAACACGACCCTCGTTGGCCGCGATATCACCCTGTTACAACAGCAATTTTTCGGAGGTTAGTTCCAACGTTGATAATTCAGACCACTGGCTCACAATCAAGTCTTGAAGGAATCCCTTTCGCGGAGCCACCACTCGGAAGTTTGCGCCTAAGGCCTCCCGTTCTCAAGAGATCTCTCGACTCCAGCACATTGAACGCTACAGAGTTCGGATTAGCATGTCTGCAAACGGTTAGAAGGACTCCGCTCTGCATCCAGCCTTTACCCTAATTATCCCTTTCAGGGCCTTCCTCTCACTGCAATGTCGGAAGACTGTTTGACTATAAACGTGTTGCGGCCCTCCGGCACACCGGCTGACGCAAAGCTTCCTGTGGTGAGTCTGTATCTTGACAAGTCCCTGGTGTGATGTGTGATGACATCGGCTCCGCGAATAGTTGTTTTGGACGTCAGTATGCTTTTGCTCACTACCCAATCGAATATACCAACTTTTTACAGATACGGTGGTGCCTTTAATTCGGGTACGGCTTCTACATTCAACGCAAGCGCAATCGTCGCTCAAACTGTCGCCCGTGTATGCCTTTCTATGGATCTCCAACGCATTGACCTCTAATCCGCTTCAAGGGAACCCCTCTGATTTATGTCAACTACAATTACCGTCTGGGTCCACTAGGTTTTCCTCAAGGACAAGAAGCCGACGACTTGGGTGCTTTGAACTTGGCCCTCAAGGATCAACTTACAGCGCTTGAATGGGTGCAGCTCCACATCGAAGCCTTCGGGGGCGATAAAGAGAAGGTTCGTCTGTAATACACACTCTCTTTCACAAACCAATTCATATTTCTGACTAGGTTACCGTTTTCGGAGAGAGTGCGGGTGCCATAATGACGTCCATTCTGTTTCTAAATTCGCCGATCAGTTCGTTGGCCAGGGCAGCCGTATGTTGGATTTTGGCTACTGTCTTGCCTGCTCAACCGATGCGATATCTGCAGATATTCGAATCAGGCTCTGCGGCCACAGCAGCAGTATTCAAAGCTTCGCGCAACGAAATTGACTGGCAGAACTTCGTCAGCGGCGTTCCGTCTTGCGCCTCCACCGCGACATCTGGATCCACGTTTGAATGTTTGCGGGATGCGAACACAAGTGATGTATTTTTGGGTATTGACGCCGCTATGGCTGAAGCCAACGCCAACTCAGGCTTCCCTTGGGACCCAGTCCTAGACGGGCCAGGGGGGCTCATTCCTGACCTGCCGTCTGTTCTACTCAAACGAGGCCAATTTGCTCGCTTGCCCTTTATTACGGGAACCAACGAAGACGAAGGCAAGCAGTGGTTCCACGTTTCACCCGATACCTCGCTGATTTCTACTTCTCAGGGACCGTCTTTATTTCCCAAGCCGTGAATTCTACGGCTCAAATCCACGACACTCTTGTCAGCCTCAATTCCCCATCGGTCTCAGCTTCGATTCTTGAAAGTTCTATTCAAACAATATTGGGATTGTATCCCGACGTTGCGGCTTTGGGTTCGGACGTCTCATTATCTCTATGTCCCTGTCATCTCAGTGTTCTTTAGGATCGCCTTTCAACACGGGAAATGAAACCTTTGGTCTCAGCAGTCAGTACAAACGAGCGGCAGCAATCAGTGGGTCCATACTTCAATTACGGTAATTATACTGGCTTATCTCAATACAGTTGGAGACATGGACTTTCTCTCGCAGCGTCGCCTATGGATAGAAGCGGCCGCAAACATTGGCGTCAAAACATTCGGATACTTGTTCACCCAACCTCAGCTAAACATCCCACCTGCTTTCGGAGGTCTGCCAATCTCCGTGGACTCGCGGGCTCGTCTACTCATTTCCTACTAGTTCCCCATGCATCCGAAGTTCTTTTTGTCTATGGCGCTCCCAGCGACCCTTCCGCTTCAGCGCTCACCATCAGCAGACTGATGGTCGACTACTGGGTGTCGTTTGCAAGTAGCCTTACTCCCAACGATGGCTTGGGCATCCCACGTAATTGGAGATGCTTGTTACTTCCCTCAGCTTTTCGCTGATGAAATGTTAGGTCCTCAATGGACGCAGTTCACACCGCAAAACAAGGTAAGTTTGCGACACCTTTTCTCTCGAATATGGTCATCAAAATTTGCAGGCCGTGATGCAACTCAATGGCGACAACACAGCCATGATCCCGGATGATTTCCGTGAAGGTAAGATTTTTCAACCTTCGGGTTTGCTCATCGGAAAATATTGCTCGACAGAACAAATCGCCTTCTTCAATTCCAATCCTATCATCTGGCGCCATTGACGATGTTTTCTGCGTCGCTCATCTATCAGATCAACGGCATTTTATGCCACTTCCCTCCGCTAGTAGTACACATGTCTGATAATTAATGCATGACATAATTCCTCTGTCCGGGAATCGGATTACCATGGGTTGTGTGTCTTCTACATACAGTTAATTGAGGTATCTTCGACGTACCACTCCAGGCCTGACACGTCATGGATAGAGCACATATCGTTTGAACTGTGCAAGCTGTTGACAGCAACTGCCGCACTGAGACTGGAGATCCTCTCATAAGAATTTGGACAGAACCCGATGACAGCTAACAACGTCTATAGAACAGAACAGGTAGACTGCCAGTACATAAAACTGTCGCATTTATCCAGGAGAGACGTCGTATAATAATTATGGTCCATGGCCAAGGATCGGGCTGGGCTCAACTTCAAGTTCCTGATTGCAATATGGAGCGTTAGATAAATTTACCAGAGGCCGTAGAGCCAGACATCAAAACTTCCTCCGTTGGATCTGAAGCGCTATTATTCTGTCGCACTTTAGTATCCAGTTCCGGAGACGAGTTAGGGGACCTCGGCGTTTGACGCGGCGTGACGGTGATCACATGCTGTGATATTTCATTTGTTCCGGCTTGGTTCCGGCGTCTCAGCTGTGCCACCTCATGACATTGATGACTCTTCCTTAAGGCTCATGTTCCCCATGCCGATAGCCCATCGCGAAGGACGGTGGCATCGGCGCTCCACGCGTCAAGAAGGCCAAAAATAAGCACTTCACTCTTTATCGCGGCTTCTCCGCGTACGTAGCATGCGACGGCGTGGAGGTCGTTAAAACGCGAAGCAAAATTACGTATCGGACGAGTCGTCCACGGCCCCCCACCATGCTCCTCTCTGCTATCCTCGTTCTGGGATCTTCCCTTCTGAGCTTTGCCACTCCGCTCGGCGTCAAGACCAAATTCACGTCCAGCATCCAGAAGGATGTGACGTTACGCTTTGTGAACAATTCTGGGATCTGTGAAACAACGCCTGGCGTGCATCAGATGTCAGGATATGTAGATATTGGGACAGGAATGTCGATGGTGTGCTAATGTGAATTTTCTCTATATCCGATAGAATCCTAATCGACGAGCACATAGTGGTTCTGGTTTTTTGCATCACGGACGTCGCCGGAAACAGCGCCGTTCACTCTCTGGTTTGTTCTGGCTATTCTTTTCCTTTTAATGCCTAATTCATGTATGAAGGATAAACGGTGGTCCTGGTTGTGCTTCGGAAATCGTGTGTTCCACATCTTCAAGTGCGATTTTGGCTTTCTTATTCTTTCGCAGGGATTGTTTCAAGGTGTCAAGAATTTCCAGAATTCAGATTCTTTGTGCTGACTGCTATCATCGAAAGAAAACGGACCTTGCACGGTAAACCCCGACGGGAAATCAACGACCTTGAATCCACACAGGTGACTTAAATAAAGCCATACTTCAATCCCGTCTTCAGCTAACATGTCATGAACGTTCATCAGCTGGAACATCCTCAGCAATAGTGAGTATCTGCTCTACTTAGGTGGCTTGCCGCTCAACTTCAGCGAAAGTGATCTACATAGACCAGCCCATCGGTACTGGTTTTTCGTTTGGAACCGACACGGTCAATAGCACAGAGGTCAGTCCTGGCTGCGCTTGAACAGCGGTTGGCTTGACCATTCGATACATTGACAGAGCGCAGCTCCTCAATTCTGGAAAGCTTTCCAGATTCTGTTCGAGAGTGGAGAGTTTTCACAATACCAGAGTCGAGAGTGAGTGCCTCACTGATTTATTTATCGCATCGTAACCTGGGTGTGCGGAGTAGATTCATCTTTGCAACCGAATCTTACGGGGGGAAATACGGTAAAAGAAACCCCTCCCTGTTGACTTCCCGTGCTCATCATGATGTAATCAGGCGTAATTTCGTTTAAAATAAATGAACATGGAATAGCGCTAACGAGGAGCCTAGCCCGCTTTCGTCAGCTACTTCGACCAGCAAAATGCTGCAATCGCGAAGGGCACTGTGACTGGCGTGCCCATCGTCGTTAGTGCCTTGATGATTAATAAGTACGGATTTTCTGGTTGGTGGAACTTCTCCCTGACGTGTTTCTACAGTGGGTGGTACGATCCACTAATCCAAAATCTGGCGTACCTCACCTTCGCAACCAATGCACCCGGATATGGTCAACTCCAAAGCGACAAAGTGCTTCAGAAGATGAACACGTCGTACTTCGAGGCCAACGGTTGTCTAGCCCAGGAGCAAGCATGCTACGCTGCGGGAGACTCCACTGCGTCCAATTCAATTTGCATCAAGGCTGATAACTTTTGCGTGTGTCTTTGTATTTTCTCGGTGTTCTTGGTCCAGCTAACATGCTTAGATCGACACTCTTTTCGTCCCGGCAGTGGGTAATCGCGACTCGGACGACTTGCGGCAAAACTCGTCGGCGTTGTTCCCCCCAGAGTATTATTTGAACTACCTCGCCTTGACTGACGTCAAGACCCAAATCGGCGCTGAAACTACCTATCAAGAATGCGCCAATACTCTGTTCGGTCGGACAGGAGATGTAAGGTCTTTTAAGTTACCTGTCCGTGATACTTATCTCGTTACAGGACGCGCGGACAATACTTCCCCAACTTGCCGCGCTCGCCAACTCTACCCTCAAAATTCTCATTTGGGTACAGTGACTTTTGCAGTTGTTCGACACTACTCACCTTATCTTAGGCTGGCGATGCTGACATCAAGTAAGATTTTCTTGTGGCATCAGTGGTGCCGGTATCAATGCCTTGCCGTTTAGTTGTAACTGGTTGGGCGGACACGCCTCAGTTCTCGCCATGGATTGGTATGGGAAACAGAGGCTGGCAGACACACCTTTCACCAACATGACTATCAACGGCACTGCCGTGGCTGCGTTCCAGAATGTTGACAACTTCTCGTTTGCGTGAGTCGCCATATAACCGGACTGGCTTGCCGAAGTTAAGATCTCTCACAGGCGAGTATACGAGGCCGGACACGAAGTGGTGGGTTTCAACTAACATATCTTCAATATCTGATATCTTTTAAGCCCGCGTTCCAACCTGTGGCGAGTCTAGAAATTTTCAAACAGGTGATCCAGAAGGAGCAACTACACTCTGTATAAATTACAGTCGACCGCTTGCCTTTTTTAAAAATTAAAATTAAACCCCCTGGCTATGTTCCAGAACGTAGCTAACAAAAGGACCTTATCTGATATCAGCCTAGAAGATCACAAACGGCTGCCGGTTCGGCATCCTCTTGCCAGTGACGAATTGAAGCGGAGATGGCTGAGATTAAAAACGCTTCAGGAGCAAAGTTCTCAAAAAGCGCTCACGATTCAGGATAAGTATCCCGAACGAGTTTGGTGCCACTGCCAACTATGGTTGGCGCATATTCGAGCCGCTTTGCTTAGGAACTTGAATTTGGCGGCTCTGCCATCGGATTGGGGGTACCAGTTCAAGTTTCGCCATCTCCTGCCTGTTGTGTGGACATGGTCACTCTTCCATCACAGACCAATTGAAGCTGAGTTCCGCAGTAAACAGTGTACTCCGGATCGGATTAGAGTGCGCGATTTTTCCTGCAGAATAACAATATCATTAGCCGGTTTCCACAAGACGCAGTACAGACAAGATTGTATACAGTCTCATGGGAACGCTCTTGCTCTGTTAGTACTAGCAGTGAATCGTGTCATATTCACTACTAGTACCTTCAGCTGTCAGCGGCCTCCATTCCCACCACCTGCCGACATCCCAGTAACTACACGCATCTCACTAGTTCTCTTAAAGAAGCCCCGCGGTCTCGACGGCATTGGTCGGCAATTCAGCACAATTTCACCGCTTAGTGGCGTCATTCGTAGGCCATTCTCATGGTCGGATCTTGTTCGTTTGGATCCCTGCCTCTTCCACCATGGCTATACCCCAGGCTCCCCACTATATTAGCGCCCCTCAAACTAAAGAGAACTGTAAGCAAACAGAATAGAAGATCATATTGCTACTCCAAATATCCAATCCAGTGGTCTATGCGGATTTGGCTATCATTGACCTCTCGAAGGCGGTTGATTCGCAAGGACGCGCAGAGCTGGCCGTGAAAGTTCGGGAAGCTATGAGAACCCAAGGGTTTTTCTACGTCGTGAATCATGGCTACATTGCTGCCCAGGTAAAACCGCAGTACATCCTACGACGGTATCCGTTAATATCTGTTTAACAGAACGAGAGGATATTTGATATAGCTGATGTCCCGTTCAATTGTGTCAGTTCCGACGAAAAGCGGCTGTACACCGCCCAGATGAAAGAAAAAGGCTCATACCAAGGATATAAGCCTCGCCAATATTGGGTAGGATTTTGCTGATAGAAGTTATACTTAAACTAGATCTCTTGATATACTTGGCTTAGCATATCGATAACGGAGTCCATGATCAATTGGAGCACTACAATAGTGAGCTCTCATGGTACCATTTCCTGCTGTATCTCAATGCGACTCAGTCAACCGCGATATCACAAAGCGACAGCATCCAAAGGCAGTCAGACCATTTTTGGGAGAAATCGAGGCCTTCGCTCGTCACACTCATTTTAATGTCCTCCACCCAATCTTAAGGTACAAGAGGTCGTTCGTATTCACTTTCTTAGGTGCTGAATATCACTAAGACTTCTAGCTCTGGGTCTTGAGCTTCCTGAAGACGAGCTCGTCAACATTCATGGCTTTTCGTCTGTGGGTGAGACGTATGGTAATGACTCATTAAATACTTTCCTTGCTCACCTGGCTCAAACGATGCATGACCAAGTCAGGTTCATGAAGTAGTAAGTTAGATTGGCCGTATGTCGACGTCGTACTAAATATCCGACAGCTATCCTCGATCCCAAGAAGACGAATTGAAGACGAAGAATGTCTGGCTGAAGGGTCACACTGGTGAGTAGCTTTCTCATGCCCAGGCCTTGAACATATATATTCTTCCACGTTAAGATTTTGGAACAATCACCGTGCTTTACAGTCAGCCGGTAGCGGCACTACAGATTCTTGGGGAGGACGGCAAATGGAAATGGATCAAGCACATTGAGAATGCTCTCGTCTGTCTTGTTTTCTGTTTCAATTCTTTGGAATAATATCCGGATCTAGGTCATCAACGCAGGTGACGCCTTGGAATTTCTATCAGGCGGATTCTACCGAGCAACAATCCATAGGCAAGCGCGCTTGCTATCTTGCTCATGTAGCACTCATTCGACATTTTCAGAGTGGTTCAGCCACCTGTGGATCAACAGAATTATACTCGGCTTGGTGTCTTTTATTTCAGCATGACAGACGACCATGTCAAACTTGTCCCCTTCTCGGAAAGCCCAGTTTTAAAACGTGTTGGAATTGCTCGCCGCTGTGATGACGAGGACGCCCCGACTATGGAAGTGTGGAGGAAAGGTAGAACTAGTGCTTACGGTCAAAGTCAGCTGCGTGCCGCATTAGACGGTAAGGTGGAGCAGGAGATCATTAACGGGGTATTAGTCAAGCACTACAATTAGCGTTCGAGATCAGTCCATGTACATCCATGTATTATCCAATACGTAGGAGCGTTAGAACTTGGGACTCGGAGAAGGTGTTGAAGGAATTTGGAACAGACCTTGCAGCTCCAAAAATATGACAATTAAAATAACACTAGACTCACTATTTGCTTGGGATGAAATGCTCAGGGGCGGCAGTCGGTATATAACGTCAACATGCAGTTCAAGTTCAAAGAAATTGGACTTTGCATGTGTTTGGATCCAACGACATTGGCGCGTCTTGTGCCCTCAACTCCATTTCCTCACCTTGCCACGAGGTTTCCTCAAGGTTGTGCATGTTTCTCACGGAATGAACTCGAATACGCACCCTGAGCAAGCCCCTCAAGTTGACAAAGGCAAACGCAGGGCTGAGGATGTGACAGAACGAACCCCACTTCTAGGCTCCTCAAGTTCGGTTGTTGCTCTAGATGCCCCGCCAGCACCTGCCGTAGCTCGTAGAAGGCTGCTTTCCAAGCTTACGTCTGTATTTCTAACCTCCTTGGTCGTCTCGCTCCTTGCTTTCGTGGCTCTAGCGTTGCTTGCCTGGTCATACGCTTCGCGGGCGTCCCATGTCTCAGCAGACGATATTTTGAATGAAGGCCTGGTATTCCAGGGGCCAGATCGCGTGGACGTGCTAAATATTACCTGGAGTGGTGGTATCTGGGTCAACGTAGAAGCCCGAATGGGCTTCGATGCTGGTTCGGTCATTGGCGTCAACAGTGAGCCGGACAGCGATGGTCTTTTCCGAGACATATGGAAAGCGATCGGGAGATGGGGAGTGCGGAACCTTGGCCGTGTTACGGTCAATATGAGCACCATCTCCCTGACCTCCGAGTCGGACGCGTCCGTTGTTCTGGCGACACTCGAGCCGACCCCTGTGGTCGTGCCGCTCACGGCCAACCCGCCCTCGGATTTCTCGTGGTTGACGAACGTTTCAACACCCTTTCTGCTGCGTCCCACGACGAACGTGTCGGCTCTAATCCACTTTGTGCGGGAGGCTTGGAGAGACGGCTCAGCTGCTGTCAAGGCAGACGTCGGGCACGTCGCTGTGAAAGGCGGGGTTCTCAGTGAGAGCAGCTGGAGAAGCGCTCTTCATAGCGAGCTGTTTAATGTCCGAACTGCTCTGCGCATTCAAAGTATGTGCTTGGGTGCTTGATTTGATTTTTTACTGATCAAGTCTTCAGTTCCACCCATCCCTGGCCTTCCTCACAACGGCCCTGTGCCGTCTCTGTCCGATCTGATAACGCTCCAGTCGTTCAGTGTTTATACTGCATCTGACAAACTCGATCTTGCGGCCTGCGCCACACTGCCCGATCCCGCCCCCCTCTCGTTCAATCTCACTTCTCCGTCGCTTCCGTTCATAGTATCCCTCCCCGCCCCTCTTGGGCCCATCCCCGTCGCCTCTGTGTCCACCGCCCCGTTCACCCTCACCCACCCGAATATCACCCTCGAAATCAATGGCACTGTCCTGCCCATCCCGGCAGCTTCCTCCCCCATCCTCTCCGCCTTCCTCACCCGCTACCTCTCTGCGCTGCCCAACCCCATACTTGTCTCAACCCCGCTCATTCCAGACCTCTCCGTTGACCTCGACTTTCCCGCCCCCAACCCGCGTCCGGAGATCCTCCGCAACGTCACCATCCACGACATGTCTATCAAGCCGCGCGGCGGCGGGTTCGTCGCCAGCGGCACCGTCTATGCGCGCGTCGTGCTGCCCCCGGGCATGCAGGTGGGGCTGCACGTCGGCCGCGTGCTGCCCGATGTCCTCGTCTTCGACGGCGAGGTCCCCGAGTCCGCGGAGTACATACCTGTGCGCGTCACGGGTCCGCCCGCGTCTCCGCCGCTCCCGGACCCGCTCCCTGAGCGTGCTTTTGGGCACATTCGGCCTGACGAGTGGCTCGCGTCGCTGAGCGGGCCTGTCCCGTCCGAGGATGGCGAGGGCGCGGCGTTCGCTATCACCGCGAAGATCGTCGATGTCCCACTCGAGATGCTCCCCGGCCGGCAGAAGGAGTTCAGCAACTTTGTGTCGAAGGTCCGTGGCCTGGCCATCCTGCTGCACACCATTCAACCATTATCTGATTTCTACAGGTTATCTTCGGTACAGATGGCGCGGTCGCAGGTATCCTCGGCGCCGCCGCCGTTGGCGTCGATGTGTTTGGCCTGCCGTTCCCCGGCACTGACGGCAGTGGCGAGATGGAGCTGAGCGGGCTGCCGTTCCGCGGAAGCGTGCTTGTTGGGAAGAAGAGCCTGATGGGTCTTGAGGGCAGCGTGAAGCAGGGCGCTGAGGAGCTGAAGCGTCTGATAGATCGGTTTTTGCATCCCGGTAGGAAGGATAGGAAAGATGCACAATAGTCGGTTTTCCGCCTGTGGACATTGTATATCTCTGTATTTACGCCACACTATATCTTCCAAGTTTGGATATCCTCTGGTTTACTGTAAGTACTATGCAAATCCTTGGATCTTTTCCTGTGCGGGAAAATGTAACCTCGGAAGCTAATTTGGCACTGTTTGAATCCAGCCACTTCGACTTCCCAACTCCCTTCCTCCTTGAAACTCGATGGCCGCTGATTACAAGACCTCCAAAGAGGCATGGGTCTCCGGAATGACGGGGTCCACGATATCCCACATAAACATCATTTCCTGTGTTGCCCTGGTCCGTTCTTCCACTACCTGAAGCACCAACCTTGTTTCTGACATGCAATAGCACAGGCCTCTATTGCACTACACTCCGCCCTTCAAGCTCACGTCTATGGGGCGCGGAACATACCCCTCACGATATCCTGGATGGTCTTAATCCTACCACTCCTGCTGTCGATGACACTGTTTGCTAATAATTCCTGGTTCCTGTCTTGTCTGTTGCTTGTACCAACTGCCGTGCTATCTTTGCGGCTCCCTCGCTTGGAGTCACGGACCCCATTGCCCTCGAACTTCGGCGGCTCGAATCCTGGCACCCCGCGAACCTCCAGTCCATCGCCGTCATCAGGATGGCCCCCCAACAAGGCTAGCATCACATCTCTGCCGGCACTCACCACGTACCGGGCACACATGCTGTTGATGACTATCCTGGCCATCCTCGCGGTTGACTTTCCTGTGTTTCCGCGCTCGCTGGTCAAATGCGAGACGTACGGCGTGTCGCTGGTACGCTGGCGTCGCGTTATGCTCTGCATCCCTCATGCGTCTTTCTAGATGGATTTGGGTGTAGGGTCTTTCGTGTTCTCCCAAGGCCTGGTGTCCGCCATTCCACTGCTCAAGGACCCAGGACACCTCAGTGCGCCGCTGTATCCGAAACTACGGATGGTAGTCAGAAAGACGCTGCCCATCATCGCTCTGGGCGTCATTCGCGTTTTGTTGGTCAAGGGAACGGAATATCCTGTGCGGTCCCCCCCCCCCCCCCCCTCCCCCCCGCCTGTTCATTAGAGGCTGATTATGCACAGGAACATGAATCAGAGTACGGGACTCATTGGAACTTCTTCATTACGCTCGCTCTGCTCCCGATCTTGCAGGTGATATTCGACCCCGTCATCATCCAGATCCCCGTCTCGCTGCTTGCTATCGGCGTCGCTCTCCGTGCGTATCTTTTTTAACTGTTATTCTTGCTTCTCAAAGACCCAGTGCAACAATTCGCCCTCTCCACCCTTGGGCTGAAGCAATACGTCCGGACCGCGCCCCGCACGAACTTCGTCAGCGCCAACAAAGAGGGCATTGTCTCTCTCGCCGGTCTGTCTCGCAGCTTCCCGGACTGCTCTCGTGCTGAATGTCCACAGGGTACCTATCGATCCACCTTCTCGGACTGTCGACGGGTACCCTCATGCTCCCGCCTTCTCCGGGCTTCTTCCGGCGCCTCAAGGCACGCCGCGCCTCCCCCACAGATCTCAGCGCCCCCCGCCAGAACGACAAGACCGCCATGGAGCTCACGTCGTACGCTGCTGTCTGGTGGGCCTTACTTGGCCTGGCGAGTCTAATAGGAGTCGACGAGGGCGTCTCGCGTCAGATGGTGGGTCGATCAACTCACTCGTTGCCTATCCTTTTCATCGAGGGAAATACAGGTGAATCTTATGTACGTCCTGTGGATTGCGGCATTCAATACGAGCTTCATCCTTGGCTATCTACTCCTCGACATGCTGTTTTTCCCCACGCCATCAATGTCCAAGGTCGAGCCGTCTTCGGTTCTGGCACAGGCTAGCGGCCATCATCAGGCACTGATAGCACCGACTATGGGTGCGCCGCCCCTTCTTCAAGCGATAAATACGAACGGGCTGCCTTTGTTCCTTGTCGTACGTTCACGCGTCCTGCGTTGGGCGTGACGGACACTGATGTAAACTATGCTCAGGCGAACGTCGGGACGGGATTAGTGAACTTGACTATGCGCACAATGTACGCGAGCGATGTGACCTCTATGGTCGTGCTTATTCTATATGCGCTCGGTGTCTGCGGGGTGGCATGGGCTCTGAGAGGGACGCGAGTTTGGCGGATGTGAAGAGGTATCATAATACATTCACTGAACGCCCACAGCCTTCGCTATCATCTCACGTTTCGACCTGTATCACCAGGATACAGACATCCACTCGACATCATTGCTTCCAGGGGCACTTCTGCATTCTACTCATTCATCGGGGATCCTTGGTGCTTCAGTAGATTGCGGCCACCCTAACAATAGTCGTACCGTCTTTGACTAAATTCTGCGTCCGGCGTCTGTGCAGAATACTCGGCCTGTTTGAATATGGCGAAGATTCGTATTTCACCAGAAAGAGCCATTTTTAACTGCACGCAGATCCCGTGAATGCCACTCCAAGGATTCAGCCAACCAGTCCACCTATAGCCTAGGTACATTAGAGCGGCGCCCGGCCTGATGCAACTGACCATGGCCAACAGAGCAACCTATGTAGCCGAGTGCGGTTCTTCGAGGCTAGAATTCAAATCACCACAAAATAGACAAGGACAGCGGAATGCTGCATTGCACGTATCCCAGATGTTCAAACAACTTCTTCGGCCATCTGTCCCGTCGTAATTGAACGGTCCGTATACTTATTCAGGTTCCAATCAATATGGATGATACTTCGCCGAATCACTTCCCTAATCTTGTGGACGCCCCGACTAGAGAGATCTATGAACGCCTCTGAAAATTCTGAGAAATTCCATCAGATGTACATACTAAGAATACAATTGCGACGGACATCTATGACGGCGAATGTCATCCATCTCAGTGGTCAACTTTTCTTTTTCAGCCGTCATAAATGCATCAGCGGCATCTGGTCCGACTGCTCGGTCTCCACGTCCTCAGTTTGGCCATGCCAACTTCCAAAGCGATGTGACTATGACAAAACCGCAACTATGTTGGCCCCTGACTGCATGAGGGTACGTATTTCGTACATTCCTTTGGCACCATCGGACCAATTTATTCCTTTTTTTTTCCAGCTCTCCAGAATTACCCAACGAGGCGGGTTGCGGGTCCGTAAAAAAGATGATGCATCCAAGATTGATAAAAATTCGCAAGCCCGGGAGGTATACTGGGAAGATCGATCCATTTCGCTAGCGGTGCTGCGTGGCGGCGTCAGGACCTTGGGCTGATCGCGCTGAAATTTCTAGTGAGACTCTCGACTTGAAGGGGGAATGCAGAGCAAGCACTACAAGACATAGATCAATGAGCCCATATCCGGTTTCCAATGGCTCTCATCTTGTGGATATTTGTTTTCTAACCAATTTTGCATCCGCTACATCTTGGTTGCAGACCTCTGATACCAGATTAATCCGATCCGACATCCGTGCTGTAAATGGAAGTCATTCCACTGCTGCAGTTTTCGCTCAGGCTCACTTTCTGGTCCGGTCTGCGTTATAAAAGCCTGCAATGCTTTTTACCATTTTGAAGTACATGAATGAAGTTTACTGTTATTTCCTGTTTCCTCGCTCTTGTTTCTGCCGCCGGTGCAATTTTTGTTGGTGTTGACGCGCAGCGGTTTGGCGACCAACATCAAGCTGAGTCGACCTTGGCTCCCAGAGATCATTCTAAGGAACCGAGCAAGTCGCTCATTCCTCCAAGGTCGTTCAAGCTTACGATGGTATTTTCTGCTCAGACTTTACTTGCTCATCCAAGAAAACATTGTGTTGCGACAGCTTCTTGGTCACAGCCAGCAAGAGTGCCGAGAAGCTGCTTCGTGCATTGACTCTCGGTGTCGGTTCTGACAAGTGTGGCAGTCAGATCGGTATCGGTTGCGTCGCTGCTGTCGGAGACGTCGGGGACGTCTGGTATATGTTTTCCCATTCATATCGTATCACCGGCTTTGCTCACCATTGGGCGCTCCTTTTAGCACGAACCATAAGGCGACATGCTGCGACAATTTATTGGGGCACGATTTAGTTGCCATTGACTGCAATCATAGTCAGAATAAGGCCATTATATTGGTAGTAACCGATGTCTGATCCCTCTGCTCTTTGCCTGATTTGTAGTCTCAACGGCGCCCCCGAAATCGATATTCCCGTCTATATCAATTACGACACATGGTTGCACTTCCAGTACCACCCATTTCAGCGGCACCGCAGTATCGTCATCTCGGGCGAGTAGCTCCAGTTCTTCATCTTCTGGTTGCGCAAGCAGTATTGCGTCCTCGGCATCTTCATCGGGAGCTCGCTCGTCAACAGCTAGCGCTTCAGCTTCCGCATCTTCAGCACGCGAAAGCAGCTCTGCGCCGGCGTCTTCTGCCTCTGCACCCCGGTCTTCTGCAAGGAGCAGTTCCGTTGCCACATCCCCTGCTCGTCCAAGCAGCAGTGTGGCTTCATCTTCTTCGGCCGCACACTCTTCAGCAGCCCGCAGCCCCGTCCCTGCATCCACTGGGCGTGTAGCATCAGTGTCGGATCCTCTGCCTCAGCATCCCGCTCTACCACGGCCAGCAGTTCTGCCCCTGAATTATCCTCCGTACGCACAAGTAGCTCCACGCCGACCTCACCCTCGGAGACTCGTTCTTCCGCAATAAGCAGCTTTGCTCCTGTATCTTCCTCGGCGGCTCGGTCTTCAGCAGCTAGCAGTCCTGTTACTGGATCCTCCGTGCGAGCGAGCAGCTCTGCACCGGCCTCGTCCTCAGCAGCGCGCTCTTCCGCGGCGAGCAGCAGTGCGGCTTCCTCTGCCTCAGTATCGTGTTCTTCTGTGGCGAGCATTTCCTTGCCCCCGTCGTCTACGCGTGCCAGCCTCAGCTCTGCGCCAGCCTCGTCATCATCAGCGCGCTCTTCCGCAGCCAGTTCTCCTCTGCATCTCCCCGCGTGCAAGCAGCTCCGCGCCGGCCCCTTCCTCGATATCGCGTCCTTCCGCAGCCAGCAGCTCAGCCAGCCCCTACCAGTGTAATCTCCGCGCACCCAAGCAGCTCCGCTCCCACGTCTTCTGCTCGGACAAGCAACATAGCAGGTCTGTATACAGTTTCTCCTCGATCAATTCATGGTGATCGTCATCTGTCCTCGTTCCCATGGAATTCAGCATCTCCTTCGGCGGCACACTCGTCGTCGGTCGTCAGCTCCATAGCTTGCTCTTCCTCAACAGTCCGGTCGTTGTCGTCCACTATGATCCCAACCCCGTCTCCCTCAGCCTCATGCTACGCCAAGGCTACGTCTGCTGTATCAGCCTCGAGTCCTCACGGTGCGCAGGCGGCCGCGGCTGTCTTGAAGGTGCCGGGTTGACGCCAGGTAGCTACAATGTCAGCGAGACCGTCGGCGTGTCGTGTTCTGCGGCGAAGATTCTGCGCGGCGTCGGGTATTGGTGTGTATAGCGCTTTTTCTTCCTTTGCGTACCAGAGACTGAAGCTCGCGCTCCTCATTTCTCCTGGCCTCAAGCCCGCCCGTTGCTGCAGCCCCTTGGAAGGCACCACGGGTCTCGATTGCAGTGTTGATGAGTCGGCTTTTATGCCTGTTATCGATGGTTACTCATGTTTTCAACCTGAAGCCTCTTCATGGCGAAAGGTCCTGGTACGCGAGAATGATGGAGGCAACCGGCTTCTCGATAGGGAGTTGTGAGATTCTGTCGGTTGAACAGCATGCGGTCATTATACACGGCACAAACCGCGAAGTTTCCACTGTCTAGGCAAGCTCTGAGAGTTCTGAGTAAGGTGGAACGCAATCATTTGTCTTCGGCGAGTTCGTTCACAGCGCCAGTATCTAAGAGGCTTCAAGAGGCTCAGACCAAGCCACGCATACAAGGCTCCTCGTCGGGGAGTCGTTCGAATATCGAATTTCAAGCTTGAGTGTTGCTGCAAAACCGCGACAAGGGTAAGATGAGGAGTGGAGGGTCAGCCTCCTGCCTGCCCACTTATACTAGCTGTTGGTCGACTCTGGTCGAATTCTCAGGAGTCCTAAACCTGGCAGTGGTTAGGAATGCCTGCTGCGTTCATTATCTACCGTTGAAATTATGTTGAGGACAGCAGAAATTACGCGAGATCCTGAATGTGGTCAGAATTTAGACTCGAGGCTGTGGCAGGCCCAGGCCTAGCGCTTTGAAGAACAATGGACTCGGGAGTCGCTTAGGCCAGGAAAGGATGTCAGCTGTGAAGCTGACTCAGCTGAAACTAGATACCAAATCCGGCCGTCCACCATCTTGCTCGAGATCCAGTTAATACAGAAACCGTCATTTCTCTTGCTAGTTCTCCCGTAGCTGTGCAGTTGCGGGTCGATATGACACCCCGGACGGATGGGACGGACCTATGGCGGTTTCCTCTTGTTCACGGCATGACCATGAGCACATGGCTTCAACCTCTACGCTTTGACCCTCGGGAACAATAGCCAAAGCACTCGGGTATATAACGCGGGGGCCACTCCAATATGCCACTATCAATTCTCCCCCGAACACCACAGCCTTACAGTGCTCATTCTACTTACGATGGGCTCGTTTAAAGTCCACATCCCAGTCGCCCCCGGTATCAGCCAACGTACATTCAAGGTCCGGGCGGCTGGAGTACTCTCCACACTCACGACCCACACCTCTGGCATTCTGGTCTTTCGGAGGAAGAAGCTGGGGGAAAGGCCACCCGCTGCTGTCTGGCACTCGCCCGCCGGAACCGCCCCGCCAGAAATAGAAGTCGCGGACCCCATTTTCCCTCCCACCGTCGAAATCGAGGACATACAGGACATCGTCGATGTCAATGGAATCAAAGTACGGGACTTTGCTTATGCTCCGAGAAAAGTCGGGCATCATTGCCCACTCCATCCCAACCCCCAGCAGCCCAGTAAGTGCATTCGACGCTTTGACTTCGACCTGTTAGCTCATCTCTCCTGCAGCCCACGAAGGCCGTCTGCAAGCTCTGGAGGAAAAGGGCGAATCTGCTTCCTTCGTTAAAAAGAGCGGCTTCCGCACCATTGCGCTTCCGTCCCTCGTCTACCGCCCGGATTCCAAGTGGGTTGAACCCGACGCCCCCTTCCGGCCTGTAGACGAAGACTGGGACCCGCGGGAACCCGTAGTAACCCCCACTCCAGACACCCCATTCAAGCGTCTTTACCAGCCCCACCGCATCCCGATTCGGTTCGACGAGTGGAACGCTCTGGCCGAGCACGACTTCCGCCTCTCCCAAAACCCGCGCACCCACCCCATCAAAGGGATCACCACCCGCCGCTTGCTCACACTCGGGCCCGGCTGGGCCGACCTCTCGCGCTACCACGCGATGGATCTCGCCGAGCTCCGCCGGTACGACAAGTGTTGTGTGCAGATACTCGAGAGAGGGGAGCAGCTCCACCCGTGGCGCCCGTACGATACGCGGCGGTACCCCGAGCGGCCAGCGCCCACGCCGGAACAGCGCGAAACGGCGCTCGCGCGCCACAAACGGTTCTGGGCGGGTATGGATGCGGTCTGGATTGAATCGGGGGAAACCCTCGCGGAAATCCACCGGCGCGAGGACGATGCGCGGATGGGTGAGCGCCTGGTCGAGCTCGCTGCGGAGAACGCGCGGAAAGGCCTGAAGGCACTTCCCCCGAACGAGGCCGTGCGGATACCGATGCAGGACCGGATCACTGGGAATGGAATCACCCACGCGCAGGAGCTGCGACTCTTGCGACAGCGCAAGGACACTGCGCGAACCTATCAACTTGCGTACATGCAGTTGCTCGAGGACACTTTTGGGGAGGAACTGACGGATGATGAGTACGAGGAGTTGGGGTGCATTGTGGAGAGCTCGGCTGTCGAGGGTGATGCGGAGGACGGCGGGGACACGGATGTCGATGAGGACGCGGAGGGCGACGTGGATGCGGAGGGCGACGTGGATGCAGAGGGCGACGTGGATGCGGAGGGCGACGTGGATGCGGAGGGCGGCGTGGTGTTCAGGCCGCAGCCATGTCGCACTGTCAGGTTCGTTGTACCACGACGTTCTCCCTTTTCAGAGGATTCGGGCTCGTGGTCATCGTTTGCCCGGCAACGGTCGCCCCCTGGGCAAAAGCGAGGCATCGACGAGGTCGAGCTGGGCGGAGAGGAGGCACACGGGAGCGACGACGACGACGACGAGCATGCCAGGAAGCGCCCGAAGTTGGACGATCTGCCTCGTCCAGCGCTGCTCCCATCATACCCCACTGTCAGGCCCCAATATGATTCTCCCGCTTTAACGCCCTCTCCAACGACCACTACCGCAGAGTTGGGAGAGACCGACCATCAGCGCCCGGCGCCGTCAGCGCCGTTCCTAGCATTCCCCACTCCCAGGCCCCAATGGCTGTCTCCCTCTCCAACGCCCGGCACCGAAGAGATGGTGGAGACCGATCATGAGGAGGACGACGAGGCGGAGGTGATCAGGCAGATGAAGCCGGCGCCACTAGAATCGTTCCCCGCCTTCCCCACCGCTAGGCATTCTTCGCCTCCTGCTCAAAAGCGCAGCATTGAAGAGTTGGCAGAAACTGATTCTGACGATTCTGACGATGAGGATGAGATCAGGCGGGCAAAGCGCATGAAGTTCGATGTTGGGGAATGTCGATTTACTCGCGAGACTTAGATCGTGTGTATGGTGTTTTGTCTCTCAAGTTTGTTGTCCATCTGGTTTCAGATTAGCTAGCTATAGTACTGTATACCTACTACCTCTCAAGTCGCCTCCTGCTCTTGTATCTTTCAATTTTATTTTTTCTGCGCTGTTGGTTTTAATATTTGTCTTTCTCCACTGCGTGCGCGGAAAAACCATTATCCGGCCTCAAGTTAAGTGGTCTTCTCTTCAGCTGACCCCCATGAAGTCCCGCACTCTAACTGACCTCTCGGACGCCCCACTCATTCCATGCCAAAGACTACCAACATCTGCGTCATCGGCGCCAGCGGCGTGAGCCAATACAGTACTTGTAAACGTCCGGAATTCTAAACACGTCTCGTTTACTAGCTAATCGGTCTCCGCCACACACAACACTGTCTCGATGAGCCGCTCGTAACCCTTTCCTGTATCGTCGACCCCATGCCCTCAGGGAAGACCCTTGCCGAGACGCATAATGTCCCCTATTTTACATCGGTGGACGACATGCTCGCGGCGAAGGCGGCGGGGGATGTGCTCGTTGATGGCGCGATTCTCGGGACGCCCAACGCGACGCATGTGCCGCTGGGCATGCAGATGGTGCGGGGCGGGGTGCACGCACTCGTGGAAAAGGTATGTGGTCTAATGGACAAGTATATCCTCGATTTACATCGCCTAGCCGATGTCGACAGATATCGAGAGTGGGCGACAGCTCGTCGCTGCGGCAGCCCAGACCCAGCACAAGATTCTTGTGGGGCATCATCGGCGGTTCAATCCGTATGTCGTTTCTGCGAAGCGACTGCTGGATGCGGGGAGCCTGGGACGAGGTGCACTCGAGTCGGCTGCTCAATGTGGCCTCGTCCATTAGTAACCGCTTCTCATACCCCCAGTGCTCGCCGTACAGGGTCTCTGGACGACGCTGAAGCCCGCGTCATATTTCGCGCCACCCACAGCCTGGCGTGCGGAAGCCGGGAGCGGCGGCGTGATCTTGATCAACCTGGTGCACGACCTGGACCTCATGCGGTACCTTTTTGGCGACGTCGTGCGCGTGTACTGCGAGAAGGGCGCGTCGACGCGGGGATTCGCGGTCGAGGAGACGGGGGCGCTGACCATGGTGTTCAAGAGCGGGACGGTCGGGACGTTCGTCTTTTCCGATGCGGCGGCGAGCCCGCATTGTTTTGAGGCTGCTAGTGGGTCGTACCCTTACATTCGGTGTAGCTCATACCTGACCTATGCACAGCCGGAGAGAACCCGATGATCCCGTACAACGGTCGGGACGTGTACACCTTCCTGGGCACGCAAGGAACCGCATCATTCCCTGCGCTTCGAGTCCACCGTTATTCTGCGGGCGGCGACTGGACGAACGACGTCATCACGGAGCCTGCGCCTGAGGTGGACGTCGTACCACCGTTTACGCTGCAGTTGCAGCACTTTGCCCGGGTATGCCAGGGGGAGGAAGAGCCGAACTGCAGCGGATTGGAAGCACTGAAGACGATTATATTGGTGGAATCTGTGAGGGAGAGCATGGAGACAGGAAAGGCGGTTGACGTTGCGCAAGACTGAAAGATGATCGCGCTCTGCGTAGTACACTGTACATTAGTTCTGAATTAATCGTCGATAAAGTTCACCTGTTGTTTCTGAGCCAAGCCTCCCCTTCACGGACACATTGCTCCCAAAAGATTGATTCCTTGTGAGGATTGGGCAGGCAGTAAACGAGGAACTTGGAACTGCAGAGTTTTGCCGCGCGCATCAGCTCAAGTTCGTTCCATGTCCCAGACGACCGGCGGCGACTGCAGGCCGTATCCCGCTGAAACACTAGTACGGCGACCTGAAAAGGGCAGCAACTTCTTTGCGTGTTCGAGGGTGCGGTCGAAGCTGCGAATAAGCGTAAGATACTCGGATGGGCTGCGGGACCAGTGTTCTGAGAACCCTATGGCTAGGTGAGTGAGGGAGGGAAATATCTTTGGGCGGAATATATCATCGAAGTCGGAGTGGGTGCGTAAGACGCAGATGTGTGAGGTTGGCGAAGAACAGAGCCCCATGAGGGGTGCGCGAGATGTGGCACCATCGCGACAGATACATGATCCCGGTAATGTGTGCCGTGAGCGTAAGTTGAAGAAAAGCTGGCCGTTCAAACAGCCTCTCGTGGCCGTACAAGGCCTCAATGGCAGAGGCTTGACACATGATAGACCGAAGATTGGTACAGGCTCTGAGAATGCCCGCTATAATACATCCCTCCGACCATTTCCAAGTTACAATCCACGGTTGTCTGGAAAGCGCGCTTAGAAGAAGAGACGAGGGCTTGGAACGACCGAAGTTGGCGGGATGTGTGTATATAAACATGGCACAAGCGTGCCTCGAATGTTATATCTGAAATCCACCAAGAGGATAGTGCCAGAGGCAGGGCCACGCTTCGCCAAGATAGAGCAGTTATGGTAAGGATATAAATGATGAGCTCAGTAGGAAGGTCGAGGAGAGTGGGTTCCCGTAACATCACAGCTTTGAGCACCGCTGACTCGGAGTAGAGAAAGTGCCTGCAAAAACTCGATTTCCTTCCAAGAAACTAGCTCCATTTTCGGGTGTTGGGTTCTCTTTATTTAAGTCAGGGATTGAATCATCGCACGCGTAGCCAAAATCGTCCGAGCCTTTAGCTTTTTTGGTGTTGGCCGGAAGCATCAAGGGAAAAGCAATACTCACAGTAGAATGGCAACATCGCTAGTTGGTGCGCCATCGCTACATGTCAGTACTTAGTTGAAAGAGAAGAGACTGAGTCAACTGAGTTTGACTTGAAGTGACGCAAATCTGCCCCTGTCGTGACCGTGTCATTGGTGTTTGCGTGTGTTTTATTCTAAAGGTCTTTCACTCCCAATTTTGAGTCGACGTTGCGAATCAGTTGCTCCAGTCTGGCTGTCTATTCACTTTGTTTAGCTGGCATATCCACCGGCTCTGATTCCTCCGGTCTTTCAAGCGGTCGGGTCTGTGACTCGGAATCTCGCTTTTGTTTGGACTACATTAGCGCTGAGTAGTGCGCATTCTCTCTGGCTCTAGCTGGGAAAAACTTTGAGCTCTCAAGTGTCATCACCAAGTTGCCAAGCTCTTCCGATTCCGTACAGCTTGAAAGGATTTGCAACGATCTGACAAACTTCAGAAATTCACCCCCTCAGTCACCGACAGTCATATATAAATTGCTGATTCGCTGGCCAGGATAGACTGTCTTGCCTGCCTATCACCTTGATATATGCGCGGATGTCCTGAGCTGAGAAAGCTGCCCAAAGCCACCGGCATATCCTCTCTCCACGTCAGCCCCCTACTAGTCCCCTTCGACACAGCATCACTAAAATCGGTCTCTAGTTTCGCCGGCAAACCCCTGGGTCAACGTCCACCATCGCCTGGTTGGGTGTGCCACATGCCAATAAACGCCTTGACCCACACCACCCCCTTGATCGCACCCCCGGTACAGAGAAGGGGACAGTATGGGCCAAAGCTGGACCCTTTATTCTAGGCGCCATCCCCATGGGCCTCCTCCATAAACCCGATCTTTCGCTCTTTCCAGAGCCATTTGACTCGTGGGCGGATCGCGTCGCCCGTGGAGCGCCGACGGGGTCCGTCGCGCCTATGCGGCTGAACGACCCACGTCCCAACCGCATATCGATGTCCCTCCAGCTTCTGTCGAATCGAAACGCAACCCACGTACGCGTGCAGATCCTGCGCCGTTTCAAGACTGCTCTGAACCTCATCGTGACGCGCGGAGCGGACGCGAAGGACGTCAAGGGGCGTCTGCAGCTGGTGTTTGATGAAGAGAACGACCCTTATAGGTGGATTTTGCAAGGTATGTGCCACTCGCTCCCTGGCCATCGAAGACGACCTCAGGGTGAAGGGCAGGCTGGACGTACACCCTTCGAGCGCAACTCGACCTCTATCAGTTGCCGTACCCCGAACTTGTACAGCGCCTGCGGCCGGCGCTGCGCACGATTTGGTTCCGGGGCACATGGATGGAGGAGCAGTGGGCTGCCGCGACCGTCCCGGAGCACCAGCCACACCGCCTTCCGACTACTGCGAACCCCCGGATGGTGCACGAGACACCCGAACACCAGAATGCACCGAGAGAACGCAAGACGATCCTCCCCGACAGCCGCGTCAGTAAACCAGCTACAGCAAGGGGATCGTTTGGTCTTCGACGCCTTGGGCCCGACGACGCTCCTCCTGCGGCCAGCAAAATGGTCCTGCCCGACAACGCTACGACACGACGACCGTTTGGGCCTGGCGATGCTCCTTCCATAGCCCGCAAGATGACCCTGCCCGACAGCCGTGTTACTCCATCGACTGCAGCACGGAGATCTTTTGGCGTTCGACCCCTTGGGCCTGACGGCGCCCCTCGTGCAGTCCGCACCCCATCAGACAACCACGAAGCTTCAGCATTCGACCGCCGCCGCCCTGAAGTAGCAGACCCCTCCGTTCCGGCCAACTTCGATCCATTTCCAGACTTTGACCCATTCCCGTCTACACCTAGACCACGAACCACGTCCACTTCCGATTCTTTTGTCCCCATGGGCAATGATGTGCCTGAATCCTACCCTAGCCAGTCCGCTCGGAGACCGTCTGAACCCCTCCCGACGACTCCACCTCCGGATTTACTCCTATCCAACAAACCCAGCAAAGTACGCGTCCATTCTCTTCTCCTGCTACTGTATTCACGAATGTCTGTATTCATAGCCGGACTGGTGGGCCATCGGGCGCAAGATGGAGGCGGGGGTTGGGCTGCAGTATACAGAGGTGAGGGCCAGCTGTTTCGCTTCTTTCTCGCTTTCTGAATGGCCGATGAAGGGTTCGCGAAACACAAAGACGAAGTGGGACCGTTCTCCCAACACCGCTGAGTCGTCGCCGCCTTCTGAGGAATCGAGTGTTCCCCCGCGGAGGCGTGCACAAACGGACGCTTTCCCGCAAGAGCATGCGCAGGGGCGAGCGCAGGCCACCCCGCAGCATGCTTCCTCGGCTCTGCCGGAGGGCTCTCCGCCGGTGCAGGGGGTGCGCGATAGGCTGGCGAAGATGCTGGAGCGCAAGACCACTGTGTTTCGGCCAGACCGTGTTATGCGCGCCACGAAGCAGCTGCCATGGCATGTGTCGAAGCTCGAGGATCGGGGTGACAAGTAGGAGATACGGCGCAAGATTGAAGATACAATATGTGATCATTTCCACGTGTATAGGATTATGACACTTGTGTAGGTAGGTCGGTGTACAATAATGCAATAATAATACAGAACGGAGACACGCCTCGCTTTTTCAGGGGGAAAAAAAAAAAAAAAGAGCCAGAGTCCAAAAGATTGGGTCTTAACGATGTGATTATTTTGGTTGTTCCCCTTGTTTACTCCATCTGGCCAATCATTTGCGCTTGGACCAGAAATCACAGAACCAAGAAATAAGCTGGGCTTATCGGATACCAACCAGTACTTACTTTTGAGAAAATGGATCCCGAGGAACTTTGCCTCGTAATCGGGGGAAGACTAGAATCAACTGTTCAGATGTCCATTCCCAATCCGTTCCATAAATTTACTACCAGTGCTGTTAGATAATTATGATAGGTCGCAATTTTTTAATATATATATATATATATCCCCATGAGTGGGTACACTATGGTAGGGATATTTCTGTACCGTACAATTGTTTACTTTGCACTGGTTGAGCATTTCAATTTTTTCACCTTCTTTTTCAGTGAAAAATGTTGTTTATTTTTCAGACATTTTTCACTGAAAAAGAAGGTGAAAATTTTAAAACTTTTTCAGCACTTTCTCAATTCGAGGTGAAAAATTCGAAATAAAATAAGAAAGTGATGAAAATGTTTTGAAAATTTCACCTGCTTTTTCAGTGAAAAATGTGTGAAAAATAAACGACATTTTTCACTGAAAAAGAAGGTGAAAATTTTGAAATGTTCAACCAGTGTTGGTCAATGTATACGTATAGTTTGTCTGCGGCAAGACGTAATTGTGTTACTTCACTCCTCTGCAACCTGAATGACGACCTTTCCTACGTGCGAGCGCCCATCCATATGCTCAAAAGCCTTAGCCGCATCACCGAAAGCAAACACTTTCGTATCAATGTACGGCCGGAGTTTCAAGGAGTCGACCATCCGGTTCATGCGGTTAAACCTATGTTAGCGCAAGCAAAGTCAAGTCTGGTTTGCGTACTCTGCTACACCACCAACCTTTCCATCCCTCCCATGAGGACTCCGCGCAGACATAGATTTTTACTGATAACGAAAATGGGAAGGGTGTTCAAATCGGCTGGCCCGTGCTGTGCCCGAAGCTGAATGCAAATCGGATACTACAAGGAAAGAGCCCACCCCTATCACTCCGACCATTTGAACCCATCCACCAAAGGAAGCAGATTTAATCGATTTGATGAGGGTTGAAGCGCCACCTATCTGTGTCGATGTAAGGAATTGTAGCTGACAAAAAAAACGAAATACGTACATCAATGACTATATTTGCTCCGTGTCCATTTGTCTGCGATCAACTTTTTAGAACCATGGGTATTTGAGATAATGATAAAACGGACAATCTTCATGACTTCTTGATCCCAGTCAGGATTTGTGTTGTAGTTGATGACATGATGCGCGCCTAGCCTCTTGGCGATTTGCAGCTTCTCATCTGACGATGAAGTGATTATTACGGTTGCGCCAGCGCCCAGAGCGAACTGGAGAGAAAATCTGTTCAAAGGTCAGCCGAGGAAATTCGTCCCGTACTTTGGACGTGAGGAAATGGAGGATGCGTGGGAATGACATACATGGAGACGCCGCTTGTGCCTTGGATAAGTACCACATCTCCGCCTTGCACAGGTACGGGGCCATAGAGAGCAGCATATGCTGTCAACGCCGCACACCTAGAAATGTACATCAACTGGCGATAATGAAACAAAAAAGTAGATTTAAACTTACGGCAAAGTCGAGGCCTCCTGATATGTCAGATGATTCGGAAATTTAATCAATCTTTGCGGCTAAGTATGTCAATTTTTTGAACAACTGCTGGTCAGACGAGAAGTGCGCCTACATCAGCTTCGAATATCTTGTACTCGCAGAGCACGCCGTCGGTTTCCGCACCCAGATCGCCAAAAATAAAGGCAGGCATAGCAAAGTTGGCGCAGACCCTCTCGCCAACAGAAAAGTTTGTAACCTCGCTTCCGATGGCCACGATCTCTCCAGCCATGTCAGATGCCGGAACAATTCCAGGTTGCAATCTAAGCAGCGTATCAGTGCCGTAAAGATAAGAAAGCATAAGGGAGCGTACGGTTTTGGATATTGGCCTTTCGCCACAACCAAATCGCGTTGCTAGAGGAGCAGAAATATACATTTGCATTGCAACACAAGCAGAGCGAAAGGTGTACTGCTTACCTGGAGTGAAACCGCATGGACTTTGACGAGGACCTCCGAAGGGCCAGGGACTGGGATCGGAGCCTCGCAGAGAGCGAGGGAATCGAATCCCTTAAACTTGAGATGCGAATGAGGTGTCAACCAATCCGAGTTTCGATAGAATGAGGCGAGTACCAACCTCGTGCAGTCTATATTCACGCATATTGGGCACGGGGTTGGGAGATATTTGGTTGCAACGATGGGACAGGAGATTCAAGGGCGATGAAGTGGTAGAGAAAGAGTTCAAGCCGCACTGGAAAAAACATGAGCCGCGTGCGGGGCACAATCAGCAAGCGAGATGATGACGAACAGGGTCTTTGTACTAAACTTGATAAGTCAGTTGAAACCTCGGAGATTTAGAGAAGTTGAAGTTGATTAGATCACCTGTTGCATAAGATCGTAGTGCAACAGCAATTTCCTCGTTGAGGCTCGTTACCTGCAGACGACAAACCTTGGCCGATCTTTGAAGACGACGCTATTAGCCACCATGATGACTGTCGAACAGAAAGAGCTGCTGTGCGTCACGGTGTTTGGCGATGAGTCGTCAAGTTTATGGAGTGCTCAAGCTGGGCCAAGACTCTGCTTCTTCAAGTTGAACTTCTTCTGTTGTTCTTCTGCCTGGGAAGATGCGTATGGTCTGGCCAGGGTCCCGCACTGTATCTCTACGCCTGCCTACTCGCCGACCTCTAGACCCAAGCAACCGTTGTCACGATGACAGTGCAGCCGACTAATTCAAGACTAGAAACCTCTTTCTTGGTCGTAGGAACGGGCGCAGCACAGCCTCTTTCTTACCGCTTTTGGATTCTATGCCCACCCCGAATTCGATCCGTGCTTGATGCTCAGCGCTCAGTCTCAACCTGACACCAAAAAATCGAGCCTCTCTGACCGCTGAACGATAAGAATCTGGAGTCGTCGTTGGGTGGTATGTGTAACACGGGGACATTTCGGATGTCCCTGAGATGGGCGGCATGGCAATTGAACAACACATCCCCACTCCGTTATGTCTTATTGAAGTGTCTGTCAGGGCAAGCTGACTGCGGTCCCAAACTGGTGTTCGGTCTTTGCATCCCCTACAAACTTTTGCGCACTTGGCGTCGTATCCAACTCAGATATCTTCTTCAGGAGTGTCTCATACACCGCAGAAGCAGAATACATCTGACAGATGGCTGGTCAGGAATCACGATAATTCAGTCCAGGTGGGGTAAATCAACGCCTTGTTGAACAGCAACAGTCAGCATTTTCAATCCTCAGGATATAGCCCCGGTTTGTCTTACCTTCGGCACTTTGGGTAGGTAGGTAGGTGGGTAGGTAGGATTACGAAAATCTCTTTGGTTGTCGTACGGCATTCGGCACCACGAGGCAGAGTTCGCTATAGTACTAACCCTTTATTTTCTACAGTTATCGCTTAGTCACTGGGGACTGTGAGACGGTGACAAAGAAGTGGATAACCCCGGAAAACCACATAAATCTCGCTCTATGCAAGCTTCACTTTTTTCGTTCACCCTTCTCCGTTTCGAACTCAGCTTCCTCGAGCGCCTCATCAGAATCCCGATCCGGCTTGCTATGATCCTCTTCCTGCGATTGCTCATGATGCTCGTAATCTTCAGAGATTCGGCGAATTTCGCTTCGTAGACCCTTCGCCTCGGTAACCAGATCCATCCACCGCTCGATATCGAAGCCCCGTGCCTTGAACAGTGCCTCCCGCCGCGCCGAAATTGACTGATCTAGGACAGAGGAATATGATACTTCGCGTCCTTGATATAAAAACCTGCCGACGTTCCGAATCAAACTTTACGGAAACATGTGCACCACAAACCATAGGTATCCGGCCATGACCGTTGAAAGTCCGGAGAGGTATGTGATCGGCTCCATCACCTCCCTAAATTCTTGGATTAGTTCTCAAACCACGGAAATGTTCCAGAAAGCGCATACCATCCATAGTCCCAGAAAGTGAGCCGCGCAACGGTGCCCCAATACATTGTGAGGACGCCGAACCCCGCCGTCGCCATTCTCCGCGCGCCGCGATGCGCCTCACGATCGCAGGCGCGCTTCAGGTCTTCCATCGAAGTGAGCTGTCCCGTAACGTGGTCCAGCCGCCATCTCAAAAACCGCGTCCGGTCCGCAAGCGTCGGGACCTCCACATCGATCATTGTCTCCGACGCGTCGCCGGAGTTCGTGCTCGGGGATGGCACGTACCCGATGCATATTGAGAACTTGGCGGCGCGTGCGGCGTCTTTGAGGAAGTCGCCGATGTCCGTGGAGTCGGACCACTGGAATTGCTGCCCAGAGGCAGATGAGCTGCGGAAGGAGATGTTGGGTGTGGCGGGAGCTAGCGATGCGAGGATGAGACGGCTGACGTGCGAGAGGGGCTGTGAGGGGTGGAGCAGTATGACCGTCGGGGGGATGCCTTTCTTGGCCTTGCCTTTGGACACAGTGCATTTGTTGTCATTCACACTTAGCATTCCCAGCGGCAGGATCAGTTTAAATAGATGGGAAGCAGTGGGAGACAGTTTCCCTGGGATTGTGGGTGTTAATATGTGCCCGAGATAATTTAATACACGTGAAGGCACCTTTCCCCTCGTCCAGATTATCGAGTTCATCTACCGTAGCGCCTGTCTCGCCATCAAGAGAATTCTTGCGGCTTTCCTTCCAGTTGTTTCCAGGTCCAGCTTCCGCCAGAAACTGCGAATGGCTGACATCTGTGTTGTTCGCCGCCTCAGAACGAGTGGAATATTGCGAAAATTTCCGAGTAGTATTTTTTGATGTTTTTTGAACGATCAACGTGCCGCGCGATGTGAAACTACTCCTGCAGCGAAGAGATGAGTATACAGAACGTGTTAGATGGTTTCTGAACGCGTTTTGCGCCCGGGACGACAGGAACATGGAGGATTCAAGAAGGAGTGGGCAGCATGTTGACGACAACGTCATGTCCCGTGACTATGACGTCAGGTCAGTTCAAAAAGTTCGATTCTGACTTTGAACTCCACTGTTCAACGTTCAACGTTCGACACACCAGGACCGCCTCAGGCCGCGATTATGGGCTCATTTATTAAACATCGCTTTTTCCCCACTGTGTATTCACTTTTTTCACACCCAAGTCGCTGACTGGGAGTAACTTATTCAACAGTGTACCGCTCACAAGTTGTCGAAGGGATATGATCTGGGAGCGTAGTACAAGATCTTATGGCACTTCTGAGAGACGGTGAAGGACTTTTTGACAGCTACTTCAGAAAGGAGTCACACAGCTCCGAGTCAGAGAGCTGTCAATGCTGCCGAATGGAGTGTATGTTTTGAGCCATCCGGTATTTCCTGCCCTGAAAACAGTACTGTGATAACAATTACCCACCTCAAAAGGCTCGGTGGAACGAGATCTCGATCAGTCGAGCGGCGGTGATGTTCAGATTATAGAATGCCACCCTCTTATAAGTATGCCACCACCCTACCAACATCACTTCGATAAATGCTGATCTGTCTAGTTGAAATAAAATGTCTTGTACTCGTATTAGACGTTTATATTATGAAAGGGCCGCTTGACGCCAAAAAAACGCGTCAACAGCACGAAATAACATTTCGCGTCGCGTTGTGCGCGATCAGCTGACCCTGACCAAGCGTGGGAACCTTACTGAGTCAAGCTCTCTCCCTTGTTCTCTCCGAATCGTCTTGGCTCGGACGCCCAAGTCAAGTGCTCTTGCGAGAATTTGTCATACCAACATCCACGGCTATGCCTAGCCAAGTACCTGCGCTAGCCATGCACTGGCATCTGCGGCGACGACTTAACCCCCATTTTCCTGAGCCTTTGAGCTTACTGGGTTTTCTGTCTGTATGGGGGCCGCGTCTTGGATCCACGCAATGGAAGCCATTTACAACTCTTCCTTGCCGGCTGGGCTCGCCCATGATATGCGCTCGCAATCTTCGCGCTGTTCGAGATTTTCCGTGGTTCCCGATAGGTAAGGCTGACAGCCCCAAAAAAAGCCATCCATTCTACTGTACTGCTGGAAACAAAACCTCGACCACCCGTCCCATAGAGGCAAACTCCTCCACGACATGGAAGGTGGGTGTATTCAAGCGTATGAATAGCGTTTTCTGCTCGTCTTTCAAGTTGTTGGCGATCGAGACCAGGCTGAAGGAACCAAGCTGGCTTCTCTCAGTGCTGATGCACGGTTCCTCTGGCATCCGCACTCCGCTTGTCTTCAATCTGCCGCTGCGGACGTATGTACCTTCACTTCCCGCGATGCATCTGGCTGGCAGCCCCCTCGCGTTTTATTCCGCGACTCTCAGGTGCTCGCGCTTCCGCCCATCAGGTGCAGGGCTGCACATTGACTCAATCAAACCAGTCTTCGGGAGCTTCAGGGGTCTGCCACCACGCCTCATGATAAGTTATAGTTCACTAGTAGCCTCCTTGTGGAAACACCGCGTTTGGTTTGTGTCTTGCTTCCGACGCACCCCGCAATTCCGCATTTCTTGGGGTCGTGCGCCGATGCGTGGCTACTCACGGTCGTTTCGGTGACACCACGGGACATGAGATGCGCGTCTCAGATAGCGTTACGTCTTTCATAGCAAGCCAGCGGACGTGCATACTTACGCTATACTCTCAAAGACCGTTGCTCCAGTCAATTGTCCGTTGACCTTCAGGACATGAAGATATCTCTTGAATATTTATGCTCGAAACTTGATGTGTACTTGTTTCCTCGCTTACTGTCACCGGCGGGGATAATTCTCGTTGACCCTGGACCACGTTGGCGAGTGCACGAGAATAGGACATTGACGGGCTTGATTATCACCACAACACGCTTGAACGGGAACAACGGCAACCGTGTCCTACATCTGGTTCCAAGACGTGCTGTTGGATATTAGGGAAGTAGTTATGAGAGATGAAGGGCTGATGGAGCCAGGAGAATTGTCTGCATGGATTTGACCTCGACAAAAATATCCGGACAGGGCTGGAGTGGCTTCTATACACGCTGAACAAAGTTCAAGGGTTGGTTCAAATGCAAATTTCAATTGCGTGGGTTATGTCTTGTACTAGATGAGACGAGAGATATGGGCACGCGGGAATTCGAAGGACTCAGAGGCAGTTATGCATTAGGATACGACTGAAGTTGAATGATGGTGATGTGTTACAATGTCCTGAATATAATATGCATACCAGAAAGAGAACAACGGCGTGCGTCCTTGTCCTGCATGGAGTTTGTCCTGGAAAAGATACAGGCCTGATTTCAGGTGGGTTTGACGGTAGATAAGTTGATTTGGATGCAAATGCAAGATATAAATTTTAATTGTACGCCGACATCAGCGTATTGGATGGTATGCGATATACGTAGAACAGAGGTAAAAATACGTGCTGAGGAAATGAAACATATAATTGCTACATGGATGCGTTGGGTATGGGTTGGTGAAATGCTACAATGCGTGTCCGCTTTTGAGAAGTCTAGGAGTAGGCCAGGGCGGCGATCACTTGGCGGCGAGATTGAGCGCGCCGAGGACGACCTCCCAGGCCAGATCCAGCGCGTCCCAGAGCTCGGGATCATGCAGGCCAAGCGCAACCATGTCCTGCCACAGCTCCTTGACGTGCGCGGCGTGGGTCATGAGCGCAGAGAGGCTGTTGCCCGCAGCGGCGCACAGGTGGGCGCTGAGCGCATGGAGGGCGGCGCCGGACGCGAGGGCCTGGACGATGGCGCTGTGGGACGCGGCGTCGCGGAGGAACGCAGAGGGGAGCGGGAGGAGGGCGCCGAGGGCGGCGTCAAGGCGGTGGGAGTACATGAACGCGTGGAGGATGGAGAACGCGGCGGGGGAGGGCAGCGAAAGCGGGAGGACGGGGAGGTGCGCGGTGGAGCCAGAGGCGCGCGCGGGCGGGGGGAGGCGCGGGAGGGCGGCGCAGTGGGCGGCGAGGACGACGGCGTGGATGGGGAAGACGGCGAGCGGCGCGTCGGGCGGCGGCTGGGCGCCCTTTTGCGGGGCCGGGCCGATGGCGAGGGCGTGGGTCGGGTACGACGGCGTGCTGGACGACGTCGGGGCGCGCAGGGGAATGCTGAGCGACGAGGGGAGGTGGGACTTGGGAATCGCACTGGGCAGGTGCGACGGGGCGAGGGCGGCAATGCCGGCGAGCATTCTGGCCGTCGACATCAGACATGCGGTGCAATAAAATAAAATAAAATATACGTACTGAGGCGCCTTTGCGCGCAGCCCGTGCCGGATGAATTCAACGGGAACGTTAGCGAGGTCAGGCGACGCGGCGACGAGGGCATCGCGTGAGACGTCGGTGAACGCTGGGCGGGCGAGGGTGCGGGGGAGCTGCACGGCCGGGGCCGTCGTCGGGGCCGGTTCGTAGCGGCGGGCCGACGCGGCGTGGGTCGGGAAGTGGCGGGAGTGGGAGGCGACTTGGAACATATTGCGAAGGAGATGGAAGGAAGGCGGGGATGGGCGCGGGTGTGGGCATTTTGTAGTGCATTCCTCCTCGTTATATACCGCGTCCCAAACCGCAGAGTGATCGGCATCCCAATCCGGCGAAATAAACGAATGTCCCAAAAGGGAACTTGGGCAGCTCATACACGCGCTCGGTCTTCTCCCCGTTTTGGGCCCTCTTGTATCCAACTGTTCTCGTGAGACGCTCTTAGGCCGTTGATCGCGAATGCCCCTGACTCACTCGCACTGGGACCGTCCAAGCAATGGGTAGCAGAGCTCGCGAAAAGTTAACGCCCATTCCATTGCAACCGAATCCCCGGGTGTGATATACCGAAAACGGTGTGATATACTGTTTTCGGCCGCGCGCACCTGCACCATTTTACGTCGCCCCCTCGCAACTGCCATTCAACATTCAAGAGTCAGTGAGTCAGTCACCCAAGCCTATTCAGAAATCACCCCAGCTTCCCTATCGATAACCCAAAATAAAATACATAGATATGTACGCGCATACGTACATCCACAGCACGCCGACACACAGCGCTTATTATGCGCCTCTACTTCTTGATCTACTTACTTCCATTGCCTCACACATCGAGTCAACATCGAGCCCCTGAATGTCGGCGGAACCAAAAATCTCAAGTCTCAAGCAGTCTGCAGATCTGACTCCGCCTCACGAATCTGACTCCGGGCTCCCTTGTACGATCCGCATCGATATCTTGGAGCGAAGTATGACAGCGGACCTACACAGCCTCCATTGTGCGCTATATCGAGGAACCTTCCGCTTTCTCCTGCGCACTTACTTCTTTTGCGCCGCAGTCGACAGGATCTCCGTGCCAATTCTTTCGCGCTGCTGTGTTATCTTAGCGCCCATGCTGTAGAGCCGTCGGCGGCCGACGTCCTCAGGCTTACGCAATACCTTCATTCGCCACGCAGTCGTCCTTGGCGCGCTTGCAGCATAATGGAATCGTACGTCTGAGTCGTATCCCGGGAGCGAGCCATCGATCAAATCAGAAAAAAGTACGCGAAATCAAATCAGATTTGGCCCTCCCTCGATCGGGGGACCTACAAGTTCAACCCGCAATCGCCGGACCAACAACCCGCATCGCCTCGCCGAGTGCGCGTTGTCTGTCCCATCTGCCGTTCTCTGGTCCCGGAACTCGACGAATGAATGAAGAACGAACGAATGTGACTCAGTTGAACACATACGAAAAGAAGGAGAAGGCAACTCCGCGACACTAGCACGCCTACGGCCACACCCTCGCGACACTAGCGCGCCATCAGAACTGCCTAAAATCTTATGCGCATCGTGGCCATGGGTGGGCACGATCGACGGTGGGTTAGTGGACCTACATCTCTGTACGCGCATTGTTCCCTCTGAATCAAGTTTGACTCTGCCCGTCGTGTTCCGTTGGCGCTACACTAACGCTGGGCCCACACTCGCCACACTAGCGCGCCCACGCCACGCCACACTAATACGCCTCAAGCATCAGAATGACCTAAAATTACATGCGAATAGTGAACACGATCGATGGTTAGCGGACCTACAACTCCGTACACGCATTATTCGTTTATGATGGGGTTTTGAGCCCGTTGTGTTCCGTTGGCGCTGCACTCCACGCCTGCCACACTAGCACGCAGGCCGATCTCGAATTGCAAACGAGTCAACGGTGGGTGGACACATATCCACGTCTATCGCCTCGGTTCCTCTTTCCCCGAGAATCTTCCTGCCCCCCTCCCCCCCTCTCCCGCCTTCCTACATGTCTCCTTCCTCCTTCCTCCCTTCCCCCTTCTCCCACTCCCCTCCCACCCCTCCCGTCCTCCACCAGCTACATTCTCAGCAATTAACGATCAGGAACGCAAAATTGGAAATACGATAATGCGCAGACCCCGACGACTCGGAAGTATGTCCATATGCACCCACAACGCCCGGTGACACTGGCCGCCTGCTGACCACAATATCGCGCTTGCCGGCGGCACTGCCCCTGCTAGCCGACGGCCAGCTGCAGTGCACCCGCGTATGGTGGACTTACTTATGGGTATGGGCAAGTGCGTGCAGGGTCGGTGCTGGGTCGGTGAATTATCGAAGCGGACGCCACATTGAACGTCATGGTGCAGGGGTGCAAGTCCGATCTCATTCTCTATGAACGCCGATGTTGGTTCAATTGTGTTGGTGCGCCACGAAGAGCCTGGACATCACTTTCCCGACACGTTTCGTGCAGTGTGTACCCGCTGTGGGCGTCGCCGCGGCGTAGTCCCACCGTGCCACACTCCTTGCGAGTGGGGCGTCGCCGCATCTATGTGCATTCCCTCGTGTCGTATTTCGATTAAATATTTTTTCAGGCCCTCTCCTCCTGCCCCTGTTCCCCTCGTCGACGATCCGGCGCGTCAACCCTTTTTCCGCGCCGTCTCCACACCCGTGACCCAAGATCCTCGCCGTGTCTCGTCCAGACTCCAGCCCCGTGGTCAGTGGCTATGGTGTCAACAACCTCTCCATTACGATCAATGAAAATTAGGATGTTACAAGTTACAGTGGATGCTCCGCTCCACCGTGCGGATGCGCTTTCCTGGGTGCAGTACGTGCAATTTATCCCTCCATTGCGTCGCACGTGGCGTGCGTGGATGGACGGCTCGGGGGGAGGGGCGATTTCGAACTTTATTCCGTGGCGAATGGGGAATCCGAATCTCGGCGACAGCGCAATGATGTAAGCCACCAAACCTCAAGCATACTACGAACATCCCAAGAACCAAGGATCGCTCTGGGTCCTGCACGGCCGGGCCCAGGATCGTGCCTGACCCCAATGGCTGACTCCTCGCTTCGGCCCTGTTCTTTTGGTTCAAACGTTTCTTTGCACTCTCGATCAAGTGCGAAACCCAAATCAAACATCAACGATTGCGCATTGGCTGAGGTAAACCGACTGGGATAGTTTACAAGATTCTGCGACATTTCTCAGGCTCTTTCTCCAGCCGAACCTCCATATCCATACCACCAACAATAAAGCCTGGGGCTCTGCTCTGCTGGCTCATGGTCCGCCCGTTTGTTCAAGGCAGCTGGCACACCGACATTCAAGTTCCCCGGAGGGGTTAACGCCTCAACCCAGCACTGCCCTTACCACGGCATATCCCGAATCGCGCACACCTCTTGACGGGTCTGTTGGCTATCAGTTCGGGCACGCATAACCGCTCGGCGCTTAGCCGTCCCACGCTTGTTACCTCAATGTCATCACATCATCGACACTCTAGTTCCCAATCGGGGCTATCTATTCAAAGATTGAAATTGCATCCATCACCTATTCAATTTCTGACTAGCCAGACAGAAAAAATAGCAAGATAACGCGGTTCGGCTCTCCTTGTTCCTCCAAGGCTCTGGTCTCCAAAATTACCCTCGCGACCTCGGGACCGGACACTCTCTACAGCATGCGCCACTGTTCTTCTGGTCTCCAAAATTACCCTTGTGGCCTCGGGACCCGCGTACATCATACGCACTCAACAGTATGCTCCACTCCGATTCCCAGGCGCAACAGCCTCCCGTATTCGTATTTGCGTCACTATCCGAAGAGGGACTAATTAACTCTGGGGCGTCTCCGACTGAATGGTCGGATACATCGCTCCCAGGCGCCGCTACTCTCGAATGTCGAATACAAATAGGCATCAGTGTTTTAGGCACTGGCGGCTGGCTGATGGACGACTGTACGCGCCTCGGGACTTGTATTGACTTCCACAATACAGCTTCTATGTCGCTTTCTTAGCAACTCTGGCTCCGCGGTGGGTCCACTCCTGTCCCACGGGACACCGCAGGCGGCAGATATAGTCCTCGCGTCCCCTTGTTCCCATTTTATTCTTGATCTGGCTTTGTCCTTGTTCTCGTCCTTGTTCCCGTTTTGCTCTCAGTGCAGGGTGGACATGGATACCGCGATCGGTGTCACCCGCGTATAAATGTATGATACGACGCGTGGAAGGTATGACGCGCAGAAGTGCACTAAGTAGGCGCTAGCAACCCGAATACAACGCCTGCCTTATTTGAGTCGCAACGAATCTGTCAATGCAATCCGTTCCTAGTACTAGCGAAATGAGGATCGCATCTGTAGAAGAAAATCATGCTTTCCCGATGTAGGACAAGGGCGCTGTGATATCGTGGGACGTAGGCGACTTGTTTCCTTGCCGCCGAGATTCTCGTCTTGGTGGCCCTTGTCTTGAGTTGATGCTCATCGACGCGCTTGTGTATGTTGCCTGCCAGTGGGCCGCCGTGATACCGTGCTGTGCAAGCGCGTCGCCGACTCGGATTGGAGAAAGTGAAATTCAACAACACGATAAAAGCATGAATTTGAGTGCGTCGGCCACATGCGCAGTTTCCCAAGTTGGGCTCGTTCGCTGGTTGAAACCCACTGTGTTTCTGTATGTTTCTGTATGTGACAGGATGCCATCTATATTTCTACTCGAGTTTCACCTTGATCAAACTTACCTCAAACGAAATATTATGGGGCTGCACACTTGTGCGTCGACCTCGGTGCAGCCGATCCTGTGGGCGAGAAGGTACAAGGAAGGAGCTTCAGTTTGGCTGCGCTGACGGTCAGATACCCTGAAATGAGCCCAGATATTCACGATCATGAGGAAAACAAATAAGGACGACTTGGTGTAGTGGTAACACACGCCGCGTAGAAGCGACCTGCCGAAAACACCTGGTTTGAGGTTGCATACGCGCAGAGAATTAGCGTACGGGTGAGTCGGGAGTTCGAATATCCCTGTCCTCATTTTTTATCCGTCGCTTTTGTTTTTGCCCTTCTATAATCAGACTAGCTACCTTGGGAATATACCAGATAGATGACCCAGGCCGTCACCACAAGCGCCCCCATCACGGCGACACCCAGGACCGTCACCAGTCTCACTGGTCCTGTCAACGCGTAGTGCCGTCTGGGGGTCTTTTCGTCATTTGCGTCTCGTACATCGCGCAGTCTCTCCGCTTCGGACATGCGAAGCACGCCGCCGAAGTAGCGGACGTCAAGGAAGTGGTACAGCATCCCGTAAATGGCATCGACGGATTTTAGAGCGATGAGGAAATACAGCAAGTTGTCGTATCTGCGGGAAATTAGTCCCCGCGTGAAGATAGAATTGCAGAGGTGTTACGTGTGAGTCCCGGTCGGGGTTTTGTCTTGGATAGCCCCCGTGGAGACGTCCATGATGACCGACCCGGCACTGTTGAAGGCTGGATGGACAACGTGAGCGACACGCATGGGGAGAAACGGTTTGCGTAAAGTACCTTTCCATATCCCAAACGCCTGCGAAAGATGGTGATGAGACTCGGAACAACCGCAGACAAAGATTCGACGACGTACTGTTCCGAGGTAGGCCTGGGAGGGCGCCAAGAGCGGGATAGCCGCAATGAATGGAATGGCGTTGAAGCTAAGAGCGACCGAGCCTAATATTGTGCTGGAACGTCGATGAGGGACGTCGCGGGCGTGGTTAAGCGGGAGGACCCACGGTACCATGGGATGGACGGTGGTGAACCCCATCAAGGCGTAGACAAGAACCCATAGTATGGCGGTGCCAGAGACGTAGTACATCCGCCGCCCATATCGGTCGAACAAAGCACCGACACAACTTCAGAACATCAGGTCAGAATTTGTAGGTAGCACCTTGCGCGCGCGAACGTACGGTGTCACAAATATGGGGATGACTGCGTGCGTGGTAAGCGTTGAAGTATTATGCCATGAGAAATAAGCGTGCCTTGACTGATAGAAGCAGTGTATCCCGCAACTAACCGATTAGATCCTCTAGTCTCGCTGATCAAGTCGGCTGCGATGCTCGAATATGCGCTGACATCGCCTGCTTGAAGCAACTGCAGTGCATGTCTCCGTGATTTATCTAGGAAAGGACAATTCATATGCGCACCTGAGAGATCGTAATAATCCAGAATGCTGCAGGAATCGACAAGATTGCGGCGAACGATATCTTCTTCACGCTTTGCTGCGTCGCGGAAGCTTCCCTCCCAGTGACCAGTCTCGATTCTTTGGGAAGGCGACGTTCGAAGAAGATATACGCGATGTTGATCACTAATGTCACGGCAGCCATAATGCATGACACCTGTTGGTTGAGCGGTGAGTGAATCGAAGGTAGTGCTAGGAGTCATGATGCTTGCCCAAATGCTCCATCCCCACCACCCGGTTCCTTCTGCAATCGGAACCGAAGTGGCTTTTGCGATTGCTGAGAAACAGCGATGTTAGCTCATCCTACACAGTATCGGAACGAACTTACTGTTGATCACACGACCAAAGGCAATGTCAATGCCATAGACCAAACCGAGGTGACTTCCGTAGAACCAATGGGTGTACAGTTTCGACTGACAGCTTTCGATGGTGGCTGATAATAATCAGATCAAGTGCGAGAAGAATTAAACACTCTTACTTGAACCAAGGCCCAGGATCACATTTCCCGCGATCAGAGCCTCGTAGCTTGAACGGCTGGCGCCAATGCCACTGATAATTGTGCCCAACAGAATAAAAGCTTCACGGCGAGATACATCCATAAGATTGCAGAAGTCACGATACAACGGAACTGCACCTGAAGACAACATCGATCCCCACTCCGGACCAAACCAATCAATGGCGATTCCGCCTATGATAGGTAGAACAGTGTTGACGAGTGAATTCGCAGACGCAATCTACATGTACACCGTCCATGACCATTTTCGAGAGTCTCTTCGCAAAGCTCACCACGCCATATTGGGCGTTGTTGATGTTCAAAGCTTTTTTTAGTGTAGATTTGAGCGGGGAAAGCGCAGAAGCAGCCCAGTTGGATCCGACTACAGAGATACGTCAATCCGAGGAATCAGTGAAGTAACAATGTTGCTCACTAGTAAACATCAACACGCAGAGCAGTGCTGGGCCCTTGACGCGCCAGGGATAATTCACGATATCCAGGTCCGAATGCACCTCTGTGTCTACGCGGTCTTCATCCCGGACTGGCACCTTGCTGTCGTCAAAGTCTGGACTTGGTGGCGACGGGAGAGGCAGAGAAGACATGAGGGTAGAGAATCTGTAATCTGATAACACCTTTTTATCAGATATCCTCGCCAAGATCAAATCGGCTGTGCCTGATCAAGAAAAGCAAATTGCGTAATCCATTCGAGCGACGGCCTCCGTTCGAAAACTAGGTCCCGGGAAGCTCCACCGGAGGCAAGTTGTCCGCTTTTTTAGGCCGGCAAACTGTAATTTTTGTCCGCAGTTGAAGTTTTTGAGGCCAAAAAACCACGTCGCTTGAATTGCCCGGAATTACCGTTTTCGAGGTATCAACGACTCAGTTCCGCGCAACCTTGGCGCCAATAGTGCGCTAACGTCAACTTGGCCCCGTAGGCCTCCGTAGGCTCGGGTTTCTGAAAGCGCCGAATAACCCGAAGGAACGATATTACACCTATATGGCCATCGGAAGGAGTTTTTCAACGAACACAGGGAAAAGGCATGATGCAGAGTGCACAGTTTGCATCAAATGACTTTGATCAACAAACCGGCCGAAGCAATACCGAAGTCCGAGTAACCCTACACCGGACCACCCGGCCGTGATCCGTCCACCCAATCACATAATCATCGTGACCTGAACCTTCGGCGTGCGTCTTGGACTCGTTTCGCGCCTCAGTCGCCGAGATTGTTGCGGATGCTCTCAATATCGACGTGGATACCGCCTACGCTGATGTAGACCTTGGGAAAAAGGGCATCGATTTCACAGTCGCCGTGCCCCGTTTTCGCCTTCCTGCGAAGCCACTGGAACTCATCCAGAGAATCGAACAGAAGGTATGTTATATCAGTGTTATATTTCCGAAAGCTGATTTGCTGCGATCTAAGCGTTGCCATAGTTCGCGCCTACCGACTATATCGATCGAGTCACTTCCGACGGCGTCTTCGCTCACTTCCACCCGAACACCTTGAAGCTCAACCGTCTCGTGCTAGACCAGATCCACCAATTGTCGACTCCGACGAACGAATCTCCATTCGGCACGTATGGAACCAACAGTTCCGGCGCTGGCAAGAGAATCGTGATCGAATTCTCGAGTCCCAACATTGCGAAGCCCTTCCACGCCGGTGAGAACACCCAGTTTTATCATTGCACTTCTCTCTGCTTACTAAATTCGTCATAGGGCATTTGCGTAGCACTATCATCGGGACTTTCCTCTCCAATTTGTCCGCCGCGAACGGATGGTCTGTCGTTCGCATGAACTAGTTCGTGTCTCCAACACTTGTCTCTCACTTTTTAACCGTTCTCGTTTTGTAGCCTCGGAGACTGGGGCACACAGTTTGGTACGATGTCTACTGGATAATGTGCGCCTCTGCCTGTCCAGGTATCAGGGCTTCTCCCCGTCGGATTCTCCCAGTACGGCTCCGAAGAACGACTCACTGCGAACCCCATCATGCATCTCTTCGACGTATACGTCGCCATTAACAAGGACGTGAAGGACGAGGTGGCCTCGGGCCAGTCTACCACGAACGACCAGGCGAAGTCGCATGGAGAATGGTACGTAAGATCAATGGCAAGCATATCAGCTATCTTATGGTTTGCAGGCGACGTTGAGATGCTGGCGCTCTGACAGCGTTTCCCCAATGTTTCCATCGGGGCCTACAAGAAGGTCTACGAACGGCTGAATATATCCTTCGATGTATATGCCGGCGAGTCTCCACATCGGCGAATATAGACTCCGCGATGCAGCGCCTCAAGGATCGTGGCCTGCTCGTCGAGAAGTTTGCCTGGGAGAGCAAGCGCGATCGTGATTACAAGGCTGACCCCGTTCAGTCATCAGACGAAAAGCCCGCCTATGCTGTCGATCTGTCGAAGTGGAAGTTCGGCAAGCCAGTCGTTCAGAAAGCTGGTACGTTCGTCTTGCGCATTTGTTGTCTATACTCTTATTGGTCTAGACGGCACGACCATCTACATGGTTCGCGACATAGCGGGGGCCATACAACGCTACGAGCAATACCATTTTGACAAGATGGTATAGTGGCTGCTGACCCTCACGCGTCCGGCCGACGATTGCACAGATATGTATACGTCATCGGCGACCAGCAAGACTTGCATTGTCAGCAATTCTTCAAGATTTTGGAGCTCATGGGAGAGCCGTACGCTTCTAATTTGCAACACATCAACTTCGGCAAGGTGCAGGGCATGAGCACGCGGAACGGAGAGGCCAAATTCCTAGAGGAAATCTTGGACATGGCGAAGGAGGCCATGCTCGTTCAGATGAAATCGACTGAGGACAAGTTCTGCAACGTCGAAGACCCCGACTTCACGAGCGACCAGATCGGCATGACCTGCGTCAAAATTCAGGACATGCAGGCTAAACGGTGAGGTTGACGACTGCCCTTTCGCCGTTGACTCATGTCGCGCCAGGATCAACTCGTATCCGTTCGATGTTAAGAGGATGACTTCCTTCGTGGGTGACACAGGCGCGTACCTTCAGTATGCGCATGTCCGCCTTTGCTCTGTCTCCAGGAGGGTTGCAGACGAGACTGTCATGAGGTACGACGTAGCCACCATCGATACGGGACTCCTCGAGGAACCCAAGGCGCGGGAGATCGTGTACCATCTCGCGTCGTATGGTATCGGAACCTAGCACCATCGTCACCTACTGCTTTAGGTGAGTGGTCTTTCGAGCCGTGGATGAGTCATCGACACGTTTACTCTGTCATCTCAGCCTGGGAGACTCTGGTCGTGAAGAGTCAGGAGCCGGAGATTGCCCAAGCTTGACTCTATCTCTTCACATGCGCGCGCCATATCCTCACCAGCGCCATGCGTCTCCTCTCTCTCGCGCCTTTGGAGCGCATGCAAGTCATGTGACTTCCATGCCATGTCGATTGCTGTCAGTGTCTAGCTGCTACAGCGACGTTTGTTGCCCAGGCTTTGACCGTCTCATCACATCTATAGGTATGTATAACCCAGACTAATCTGCTCTACACAAAAATACAAGAGATATAAAATACGCGGCACGTGTGTCAGTAAGCAGCCAAATGATCAAGAGTTACAGTAGCGTAGCGGAGCGATAACAGAACGAATAAGATAAGGGACAGCAGAACGAAGGCGGGGAACAAGTCAGGATATGGGCTCAGGCAGCGATGCCCACAGGCGTGCCCGGGCGGCTCCGGCTCCGGCTACGCTGCCACCAGTGCTGATGAGGGGCGTGCGCCTCCGCGCCGAGGCTGCTGTGGCCGTGCGCACTGCTGCTCGCGGAGGTGTAGAGCGACGCGGCGGACGAGTCGTGCGACAGCGACGGCGCGATGCTACGCGCCGGGCTCGACGATGCCGACGCGAAGCTCTGCGCCGAGACCGACGGCGCGAAGCTCGTGCTCGAGGACACGCTCGGGCGCGAGGACGACGCCGCGGCGCTCGGGGCGGACGCGAGTGACGGGAGAGACGCGGACGGCGTGTCGCCCGGCGGGACGAAGCGCGTGAAGGGGCCGCGCAGGCGCTCGTCGCGCACGGCGACGGGATTGAAGAGCGCGTCGATGAGGCTCTCCGTCGGCCGCGGGCCGTACGCGAGCGGGAGCGCACGCACGTCGAACGGCGCGGGCTGCGGCTGCTTCGGGCGCTTGGACGCGGGCGGCGGCGGCGGCGGCGGAGGCGGGGCGTAGAGGTTGAGGGCGTTGGGCCGCGTGCGGAAGACGTCGTCGTGCGCGGAGAGGAAGGACGTGATGCCGGAGAGGATCTCGCCGTGGGGGAGCGGGGGCGCGTTGTACTCGGGGGGCGAGCCGTGTCCGCTGGGCGGAAGCGGGGTGATGTTGATGGAGAGCTTGAGGGTCGCGTTGGTCTTGCTGTCGCGGAGGAGGTAGCGGCGTGTAACGAGGCCCTTGGCGTCAGGGGTGGAACTGGAGCTGTGAATGCCATTAGCTTTTATGTCTTATTTATTGGTGGAAAATGGAGCGCAAAATGTCGTGATGATTCCCCGTCCTTCGTTTAGAATGGCAGGAACATGTTCGCACTCGATTCCTCCCAAGGGATATCAAACAGCCGATCACTCACCTAGCATATTCTGCCAAATCCAGATACACTGCACCAAGCCGGGGATTATGTGGTGTGTTCGGGTCGTTTGCAATGACGCGCTGCATGACAACCAGCTTGAAGGGGTGTGGATGGAGATGATGCGTGCTGTCCCGCTCGATCGACATCTGCACGACGGCGTCCAGCGGGTGTTCCCATGACACAGAGTGGTCGCGCAGAGGCTGCCATGGCGTCTGGCCGCGGGCGCCCGTAGTAGAGGGCGCTGCGTCGTCGAAAAGCGACGAGGACGATGACGGTGTGTGCTGGTGCTCCGACGGCACACTCAACATCGACGGTGGGTGCGGTTGCTCTTCGGTGCTGGTGTCATTGCTGCCAAAGCTGTCTGCGTCGCCCTCGGGCGCTGCGTTGGCCGTCCCCTTGCCGCGGGCCTTGTCTGCGGGCGGCTTGGGGCTATTGTGGACGTTCTTGAACTTCCAGCGCACGCCAAACTCCCCGTGGACGAGGGGAACGCTAGCGAGCTGGTGGATGGTGATACGGACATGGAAGAGGGCGTGGCGGGGAATGAGATGCTTCAACTGGGCGCGCAGACCCGTCGCGGAGGGCTGGGAGAGCGCTGGGACGGGGGCGGAGCCGGGGTCGTGAGGGGACATGGTACTAAGCAGAAAACATTCGATCGTCCAAACTGGGACTTCGAAACACCGCCCAATTAACGCGTACGCGCTTAATTAAGCTTAGACGCTCATGCCATACAAGTTTCGTTTTCAACCTTATCTCGTTTAGATTTGGCTGACTTTTTTTACAGTTGCATTACAGGAAATGTATTACACACAAAATTGGTTCGAACTCACATCAAATTGCCACCAAGTGGCAAGTATTACTAGAAGTGTACGTCGACGTCAATCCACGTCGACGTCAATCCATGTCGGTCATGCACCGGTGATACCCTAGGCTAAACATCGGGGACCAGGAAGAACATGTCTTAGATCCAACGTTAACGGATGGGAGCGTGAGAGCGTGTGGTGACTACGCGCAGAGAGAACTTCAGTGAGAAGACTGCGATGCCCAGGACGATCCCTACGAGTCAGCGCTCGGCGTACGTCCGCGACGGCGGGGTGTGTGTGAAGGCTTGGGAGGAAACTCGGCGAGGCGCGGACGTCGACGAGGCAGAACCCTGCGGAATGGCATGGGAGGCCGAGTGCTGCGGTAGAGACTCCGAGAGAGGCCGGGCGGGTGGGTGGTCCACGTTGGGAACTTGAAGGACTCGGACGATGCAAGTTGCTTCGGTTAGGGCAAGTTGTTCATTTCTATGGTGGCCCTTCTGGAACCGCTACTTATCATATAGGTGGTCCTCGTCTGTCCAAATACCTAACGTATGCTCGGCGGAGGATGGGTCTCCCCAGCCCTGCGTCCAAGTCGCCGATTAGTACCAGCAGTCAGCGCTCAGTCAGCAAGGGCGAGAAGCTGTCGAACCTGATCGGGCGAAACAACTCTGACGGTATCTACATTTGGTCGGTCAAAGCTGGCCCATGTTCCCTACATCGGAAACACGATATACATCCATGCGCCCCTGATGGGTCAGATCGCCCCATGCCACCTGTGTATCTCTAGCTTGGTTTTAATTTTCCTATACTTATGTTTCTGGACCTCCGTCTCAGAATCTGTCCCCATCGGCCGTACCTCCGTTTCCCCTTCCAAATCGGATTTATTCGGAGACTTGGCCTCGGCCCATTGCTCATTACCCCAGATCACTTTCGGCTTATCCTTGACCACGGATGGGGGTGTATATAGGTCCGATAACACCTGCTCCCCGCGCTTCGACCAAGTATTTCCCCAGGGATTCCCTGCCGTCGATGCGCCAGGATTCCCGGGAGCACCTGCAACATGTCCGAATTGTCGATTGTCCAGTCCAATCAGGTCTTGCCGGCTGAGGCGCTACTCCCAGGGACCCAGCTCCAGCGTGCTGTCACGATCACCCGGGAAAAGAGCGCGCTGGGCACCCGCGAGAACGCGGAGGCCGGCGGTGATGTCGAATGGACGTACCCTGACGGCGGATTCAGAGCATGGCTTGTTGTCGTCGGGTGCTTCATCATGTCCTGTACTTGCATGTAGGCCGCAATTTGCTCGCCTCCGTTCTGGCCTGCCGCTTAGCTCTCGACAGGGGATGGGGTTTAGTCTGGGGTATATATGAAGACTACTATCTCCACAAATTTGCGGGAACGAGCTTGAGCACTCTCAGTCTCGTTGGCGGTTTATTCAGCTTTGTAAGCCCACGACCCCTGCTAAATTATCGCGCTCTGATGAATTTGGCTAGTGCATGAATTGCGCTGCCTATCTGTTCGGAGGTATCGGAGATCGCTAGTGAGTTGTCCTTCTCAATGGCGACCCTCATCTACTTATCTCTTTCGACAGTGGCTACAAGGTCCATAATCATATTATCTCACTTGTCATGTCCGGCCTGCTCACGGCTTGTGCTAAATATAGAGAATGATAGCTCTAAGCTGCTTCCTGGGCTACCTATGTCTCTTGGCTTCGGCCTTCGCCACGAAACTCTACCAGGTCTTCTTATTCCAGGGCTGTCTGCTCGGGCTGTCACTAGGAATTTCGATGCCGCTCTACATGGCACTGCCGTCGCAGTGGTTCCTCCGCAAGCGCGGCCTGGCCACAGGAATAGCCGTAGCCGGGTCCGGCATCGGAGGAGGCATCGAGTCGCTCATTGTGCGGTCCTTGTAGGGCAGCTTGCTCCGTCGACTTTTAATAACACTAATCGCTGGTATTTGCAGGCTATCCAGCCTCGGCTACAAAAAAACTATGTTGATTTACAGCAATGGGTACGCTGTACTCTGGCTCGTTGCCTGGCTCATGATGGCAGAACGACGCGCTCCTGGATATGCGGACGTCCAGAAACGCTGGCTCCCCACTAACATCGGCCCCGCGTTTTACAGCATCGCGGCTAGCGTATTCATCGGTATATTCGGCTATCTGGTAGGTCTATGCCATCTACTCTATACGTTTTTTCTCACCTCGCGCAGAGCCCGTATTACTTCATAACGACATATGTCAAGAGCCAAGTTCCCTCGCTTGATCCCCAGTCCCTACTCGTCGTCGTCCCCCTTGTGGTCATGAATATGTCGGGTACTTGCTCTCGTCTCCTGTTTCGTCTTTTTTTCTTCTCACGTATGGTTTTCTCCCATAGGTGGAGTCGGCCGTGTACGCACGCGTTTTCTATACAGTAAAATTTGAGAAATTTACGCTCGATTCTCAGATAATCGCAGGGCGCATGGCCGACCACTTCGGCCCGATCAACATGTTCTTCACCAGCTTCTTCCTTGGGGCCATATCTCAAATATTTATATGGACCTTCGCTCACTCGTATGCCACCGTCCTCGTCTTCAGCGTGATCTACGGCCTCGTCGGGTGCTGGTTCCTCGGCCTCCTTCCCGTCGTGTGCGCCCAGCTCTTCGGAATGAACGATCTGGCCACAATCACTGGGTTCATGGTCTTGGCCAACTCGCCGGGTTCGTTTTTGCTCGTTGTTTGTTCCACAGTCCGTTCGACACTCATCTCGGTTATCTAGGTCAATTGGCTGGCGCCTCCATTGGCGGCGCGGTTTTCTCTGGGTCTCATGGAAATTGGACAGCGGTGACGCTCTACTCCGGCTGTGTGATGCTGCTTGGGTCGTTCTGTGTTTTATACGGTGAGATGTGCTTCCAAAAAATTCCGCGGTCATCTCTGAACACATTCAATTTAGCTCGGTTCTCTCATGACAAGCGGATTTGGGCGAGAGTTTGAGCTATATGTGAAAACAAGCTTTTTTATATAAGTAGACTCGATACACACATTTAGATGAGATACGTAACCTTTTATGACCATCCTGCGATGAAATACAGAATTTAGTGGGTTTTTCTTGGGCTTTGCAAGGATCAGTTCAGTACTTCCAATATTTCCGAGTATTGGCGGGTGGATGGAGGCGACGCGGTCGGTTCGGATGATCTGCGCTAGCAGCGACGAAAATGTCGACGATCCTAAATGGCCCGTGTATACGACGAAAGATTGCTCATAATATTGAAACTACTCAAACGTTCCACAAAAAAATAATGTCACAACGGAAAGGAAAAACGGTCTGCTTGCCCAAAAACCAGCAAGCTGGTCTTCAAGCAAGCAGGTTGAGAATGGATTCACATAATTGCTACATAATTGCTACTGCTACATAGTTGTTTCATTGATAACGAGTGTCTGAGAGATCAGCATCCAGAGTTCACGTGTCCGTCGTCTCCGAAGTCAACTTGGACTTCCAGACAAGGGCGCGGATCAACACCTCGCGGGTGATCTCCAGCTCGTCCCACACCGACTTGCCATGATACCCCACAAACTCCAGGTTCTGCTTGAGCGCATTGAGCAGCGTCGTGGTGGCCACCAACGGGTCCTCGCTGCTGTCCTTGTCGACGACAGCCTGCAAGGTCTCGAAGATCTCCTGCCCGACGGAGTCCACGGTCCGGTCCAGGACGGACGACGCTTCCGAGACGGACGAGTGGCTGGACATGCCGGACGATAGTGTGTCGAGGCTGTACGTCGAGCTGCCGGAGGAGCCGGAGGAGAGCAGGCTGAACAGCGATCGATAGCTGCGCTGCTTTTTGGGGGAGAAGATGGCGGGGTCGAGGCGCGTGGGGCGCGCCGGCGTGGCCGACCCCGACGGAGGGAGGGGCTGCAGGAGATCCCGAATCCACTCAGGGACGAGCTTGCGAAAGAGCTCCATCTGATTCCTGTTGTGAAAGTACACGATGAGTTCGTGAAACGTCTCCAGGTGGGGAACGCGGAGGAGCGCGCGGGGAAGCTCCTTAGGCAGGCGGCTCGGGAGAGGAGAATGGCCCTCGACGGTCAAGAGATTGGGGACATTGAGGGTAAAGAGGAGGTCGTTGATCGCAATTTCCATATGTGGAAAATGTGGCTTGGCGCTACGCGGTAACGTGGCCTTTCCCGATTTGGAGACGGACAAAGGGTCAGTGTGGAGAACGAGGATGTGCGTAGGGCCCAGCGGGCGGGGCGAGATAAGCTGGTTCGCGTCGGTCACCACAAACGAGCCCCAGACGGTAATGCCATTGTCTCCGCCGAGGACAGCAGCCACTCGATTTTCCATGTTGGCCAGCGGGTTGCCCCGCAGAGTCAGAGCGGGAGAGGCAGTCGGCAATACTTGGAGAGCGACATCGGTTTCATTATCGGCAGAGTTATTCTCGCTGTTGGACCGACCCAACAATGTGGATGTTCGAGCGGTGGCATCGCGCAGATTTACGTCTGTTAGGCGCTTTTTCGAATGGTAGAGCCAATGTCTGTGGATGCCACCAGCAAACTATGTCAGCGACGCGCAGATGATGTGGGAGTGAATCGCAAACCCTGCAGTTGGCCCAGTCCGAATCTTCAACACTTGGCGAATCTCCTCGATAGACATTCTGCTCATTAACACCTCCTCGCGGTCCGGGGCAATCTCGAGCAGGACGCGTCGGTCGATTTCCCGCTCGGTTGGATTTTGAGAAAAGGTTACAGAGGCAAGGTAAAGACTGGGAAGAGTCGCAATGGATGACATTGTGAGGGAAATATATTAAATGGGTGGCAAGTTGGGTTCGATGAGGTTGGAGGTATGGACAGGTAGTGAACCAGTGGCGACTTAAATAGTGCAAAAAACGTGGCCCCATCGCCAGTGGCCCAAGAGTCAAAGCAAGAATCAAGCGTACTGAAGAGGTAGGATCAAGTTACCCGACCGGGTACCGTCAAAACACGCCTTCACTTCCTTTGTTCAAGTTGATGGTGAACGTGACATTTTGCCCAGAATTGGATGAAAGATCGTCGACACTCTGAGTCCGAAGAAGTAAGACAAACGACACCGCCAGAGTGGAGGTGAGGCAGAACAGAGTCAAAGCAAAAGTGCATGTAGTAAGGATCAACTATTGATAGCGAGCCCCTGACTGGTTAAATTGATATTGAACTAGAGGAAAAGTCGACCCTGGAAGACAAGGAACTTGACAAGGAAAGTAGACTGCAGGTTAAAACCCCAGTGGTCGTGTGTACACAGTACGGTTGAGGAAAGCGAGTCGTAATCGATCGGACCGGATCACTAGTGCCCCATCGTAACCGATCACCTCGGTATGAAACTTACCTCGGTTAAGACATGGGCAAGGGCGGCCAAATCAGACCGTATATGTCAGATGGGCGCCTTACTCGGTTTTTCTCATTTTGTTTTCCCCCACAATGCTACCCCCCACGATCTTTTCCCTTCTCTTCTCGATATCCATAATACCCCTCTTGAATTGGAATCCTTTCGCTCGAGCCGACGTCGTCCCGTTCTCCAACTATGCGAACGACTTTGTGGACCCCGATCCCATAGCGGCGGGGAAATTTGTGAACACGACCGGGGGGCGCAGCAGACGATAGTGCAATGGGCAGAGCAGCTGTCTGCGTACGGGCCCTGGAGTGAGTGTATTCGGATAGCGCGGGGGGTGGCTCACCAAGTTGATTTTCAGCTGTAACAAGTAAACCGATAGCGGCACCGAGCGGTAACAAGCAGGATTATATGAGTTGGGCTCCCTAGTCTGTCTTTTGGTTTCAATCGCCGGTCTGAAGTTTTGATGAAATTTTAAAGCTGGTGGCCGAATTGTACAGGCGTTGGCAACACCACGGAGTTAACGCCCCAGCAAAGTGATATTTTCTGCACAGGCGCTGGAAAAATGTGCTGAAGCGAAATTAGTTTGGATGACATGCCCATACATCAATAAAGACGGGCAGTTCAATCCCGACCGACTCACCATCAATGACATCGGCGCGTTCTTCAATCTCTCGGACGCAGTACTTTACAATGCGTTGGCGTTCTCGTTCCAGAACGAGTCGTCTTCGATTTATTCCCAGAATATCGGTGCGCAACCGTGATTCCGCTTTCCGACACATGTGCTAACAAGGGATGCAGTCAAATTCATGAATACCTGGTTCTTGGACAGCACGACAGGCATGAATCCGAACTTGAATTATGCGCAGATGGAAAGGGGCCCGAATGGGCAAGTCGGTGGGTCCTGCGTCGTGGTTCATGAGATACGGATACTGACGCGACCTCAGGAACGCATACCGGTATCCTGTGAGCATCTAATAGCACGACCAATCAATCCGGTTCTCAACTTCACGCAGAGACCTGAAAGGCTTCGTCAAAATCGTGTCCGGTATACTCATCCTGCGGAAACGAAAGTGCACCGATTGGACCGCCGACATCGATGCTCAGATGGTGGCGTGGACCCAAAAGTATATCACTTGGCTGGAGACCAACCGACTTGGCATCGACGAGTGTGCCTCACTCAAGTACGTCTGTTCATTTCAACGCCGCAGCTCCGCTGACAGGCACAGCAACCACGGGAGCTTCTGCTTCAATCAGCTTGCTGCCCTCAAGTTGCTGGTGAACGACGCCTCCGGCTCTGCGAACGTCAGCAACACATTTTTCAAGGGCATCTACCAGGGCCAGATAAATTCTACCGGTGACCAGGTCAGCTACGCCTTGTTTACAAACGGACCCCACTCATCACAAATGAATGAAAAGCCATTTGAAGCCTCCCGGACTCACCCGTACCACTACAGAAATTACAATCTAGCCGCGATGATCGTCAGTCTCGCATTACTCAGTGCAACTTACGAAAACTGACCTGCTCCACAGACGAACGCGCGCTTGCTCAAATACGCGGACCCAAAATCCGACCCCTGGAACACCACCACCAAAGCCGGCGCGACCATCAAGAGTGCGCTGGACATGGTCATGACGGTGGACCCCAATGCGAGCGGCGAGGGGTACGCCGTGGCCGAGATCTTCCCGAACATCGCGGCCGTCGCCGCGACGTACGGCGACCCCGATGGGAAGTACGTCGCCTTCCTGAAGAAGAGTTTCCCTGATTATGCTTCGGACGCGGATTTCCTGTGGGACCAGCCGCTCGCTGGGGGCACCGTTGCGACGGTGAGCACTAGTAATGGGACGAGCAGCACGAAGGGTTCTTCGGGCGCGGTGGGTCGCAGAGGGAGTGCGGCGCTGCCGCTGCCGCTTGTTGTTGGTGCGCTCTTTATTGGGGTTGTTGTGGGCTGGTAGTGTGGACTGCATAGGACTTGTGCGTTACAGTACATATCTATCTGTTGTACTTAAGTTGCTGCGCGCAGCATACTACTAATGGATTTACTGACCATTCAGTATTGCCTGCGAGCGCATGGATCTGCAGATCCACTATCCACGCTGAGAAGGAAGACTCAGATTTCTATGGATGCTGAAGATCTCGTCGTTCTCAAATGCTGAGGAGACTGAATAAGGAAGGAATAGAACCAGGCAGCCATAGCTTACGCTGATGATAGCTGATAGCCGCTGCCGCCCAACGCGTTTCTGAACGGCCCACATTAAATAATCGTCAAACCAGCCGAGGCGAGGGATAATTTAGGGTGAGAGGTGTCTCTGAGTCCGTGGCCATTGGTTGGCATGAAGGAACGACGAACGAGTTTCACCTACGTAGCACGAGCGTGGTGCTGTTTTGGTTGCGCACACCATCTGGAAACACCCACTGAACTACATAGCACTAGATAGAGGCCATAGAGCCATAGCTATGTACCCTCTATGATAGATGCTGATAGAACGGTAGAAGCTGTAGAGCCATAGAGCCATAGAGCGTGGTAGAGCCACATAGAGCACGTGCATCTATCATAGAGAGCTCAGCCGCCAATCAGTCTTATGCGCGTGCTTTTACTGAATCTGATATTGCTGTTCCTCGGATGCACGCCGTGGGGGAGAATTGGAATGATAATGATGATACTACTTAGAGAAAAACACTGGTGTAGATATATAGGTAACGTTCTTGAGTCCTCGCCTGATAATGGGATGGCAATTCTCGCGATGAGTGACTGCGGGAGGGATAAGTGAACGGAGTGAGAGCTAGACGTGTAGAAAACCTCACTTCTTGCATCATGATCCAGTGGCATTTCATGCCTCAACTCGGCGCTTTCAATCGACTCCGCACTGGCACCTAAAATAGAATCAGGTTGATAGCCACAGGCGGCGTCCGAGTCATCATTGCGAACAGTGCAATGTCATCGGTAGAAAGCCGTGGATTGAACACAGGTGGACGAGAAGAGAGCTGAACGAGGAGAAATGCAGGATCGCCAGCTTAACAGAAGCTCTTGAGTTTTGACACAGGTAACGATACGTCTTGATATTGAGAGGACCACGAGTTTTCAGTCTTGAGAGCGGACGAGCTATCACTTGCTGTATTGGAGAGCCCAGAGATCCAGAAAAAATCGCAGCAGAACGGTAGTGTATGTAGAGCAAGGGCCTGCATGATCTGACGACGCTGGCGAGTGCCCGAAGCTCGCTGGGGCCGGAACGACGATGAGGCCACCGGGGGTGGTGGTTGGTTGTTGCTTGTTACACCCTCATCGATTTCGGTGGATTTTTTCGTGCATGGCTTATGTAATGGGATCAGGTGGATGGAATCAGCACAGCCGGTTTAAGTCGGACGCTTCAGTTTCCTTTATTTCTACCTCCGCCGTGGTCGGTTTAGGCCGCTTGTATTAGGCAGAGGCGTGATTTTGAATGTAAACATGTAAACAAGCACAAGAATCCACAAGTAAGCCCCTCAGTCTGCACTCCTCGGTACTGACCGTTCCCACCCAGTGCCGGTTGTTAAACTCAACGACATCGACCCGCTCTTCCTCAAGCAATGCGTGGCTATTGCTGTCGCTGGGGCGGTGGGGCAGCCCGATCCGGCATCGCCCACCTCCCCCACCCCGACGCTTGTCTCGACCACCGCCACCGGGATCGAGAAGCCCGGCTTCGACGCGGACCGACGGGCAGTCATCGTAGCCGACTATCCCGACGCCTTTAGCGACACGTACGGAACCCCCAGCAGGTCCCCAGTCCTCTACAAGACTGGAGGTCGCTGGCCCCAGCCCAAGGGCGGTCCGGACGCGCAACTGTTCCTTCGCCAGATGTACCCCGTCAACGACCATCCCATCGCCGAATCCTGGACTGGCATCGTCCGTAACGTAGAGGCATATCTCGACAAGCACCAGATGCCCTTCACCGCCGTCACGGGCTTCGGCTGGGGAAACCAAGGCGCCGGGGAGCCCTTCTGCCCTCTCCTCGTGACCATCGGTGTCGAGCCCGGCTCTGTTGCCTTTGCCAATGCCAAGATCACCGCTGACGCCGTCAAGAGCACTATCCTGGGCAAGGCCGGCTTCCCCAAGGTCGAGGTTGCCATCTGGGAATGGACGACGGGCTTCGCGGTCGGCCCCGAGTTGCCGCTAAACCCCCTCGTCGACGGGGTCATTGCCGAATTCGCCGCTCCCTTCTCCTCCGTCCTCCCCCTCGCCATCGCGCCCCTCAAGGGTCCCCACTACGAGGGCACCGCCAGCGTGTTCCTCCGCCGCAACGCCGACAGCAAGCGCCCCCTCGTGTTGACAGCTTGCCATGCTGCTCGCCCCCCCCCGATGCACCCCAAGAACACCGGCTTGACGGAAAAGGCCAGCCACAAGCACCCCGAGGACATCATCGTCCTCGGCAGCGGGGCTTCGAGGCCGCCGTCACCAAGACCGAGTCGAGGATCGGTACGCTGCAGAAGATCAAGGCGACGGCCGAGAAGAGCATCACGCGGCTGCAGGATCAGGAGGCCGCGGGCACAGGAGACCCCGAGAGGATCACCAATGCGCTCGGCCGCGAGGAGGGGAACGTGAAAGACGCGACCGTAAATATTGAGGGGCTCAACCACCTCCACACCCACGTCGTCAAGACGATGCGCACCCCCGCCAAGAGGGTCATCGGCCGGGTCCTGCACGCCGACCCGGTCGGCCCCTCCTCCGGGCCCGAGCCCTTCACCATCGACTGGGCCGTCATCGAGCTCAGCGAGGATGCCATTGACTGGGACACCTTCCAGGGCAACAAGGTCTACATCGGTCCGTACCGTCTGCCCATCTCGCTACTACTTCGTGTTTGCTCATCATGATGACTCTCTCTACCGCACAGGGGGCAGCCTCGACGAGGAATCCTTCCAGGAGCTCATGCTCCCCTGGGCGGCCAACGGCGCCGACTACGCGTACCCAGAGGACGGCCTGCTCCCAATCTTTGGCGTCGTGCCCGAGAGCGAGCTGCACCAGCCCACGCAGTGCAACGGCCGCAGCGCCCCCGCCATGCCCGTCATCAAGAACGGTTTGACTACCGGCACCACCGTCAGCTGGCTCAACGGACTCAAGGCCCTCGTCTGCCACTACGACTACGACCACTGCGATGTTAACTTTACCTCCTTCGAGACCACCATATTGCCCTACGGCAGGCGCGGTGCCTTTTCCGCGGCCGGCGACTCGGGTGCCATCATCCTCGACAGAAGGGGTCGAATCATCGCCCTGCTTACCGGCGGCGGCGGCGGCTTGACCGACGAGACCGACGTTACCTTCGCAACCGAGTGGTGCGCGCTCGAACCGCACATCAAGGGCACCTTGGAAGGTATCCAACTCTACTAAGTTCGGCATTCCCCAGCTTTTCTTTGTTCACACACGAATACCCTTTTCTCGCCTCGCCTCCCATGTCTCCCAGTCTGTTCCCCCCACGCTCATTGTTTCCCCTTCCGTTCCTCTCGTTATTTATCTTGTCGTCGTCCGTGTCGATGCCGACGTCGTCGACTGTGCGGGTACAGTAGGGGACAATATTTGAATATATTTGAATACGCCACATTATATTCATATTGTATTGTATCATATTCAGCCGTATTCATATTCAGTCAAGCCATATCATATTCGTAGTATTCTGAATATATTCAAAATAGATTTTGTTGTATTATATTCTGACAGCACTGCAAGCAAAAGGAGGAACTTTGTCTGAGTCAGCATGCCTTTGTGTATGCTTGCAACCGGAGCCAATGGCCGGTGATGGCGTGCTTAGTCAGCGACCAATTCCGCCTTTGGGCGTCCATGTTCTCGAGGCCATATGCTTGTTCTGGCACTCATTGGTCCACAAACTTGTTTCTAGCCTCTTACTAATACCAGGTTTCAAGGCCCTGCGCGGTACTTTGACTTTGGACATCGAACAACTGCTTTCCCACCATCCGCAAGGCGCTTTCTTGCTTAACTTGTCTATCTCCACGTCCCAATGACGCCCGTTCCTGGCCCGTCGACTCGGACAGCCAGCTCAAGCTCCGCCTCTCCTGCGGCGAGCCGCACAGAGGAGGACGAGGAGCTGCGACCTTATGTCATAGTTAGCGACATTGGTAAAGGGAGCTTCGCAACCGTTTACAAAGGCTACCACGAAGTACGCTGCTCGACACTGTAGAGTTACTTGACCCTGACGGTTCTCAGGACAATCACCATCCTGTCGCCATCAAGACTGTCTTGCGGCAGAAACTGTCTGCCAAACTGTTCGAGAATCTCCAAAGCGAGATTCAAATCTTGAAATCGCTGTCGCACCGGCACATCACGAAGCTCATTGATATTGTGGTACTTGTGCCACCGACATACATGCAATCATCGTTCCTAATTTAGCCTTAGCGCACCGACCGCAATATCTACCTTATCATGGAATATTGTGCTGGTGGCGACTTGACTAACTATATCAAGAACCGTGGCCGTGTAGAGAGCCTCGAATACATTCCCTCCGAGGGTGCTGCCCCCCAATATTACCCGCATCCACGGACGGGTGGATTGGACGAAATCGTGGTCCGTAGTTTTCTCAGGCAATTAGGTGTGTCAAATACGCTTTCCTCCATTACTTCTGATTCACAAGATGTTTAGCGCGTGCTCTCAAATTCTTGCGACACCGGAATCTCATTCATAGGGACGTTAAGCCACAGGTATGTCGACACCACTGTTTTACCCAACAATTAATAACGCACATCTTCAGAATTTGCTGCTCAATGCTGCACCACCCGAAGAGCTTGCTAGAGGACACCCTCTCGGCGTCCCGATCCTCAAAGTCGCAGACTTCGGATTTGCGCGGTCGCTGCCTAATGCCATGATGGCAGAGACGTTGTGTGGTTCTCCGTGAGTCATTGTGATCATACCGGTTTCGTAACATTCTCACCAATTCTCAGTCTTTATATGGCACCGGAAATTCTCCGGTACCAGAAATACGATGCGAAGGCCGATCTGTGGTCGGTCGGCGCTGTACTGTATGAGATGGCTGTGGGGAAGCCTCCCTTTCGTGCAGCCAATCACATCGAACTGCTCAAGAAGATTGAGCACTCGAAAGGGATTAAGTTCCCGGACGAGGATCCCAAGTCGCAGTCGACACGGAATGGTGCTGGTGGCAGCGCGGACCTGCCTGTTCCGCCGGACATCAAGAAGCTCATTCGTGCCCTGCTGAAGCAGAACCCCGCCGAGCGCGCGAGCTTCGATGAGTTTTTCGGCAGCACCGCGCTCGCAAAGTCCAAGTTCCCGCGCCCCCCAGAACCATCGCCGTCCCCCATGCACTCGTCCGACCACGGCGACGAGGACGATGGAGCGCAGGGTGCGCCCTCCATCCCTGCGCACCATCTGGTGATACCACCCGAGGTCTTGGATCCCAACGCCATGATCCCGCCAAGCAAATTCAATTTCAGGGAGCCCCGACAAGACAGCGCGAGCGGTAGTGTCACACGCATGCCCGTGGCTGCGGGTGGTGTACCCTCTTCCTCGAGGTAGGATCTCTGCCTTTCCATGTGATTTGTGTCCGCTCATAAGCCTCCAGCTCCGCCTCGTCTCGCGATAAGATCCTCCCACCGCCGGAGAAAGCTAGGCGGCCCTCATTCCCCACTAATCCGTCCCCGCTTCGTGTCCCCAGGCCGCTTTCGACCGAGGGCTCGTTCATCCCTGGAGAAACCGAGGAGGACGGCCTTCTGCGGCGTGAATATGTCCTCGTGGGCGACACCCGTGCAGTCGAATTCAATCGCGCTGTCGATGGTAAGCCTGCGACTAGACTAACAACGTACCCTACGGCTCATGTCTTGTGTAGAAATAAGCGCGGCTACACGGCGACCTCTGCACGATCGCAAGATCCCGCCAACGCCGTGCACGGAGGATTACCCAGGCGTGGAATACCCCATGCCCAACAATCCGAATACTGTTTTCCCACCGCCGCCGAATCCGGTGGCGCCGCCGTTGTCGTCGTCACCGTCGAGCATGGCGTCCCGCGCCGCCTCCAACGCCCTCAATCGTGCACTCAGTCTCGCGTCCAAGAAGCTGTTCGGCGCATCGACCCACAGGCGCGCGTCGTCTTCGCGCGACCACAGCGCGCCCCCCTCCCCTAGCCGGCCGCACATCATCGCGCTGGACGATGACGGGGAGCGAGATCCCCTCGAGGACGAACTCTTAGCGAACCTAGAGGAGCTTGCGCAGAAGACCTTCGTCCTGACGCACTGGGCGGACGAGATGTATGACTACGTCAAGGCGGTCCCGCAGAGTGCGTCTTTCCGTGCATTTTCAGCCATTCCTCAGATCCCTGATACACGATACACAGAACCGCTGCCCGACCCGACCAAGTTCACCAAGCGGGAGGGCGAGGCGGACAAGCACGCGCGGCGCAGGAAGCACGCGGACATGGAGGCAGAGTACAATGCCGTCACCTGCGTCGCGGTGTACATGCTCCTGATGTCCTTCGCGCAGAAGGGCATCAACAAGCTCAGGAACTATCAGGAGCATATGGGCATGAAGCACCCCGACGAACCGTTTGTTGTGAGCAAGGGCTTCAATGATGGTGTGTTTCTTCTCATCGGCACGGGTGTGTTGTTCACCTGTGCTCTCCTATAGCACTGTCGTGGTTCAGAGAACAGTTCATGAAGTGCAACGACCGTGCGGTGCTCGTCAAGACGTGGCTTCCGGTGCAGTACGACGGCCCCAAGAGTTGGCTCGACCAGCTGGTGTATGACCGCGCACTAGTCCTTGTACGTCTCCACGCAAGACTTCTTGTAGAAACTGACCCACTTGCTTAGAGCCGCACAGCAGCTCGCAAGGAGCTCTTCGACCAGGCCACGACGCCGGACGAGTGCGAGAAACTGTACGACGAGTCGCTGTGGTGTCTGTACGCGCTGCAAGACGACCTCCTGCAGACGGGGAACCCGTTCATGGACGAGGACCGCACCACGATCGACACATGTACGCTGTCTCTCATACATATGGGTTCGCAACTGACAGACGGCTCTTGCCAGGGATCAAACGCACCAAGCTCCGCTTGCTGCGGTGTCGCGCGCGCATGGCCATGAACGACCAGGACCGCCTCAATGACGCGCGCGCCGACCACAACCTCGCGGACGTTGCGCGCATACCGGCCCCATGGGACGTCAAGCCTCCTGAGCCAGACGCCACATCATAGCCGTTTTTGTTTGTAATTTAGAGTTCCGCATCTTGGCCGAAGTATCTCGTTCTCATCGTCATCGCATTTATTATTATAATGGCTCTCGTACGGATCCTCTTGCATCTTTGTACATTGTGTTTCCCCCCCATTCATACAGTGTAACACCATACTGTGGCAGGAAGCCACTCATGTGTATCTTTGTGCTACGTAGTTGTCGGTCGAGCTGGCGTCAAATGTAATTTTTTTGTGGTTTGTGGGTACTACGTGTTTGATGGTTTCCAACGGGCCTGGAGGTAGACAATCCGTCTGAATTTCTTTCTCTCTCTTTTCCCTGTGCCTCTATCGCCCCGGTATCTTCCGGAATCCGTTCTTGAAGTACTTTTTAATGTATGTACAATCAACTTGCTCATAATGCATAAGCTCATAACGCATACCAGCAAAATTCTCTCATAATGCATAGGATTTTGGATCCACCAAAATGCATTTCCCTACTGTACAGGTGAGGTCATAATGCATAATGCCCATCATGCATAGGGTTCCGCAGAATTTGGCAGGGGAACCGACCTTATGCATTATGAGCAAGTTGATTGTACCTGCAAATGAACTAAGGGATCCATGGGGAGCAACTCATTGAGATCCAATTGCAGCAGGCCTTAGCCAGCGCAGTCGACTTTATTAAATTGGATGCGACAGAAAACTGATTAAAACGTATACTACGGTGGTATTGTACAACATATTGATGCATCTAATGGGCGATATACCAAACTACTAGTGTAAACCAATCCTCCGGCAAGAGTCAGTCCATCGAACTACACCGTCGCCCCCGAGTTCTGCGCAATAAACGTGTCCGAGTTCAGATTCTCGATAAACGACGCCCAAAACGCGTCATCCATGAAAAGATCCGAATTCGTGGCGCTCTCCGGGAACAGTGGCGGCGCCGTCGAGTAGTCCGTGCTCGCGGCGGGGATCACTGTCTCGGGCTTGAAGGAATCGTACGGCTCCAGTACGCACTGCCAGTCCTTTTCCGTGTTCGGGCGCGGCTGGCGCCGCTCCCACGCGGCGTGCAGCGCACCCAGGACGTGCCCGCAGCGCGCAGCGCTGTGCTCCGGCGCGTGGGCGAGTGCGGTGAGGCGCTCGATGCTCATCTTCTGCAGGATCTCGCTCGCGCCGCCGAGGCGGCTCCCGCCAAGCTGGTGGAGAGAGAAGTTGGACACGTAGAGCCATGTCCCGGCGAACGCGACCATGATGTAGATGTTATCCGGCGCGGTGCTCATGAGCGTCAGGTCCAGCCGCGCGAGGAAGGAGGTGAGGACCGCTTCGGCGGAGATCAGCGCAACACGGCCCCAGGTCATGCAGACACACTGGTCCTGTGTCCGCGCCTCATACCAGTGGGAGGACGGGCTGTCTCTCTCCCAGGCAGTCCGAGTTTCGCGGAGGGCGTGGTGCATGAGAAGGAGGCGACAAGCATGATATTGGAGGATGAGCATGTGGGAATAAAAGACATCATGTTCCGTGATAACTTGGGAATGATTAGTGCTTCGTAGACAGAACGGGATCCATATCTTACCAGGTAACGGCGTCAAGTGTCGGCTGAGGCCTTCCATCGTCGAGGCCATGCTATTGATTGAGTGAAAGAAGGTCCCCAGGTCCTCCGCGCGCTTCAGGCGAGCTTGCAGGGCGGTTTGGGCGACATCATACATTTTACCGATCAGTCCGAGGCGAGCATCACGGACTGAGGAAAGCGTCAAATTGGGCAAAGCCGCCAGACTTGTCATGTCGCGATCAAGCTGCGAACGGTGCGAGACTGGGGTGCGTCCGGTTCCGATGCATAACCTGGACAATGGGCTCAGTCATAGATTACCGACCATGAACAAGAAATGACACACAAGGATTCAGATGTGGAAAGAAGCATCCACTATCAAGCCTCAGTTAGGATAAGAAAGTCTGAAGGGCAATGCCATTACCAAGCGCCATTTATCAGTCAATTCTTCAATTTCTGCTGAATGATCCGCCCCTAGTCCTTCTTTCTCAGCGCGCAAGCTGATAGCTTCCTTTGATGCGTTCTCTAGATGCAGATTCATCGCCATGCTCACAGCCGAAGCGATGAGCAACCGTCCATCTCGCGCCTCCGCACCGGTGCCGCAGATAGGTGACCACACAGAGAGGATGAGCAGCGCCTTAATCGACTCCATCGACGGCTGGGGGTTGAATATCTCGCGCAGGAACACCTCCTCTGCGAGCTTCTGGAGCCGCGGGGCAACTGCAGATCGGAACCCCAGATCCAGGTGTCGCGAGGCGATGGTGCACCTGACAATATCTAGCAATGAATACGTGCACTCCAAAGACCCGGGCTGGGCAGCGAGCCATGGGCTATATCGCGTCTCGAATCTGCGACGTCCGTAAGTTCACCGCTTGCGCTAGCACGAGTAAAACGAGAGGTCGCGTACATCTCCAATAATGACGTTATCTCGGACGGGCTCAGGATATCTGCCAGGCGCCCGCTGATGACCTCAGGTCCACCCTCGGTACGAGGAAACCGCACCAACTCCTGGATGGCCAGCATCGGCGTAGCCGTCCAGTCAACTCGGCTGGTGCAACCCCATATCGGGGTCGTCGCTGTCGGGACCAGGTCCTCCGGCAGCATCCCATAGCGGCTCGGGATGGACTTCACCGCAGCGGTCTCCGACGACTTGGGCCGCGACGACGCGACCGCCGCTAGCGTGTTCAGACCCCCATAGCTATCCACCTGCATCAGATCTTCAGATGGCGACACCGCGACGGAAGCTGCGGGCGACGTGGACGTTGCTGCGGGCTTGGGCAGAAAATGTATAAGGTCAGAGGTCTCGAATGAGCACTCCACACCGAGTACTTTGCAGCGATGGCATCTGACGGTCACCGGAGTCCCCGCTTGAGCTCCCCGGACATCTAGGATCTCGCAGCGGCTTTTCTGGCGGCGGCAGGAGGCGCATGCCTGGCTTGCCTTCGTTCTCTTCGGCACTGGAGCACCCTCATTCGTTGGAGAAACCCTTTTCATTGTTAGAAAAGGTAGCTAAACGAGCGGAGGAGTTAGCTGAGGACATGAAGGGAACAGGTAAGAGGGTCCACGTACTGGCGAGCGTTGTCCTGACGGGCAGTGTGTCCCTTTGTTTGGTGATTGATCCGCCGGAAAGATTCAGCCTCTTTTACTTATGTAGTTGTGTTTGCTAGCAGCCTGCCTCTTCCGCCAACTCGTAAAAGCTTGCAAAGTCTTGAAGTTGTACAGACGCGCAATGGGCTTTGTATACGTGATAGGTGAGTTAAATTATCCTATTCTAACCGATTTTCAAAATATCTGACGCGTTGGGGGGAAAGAACACATGGAAGACGACGACGAAACGTCCAAGGCGATTCCTCCGTGGGTTGAACTAGAGTACGCGGTCGGTCCACCAGGCCACTTTATGCGCACTGATCTGACCGTGCATTTTCCAGCACATGCGGATCCTTGCTGGCCCAAACTCACAAATCCACTTCACCCACTTATCGAAAACATCTCGCGAATCACTTTCCTGCGTTTTCAAGCCACAGGCATCGCTCTCAAACACAATATGCTATCAGACAGGCGTCCTGGATCTGATAAATCAGCGCCTCAACGGGGCCTTGGACAAAGTCTGCCTGCTCGACCCAAAGGCAGAACATGCTCTGTCCCCAGAAGACGGGAAACGATTCGAATGGTTTCTCTTCGGGGTGCGTCAACTCGTATGTATGCCGTTTTACACTATTTCTTACGCTGCTCGATGACGCAGGGCATTCTTGGTGCGCAATAGTCCTGCATCGTAACTCGCGATATTACTTACAGCGTGTAGGTGACGATCCACCGCGGGACCGGACGTCCGAGTTGCGCGCCTTGGGGTTCCCGACGCGGCATCTCGGTCCCGTCCAAATGACGACGGACACCGCGCTCGGCGTCACGAAATTGGTCGTGGACGATAAAAGTATGTAGGGCCGTTTCAGTGTCATGCATTAGACTTAGCTACCGGCGCAGCTCCTTTGGATGAAATTCCCTACGTTGTACGTCACTTTCATTTCATACTCCTCAGCTGTTAACCAATGTATCCCAGAATCATCCTACAATCGTCTTCAATTCGAAGGAGAGTGTCGAAATGCCATTCAGTCAGTACCCACGTGCCATTCTCGCGTTCCGTGCGTTGACGCAGATGTACAGGATACATCGCCGACGGCACGGAACCGAAGCTGCCGCCCGGGATGCGAGAGCTGCTGCACGAAGACCTCAACAAAAGCTTTGACTTCTGAATGTCTGTCTGTTCATACTCTTGTGTCCAACGGGTCCACAATGGGTCCGGATATCTTCTCTCTTTTCCCTGTACCTCACCCCGGTATCTTCTGGAAATCGTTCTGGTGGTCCTTCTTAATGTAGCTAAAAATGAACTAAGGGAGGAAGTATCTGAGATTCAATTGCTGGACAATCACTAAAAATACAAGTCATTGTGCTTGTTGCAGCCATGTTGACACGATGTTGTTATATAATATGATGTTTGCCGCAGCGATGTTACACGGTTGTCTTCCTCATTCCAACCACCACCACCGCTACCGCTATGGTCCGAGTCGCCTACAGCTGCATTTCATGCAGGAACGAGTGTACGCTACGCAGCGGGATAACTGGAATGGCTTATCTACCAGCTTCTCCTCCGTTGCTACCCCGCTAGTGTTACACCGAGTCCAAGGCATCTACGCGTGCTTGTTGCGTGCACAACCCTCACCAAGTAATACTCTGCTGCTTAAACTTTTGATACGGGTGTTGACCTCGCGGACTCGCAGCAACTGCGACCACACTTGGGAGTTCCGATGCCAACAATGGGTATACCATCGAGCGCTGTCTTGGGTCCCTCTACGCGATGTCACGGTCATGAAACTGGTGCAAAGCAAGAAGCGTGTATGGTGCCCTGTGGTGCCACTTCGACAGCAGGGTGTACACAATGTTCTCGTATTTCACCTGCCTCGACAACAGCGCTTGTGCTTTTCTGTGCCTTCAAACGTCGACCCTACCGGGGATCATAATTTCTCAGGGGATGGCAGTTGGAGACAGGCGAATCCCTCGTTTTTTTCTTCTGTCCTCGTGTTTGTACTTGATTAATATTCTGTCATTCTCTGTGATTCTGGGTCCCTGTGTTCTGGGGACTTCAGGTGAGTTGTATTTTTCAAGTGCTTGGGTGAAAAATACAGAGACCGGGTAATTTCATGATTTTGGCGTCTGTCTCGTGCATCCCAGGATCGACCGCCCTAAATTCTCTGTGAGTCTAGCGTGGGGACCGGAATCCATCGAAATTTTATCCCCTCGTGTGGCGACCTACGAGGGCCACGAATACCAACGGATTTGGCATTCAAATAGACCAAGATGCTGTTGTGATCGAGCGAACTAATCAGGGCACGCGTCCTCAGGGCTCTCTTCATACTTGCCTTCGATTAAAGGTGCGGCCGTGTATAGCGCATTCATCGGGAGCTCACTGACTGCAAGGGGAACGCCTCTACTTAAACTTGTGAGACGTTTTGCCAGAAATCATAGGACTTCCTTCCTTCGCCCCTTGCTCACTCTTAAAAAATGGAGGTACGCCACAACCCTTTCTCTCTATGAAACGCCACTCTAGCTTGGGGTTTTAGCAGCCTGACATTCGCGTCTTCGGTCTCATCATCGGTATCGACAAATACAAAGCTGGCGCAGTCTGGAATCTCAACTCCTGTGTCGACGACGCAGAAAAAGTTCGATGTTGGCTTCGGAAAGACCTGGGCGTTCCCAAGGAGCAAATATGTATGCTATTGGATGGACTCGCCACCAAAGAGAACATCGAAAAGAGTTTCCTGCACCATCTCGTTCACAACGATGATATCAAGCGCGGCGACGCCATTATCATATATTTCGCTGGCCACGGAAGCACCGTCCCCACGCCTCCAGGCTGGTTTCATACCGGATCCATCGCGGGAACAGCTGAGGTGCTGTGCTCGTACGATTTCGGTCAACGCGGCGTCGTTGGAATATCCGACCGCTCACTGCATTCAATGCTCGAAGAATTATCGGCGGTGAAGGGGGACAATATCGTTGTCATCCTGGATACCTGCTTCGCTCCCCTCCAGTCTCCGTCGAATATCCGTGATCGTCGGAACACCCGCTGGACACCGTCCCACAAAGTGTCGTCCAATGATCTATCCGCGGGCCTTTGGCCAGCTGCGCGTGCGCGGGAATATCCTCGAGATGTCGGGTTTTGCAACACGTCGAACTCGGCATATACGCTTCTCGTTGCTTGCAGTCCTGGAGAAAAAGCTGTAGAAGGAAAAGACGGAGGAAAATTTACTTCAGCGTTCCTAGAAACAGCACGAGAAACTCCTCTTCACTGCGCCTCATACATGAGCATTCTCGGGCATATTCGTCCGAAAATCGGGGAGGGACAGCGTCCCCTTGTTGCCGGGCTCGATGCCAAACGGACAATTTTTGATGCCGTCCCGTTTGTCCCTGATCAGCGGTATATTCAAACGGACTCTGTGCAAGACCCAAAAATGATCCGCATCGATCTTGGTGCTGTTCACGGCGTTGTGAAAGGAACTGAGTTTTCGGTCCACAACCACAACTATTGCGGTTCCCGCAATCCGCCCATCGCGAATGTGTCTGTGACCCATGTTTATCCGACATGGTCATTTGGACACATCAGTCATTCCGTTCCTTCTGGCTGTTGGGCACAGATCAGGCGTTGGAATAATCGTGAAAATTTTCGCTTTGGATCTAAGAGATCTCTTTCGATGCTTCGGCGACCGTCACGAGCATCCTTGCATTCTGTGGCGCGATCCATTCTGCTGTGTGTAAAATCCTGACATAGGATGAGTAGACTCAAATGATGATCATTCTGTCTTCATATTTAACGTCCTTGTAGCTGTCTTCTATCTATCTCATTTATTTTGCTCGAATAACACGTTTAACTGTCGTACGTCGGTACATAATCTTCGCAAAGGTCCAAGTTATGTTCAAATACTGTAATTCTTTCCCAAATTCGTTTGAAGTCTCCCGTACCATATAATCTTCGGGTCCATTGTCACGTACCACTTTCTGTAAGAACGCGGTCAGCGCTGTAGGCCATCGATGTCATAACTTAATACTAACTGGCGATCTCCGTAACTGCATCATTCGCTGCTGCAAGGACGCTTTCTGTATTAACCTGGCTAGCATTGCGGGGCATCGACGCTGCCTGAATGGATGCCAACCGTGAAGCACTGCATCCGCAATCGCGACGTTTGCTGCCGCACGAACACGGTCTAAATAAACCACGTCAGTGCTTCGAAACATAGCAGTCTAAATTTATAACAACCATGTAGAACTGTATCAGCCAAGGCTGTATTCGCCGCCGCAAGAACGCGGTCTGTATGACCGCGGTCAGTGCTGTTAACACACCAGCTGTGTTTGTTTCTTGACTAATACTGACCGTGAAAAGCTATATCATTTACAGCGTTCGCTGCTAGCCCATCGTCTATATCCTGAGGATACGTCCCGGAAACAACGTTCCATGTTCTCGCTTGCGTTATCTCGATACGGCTGCCGACTGCAAAGTCGACGTTGTTGTCCACCGGTTGGTGGAACGCAATATGCATGTACCATGCGTTGTTGACGGACATCTGGTAGTACACCTTACGTGAGACCCTTTCCCGAATCATGACTCCATTCCGGTTCCGGTATGTATACCAATAGAAATTGCCCGGATTGAAAGTATTCGCCGTCAGTGCCTCAACCTGTGCGGCTGCGAAACGCAGGAGAGCGTCAGATGGCATGGAGACCGTGCAACGACTTGAGGTGGAGGGAGTGCGTTGAGACCCCGCTCGCTCTCTGCTGAGAAAGAGAAGAGAGCGTGACTGCACAGATAATTCGAAAATGAACAGTGGAGAAAGCCTGGGTTGTAGGCCAGTCGGATAGGGATGTGTGTTCGGATAGCGAACAACACTCATGCTTTCTCAGTCTTTAAAGGGTGACGAAGGACCTTGATGCAAGCCTTGATTCATGTCATCCCAGTGGTCATTCCAGCTGCAAGCGGACAACGGAGACTTGCGAGGCCGTGACAGATTGTGTAGCATCTAACGAAAACATCGGACGATTCGGACAGAATCTAACACCTTCACCTTGAAGGGGATAAAGCCAAGATAAAACTGTCAGATCAGAACCTGAGCACCTGCCAAGATTTAGGAACTTGGCAGGGACCAGGTACGAGTAGAAACGTTGAAGGGTATAGCTGAGGAGAGACTTGATTTTAACGCCTGCCATTTTGGGTGACGGAAAGCGAACATGGTTAACGCTCTAGGTTTCAATTGTCGAAGTAAAACTGCGGAAGGTCAGAAAAATACAAGTTTCCAGGTCTATTGTCGAAAATCGGTTCTGACGAAGCGAAGGAATCGAACGTCGGCAGTACCAATTCTGGCATTCCCAGGTCAGAAAATGCTCCAGGCAAGGGGTCCATAAGCGGGAAACCCGACGACTCGATGAATGAATCCGCCATGCGTTGATTGGAGAAATCGAAAGACATTTGAGACCACGCAACGTCTTCATTACCGCCCGATAGAAGCTGTGCATTCTGTGAAGTATTCCATTGTGTGTCCTCAGCAGGATGTGACACAGCAACATTATTGCTGACGGCAGCAGACTCAGAGGAAGCTGATGACACAGCTTGGGCTGCTGAATGGCCGGCCGACGACGATACCGGGACTTCTACAGGATTTAGTAGAGCCTCATGAGCAAAACGGCGTGCTAGTATAGGTTTCAGCTTGTCGTAAAGCAACCCCCGTAGGATCTCGCCTGTACGCAGCGCGGCGCGCCACGACTGGCCGATCTCGAGCAGATGCTGGATGCACAGCTCTGCCTGCGATAGGGACGCCTCGAGCTGGCCATGCGCGATGCGGAAGCTGGACGTCGCCTGAAGCGAGAGCAGCAGAAACACGGTGCCGCAGCTGAACACCACCTGCAGCATCGTAACTGGTGTATAGCGAAGCGTGTACAGAGTACACCAGGTTTGGAGCAGCTCCAGTATGTTTTCGGCCCCGCGTTTGCATAGCTGAGGTGGTATGTAAATGCTAAGAGAATATCTGGCGCAGACTTTGTGTCCTTACTTTTACGTGATCGATTTCTCGTTCAGTAGTTTGGATCGTTCGCGCACGCCGGTTGAAGAAGGGCCGATGGAGAAGAATGAAACACCACCAATACAAGCAGTGGAGCATAAGCTGTTGCGGCGTAGATGTCGTCCTATTCACCGACGTAATGTCCAGTTCAGGCGATAATTGGCTCTTCCAATTGTACAGTTCCAAGCTTACATAGAGTTGGTTACTTTCAGTTTGAGATAAAAAATTTGTGAGGAAAAACGCACTCGATCTTGGTGATAAGTTCATCATTTTGGACAGTCTCCTGCGGAGTACAATCCCGGTTGCCCAGACCGTTTCTGAGTCGGCGTCAAAAGATAGAAGGAATGAAGAGGAAACAAAAACGCACACAACGTCAATGATCTTGCGAGCGATCAGGAGAAGAGACGCAGACGCAGAGAACGTGAGGGACAATAAGCTCGGCTGAGGCGGGATATTGGCTGGAGCGTGATCCCAGGAGATCTGGTCGAACTCTGAGTCGCCAAACGGCAGGAGAATGGCGCGCCGGTCCAGTGGGGGGCCGCAGAAGTCTCGGCCGAAAAAGAGCGCCCAGCAGACGTCCTATGAAGAGGCGTGAGCTGTATTGAGAAAAATGAATATGTAGCTACCAAGGAGAAAATCGTCCAATGCGCCCAGTTTCGGCCGAGCCTTTCGTCGTTGGTAATTAACCCCGATTTTACCAATGCTGAAGAATCGACGCCGAGACCAACTGGAAGGAGAGAATATAGGCATGGCGTCAGATGGGATGATGCAGACAATCAACTTACGCAACAGGCTGAGTCTAGCACTCATGGCACAATACAAGTCAGCCAATATGTGGTCGCCTTCGTCTGAATAGTAGGTGCCCAAGAACGCGAGCGCGTGCACCAGGCTGACGTTCGGTTTATGGGACTCTGCTTCGAGGCAGTTCTTCGCCGCAACCGCGAAGTACCGCCGGGACTTCGGGTCCCGTATGTGTGGGTCATCTGAGTAGATGGTGGCGACAGCGAGGAGAGCGTTGTGCAGCATCGGGGAGTAGAACGGGGTTTTGGGTGGGCGGTGAGACGGAGGGGCACTTAAAGCGCGATGCATGTCTCTCAGAAAGAGTGTAGGCACGATTCGCAGGAAGAGCATGGTGAAGAATTTGAAAGATAGATCGAGAATCCTGATGGAAAGGCTCAATACTTGGTGAATCGTGTGCATTGGAACATACCTATCGTGCTCTTTCCGGTTGAGAGGTACTTCTAGCGGCAAATACCTCGACCAGTCGAAATTCAGGTCATGATCGGTAGCATCTGCCCCATCTACCAATAATTTATACGAAGCAATGGGATTTTCAACGTCGTCCTTAGCTCGCGATTCGCTATTGGGTGGTTTGGGAGCGAACCGGTAAGGGGTGGTGATCCCATGGCGTAGGATACCTCCGAGTCTGTCATCCAGCTGAGTAAAGTCAATTCGTGGTACATAGATTTTCCAAAACCACTGTGGCATTGCACCTTGAGAAACTGCGTAGGTATGCAAAGCTCCTTGCTGATTTCTTCATCTGAATCTAGCGGGTCGGGATTCCAGTCGCCTTTGTCCTTCCCGCCGATCTCTTCAGGCTGATGCGGCCGACATGCAAGATGAGCAGATATATCTTGGCAGACGCACTTGGCCAGTATTCCCTCGAGCAGATCCACGTACGCCTGCAGGGCATCCGTGCGCTTTCGGAGAGCCTCAAAATGTGCTTCTGTTCGAGGCTTGCGGGCGGCGTTATCACGTCCCCACGCACACTGAAATTGCTCGCATCAGTGGTATCTTGGCAAAGGCTCGGACGTTTGACTTGCCTCATCGTTTCTGCCTGAGCACGAGCCGCACACTGGCTTGACACCGTCGCATTTTATCTTCCTAGATTAGAGAGTAGGTAAGTATTTATGATCAAATTATCATATTCCAGATGTCTAAAGACCTTGCGCGACAAATGATGCACGCCTGGGCCGCGTAGGATCCTCGCGCTCTGGCGCTGGCGACCGCTGTTCCTTTCGGCATTCACGTGTCGACTCCGGTGTCATTAGTGGTGAGGGGCTTCGCTCTTTCCTCAACAGAATGCGGAAGGCAAGTCAAAGCCGATTGCACTGGCCAAAGCGATAGTTGATGATAGTCCGTGAGTTACCGCGCCGTGATTTCCCCTTATTATATAAGCTGACCGTTTTGGGAACTCACGTGCTGTCTTCACTCTAATTAAACTATGCACAATCCTTGCAAAGACGCGTTTTTCGGGGCGATAGACGCGTATTATTGTCTTGTGAACCATTCAAAGGGTCCTCTGCTCCTTGAATATAGGTTTATTCTCTATTCTTTTCATATTGGCCACTTACATGCAAAGCTCTGACACTGATTCTATGTGCTGGACACGACTGGTTCCATCATTGCTCAGTGGGATGTCCTCCCATGTTTTCCGTGCTGATCAGACAAGATATGGGTGACTGACAGTGATTGAGTCGGGTAGTTGGCACCGCCAGACACAGCGAGAACCCCCGTTTATCCTATGATAAGTCGGATCCTGAAAATTGCCCACTTGGGGACATTTGCCTGAACCAATTTTATTTTCCCACGGTTTCTGAGGAGGCGAAAATCATTGTTTTTGGAAGGTGGTCACTTTTGGTCTTTTTTTTTGCCCAAAAATTTCCAAAGAAAAATTTGTCCGAACCAGGGATCCGACCTATCATAGGATAAACGGGGGTCCTACACAGTGTCAAGACACACACCTTGACCTACCTGGATGCACTGCCTCTGGGCACCTTGCTCTTATGGCTCCCTTGGGTAAGGTGACAGGTGGAGCGGCACAGGTAGTGGGAGTGGTAGGGGTAGGGCGTGAACTGCTAGCACGGGGAGGAGGTCGGCTTTAGAAGTTGTCTGGGTTGAGTTGATAGCATAAATCCATTTTGGGAGCTTCCCCCATGAACACCTTAAACCACCACCATCAATATCTGGAAATCAGGCTACGGAATCGATACTTTAAATCCTTTGCTCTAAACCCATTCTGCTGGATGATACAATATCTACCATACTACATTCGCCGTCATGGGGACATCTAATCGTCGTTGTCATCGCCGAGCCCCTATTTGGTGGCATTTGGTACAATGAATTATCTATGGCTCCCACCCTCCTTGTGTGCCTGCACCTTGAGCAAGCCACTGGATGATATGATGACGCTGAGAAGACTGCCTCTGCCCCGGCATGGCTGTGTGGATGGAGGACAGTGAACTCCAGTCAGATACAATGTGCTGTAGGGGTGCTCTCCTGGAGCCAGATGTCTATGAATATACAATACACTGTTGTGTGGCTCCATGATGCAGGCTGATGATGAGAGCGTGGACTACGCCGACCAACACAAAGTGCTTGGGGAGTGTGTTGCTTGCCTCGATGATCTGTGTCTCGCTGTAATATGCGGCACTCCTTGAACCGAATTATAAATGCACGGCTAAGGCTGAGATCACCACGGGGCAGTGCTGTTTTACTCCCACTGGGCTCGTGCCCACAAACGACACAAAGACCTCCAGCGCTCTTGGCTCCAGCCTTCGTGTTGGCCTCGTCGGTGTTGAATGCATCAGTGTTCGGCACTGGTGCTTCACTCCCACTATAGCTACAGCAGCTGGACTCTTCAGCCGTGTGGAGCCAGGATCGGCACGCTAGATCACAGCACGACATCCTTCCACACGGGCTGCATCTGTTGCAATGAGATCACCAGATGGAAGCCGAAAAGGCAGATATAGCACCAGATGGAAGGCGAAAAGCCCTGTCACATTGTCACACCATGACTAAATATGTGACAGAGTACAAATAAGGAAGGCGGACCCGTCTGAACCAAACACTACCAAACCCCACTTCAACACTCCCACCTGGGACAGACGGAACGCCAAACACAGAAGAAAAAGAAAACATCACAACTCCCACCGAATGCGACAACTCCCACCCAATTCTACAATCCTCTCCCAACTAGGTGCGAATCGGTGGAAGACCAGGGCCAGAAACATCGCCGTAGCCACCTCCCATGTGTTTCTCCCACAACCCCAAGAATGAATCCACGTCGAGACCAGCGTCGATGGCAGAAGCGAAAGCCGCAGCGTGCGACTGAGGAGTGCGCAGATTGGAATTGATCCAATCCTTGACAAACGCAGGCATCGAATGCATGCATTTGTAAGCAATATGGCCTGCACGACCGCACCGATGACAGTCCAAATTGGTAGGATCGCACCAGCGATGTCCCTGTGAGTCGAGAGGGAAGCCATCAGAGATGGTGCCAGTCAAGGGGGAAGAGGAGGTAGCTGCAGCAACACGGCGGGGGGCAGAACCACGGGCGACAAGGGCGATGGACGAAATCCCGTCATCCTCCTGCTTGATCCCAGGATCAGCAGCAGAGGCGGAGAGTAGGCTGGTGATTTCTTCCAGCGCAGGCTCAGTTGCACGTGCGAGGAGGACGGTGCGAACTGCACTGAAGGATGAGTCGAGGTTGATAAGGAGGAGATCCTTATGGGTAGTTGCATCGACAACGACACCCATCGCAGTGAGCCTCGATACGGCAGCAGCCATAGCGCGGATATAGACGGTGATGTCCTTAGAAGGATCATGCCGAACGGCGTTGAGCTCCGCACGAGCAACAACACGGTTGGTCATGTTCGACTTCTTGAAGTGACCCTTGAGTGCTTTCCAAGCCTCAGTAGCAGAGACCTGGTCTTCGACTAGATGCTGAAAGTCATCGCTGACCTTTCCATACAGGTACGGAACAAGCATGCGATCAAGGGTGATGTTGTCTGCATCTGTGCCAGGCCCAGTGCCATCCTGGACCCAAAGAGCATCTAGTCCCAGCAAGAAGACTTTCACATTCTTCCCAAACTTCACCCAGTTGGATGAGTCGAGAGTGACAGTGAGCACAGACGTAAGAGCAGAGGTGATGTAGGGAGGGGACATGTGATCTGTGACATGTGATGTGTGACGTGACAGAAAAGCGCAAGAGGAGGTTATCCAGAAGGTAAAGGATGAATCCACCCAAAGACAGACAGATTCTTGAAAGAAAAGAGGCAGAGGAAGATGATATGAGGTATAGAAGACTCTGAGACAGGGCCCGTAACCTGTTGCAATGAGATCACCAGATGGAAGCCGAAAAGGCAGATATAGCACCAGATGGAAGGCGAAAAGCCCTGTCACATTGTCACACCATGACTAAATATGTGACAGAGTACAAATAAGGAAGGCGGACCCGTCTGAACCAAACACTACCAAACCCCACTTCAACAGCATCTACGAAAGTCTCGCAATGGAGGTCACAGAGGTGCAAGGTATTGCTATCGCAAGAGGTCTCAGTTGCGCTCCTCCTTTAAAAAACGGTGCAATGCATGTTACCTCGTATCGGCGAAAATGGCTGAGGTCCCTACGCAGATTGAGCTCGACGCCCCACTCCCCAAGCTTTGTGCTCCTCGTACAGCCTCTGCATTGGACACCGCTACTGCTCCTGCAGAATCACTGGATCTGATCTTGGATTGTGAACGTCTGCCCAACGTCTGCACTACGACGCAGAGTCCCGATTTGTCCATGGACGTGGAAGCCCTGCCCCTGCTGCGAATCCCCGCTCCTACCCATGCCCTCTCGCCCGACCTGTTTGAGCCAGATGACGAAGAGTATTTCATGAGGACCCAAGAGGCTGATCATAAGACCTCCATGCATCCGGGGCCACCATCTGACTGGACCATAGATGACGAAGGACTTCTCGCCACTCGCCAGCAGGACAATGTTGAGATCCAAAACTGAGTGACTTCCATGTCACCCAGTGAGGGTGACACTCAAGGTGCCTAAATGCACAAAATGCTATACGTTCCTGTATTAACTGCCTTGCAGTGCTGTCTGGCCCCCGCCCCTCCACGAAACGTCCCATGGTCGACCAGACCATGTGCTCGTTCGAATCCTGCACGGGTACCAGCAAGGCAAACACTGCGGCTGGTGCGAAGACGGGATTGGCTGGCATACCCAGTACCGCCTCATCCTCTGTCGCGACCCTTGGTGATGTTGCACCCTCCGACGTGGAGATTTACATGCAGTCCGGGATGCTGCTGCCTGTGAAAGGCGAAAAAGTCATGCAGCATCAGGAGTGCACAGATGAGAATGAGCTCCATCTTTGTACCCATGTCCTTAGGTTGTCATGCCGCATGGAGCAGTTGGAGACCAAGAACATGGCTCAACACCACGAGTCGCTTATCCGCATTGAGGATGTCCTCAACCATGTCGCGATGGTCTCCCTGCCTGCAGCCTCCGCTGCCAACATGTCCTGTATGAAGGCGCTACTCATGGAAGGTCGTGGCGCTATCACAAACCTTACTGCATCCCTCAATGGTCTCGTCGACCTCCCAAACGACTTCGCAAATCTCTCTCGCACTGTGCACGACATGAGAGCTGCCTCATCCTCGTGTACTATGGGTGATGCTGACCGTAATGCGAATGCGCCCCCCCCTCAGGCCGTAATACGGGCATGACGGACAAGAGATCCCACCCATTCGCCACAATTGAGGAGCCCACGGCGAAGTGCTTGAAGGCCGATGATGTCCAGGACTTCTTTGACATCTATCTCTGGGACATCATTCCCGGCCATGCTATGCCCGCAAAAATCACTCACATGGCGATGGAACACCTGGGGATGAATAGCAACCGAGCCTTCCAAAGCGCGGTTCACCTGAGAAACTTGACATCTGTTGTCAGCATCTGTTTCAACAGCGAGGATATCGGCCAAACATTCATTGATAGACTACACGCCAATCCTCCTGCTGGCATGGCACATCTCCATGCAGCGACCTGCAGTTTATGAAAAGAGAGCCTCTGGATTGGGGGACAAAGGGAATTGGCTGAGCAGGATCCATGGTAGACACCTCCTCAATAGAATCTTTATCTGTGCTCATACATGATCTCTTGTACAAAAGTTTCTGAATCGTTTCTTGGAATATAAATGGCTGACTCACCATTAAAATTACTGAGACCGAGATTGTCAAGCTCATTGAGGACAACGACATTATCATATTCCAAGAAACTTTCTTATGAATCAGGGAGGAATGTACATTACCTCTACCTCGTGGTTTCGAGATCATAGTGATGAGCCGCCCTGACCGGCCTGAAGCCGGCGTGGGGGGGTGTGGTGGTCGTCATTCGGTCAACCATTCACTACAAACTGTGCACAGAGCTATGTGCACCCAACTTGGTGGTCATGGATCTTGGGGATCTCTTCCTTATCGCTGCATACCTCCTCCCTTCGGCGTCAGGGTGGATTGAGTGGACAGATACTAATCCAGAGATCAAGCTCAGCCAGGCCATCACAACATGTGTGCGATGCTATGATAAGCCTCTCATGGTCAGTGGGGACATGAATGGACGTGTGGGAAGCTGTACCCCACATTTTTCAACCCTCTCTTGTTACTCACTGGATGGCGCTGTCAATGGGCGTGGTCGCTGGCTCCTTTGCCTATGCTCTGACTCCACACTCACCATCCTGAACGGGAAAAGCAAGGAAAACTCACAGGCAGGATCCTTCACTTCATTCCAGCCGCTTGGCTGCTCGGTGATCAATTTCATCCTCACTTCTCCTGGACTCCTCTCCAGAATCAATGATGGGGCTATGAGCATTGTAAGATCGGATGTATGGTCCGACCATGCCCAACTGCAGATCACGGTCCAAAGCACAGGGGCGAGGCGTGAGGTGAAACAACTGACTCACACTGCACCGGTGTCCACGATCACTTTTGGTGATCCTACACCTCTCAACATTCTCCTGAAAGCTACACTAGCTGCTTGTGTGGGCTCTAAAGAAGCCACAGCATGCCTGTATGGCCCCGTCTATACTGTGGGCTGGCCAGTGTCTGTCTATGTCGGAACCTTGACAAGCCGTAAACATGGGAGTAGGGTACAGGTGGCTTTTGCACTATGGTGGGTCTGGACAGCAGAAGGAACTGCAAGTATAGGCTTGACAGCTTGCAGACCAATGCTAGGGCAAGTATTCTGGCTGTGCTATGTGCTGTGATGGAAAGTCCAGCTGATAAGAGCTTAGTCATCTACACATCGTCAGTGTATGTGATCTGCTCATTCTGCTTCTGGGCCATAGACAATGCTACTCAGGGTTGGACTTGTACAAACGGCAACGAGATGAGAGTCACAGCTGATTGGATTAGGTGCCAGCAGGCACCCACTGAATTCTGCTGGTTATTGGCCAAAACTGACAACCTTTCTGCTGTTTGGGCCAAATCTCAGGTGTTACAAGCCTTGGCTATGGACAAGACAGTGGTCTTCTACTATGCTGAACCACGTGCTTTGCTGCCTCCTGATCTGGACGCTGCCATTCTGGATGACACCTGTAAGGTCTTCACTGCATTGTATGAGATACCTGAAGCAAAGGCGAAGGAATTGCCTGTAATAGCCATTGACGATGTCGTCGACCCCGACAATGGCCACTGACATCGTCAGAGGTATACACTGATTCTCTCTTATGCGGATATGTCTGATGATTGTCCAGAGAGCGTGAGATATTGCACAAGAACCTGGGACATCTCCTTACGTGCAATTCCCCAAAGGAGTTCTGGGATCTCGTGCACTCATGGACAGACAACAAGCCTACTGCTCCACGTGTCTCTATCAACAAACTTCACAACTTGTTCAAGGCCAGGCTCAATCCACCGGAGGAAGTCCCAGCGCACTTCGATGCTGACCTGCACAAGATCATAACAGCACTGAATGCGACTATACCAAAGAACACAGTTGACCGCACTCCACAACATTTCTTCTCACGTCGCATCATGGTGAAGGACATGGAGGACATAAAGAAGAAGCTGCAGGCAAAGTCGGTCAGGAGCACGCACAGTATTGATGACGTCTCATATGCGAAGATTCGGACCATTCCAAATGAAGCCCTCGTCGAGCTCTTCCATGCCTGCATTGATACCGTTGATGCGCCACAGCAGTGGCTCATGAGTTTACTCATCAGTATCCTCAAACAGGGCCAGGCAGTGGATGATCCAGAGAGTTATCATCTCATTGGACTGGAGAGCTGTTTTTTGAAGATCCTCACTCTCATCTTTGATGAGAGACTGTGCGAATGGGCTGCGGCGAACGATATCGTTCCAGATTCCCAAAACGGGTTTCAGCCTAACCACTGAACTGACAATAATTCGTTCATCCTCCTATGTGCCATCCACCGTGCCCATGCAGAAGGGAAAACTCTCTATGTCTTCTTTGGCAACATGACAAACGTGTTCCCTTATACCGACATTGCTAGGCTATGGATGGATATGTATGCTACTGGAATTTCTAGCCCATTCTTTGACTTCATGAGTATGATCTATGCTCGCATGTCCTATGCAGAGCAGGTGGACGACAACCTTGTGATGTCAACAGCATTTGTGGCATTCCAGGCTAAGGTCTCCATGTTCTACCGATGGTGCTCAAATAAATGTGTTTTCATCAGCGCTAAGAAATCCAAGTGGATGATCTTCGGCCCTCTTCCTGCTGTCATACCCATTTTACGACTTGGACACTTGACCGTTGAGCTTGTCTCTGAGTTCAAGTACATCGGAATCTGGTTTACTTCGGTCCACAACAACATGTTTGCCAAACATTACTCCATCAAAGCCTCGAAGGCGAGGAGTTTCAGTCATGCTGTATTTGCCATCAAGATCAGATCGGGTCACTACCTGTGCGCGAACGTCTGCAATTGTATATGGCACAGGTTGACTGCTACCTCACCTCGGGGTGCGAGATCTCCATCGATGTTGACAATGCACTACTCAAGGAATTGGTGGATGTCCAGCACATGTTCCTCCGCAGTCTGGTCGGGCTGAACTCACACTCTATGTTGGCTGTGCTTTTCATGGAGACTGGACAGATGCTGATCCGGATCCATCGTTTGATCCTAGCACTGGGGCGTCTGCAATATATGCTGTCAGTTAACCAAGACCGTGTCGTGCATTTGGCCCTACTTGACTCTGTGGCTCAGTTCTGTCAAGGACAGCTGGATTGGGCATTGGACTTGAGCATTATGCTACTTCGATTGCCCCAACCTATACAAGTGGGTCTGATGACCTGTTGTCCACGGCCTCCGTCGATGTGATCATAAAAACCATCACGATAATTGCAGACAATGACCTTCAGTACGACATCGACCACCTGGAGAAGCTGCACCTGCTGCATAACTGACTGCAAATGGATGACGACAAGCAACTGGTGGTCGTCACCCGCTGTCTTTGCCACTACTTGACCATGGTTGCCGTGCCTGCCCATCGCAAGGCCTTGACACGCCTACTTCTTGGTGACCACAATCTGAGTGTGGAGCACCTGCAATACCCAGTCAGGTACAGGCTCCCTGTGCCATGAAAGTTCCACCTGTGCAGAATATGCCACGTCACTGTCGAGGATGAAGTTCATGCCCTGCTGGACTGCACTGCAGAAATTGGGCTCACTGACCTGAGACATCATTTCATGGATGATCTCACTGTGTGCAATCTTGTGCTACACAATGCCCAGCCACACATGTCCAGCTACGACTTCCTACTTAGACTTGTGGCTTCGCAGAAGGCCATAAAACTCATTGCTAGATTTGTGCACGATGTTATGGCACTGTATGACGGGCTCCAGCGGTATGTTCCCCTTGCATTCACCACTCCTTGAAAAGCCACCCCCATCCTGTCCTCATAACCATATCATGAGATGTTTATATACTCAGTATGTAAGCTACCAAAGCGGTCTGGCTGTTGATGACCATAACATACATTGGCACTGATGTATGTAGGTACAGTACCTGGTTGTTCCTTATAGGGACCACTTCAGTAATACATCCTCCTCCTCAGCCTCAGAGGTAGCAGAAACACACCGAATGTGCGATGACGTGTCCAGATAAATGAGTTGTTTGGTCATATTAAATTGATCGTTACATAATAAGGGGACCTAACGGTATTCAGACCGCGGTAACTAACAGACTTCAGAATGAGGAACAAGCGAGGGAGTCTGTCAAGAGAGACTAAGTTAATGACAGAAAGCACAATGTTCTAATAAGTACAAGCTATCGGGCCAGGGCAAGGGCCAGACTTCAAGCTTCATCAGTCAACAAGCTCCCACGTTCGGCAAGGCCCTGGGAAGCTCCACCAAAGCCTTGTCCAGGCAAAACCCAAGATTTTGGCCTCAAAAACCCGACATTTTGGTGAGTTTTGGACCTCAAAAACCCCAAGTCAGACAAGGGTCATCACGTGGGTCACACATCGCCTGTGTGACTAGCCCAGAAGTAGTGTTGCTGTGACTTGCTAAGTCAAGTCGCGACCTGAAAGTCACGACTTAAGGGCACCATTGACTCGACTCGACTTGACTTAGGGAAACCAAGTCACTTGAAGCCACTTAAGTCGACTCGAGTCGATCAAGTTGATGACATTTTCCCCCAAAATATTGAACGATGTGTGTAGCATAGGGTACGGTAGCTTACAATTGACAAACGGTAGATGTTTACGAGAATCCAGCTTCCTCTGGCATATCCAAATGTGGCGCGCCATCTGCCAACTCACAACTGTCAGAAATTTCCCGCCAAGTGTCCTCTGTGTCACCATCGCCTTTGGAAGCTAAAATGCAAAGCCAGTCCTCCTCATCGTCAGGAATGGCAACTGTTTGCCAGTCAGACATGAAGTTAAGTCGTGATTTCTTGTAATTGAACTTCAGCATTTGAAGTGCTTCCATCAGCAGGGCATTGGTGCAGTTTCGGCATTTGGTATCAGTCTCGGCTGACAATGAGAAAACTCGCTTAGACAGCACTGAGGTGGCCTGGATGGGAGCGTAGTCTGCAAAGAGCTGGAATATTCGCAGCCAAGTTGTCTTCCTGTGATTCTAAGTTCAAATTTGTGAGTGTTGTGTTGAAAATGGAAAACCTGAGTGCCAAACCATCCAGTAGCCCACCATGTCAGTTGACTTTCATGGTGGGAGAGAACTGCTAATGTAGTGATTCATTTCGTCTTCGATAGATTGCTTGCCCCCAGTTGTACTGCTGCTTGCACCAGAAAAATCAAGGGACTGTGCAGCATTTCGATAGCGGTTTGCTACCTGTGTGATCGCAGTAAATATTGGGACACCTGCCAGTGGGTGGGTTCAGGAATGCGATTGTGATGGGGGGCGAGAATCCGAGCCAGATCCACTAGCACCAGGGGAACTGGCTCGAGAGCAAAGATCTGGGGACCCAACAACATTCACGTATGCTCACAGCTTGAGACCCAATCAGTCAGATCGTAACAAAATATAATGAGGTTGAGGTTGACTCGCCTTGACCAAGATGACTTTCTTTGCCTCGTCTTGCTCCTCTTGCGACCAATTCTTGTGAATCCACTCGAACTGGATTGAAGGATTGATGACTGCATACTAAGTGCATGTTACACAAGTCATGGATCACTTACACATAGCGATGATGTATGCATCCATATCTCACATCTTGTTGTAATAATTCGTCCCAATGTCAAAGCTGGGTTGAATGAATTTGGATATATTTTCGTTTTTTGCAGGTCAGTGTCAGCAAGCATGGATTTCCAGGATGAAACAAAGAGCTCGAAGGCAGGGATGGAACCGGCAAGGATAGGGGTATTTTCTGCTGACATGGTGGTTTGGACGGTATGTGGTTGCTAAATCAAAGGATTAGATTTGGGTGGGAGATATTTATTTGATGTCACCTGAAGAATCAACTCCATTAACTCCAAGTGAAGCCAGTGTTTATTCTCCAAAGGGTGGCACAACTTATTCGCATCCCGGTTGAGCACAAAAAATCGAATGATGGGCTAAAATTCCCAAGATCAACAGCGTCATATTTGGGAAAGAATTCGAATGTTAACTTACCTGTTGTAAATATCGCAGCCGACGAAGCATATAAAACACGGAGTCCCAGCAGGTCTTGACATCTGCCATAACCGTCACCGATGCCAGATTCATCTAGGAAGCATACAAGTTAGAAAGATAACGTGGAAGACTCAAAGTTCAGATTTCAAACCGGTGACTCGATCAGTGTGCCCTCTTCTCCCACAGTTACCTCCTTCCACAGGGAATGTGTGTTGCCGTGAGCGATAATATTTTGCAGTTCATCCCATCGTTGTCCCGACTTCCAGATGAATGCAACGGTCTTGCGAGCACAGTGAATAGGGCCGGCCTTCCGTGTGTAGCGCGTCGCACGCATGCCAACTGGGACTGGTTCCTCGTCGTCGGTCGACTCCGTTGCTGGCTCTGTATCTGAGTCTGAGTGTTCTGCATCAGCATTGTTCTTTTCCATGACCCTGATAACAGCTTGTGAGCACAGGTTGATTACATGGGCAAAGCAGCGGATATAGTTCTGCTTTTCGTCGAAGTCACGAATGCTGATGTCACTCAGGAGCGAGCTGAGATGCAACATGAATGTTCCATTATTTGATGCATTGTCGAGAGTAAAATGTCCGACCTGAGGGTATCCAACAAGTCAGATGATGGTTTTGAAAACAAAGCCGTTATGGTAAATATTCACGTTCCGCACAATTCCAGCGTCCTCCAAAATATTGAACACAATGCGTGCAATGCACTGCCCACTGTGAGCGCCACGAATACGGCGAAAGGCCAACAATGTTTGGCGCAGCAAAACCTGTGGATCATCCCCTCTCGGACCGAGCTGATGGGCTGTAATTGCAAGGTAGGGGTGCAATCCCTTGCTGCTCCAGATATCAGCTGTAAAGCTGATCTTGCTGATCGCCGCCTTTCAGTGAGGGGTCAACTTTGTGTGCGTTAAGCCACTGTTGAACTCACATTCAAAGTAACTTTCAACTTGGCGTAATACTTGACCCACGCTTCGACTACAAGCTTGGTGAGCTTGGTCTGATGGGGTATATCCTTCTCAGCGAGCGAGTCCCACAAAAGAAGTAAGAGATCACGAAACTCTCGACTCTCGATGAAGTGAATCGACTATGTGCTGAGGTCAGTTTTGAACAAGGTTCAGAAATATTTTAACATACCAGGTTGTTCGCAACAAACACTTTTACCAATTGCTCCGTGAATGTGTTCATGGAGAATGGGATTCTGTTAAGACTCAATGCTCGGTCCTTCGCCACCTGACATGTCAGTTCCGCAGGAAGTTTGTTAGCGAATCCATACTGTTCAACTGCCGCAAGATATTCCTCCAGATGCCCTGGGGCATTTTGCAGGTGTAAACAGCGGGTTATGAGACTGGTATTAGGACTGTAGATTTGACTTGCAAAAGATGAGAGTATGAACAGAATAGTCAATTCATGCTGCTTATGGGCATAGACGACATTTGAACCCATTGTGAGGCTGCACTATGTTTGCCCACCATTGCGACATAATCCGCGGTGTAGTCTGACCAGCGACCAGGATCATTCCGCCACACTCTGCAATCATCTACAACCTAGTTTGCATCGTCTGCTGGCCCCAGAGTCTGACTACTACCGTGTCCGATGAGCAATTACACCGTCCGCTGGCGCCAGGATCATTCCGCCACGCTCTGTGATCGTCTACAACCAAGTTTGCATCATCCGCTGGCCCCAGGATCATTCTGCCACACTCTGTGATCATCTATACATTGTCCACCGGCTCCAGAGTCACTCTGCCACGCTTCGCGATCGTCTACAACCAAGTTTGCATCGTCTGCTGGCCCCAGGATCATTCCACCACACTCTGCGATCATCTATACATCGTCTGTGTCACGTACCGTGACCTCGGAGCTCCATCAGACTCCGATTCACTATTTCCCTCGGAATTCCATCGGACATCCGATGTATTATTTCCCTTGGCATTCAGCACTTTGCCTTCATTCTACTTCATCCCTCCCATTTATTCTATTTGCTTCATTCAAACCCGGAATTTCATCGGCCTCCGGATTTATCTTGTTTCTCTTCACAATACTTACGCTCCTATTCATTGGTTCATACTGTTTCTGACTGTCACGTACCATGACATCGGACTCCCTCGGCCTCCGAGAATCACCGAATCGTAACGTCCCCATTCTTATTGGCTACTTCATTCACCATGTGCTCAAGACTCCCTATGATTCACTATGACTTTCTTCATCGGCGTCCTCGGCCTTCCGACGTCCGCCGACACAGCATTGACTTACATTGACTCCTACATACTCATTCCCATCATGGAGCCTATCGGCCTCTGATGATTAATTACACTATGATATCATTTAAATAGCTCGATGTACTCTCGCTTCTAGTCAGCCTGAATATCGACTAAGATTGTGCTCTATCTTCGTCCCTCATCCTCTCTGTCTTATCCTTCTGAAATCGGGCCTTGGGTGTAGAGAAAGGCGCAGCGCACGAGCTGAAGCCAAGCCCGCTCTAAACCCCTCGAGATTCCGAGTCGGTTCCGACTGGATGGGACTTATCGTTCATCCACAAAGTTTTACTTTGTGAAGTCCTAATCCACCTCACTCACTCGCACTTGCTTGTTGGTAGGAACCTCGGAGGTCCGACTCACTCCGAAATCTTCACATGTTCTTGCTTTCCACTCGCTTCCGGTTAGCAGGAACCTTTGGACCTCCGATCGGTCCCGAGGATGTCCAGTCCTTGACAGTCTGTCAGCTCCAGAGTCACTCTGCCACGCTTTGCGACTGTCTACGACCGAGTCCAACCCACCGTCCGCTGACTCCAGGATCATTCCGCTACACTCTGTGATCGTCTACAACCTAGTTTGCATTGTCCACCGGCCCCAGAGTCTGACTACGACCGTGTCCGATGAGCAATTACACCGTCCGCTGGCGCCAGGATTCCGCCACACTCTGTGATCACCTTCGACCAAGTTTGCATCGTCCACCGACTCCAGAGTCACTCCACCTACAAGAAACACACCACGAACGTTTCCGACATGTCGGACGAAGACATATGCAGTCCGCTGGCTATGGTTCTGCACACTAGGAAATCAGTCCGCAGGCTCATACAATAATTCTGCACAGCTGGGAGGGAGAGCGGGAAGATGGGGACCTGTTCCCGATCGTCGGAAAGATGAATGGAGTCATCGGAATAAGGGAAAATCACATGGTCTTTAGAAACAGTATAAATACCACTCACTGTATCTGGAGAAAGCAGATCTCTGAACTCCCCTGCTTTCTGCTACTGTCCTAGACTAGAGCGGAAAAGTAGGAACCTGCCAATCGATAGAGTTCACTGGTCACCAGGGGCTCTCTTCTTTACTCATCCTCCATTCTGAACAAGAATAATCCCCGGAAGCATTGTCCTTTAGGCCCTTCACAAAAACTCTCCAGTCCTCTCCAGGTCCTGAGAGGCACTGTCCACCAACAGATTTTATACCGTGAAGCTCCAAAAGAGCCCCGGTACGACACCAGTTCTTGGTACAGATCCGATCTGACCTCGAATGACTGCATGGAAACAAATCAATTACTCAGATCCATTCTCTGCTTCAGATCCTGCCAACAATATTAGCATTTCGAAGTGCACGGACTCTCCAAGGAGCCATCCACATCCTTCACATAGTCCATTGAAGCATCCGCCTTCTACGTTTAATCATTTGTGGTACCGTGGAGCACGATCGGACACCTGCGGACATCATTTTTCCGTTTGCTTTCAAAAGCGGACAGTGTCCATTCCATTAAAAGAAACCCTTAGAGAACTACACATCCTTGGAGGCTTATGAAGCGAACCCGCATCACGACGAAGGCTGTAGAACGGAATTCGCCATCTATCCTCCAAGAAGGCCCCAGATTTGTATTAACATATCCAGTGAAGGATACAGGTCTAGAAAATGGGCGACCTAGTGCTTCCTACGCGAGTGGAGATGATTCTGCCGTGTACCAGTAGTGCGAAACAAATATTATTGGAGAATCTGGACCCCATCGGACAGATCATAACTATTACACTAACCAACTAACTTTAATCCACACTGGTTGCCGTCGTCGGGCACCCGCTGCGAATACTCAAGCGAACACTGACCCTGCTGATGATGACGATTGTGTTTTTGTTGACCCTACTGAGATTGTGAAAACTGATAAATCCGCGGACTCAAAGTATTTCTTTGGCCAGCGTTCTTTGGATAACGGTGTGGTGTGGACTGCGGTTCTACTAGATGCAGGGTAGTATTTGCAAGTAGAGTAGTGTTCGTCCTCTAGAGGGAATAGAGTTTACAGCTTTCAGTTGTGATGGAGGCTTCAGTTTTGTGCTTGTTAAAATTTCCTGCCCCATGTTGCAGGCTGCTGAACACCAGTCGTAGTTTTTGCAGCCCGGTGGATGGCTGGTGCTGGAGCTGCAGAAGGTGGCACTGTGTTGTCGTTGGAGTCCGACCCAGTCCTCAATGCAGGTACATGGGGAGCATGTTGACGAACAGTGAGGGGAACTCATCTGAATCAGGTTCAGACGAGTCTTCAACATCCGAGTTTGCATGAAGCCGATCACGAACAGGCAGGCCCGGACTTGCCATCGCGGTGTGTTGGGCAAGGCGACTGGCTAGCTCTTTCGCCATACGACGCGCTGGGGTTTGTGGTGGAAATTGCTATCGCAACAAGGTTATCATTTGTTGATCAGTAGATGAGACTGTATTACCATATGATGAGTCCGCCCTGCTGCGCCTTCCCCAGTCCGCTGGCCTGACAGATATTGAGAAAATGAACGCAAAATGCATAGACAGAAAAGGTGCTGACCCGTATTTATAACATCACGATGAGTACCAGTTGTGGCGGGAGTTCTGCCTGCAACTGGTTGGGTTGCTGTGTGCGGCTGAGCAGAAATATGAGAGACAAATACAAGGCATACATGACAGGCCGGCGAATCCGCGGTCTGGCTCGCTGGAGCTGGCATTCTGGGCCATCGCGAGGGTGGGGGGAGCTGGGGGACTGCTACAGCCACCATGTCGAGTGCAACCAGCGACTGGAGGTGGATCCTCACTGGCAGGGGGAGGTTCCGCTGGTTGCTCTGCATTTTTGTGTGTTCGAGGAGGCATTTGGGCCCTGGGGGTTGAAGTCCAACACTCGCTCGTAGGCCAAAATATAAGGGAACCACCTACGATAAAAATATTGTTGTTCAACAAATTAGTTGCGTTGTTGTGCACAGTATTCACCCAATCCCAGTGTCTAACAAATTTAGTGACCAGCAAGATAGTAGATTGTTCAGCATGAGCGCGTTTCTAGATTGGAAATGAACCTGAATTTCAGTATCCAACCAATCCCAATCAATCACAAATTTAGTGAACAAGAAGATACGCACAGTTTCCATCATGAGATGCGCTTGTGGATCAGAAATGAACTTGAACATTGGTAAGTTCAACGATCCACGAGGTTTGCGACCTGAGAATCTGAGGTCTTTCCACAGACTCCATTGAACCCAGCCCTTCTTTTACCCACAAGGTTTGGCAATGGAACACGGCACCATAGGGAACATCACTACCAGTGATTCTTGCAACCTTCATATGAAATCTGAATGGTTCAATAGTTAATGTGCCTGGATGTGAAGTTCACAACAGCTGTGAAAATGAAGTGCGATAAAACTGCAATCCAGAAGCCGCACATATGCCTCGAGTGCATGCCCACATGCCGACAAATTTGCATATGGCACGGGGAACACGTTGAATATCCGAACCTTGAAATGAAATTTTTGGCTGTTACTCTCGCAGGATTCAGGGATTCAAAGGATTCTAAGGCCGAGAATTATGCTGAAAGTATGATTAATTTGACGTGGCTGTTGGAGAAGAGCAATTGCATGCTCACATAGATTGGGTGTTGGCCTGACCAGAGTTCTCCAAGCGAAATTCTGTGGGTGAACACACACACACGTTCACATGCACTTCCATAAAATACGGGCTGCTCCCCATTCTCTCGAACATCGACTCCTGGACAGCTCAGATGTTCCAAGACAATGCAGTGAGTAGTGAAATACCTCTTTGTATGATTGGCGGTGCTGAGTTGGGCGAAAAGAACACCAGATTTTCAGCGGGTGTGCCCCGAATGATCGCCCTCACCCGGTGGCTCCACATAGCCGGAGAAGGCGGATACTCGGATGGTCTCTCCCAAAAATTAATGCGGACCATTTCAGCTGCCGATCCCCACTTCCTCAATGATATATTTGTCATCCAACATTACGGTTCACAAAGACATTGTTTGTTGACCGGGAGGTAAGTCTTCAATACAGTGATCTAAACCAACAACCTTATCAAAATATCATTAGGGAATGTTGGATTTACTCTACCGACATTTGTTTGAGCGAACGGCTCATGAAGCTGCACTCTTTGCCTCAATTCCAAAGCTCAAACTGGGACCTCGCTGCAGTCGATCTTTCAGGCAAGTGTCCTTCACATGTGACAGGTGGGAGTCTTCCTCGGCTGTTGAGGTTGATTCAGATGAGCTCCCAGACCTCATTGATTTCGATATGTAGACACTCGAGCTGTCAGTTGGTCATTAGGACAGAGTTGTGCATTCATCATTCCGTTGATTCCATCATTGACCGACAATCACGACCGAACTCAACTGAACAACCATCGTCCGTGGTGAAATCCAGGACATTCTGGTGTTGTAGACCCAGTACAGGGGTTTTGGAAGATTTTCAGTTCTAAGACTCGACTCAAGTCTACTTGAGTGACTCCAAGTCGACTTCCATCGACTTTGAAGTCGTGTCAAGTCTGGGGTCCAACTCGACTCGACTTGACTCAAGTCGCCTCCGTTAAGTCGACTTGAGGCCCTCCAAGTCTAAGTCGCGGCAACACTACCCAGAAGTGTCACAAAATAATGGTTGTCAATCAAAACCTGGCCACTCTGGGCCCGGAATTTGGGAAGAGTTCTTAGGAACATTCCCTCAAAAACCTCAACTCTGGACAAGGCTTGGCCATCTTTGGCTTCAAAAACCCCAACTTCAGACAAGGAAATCACCATTTTTCAGCCTCAAAATCCCAAAATCTGGACAAGGCTTTCCGGGGCCTGTTCAGCAATGTTGCTAACTGCAGTACTCAGCACCCAAACCTGAAGGCCTGGGTGATGTGAATCCCGACCTCAGGGCCCACTCAGAATGCCGACAAAATTGCCTCAAGCTCTGGCCCCAAGCCTCTGGGGCCAATGGCCTGCCAATCTGACTTTGGCTGAATTGTGTTAACCCCATGACATGGCATATTCAACATCTCATCAAACCACCATCTTTCCCAAATGCATTCTAAGGTAGATGCCAGCCACAAACAGCTGACCTTTATGTAATCGAGTGTGACCTCACCTAAAATGGACAAGATGAGAGAGAAATATGCATCGAATATTTACACAACGTGATTTGGACAATCAGCTCCCTACGAATCAAGCCTAGATCATGTCCCAATGTGCTGATATAGGTGGTTTTGGAATAGAATGACCCAAAAGAATGCAGATGCAGTTTTGGTCCTCTGATCTGTGATCTTGGCACTTCGACATGTCTTCTCGTGTCTTCCTCCCCACGACATACACATCTCTTTAACACAGATCTGCTGCGGGATGCCAAAACAGCCAAGGGCATTCCTCACACACCTTGAGAACCTTGGGCACATTGCCAAAACTGTGATAGAAAAGCTTTCTCCACGGAAGAAAAGCAGAAAACCAAAGGGAAAGAGAATGTGTGTTCCTTGAGATTCACTCTTTAAACACAGTCTAAGAATTGTCTGGCATGTGTATTGGGACTCATTGAGAAGCTCTTAAACTGTCTCTCTGACTCCGGTTGGTCCTGACGCATCCAATGTGTCAGACGTCTTTCTGGCACGTACAGCATCGGAACTGGCACATCCATCACTTCTGAACCCCGAAATGGGGTCCTTCTATCACTCAGGACCACCGGTACCAGCGACAGACCTGAATACCTCGGCTTTCTATGAGTTCTCACTTCCCCCGCCTCGGAAACTGTGTGTTACCATCGAGGAAGTGCCGGTTGAAGATGACATTTCTGTCTTGAGTGCATCAACTGCTTCTTCTCTGAGCACGGTCGCAGATGATGATCCCGAGCCTGATCTTCGCAAAGAATTAGTCTGCGCAGAGGGTCCAGGTGCGTGTTAATTTCCATGAAAGGCAAAGTATATTAATTTATGTTTGGAATTAGGCCCACAACTCGACACTGGCTTGCCATCCCCATCTGGGTCGTGCCCGCAACTTCATGTCGAGTCACTGCTGCCAGATGGCAAGCTGCATGAGGCCCCCAAGGTTGCGGATGCATTGGCGGCATTGAAAGACCTCAAGGAGCTTCTGCACCCGCACCACAAAACTGGTTGCAGGTACATTGATCCCCATATTGAACCTTTCGTCCATGTTCACATGGAGTTCATGGAGATTATGCTGAATTTTTACACAGCAAATCTTTCGAAAATGAAGGGGTTGTGGGCCACCTCATCACTCCAAGCTGCCGTTGCCTGCGGAAAAGGATGGTACTGTGCGCGGCAGGTTCAGATCCTGGTTCAGCAGTTTATTGCAGATCAGTCTGTCCTTCCAATAAATCCATACGGCTACTGGAACACGTCTATGCTCGTTGATGAAGAGCTAAAGTCCGAGATCAATCTCTCCTTGCAGGAATTGGGGAAGAACATTTCGGCTGAGAAACTCATTGAATTCCTTGGGAATGAAGAGATCATGACGAAATATGGCATAACATCAAAGATTATTCTCCGAACAGCCCAGCGCTATCTACATGTGCTGGGTTACAGGTGAGTGGTCGCTTTCGGAGTGAGTCAATTCTCTAATTTATAATGTCTTGCTCCAGATTCATGAGTCTGAAAAAGGGCCAATATGCAGACGGTCACGAACAGCCGGATGTCATTGACTATCACCAGAAGAAGTTCTTGCCTGCATGGGCTGAGCTTCAGGCACACATGGAAGCCTGGTTGAAGGACAATCTGCCTGAATTTGGTCCCCGCCCAGATGGTAAAACTGTTGTCATCTGGTTTCATAACGAAAGTATTTTCTATGCCCACGACCGCCACGGGAAGTGATGGTATCATAAAGATGCCCCTGCAAAGCCATACAAGAAGGGCGAGGGCATGTCTTTAATGGTTGCTGACTTTGTATCCAACAAATACAGTTGGCTGCACATGCCTGATGGTAAATGCAGTGTGTGGGTTGTCATGAGCCCAGGGAAAGGCAAGGATGGCTACTTCACTAACAAGGAAATCCGGGAGCAGGCTAAAGTCATGATTGACATTCTGAATAAACCTGTGCCCCATTCCCATTGTGAAGGTTGACTTCAACAAAAAAATTCTCAGAGGGACCTTTTGGCATTTTCATTGCTGAAAGTGAGCCATCAGGTCGCTTGAGATGTGTGGATGTGTTGTTGTAGACAAAAATGTGTTCTTCGTCTGGATAACACTCGTTCAGAATGTCAATCGTGACTTTAGCCTGCTCCCAGATCAAAAAGGCGATCCGGTGAAGCACAAGATTCAAATGTCGGACACTACATTCAACGGTCAGCCCCAGCCACTCTATCATGCTGATGGTCATTCTCTTGCTGGCCAGTTCAAGGGGATGGCAATGGTCCTTGAGGAACCCGGCATCGACATCACCGGAAAAAAAGCCCAGTGCACCAAGTTCAAGTGCCCTCCTCCTGCCCGGGACTGCTGCTGCCGTCACATCCTGTTCAACCAGCCCGACTTCGGGAACGTGAAATCCTGCCTTGAGCTGGACTGTGAGGAGCGAGGGTTTTGCCTCCTTTTTCTCCCAAAGTTCCACTGCGAACTCAACTTTATCGAACAATGCTGGGGATATGCAAAACACTTGTACCGCTTGAATCCCGAGTCATCGCAAGAAGACATACTGGAGTGCAATACTCTGGCAGCTCTTGATGCTGTACCTTTGGTCTCCATGCATCGGTATGTGGTAATTTTCTTTATTCTGTTCAAGATCTCATATTATTCAGGTTTGCAAACAGGTCAATGAGATTTATGGATGTGTATATCCAGGGGCTGATGGGAACACAAGCGGTGTGGGCAGCACAGAGGTACCCAGGACATCAAATGAATCCAGACAAGTTGATGGATGAGATGGAGGCTGCAGGTATAGTGTGAAGTGAATACAAGATCAATCGGTGATCCATGGCTGACTATACCTGTATCTAGTCCATGAATTCTCATCCATTGGCTCCCACGATTTTTTATGGAATGCCTACAATGTAGGACTACAATTGCTAGGAGTCACATTTTTCATTTGAGTCCCAGAACCCTCTATATGCAATTAGTTTTCCTTAAAATCCATCATATCTCCGAATTTGGACGACTGTGACTGATGTGACCGGGTGTCGGCGGTATGTCTATGGTAGCAGACAAAAGTTCATGACAAACCGCAATTTTCACCGGAACCTTCCAAGATTTGAGATTTAGAACAAACATGGGGTGGTTTATATGTAAAATTTTCATTTCAGAAAAAACGGGGTAACCCTGCCTGGCCTAGGGTTAAAAAAGCGCGAAATCTTGGAGCAAAAATCATAAAGTTGTAACTCTAGATGGCCCAAAACATCTCATTGGTGCCTCAGTGTTCATGAGATGGATATTTGTGAGCCCCCGGCACGCTGGCGAGCGAGGAAGGCGACGGCGGGAGAGGGCGGGACCAAGGCGGGAGGCGCGGCACAACCACCGGAAGCACCGGCCCGAGATCAAAAGCGCCAAATCTCAGGAGCATATACAAGAAACGAAAACGAAAATCAAGATATATAGAGTGCCGGTTGACTGCCGCTGATGGCTGGGATATAATATGCGCCCAGCACTGCCGCCATCAATCCCGCCATCAATCACTGTATGCGCCGCGCGCCAAACCTGGGTTTATAGAGGGCGCATGTGATCTCCGGTGGCTGTGGGATCTGTATAGAGCATCACTTTTGTTTCCCTCACAAATTATAGAGAGTTTTGCACAATTTTGAGTGACTTAGGCAAGACTTAGGGCCCACCAAGGCCGGAGAAAATTACCTAAGTTTAGTAAGGCTATGTGTTAGATGACTCTGGGGATTTTTTACGGCGTAAAAACGGACATTCTGGCCCCGTGTGGGGGCTGGAGAGCAACGCGCCTGATGCGAATGGGCCCGCCATCAGCCGCCATCAAAACCTGGGCGCTGATCTTGGCGTGATGGCCTAAATAGCCGAATGATGGCGCCGTGGTCTGCCGGGGTTTCGCTTTCGTCTCTCGTTAGTACCGAAATCTCAGTGAGAAAAATAATATTTTCGAATTTCAAAGTTTTGGCCCGAGGGATCTCTAAAGGACCTTCCTACTGTTCACTTTACACACTCCAATCGAAAATCAAGTCAGAATTGGGGGGCTAGTAGCAATTTCCAAATCGGGACTCAAACTTGTCACGAAGTTTGGTCCGCTACCATACCTTATGACTCGATCCAAGCTGGTTTCAAGCCGATATCCATCATGGCACCAAAGACCTACGATGGCAACTGCCACTGCGGCGTGATAGAGTTCTCCGTCGTGCTCCCCGCGCTCGAGAGCACGCCGCTTACCGCGTGCAACTGCACCATCTGCACCAAGAAAGGCTACCTCTTCGTCTTCCCGCTCAAGTCCGCGTTCACCGCGACGAAGGGTGCGGGCGCCGACGGGCTCGGGCACGGCGTCCTCGCGGACTACGCGTTCAATTCCAAGCAGCTGCTGCACCGCTTCTGCTCGACATGCGGGACGCCGTTCGGCATCGTGCGCGCGGACCTTGCGGGAGAGGGGAACGGCACGTTCGCGCTGAACACGCGCATGCTGCGCGGCGTTGACCTGTGGGCCCTGCAAGTCAATGAGCATCCGGGACCCGTGACGCCGCTGGAGTACACCGTACCCAAGTTCGCTGGGCTGGCGGCGCTCGAGCAGGGGAAGGAGGGGGGGGAGAAGGTCTACGGGGGCAGCTGCCACTGCGGCGCCGTCACCTTTGCGTTGAAGAGCCCAGGGCGCCTGGATGAGAAGGGCCTCGAGGGGGTCTCTGTGCAGGAGTGCGACTGTAGCATTTGCATTCGGGTATGTAACTTCCGAGTTATCGTATTTCTCTCTATCTAACAACACTTTTCCCAGCACGCAGGAATATACACCTACCCGCGCCCCCTCAGCCGCGTCCCGATGGATGTTTCGCCGCCGGACGCGCTCGTGTCGTACTTCTACCCGCTCGGCAAGAAGTTCGGCGCGTACCAGTTCTGCGGCGTCTGCGGCGTGCCGCTCTTCCAGAAGATCGTGGGCCCGCCGCCCGAGCGCGTCGCGGCGCTGCCGGAGAACGTACAGGCGATGATCCGCGAAAAGTGCGCGATCAAGCCGGTGAGCCTCCGCGCGCTGACCTTCTTCCTGGGGCGCTCGGAGGAGGACCGCGCGGAGCGGACGCGCGTGGAGAAGGCCGTCGTGCGTGGGAGGGGGAGCCAGGAGGGCACAGAGTATGTTGTGCCTGAGTAATCGTGTACAGAAATGGTATAGTAACGCCGTCTGTGTGAAACTCTTATGAACATCGGGTATGATTCAGGAGTCAGAAGACCACCGAGTGCGAAACAGGAGGGAACTGGAAGAGGGGGAAGACAGGGGAAGACGCCCACAAACGCCAGATGGCCAATGTTGCACATGCAACGGCATTATTGGCGAAGTAAGGCACCAACAGGCCCCCGAAAACTACCATGTAACCTGGTCCGGGATAGAGTAAAACAGCAGCCTAAAATGACCCCCTAATCCACGATATAGAGTAACAGAGCCTGGAAACCGAGGAACTTCGTCGCGTCTTTTTTGACGTTCCGTTTCAACTTCGTCCGTCGAGTAAAATGTGGAGCACGGAACTTATTTTTGGTGTGTATGAGGCCAGAGCCACGGAAAGGTAGAGATTTGGTGCGAGGGCTGATCAGAGAGTTTGAATTGATACAGTACAGACCAATTCCCAGTCCAAAAATTTAGGCGGAGAAAAATCACGATTTACCCCCCTAAACCTTGATGGACCAGACGCCCAAATTTCATAAGGTAAACCTGCCCCTCAACCGGCCAAGGTTACATGGTATTTTCCGGGGCCTCAACAGGCCAATCTTCATTCTCGTGCTAACACTAAAAATATAACGGGGAGTGCAGATACAGACGGAAGTGCGAATTCAATAGATAGATGGCGAATTATAAGCAGGTGAAGCCGCGGCTGGGCGGGCAAAACTAAGTATGTGCGCGAAGGATTGAATAGGAATAAGTAAGAGCGGGTGGGCGACGGCGGCCTTTTGACTGTTATGCGGGGTATCAAAAGGCGCATTTAGAGTGCGAATGCGACGGCGCCGAGGGCGGCGAGGCCAAGGAGGGCGTTGGCGGAGGAGGAGCGCGCGCTGTTGGGGGTGGTGGATTGGCTGGATGACGTGTTAGTTAGGCGGGCGGGGATATGAGAAAGACGCGACGTACGAGGCGGACGCGGCGGAGGCGGAGGCAGCGGAGGTCGCGGCGGTTACACTGGCAGCTGAGGAGGGGGCAGCGCTGTTGGCTAACGAGGCCGTTGCGGAGAACTCTGCGCCGGCGGCGGAAACCAACGTTACGTGCTGGACGGGAGAGTTAATGGGATGGCATGCGAAAAATAGGGACAGGATATACCACAGCAGCACACAGCGCGGCGGCGCCAGCGATGGCGTTCGCGAGGTCTTGGCCCTGGCAGGCCGCCTCGATGCACTGAAAGGTGCTCGTCACGAACACGTTGTCATTGCACAGGCAGGTGTCGTCGCCGGCCTTGCAGTTGCCGAGGTTGGGGTGGGCCAGGCAGTCGTTAGCGCAGGCTGAGAAAGGCTGGAAGTAAGTATTACGTATGTATGATCAAGGAGGTAAAGACATACTAGGGAATTGCCGACGGTGCAGAGGCGTGTAGGATGCCGAGGCAGAGCCAGCGATGAGGGTGAAGACGGCAAGGGCAGCGGAGAAACGCATTGTGGGTGGTAGGGCGTAAAGAGGGTGCGGATTGCAACAAAGAAGACGAAGGAAGTTGCAAAGGACAACGACTGTGAGGTAGTAACTCAAAGGTAGAGCTGCTTGGAGATCGGTGGTTGGACCCTCCTGCCTTTATAGTGGCCACGATTCGGTTAGTCGAAGCAGATCATTTCTTTGTACTCAGGGGCATTGTTCTTGCGCACTCAGAGGAATAGATCAGAACAATGGTCCCAACGGAAGAATGCCGACGAAACAATGGGATTTGCACATCCAGCATAATGCAGCGAAGAATGGTGAGACAAAGGAGGTGCCGGATGGAGATATCAGAATTTGCATCAGATTCCAGAAAGACACGGGGAAAGACGCGAAATTATTGATAGGCAGGTATGGGTCCAGGTGGACAAGCGAAGAACAACCCCAGAGACATGTGGAGAAGAAGGTCAGCTGAATTTTTGACGAGTGGCACCGTTGAGCGTATGGGCTAGGAAGTAATTTGTAAACATAACCCTATTCTATGGTTCCCGGCTTACGTATTTTTTTTGGATTATGTAAGAGAACATATTTTGGCTTATGTAATAAAACATACAGAGGTCACCGGCAACTCCCGGGAACTGGCAAGGACCAAACCTTGTTCTGTTTATACTAGCCAGGCGTACCAAACAACACAAGACAAGGCTCTGCTCATCGACATCCACAGCCGCAAGACATGGTCAGTTCGCCCACCCTTCTCCTCAACTTTCGTTGACCTCATGTCTCAGGCCCCAACACCAAAAAAAAAGGTCCCCTTCCGCATGCTATGACCGCCACCCCGACTTACTTCTTCTCTCCAGACCAGCGGTAAGACCCGCTCCGCGCTCCAGGATGTCGTTACCCGGGAGTACACCATCCACATGCACAAGCGGGTGCACGGTCGCTCGTTTAAAAAGCGCGCCCCGTGGGCCGTCAAGTCCGTCATCGACTTCGCACAGAAGACGATGGGTACCGCCGATGTCCGGATCGACCCCGAACTGAACAAGGAGATCTGGGCCCGCGGCATCAAGAGCGTCCCCATCGCCTGCGCGTGAAGCTGGAGCGTGCGTCTACCCCTTTGTTTTTGCGGACTCTGGGCGACTTGCTAACGCTGCACTTACAGGCAAGCGGAATGACGAGGAAAACGCAAAAGAGAAGCTGTACACATACGCCTCGCACGTCTCCGTGACCTCGTTTAAGGTGTGTGCTGCGTCACTGTGTTTAACGTTTGATATTGAAGTGCTGCTAGGGCCTGCAAACGGTTGTGGTCGACGCAGAGTAGATATCTCGTCGGGGGGCCGGTTCTGGTGTTGTCATTTCGTACTGTTCCATGTCATGCATACATAACCATTCACATCCTATGCTATGCCTGATGAACAACTCCTGCGCCCGAATCCAGTTTTCAGGAAATGCTTGCTTGATCACCAATGGGCCTGCGGGAAATCTCGAAGTTCTTTCCCTTGGCGTTGTCGGATCTGCGCAAGTCTGTATGGTCCTGTCACTTTCGTGTCTGACTTCGAGTTGGTGAACGACAAGTGGACGAGCACAAACTTATGTGCTGCTGATTCCCGTCTCAGATTGTTCGTGCATGCGTGCTAGGGAGCTTTCAAAAACTAATATGTAGTTTTTGGTGCTGCAACTTTTTGCTCGCGGATTATGCGGTTGGACGTTTGTAAGTATTCGCCTCGGACAATTTTTTGGGTAGAGCTAACGTAATTACGGCTCGGATGTGATGGAGTGAGTGGCCCGGGAAACTTGCGAAAAACCCAAGTTGCTTTTGGTCTCCCACCACTGATCATGGGCCGCAGGCTGACCCCGAAGATGAACGCCATTCTGACCACCTGTCCATCTCGCTCTAGTCGGCTGACCCGAGCGAGTGCCTCCCAAGTGAAAGCAGAACGGGTAGAGAGTGTTGTGCCTACCGCAAGCTCCCGTTCCAGCTCTTCTGCGACTTTGAGGGCTGATGTCTTGGAGGGAGACGCGCCGCTGTACCAGCCCCCTACAGGCTATGCATCTGACCATGAAAACGATCGAGTTTACTTCAACACGTATGACGATACCGAGAAACTCAAAAAATCGGAGATTTACTGCTGTGACTTCCGCACGAAGAGGTGGAAGAACATAACGGTAGGGAGAGACCATATTTAGATGGTGGTTACCTCCAGTCATCTCACGTTCCTCTTGGAAATGCCAGAAATCCATCCATCATCTGCCCCCTCCACTGGGCTCTCCGCGGCGCAAAGAGCAGCTGCCTTCGCGGTATGGAGCCGGGATGGCTTTCTACAAATCGACTATTCATCGCCAACACATGCTTCTCCTGTACGGGGGCCAAACTGACGGGCTAGCGACGGCTCCCGGCGCGGTCTCCAACGAATTGATCGCGGTGGATGTCGATAACACCAAGTGGTGGGTCGTCCACGTCGCGGGCGGAAAGGCCGTGCCCCGCGTGCAGTCACGTCTCGTCGTCTCTGGTGATACGTTCTGCATCTTTGGCGGCAAGACGTTCGTCGGCGGGGCCTTTCAGCCCATCAATTCGTTCTGCGTCGCCACGTTCAGGGATATGGAATGGAGGTGGGATGTTCTCGATGAACCCTACCCGTCGCATATTCCGCCCTTGGGCTGGTGCTGTCCCGCGACAGTCGTCGACCGCGGCCGTAAGATTTTGCTGAATGTCGGCTGCACCGACCGTGAAGATGAAGTCGGATTTCTTTCTGTTTCTCTGTTCCCGATTGTGGACTAATCACGCTCGGCAGGTCGACGTGTCAGCCGACACCATTGTGTTGTTCAACATAACCGAGAGAGTCTTCGAAGCTCAACCACGGCCCGGCGGAAACTTTCCAGGGACCGTATCTTACTACCACTTGGCGTCTTTTGACGAGGACGGCAGGCTTCCGACGTCGTCGGTCGTTTTCTGTGCCTTCTATGTCCGGCCTGGCGAGCCCCGCTATGAGCTCGAGTTGTACGTTTATTCGTACGCCCCAGAAAAAGGCGGGAGCATGTCCACCGATGAAGGATGGTGCAAATCTCTTGAGAAGCGCAGGCCGCTTGCTGCGGTAGAACAAAATCTGGAAGTGTTCGTGGTTGTGCGTTCGCGTATGTATTTGATTGGGTATGGCGAGAACTCCCAGAGATACAAAGTCTTTGTGGAATCCCTAGGGAGTGGTTGCGTCGTTGACATTTCGAGGTTCTCTGTATTGAACCAGAATATTCAACCAATGAATGGGACTAGGTCAGGGGTTCATTTCAACATCCTTTGAAGGTTTGCGCTCTCGAAAGGTACCGCTACGAGCCGTCTCATCCCTGACTAACTCTCCTTCACGTTTCTACTGAACCTTTTCGTATGCATCCAGTTTCCTTGGCATCCACCCATCGTTCCTGTACGTCCCGGATAAGACGGTTCAATTTCGGATTCGATGAAAAAATGCGCGGATTTTCTGATGCTGTCTTCTCTTTGAAGTAGCACGAATTCGGCACGAATCAATAAGTATGTGCGAATATAGTCGCCTTCAGCTGCCGATACAGCATGCTGTGTGAACTATGTAATGCGAAGGCGTGTCGCCCCGACTCCCTAACCAGCCGGGGATTGACACTAGCTCAGTATTTATACCGGAACGTTTTGTTCTCCTTGTCGGTCACTGAACACAATTACGATATTAGGTGAGACGGTCAGTCAAGGGACTGCAGACGCACGGTTCAGCCATCCCATGTTCGCTACTTCCTTGAACTCTCCGCTTTCCCTTTCTCTCTGCTCAACCGCATCCTTCTTCTTGTTCTGCCAACCATAATAAAGCTGAAGTATAACCGCCAGCGCGGCCGCTACTAGTTGGGTGACAAGAAGAACGATTTTAGCGGGTATATATTCCGGGGCATCTTTTGGTTTGAACAGCTGCGGGCCTATTATATTTCCGACCGAGAAAGAACCTGCAACGAGTGCGTTGGCTACCACACTAGAATATCGGGATAAGGCAAAGGCAGATGTATGCGTAGAAACGTTGCACACCGTTTCGTTTGTCCAGCCACATTGGCTGTGGTGAGACAGAATATGAGATACAAAGTGACAGTGATCTGTACCAATGAGTGAACCAAGATGAAAGAATAATCGGCGATCGCACAATGTTCACAAGGTAGATGCCCGCCAAAAGGCCCGCTTTCTGTGACTTGGGCAAAAAGGACATCAGTCCTGACCCAATAGCAGCGAGACAGGCACTGATGGTCAACCACCGAGTACGATTTGCTTGTTTATGCGCCAGGTACGCTATGACGAGGCATGCGACCAACGACACCGCTCCACTAGGCATGTTTAAGAGGGCGCTTCGCAGAGCAGAGAAACCGAAATTGCGGATGAGCGTCGTCGAATAGAAAGATACGACGCCGGAGCTCATGGAGAACTGGTGTCGATAAGATTACAAGACCTGACAAGCGACGGAAGAACGCACGAGGAGGATTATAGACGTCAGAAGCCATATCTGCGGGTCCGTGGCGAGCTCCCGCATGTGCTGCCACTTAAAGTGCGTGTTTTTTATTCCCGTCTGGTTTACCGCGACGCGCTGGATTGCGTCCCGCTTCTCCACGTCTGTGAGCCATTTAGCCTCCATGGGCGAGTCGGGCATGGCCATGAATGTCCACGCCCCCCCGGCGACGGTCACACCCCCGAGGACGATGAACATGATTCGCCAGCCTGCGAGGGAGTCGTGCTTCACGAGCTGGAAGCCTGTTATTCTAAGCTGAACAATATTTTAGATGCTAGATTATTGGGCATTACCCCATGACACGAGACTGCCCATCATTTGAGCGATACCTGTCTTTCGCACTTGAACCCAATCTCATAGACAAGTCTTGGAAGTTGACATACCCAGCCCACAGTACCAAATGGCGAAGCGCAAGATGGCCTCAGATTTAGTGTACCACATGCCTAAAAATTAATTGGTCAGCGGCGCGGGAACGGCGTTGAACAGACTTGCCAGTGATCAGCATCAGGCAAGGTGCCGTCGCCGCTTCGAGTGCCCCTACCAAGATGCGGCAGGCGAGCATACCATGGTAGTTCGTGGCCGCTGCAGAGCACGCCGTGACCAGTCCCCACAAGATCACATTGATGCCGAGCCATTTTCCGGGGCGAACCTTTTGTACGATATAGCCTAGGGAAGAGGAGATGAGATACAGACTATAAAAAATGATTTAAGACGAGAAACGGAACGCACCCGTCGGTAATTCAGCAACGAGATTAGCGATGTACATGGCGCTACCCAGATTGTTGAAGTCGTTCCCCACGAGTTTGAGATCTTGGTTGAGCCCCATAACGGCAGCATACTTGTCAAGCGAAGGTGAGCAAGCACAGTGTTCTCGATCGTGAAAATGATAATTACATTGACGTCTCTGGGGTATAGATGAAATATGTTTTGGTGTAACAAAAGCACCGGCACTCACACTTTGTCAAGAAACTGCAGCGTGTAGATGGCTAGCGCAATGGGAACGATGCGGCGGTCTATCTTGCGCAACAGCCGCGCGTCCTCTGCCTCGCTCCCGTCCTTCTGGATATCCGTATTCTGGAGATACACGATCGCCTCGTCGAGACTCGCCGAGCTCGCATTGAGCGTTTTGAGCGTCGGAACCTGCAGCCCGGAGCTCACATCGTCGCCCTTCTTGGAGGGTTTCTTGGTGTCCATGCAGTCAGTCCAGCGACGGCATTAATAACGGGGAACCATGGCTTTAGTACATGATGGAGCGGAGGGTCACATGCATTGGCAATCAAGCTCAGCGGCGGACAGCTGGGACGGACCCTTGATTGCCGAGCCGAATTATCCAGCGTGCGAGTGTGGGGGCGCTTGCCCGTGCTTCTTCCTGGAAGTTTCGGCGTCGAAATAATACGGCGCCATTGATTGGAGCGCAAAGCCTTGGCAAATCGGTGATGTCTACCGAGCAGCCTGCTGAAAACCTGAAAATTGGAGGTACTATGTTTCTTTATGAGAATTTCAAGTCGCCAGACGGCGCCAACAGAAGGAGCAATTTGGTCTCAGAAAACGGAAATACAACACAAACTGAGCATGGAAGCACCGGCGGCTGAATATAGGGTGATAGAGGGAGATAACAAACACACCATAATGGCCGCTGTCGAATGGACATGAGGTGGAGAGAGGCAGTCGGGGCTGGTATGGACGCGACTTGACTACTGATGTCAGGTATTTCACGAGAAAAAGGGTTTTCGGTTCTGGCAGGTCATCTTGGCTCCTTGACCTCCGGATCCGCCCCAGAAATAGAATGTAACAAGATCCGACGACACACACACTGGAATTCCTTCAGTGCTCTTGACAGTCCGGGTAAAGGAGACCTGAAGGGACCGGTGCGGACTTAGAAATTCACTGCAGAGCCTGTCGAGCCAGGTGGCTATGCGTGGGGCTGTGCCGAGGTGCCGAGACACGGTCTGCCTCGGCGCCTCGGCACAGCCCCACGCATAGCCACCTGGCTCGACATGGCCGGGCAGGCTCCAGTGATTGCCGATTGTGGGTGAAGCCAACTGAGATATCCATCGAATGAAGACCCAGGCATTGTCAACACAGACTGCCATTACATGTTTGAACAATACAGTCACGAACATCAGCTCTGGCGGCTGTCCCGTTGGCACGGTTGCCCGTTTTTCAAAATTCCACCTCCCGAACATGTTGAATAGTTTCCGAATGAGACAAAAAGACATCTGAGCCTCAGTTTCTCGTCTGGAATAATTTTTAAAATAGAAAAATTCTCAAGTACCTTCGATGTAGAGGTACGAACTTGCGTAAGTACGAACGAATTTGAACCGCACTCGGTAACTGCCGAGTTTGAGCAGGCCCCCGGCATATACGGTTGTATGTCCGATCCTGATGCGGAGGCTTTCGGCCTGAAAATGGCCTCCATGTCCAATCACAATCCGGACGAATGAACGAAAAAAAAATCTCTAGGTCCGATCCAAGGTGGGGACAGAACACGGGTGGTTGGCCTGATGTCTGATCCTCATGCGCACGCTCATGGCACAAAATTCATGAAATTGCGGCCCCAGCATAGTGTCATAGACCGCCCGGGTGGCCAAACATCCTATTCACCACCAAAGTTCGACAAAAAGATGCCTCTCGCAGAAGAATGTCCGATCCATGATGCTGACGGTTTTAGCTCCAAAACAAGCTACCGGACCACAATGCGTACATATCTGGAGAGAAAGTTGACGTACGGAAACGACCAAAATCCGCCAAAATGGATCGGAAGGCCCCCGGAAACTACCATGTAACCTTGTCCGGGTTGAGCCCAAAATCTGGGCAGTTTTACCTTACGAAATTTGGCCGTCTGGACTAGTGTTGCCGCGACTCGAAAAGTCGAGTCGCGACTTAGTAAAATGACTCGGTTTCCAAGTCGACTCGACTCGACTCGACTTGGCCGACCCCAAGTCACTTGAAGTCACTCAAAGTCACTCAAGTCAACCAAGTCAGGTCTGTTTTGCTGTAATCGGTGAGCAGTTGACAAGGGAGGGGAAAGAATCGTCGCTGGAAGGTGCGGGAACGATTATCTGCGGCGTTAGTGGCATTTGATTCGGAAGTCTTGATGTCTGTTACGTTACCGGTTCGGCCGGTACAAAACTTATAGATTCTGGGGTAGTAAGTGATTCTGAAGTCAATAAGTATGGTTTCATGCATTAGAAAGGTCTGTTAAGTCACTGCAAAGAGGTAATGCATACATTCAAGTCGATCACATGGGTAAAAATAGTCGCCGAAGGCCCGAAGTCGATTCGTATCATTATGTACCGTCACCTGGCTATCAATCATTGTTTTCCTCAGGCATCTCGCTATATCCTGCCGCCGCCTCGCAACTATCTGCAATCTCACGCCAAACCTCAGCTGTGTTTTCATCGGTAGCTGATGCCAAGACGCAAAGCCAGTCCTCCTCGTCGTCCGGAACGGCGGCCGACTGCCACTCGGCCATGAAGTTGAGTCGAGCCTTCTTGAAGTTGAACTTGAGCATCTGAAGGGCCTCCATCAGGAGAGCCTGGGTACGATTGCGTCGTTTCGTGTCAGTCTCTCCTGATGAGGAAAAAACCCGCTCGGAAGGAACCGAAGTGGCCTGAATGGGAGCATAATCGGCAAATAGACGGAAAATTTTGGGCCAGGTTGTTCGGCCGTGATTCTGAACATGAAGAAGCCGATCAGTACAAGCTGGCTTGGGAACACAGGCACTGACCATCCAATAACCAACCATGTCTGTCGACTTCCGTGAGGGAAGGGGACTGCTCATATAGTGGTTTACCTCGTCGTCGAGAGACTGGACACCGGTAGTCGAGCCCGCAGTTGCAGTAAAATCCAGTGAGTGGCCGACATTACGGTACCGCTTTGCTGCTTGTGCTATTCCAGTCATTGCTAGTGCAGCTGAGCGGGGTCGAGAGCGGGAGCTAGAGCGTGATTCGGAGCCTGATCCGCTGGCACCAGGAGAGCTAGCGCGGGAATCCTGTGTGTCGACACTGCCCTCCTCGTACGATTTAAGCTGATAAAGATGTGAAACAAAGTGCGGAGGTTAAATCTGGCTGACCTACCTTGTCCATGATTATTTTCTTGGCATCCTGCTGCTCTTCCTGCGTCCAATTCTGACGAATCCATTCAAAACGAATTGAAGGATTGATAACTGCGAAGGTTTAACCTGAGTGTGTCACTGCACTGCAAAAAAGAAGAACACACTCACACATCGCAATTATGTACGCGTCGGTGTCCGCCATTTTGTTGTAGTACTTGTCTGCAATCGCGAGGCCAGGCCAGAGAAACTTGCCGATATTTTCGGATCTCAGGTCGGGATCATTGAGCATGGCCTTCCAAGACGAAATAAAGAGCTCAAACGCTGGGATGGCACCGGCAAGAATGGGTGTATTCTCAGATGACATGGACGTTTGGACAGTATGAGGTTGCTGAATGCAAGGTTAATGAGTTATACTGATTGCAGCACAAGATTGAAAGACCCGCACCTGAAGGATCAGTTCCATTAACTCCAAGCGACTCCAGTGTTGATTCTCCAACTGGTGTCGTAATTTGTGCGCATCGCGGTTCAATGCCAAAAAGCGAACAACCGGCTACAATATCAGGATCATTTATGCGGCATTTACAGATGTATGAATAATTAAAGCAAACCTGCTGTAAATATCGCAGGCGTCGAAGCATGTAGAACACGGAGTCCCACCGTGTCTTGACATCGGCGAGAACGGTTACGGAAGCCAAAGTGACCTATAATTGTTGAATTCGGGTGTCACATCACAGGCTTGAGGCCACAAAATTTACCGGAGTCTGTACCACCTGGTCATCGTCTGCCAGAGTCACCTCTCTCCACAGCGATTTGGTGTTGCCATCTTTGATGATATCTTGCAGCTCGTCGCGCCGCTGGCCGGACTTTCGGATAAAAGCCACTGTTTTTCGAGCTCGTCGGATAGGACCGGCCTTCTGTGTGTAGCATACTGCCCGCATCACGACTTCCGCCTCATCGGAATTCTCAGTTTCGGTTGCCGGCTCTGTCTCCGTGTCGGGGTGTGCTGGATCCACGTCCTCTTTCTCCATCACTTTTATCACAGCTTGGGAGCACAGGTTAATGACGTGCGCAAAACAACGAATGTATCTCTTCTTATCGTCAAAGGAGAAAATACGGATATCCTCCAGAAGAAGCTTGAAGTTGAACAGGAACGAGGCATTGTTGGAGGCATTGTCAAGGGTGAAATGCCCCACCTGACAATACTTAGATGAGACATGACTCTGGCGAGAAAGAAGAATGATACACACTTTCTTAATGATTCCGGCATCGTTGAGAATGTTGTAGACAACGCGTGCAAGACGCTGCCCACTGTGAGCACCCCGGATACGTCGAAACGCCAACAATGTTTGGCGCAGAAGAACCTGCTGGTCTTCGCCTCTTGGGCCAAGCCAATGTGCAGTGATCGCAAGGTACGGATGCAGACCATGGCTGCTCCAGATATCAGCAGTGAAACTGATATCCCCAATTGCAGCCTGGCATTATGGTGAGCAATTTCTCTGAGCCGGAGGAGAATACTCACACCCAACGTTGCTTTGAGCTCGGCATAATACCGCACCCAGGCATCAATGATGGAGTTGGTGAGTTTGGTTCGGTGTGGGATGTCCTTGTCGCTGATGGACTCCCGCAGAAGAAGCAGAAGGTCCCTAAACTCGCGGCTCTCAATGAGATTGATTGACTAGGTGATCGTCAGACGAGAGGTGAACATTATTAGCATTCAACGCACTAAATCGTTTGTGACAAATACTTTGATGAGCTGCTCTGTAAACGCGCTCATTGAAAATGGAATCCGTTGCAGATCCTTTGCCCGCTGTTCATTCAGTTGCCTCTGGCGTTCGGCGGGGAGTTTGTTGGCGAAGCCGTGTTTGCTGACAATATCCAGGTATATCTGTGCATGGTCCTCACTTTCCAAATGCTTTCGGCGAGTGGTGAGGCTCGAGCCACCGCCATAAACTTTCCTGTGGAGAATAATTAAAACACTGTTGCCAGTAAATTTGCGAACATCTCACCCGCAGACACGGCACTTGGCTGACCCATCCAGTTTGCGTACTCCATAGAAGTATTTGCAATCAGCCGATTTGTCGGTTTGGGACAGGGCCTCTGCATCGGTGAATGTGTATCCCTCAGCGCCGGTGGTCCCATCTGATGCAGCGGCAGCGCGGCGGCGCTGGCGCGGTGCTGCTGCTGCTCCACCTGAGGGTTGCGGTGATGTGGCCGGAGATTGCGAAGGAGAGTCCTCATCGAAGTCAAATAACGGTGCGGGAATACGAGCAGCGGTGGTGCGGCGGCCCGGACGAACAACAGGCGGGTGGTCGGAGTCAGAGGTGTCCCCAGGATCAGATTCCTCAAGACCCGGATTCCGGGTTCGAGGCCCAGGGCTGGCCATCGCCGTGTGCTGTGTTAACATACCAGCCAGTCTGTCCGCGACACGACGAGCAGGAGTCATTGGTGGCAGGGCCTGGTAAAATTGATAAGCTTGATTTTGGGGGAAGAAAATACATACCGTGGCCGGGGCAGGGCCGGATTGGATGGATCCTGGGCTCTGCATAGGGATTGAGGAGAGTCCTGGAAAAAAACTAAGTGCTACGGAAAAATGCAAAGCCGCCAACAAACCTGTCCGAGTCCGACTTTGGGAGCCAGTTCCAGGATTAGCGGCAGCAGGAATTGAACCTGGACCTTGAACAGGCAAGGAAGGCTGTCGTCCTGTGAGGAGTTAGCCAAATATATATATATATACTGCCAACGGACCTGGCCTCTGTGAGCCACCTGCGGTGGGAGCCGGTGGTGCATGAGGATGAGTGGCTGTTGAAGGACTGAGCAGACACTCAACAAAGATGTTAAAAATTTACAAGATAATCCTGCAAAGCCTTGTGGTTGATTATCGGAGCTCACAGTTTGTGCCGTCGAAGCTGGAGGCGCAGCAGTGGCTACTGTTCTGGTTGTCTGACGTCTGGGACGACCTCCAGCATCAGGAGGAGCGGCCGTAGCAGCCTGCTGTTCATCCTGGTCAGGTTGTCGAGTGCGTCGAGTGTGTGGCGGCATTGTTGAGTGAAGTGAGGTGCTTTCCAGCCGTCAGCTTTTATACAACTGGCAAGAAATAAAAAAATCGAGACTGAACAGTTTTGTGATATTACTTAGACACACCTCCGTGATGAGGTATTACAAGCCCAACCAATTGTCGCTCTGAACCGCATCTGTCATTTGCGAACATGATGGAGGTGAGAATGGACTGCACATATGTGGAAGTGAACAAATGAGGCCGGCAGTGCCCTGCACGCTATATATCAGCTTGCTTAATTTCGGAGGAATGTTACTGTGAAATATCAAGTATCCATGGGAGAGATTGAGTTTTCTGGGCAGAAATTTCAGTAAAAACTCAAACGCACATGTGGATTGAAGGCTTCGGTGGCAATGTGTCTGTACGGCGCCGACACGGCATTACACGGTACCGGCTTCTTGGATGTTCATACCGATTGTTAAGGTCTCACGTCTGCACATTTATTAAATCAGCGCACAAGTTCGAAGTTTGATGTCGTTTAAAAATGCAATCCGCATAGCGATATTATTCCGAAATGAGGGCTCGGCTGGAACCTCTGTGAGATATGAAATCAGGAGATCTAAAACCCATCCTTCCATTGGGAACATGAGGGGAAGGTACACACATATATGGAATTGAACGACGAGACTGGCATGCTACATATCACGTTGCCTTAATTTCGGAAGAAGGCTCCTGAGAAATGGAAGGTGTTCATGCGAGAGATTGATTTTTTTCGGCAGAAAGGGATGTGAAACAGTCAAATGCACATGCCATTGAAGTTCTTGCCTGTACGGCGGAGATTTGGTGTGTCAGATTTGTGGGAAGAAAGATAATTGGAGACTTGAACCGCATATATACATGGCCAGGATACGCTTGTGTCAAGGGACAGCAGGAATGACTTCCCTATTCCCGTCGGTAGCATCATTCACGGTGGATAATGCGGTATATTGTCCTCTCTTTCAATTGATCAGTGGTGCTCATACATGCGGTCGACAGCAAAACAGTAATACCAGGTGGATGAGCGGTGTTCCCCGAATCAAGCCCTTCAAAGAGTGGCTTCGCCAAATGGGTTCTTGGGTTCAACGAGATCCTTCCTTCTACAAAATGCTCAGCATTGTCTCGTCATTGAATTCCAGTGTCACCGACAATATTTATGTCATCCAAAGCTTCAACGGCAAATTTGTGTTCGCAAATGATGTGGATTCTGCGGTCATGAACCTTGAGGTTAAAACCAATCAGTGTCTTATTAAACTCATTGCTGAAGCGTAACAACAGGGGATCATTGACTTTTTTACTTGGCATCTGCGTCAAAAGGCCGCACGCGAGGCTGCATTTTTTGCGCTCATAGGGTGTTTGAAGTCCAGTGGTTGTGGTGGCGTGAACCGTCTTGGACCTATCACTTTTACCTGTGATGGATGGTACTCGCCTTCAGATGTTGACTCAGAGGAGCTGCCCGATCTCATTGATGCGGAGTCCGCATCAGAGGCGGGGGGTGGTGGTCCCCGAGATACAGTGCTCTTGTGATGTGTTCAAAGGCTACGCCGATGACCCAGATAACCCATGGGAGTCATGGAAGGTAAGTGCTCTAATTTCCTTCTCACCGACCATCTAACCCATGTCCTTGTTACAGAATCACGAGCGCGAGTTCGGCATTGTTTCTAGGATGGCCCGTGACCTTTCGGCCATCCCGGGTACCAGCGTCTCTGTCGAGCGCTTGTTCTCAAGCGCACGCCACCTCTGTCACGAACTTCGTGGCTCTCTGAAACCTGAGACAATTACAGAGGCAATGCTCACCAAGATGTGGATCAAGGAGGGGTTGTTGAAGGAAGCGTCACTGGAGTGCGGTAGAGGCTAGTTTTTACATTTCAGACCGTTTAATCCATTTGCCCAGTCCTTCGAACCGAAACCGAATAGTTGGAGCTTTTTAGTAACGCAGCCTTGTAACGTCGAAGTGGCACAGCGGATTCAATGAGCCTATGCTGTTGACTCTTGAGACAAAGAACATTACCAAAATATTGTCATTTTAGCCTCACCTGCACTTGACAAAATGCGGAAACACTGAGGCCCGTGAGGGCGAAAAAGACAACATGCAGTGCCAAGTGACATCACATCATTGATCCAGCCTTAGGCCCCGCCCCGGACACCAACAGCACGGGGAGGGCCTGGTGGGCTATTCTGGGTCAGTAAACTATCAGTCCATAACGTTTCCGCCTGGCGGAAAGTCACCGAGGGTAAGGGAGGAAAAGAGAAAGTGAGGATTTCGAACAAGGAAGGCCGCACGAAGACTCGAGTGAATAAATGCTTAATTACAAGCAGAACTAAATGAGCAGAAGGCAATCCAATTGCACCAACAGGACTTGTTACACTCTAGTTATAATTTCCATTCTGGACCCGACTCAAGTCTACTTGAGTGACTTGAAGTCGACTTGTGCCGACTTCGAAGTCGACTGGAGTCACACGTGTGACTCGACTTAACTCGACTTAAGTCGACCTCCCCGAGTCGACTTGGGACCCTCCGAGTCCAAGTCGCGGCAACACTAGTCTGGACCACCTTTTACTCTATCTCGGACAAGGTTTTAGGAGGTAAAATTGTGATTTTTTCTCCCAGCTCAAATTTTTGGCCTGATTGACTCTGTTCTGGCGTGTTAAATCAATTCAAATCTCTGATCAGCGGCGTTCAACACAGATGTTTGTACCAAATCTGCACCATTCCATGGCTCCAGGCACATACACACCAAAAAAAGTTCCGCGTTCCTCACAATTTACTCTATGGCGGACAAGGTTCCCCGGTTTTCAGGCTCTTTTACTCTACTAGGTTGGGGGTCATTTTGGGCTACAGTTTTACTCTATCCCGGACAGGGTTACATGGTAGTTTCCGGGGGCCTGGATCGGACATACAACTACATATGCCGGGGGCCTGTTTGAGCGATGACGTGTGTCACACTTATTGTCACCCCTTCCCCATGGCCAAAAAGTCAAAAGCACGGAAGGCAGCAGCTGCGGCCTCTGTGGAAGAAAAGGAGAATGGCCACAGCGCCCCGGAAGCCCCAATCCCCCCACTGACCTCAGGCTTCTTCCCATTTGCTGGATACACCTCTGCCGTCGGTGTCCACACCTCGCTCCTAGCTTTCTCGGCGCTCTTCCTTCCCCGCACTACAGAGATCATTGAATTTCTCAAACCTGCAATAGATCCAAGCCAGCTCACCTCTAGAGATCGGCCCCAACATCCTTTCCTCGACGCCCTCACCATGAGCCCAGTTTCCACCTTGGCTTGCATCTGTGTAGGCGCGGCAGTCCTCCAAGGATGGTGGGGAGGCTGGGTGAGATCTGGTGGATAGATTTCGCGTTGGAGGGGTCAAGCATCGAGAAAAGGATAGACAAGGCCCTTATAGATCAGCGCAAAAACACAGTATGTATTTTCTCTTCTCGTATTTGGATGGAAGAATCACGCATTCGTTTACAGACTCTTGGAAACGCCTGGCTCACGACAGTAGCTGGTTCTCTGATCTTCCATGGCGTTTTGGTTCTGTTTGGTGCTCCAATCACCAGGTATGTTCTGTTGGCCCAATTTCCGACTGTCTCGCAATAATCGTATTCGCAGCCATCTTTGGCAAACTTATCTGTTGGCTCTTCTCCTGTCCATTCTGACCGTATTTCCGCCAGCATACACGCTAGGATCTCCGCTGTTAGCTCCCAAGACAGAAGCAATCGAGACTCGGATGACATGGATCAGATTGTTCGCCGAATTCTCGTCTGTGCACCTTTTTCCGCGCCTTCCCCGCCTTAAAACTTTCACAGTGTTAAAACGTCTGTTGAGCGGGCCATACTCTATCCTGCGGTTGGTACTATTCTTGGGTGTTGGCTCGGTGCTATCCCAATTGCCCTCGATTGGGACCGGCCCTGGCAGGTTCATAGCTTCGTTTCTCTGCTTTCATTTGGCTGATATTCGTGCAGGCTTGGCCTTTAACGCCAACATTCGGTGCTGTCGTAGGATATATACTCTCTTCTGTCGTTGCTTTGATGGCAAGCGCTACGAGGTACCTTGCTGACGAAAACATACGCTCAATGCACGCAGCCAAAATAAAAACTAGCTAGAGTAGATCTAGAAGTATAGGCGACCATTATTTATAGTAAAACAAGTCTAACTTCCTCTAATCTTCTAATAAGTGCTCTCTAGAATGCATCCTCTATTTGCTGACAGCGCGCAGGTCGCCAATAGACTGCGTCACGAAGTCGGGAACGATGTTTGAAGCATTTGGACCTGTGATATCGGCTTCCGTAGTTATACCTTGAGGAAGATTAGACGGTTGAACTTAGGGTGGCGACTAAATGAGTGTGCATACCCGTTAACACGAGCAGGGTTGAAAGTCCACCGTTTTGGCCAAATAATATGTCGGTATTCAGTCTGTCACCGACCATTATTGTGCGTTTAGGATCGAAATTGACCCTGACAGTAGCTCAACAGAGCTGCTAAACAAATATAGTATGGCTTACTTTGCCATGATGCAGTCAAGCATCGTGCTGGCTGGTTTGCCGATGCTCACCGGGTCCTTTCCTAGAGCGTAACGCAGTGGAGCGCTTATGGCTCCCGCACCTGGCAGTAAGCCATCGGCAGCTGGGTATGTGCTGTCTTCATTAGTTGCGAGAAAGGCACAGCCTGGATTTCGTGTAAGATATTGGAACGCCTTGGAGAGCTTGGTATAATTTATGTTGGTGTCAAGGCCGCATAGCACAGCAGCAACGTCAGTATCTAAGGTGAAATCGGCCAGGGAGAAGGGCTCGAGAGTACAATCGGCAGGGTCCTGAATTATACTCAATATAGACGACATTCTCCAGGTGCATGTACTTGCCATTCCTCCGAGGAAGGTGACCCCTTCCTCGCGCAACTCTTCCTCCATCCCCTTCATCCCGATCACATAGACCTTCTTGTCTTTGGGCAGCTTCATGACAGACGATATATAGACAGCTGCCACGTATGCAGAACCATAGATCTCGTCCTTGTGATGCAGAAGACTGTTAAGTACATCCGACTTTTAGAGTTCGATAGAATTCTCCACTCACGACATGTGCCTCTACTCCAAGCTGGTCGAATTTTCCCTTATAGCTCTTCCTGGACTTAGTGGCGTTGTTGGTCACAAACAACACCTTCTTCTCTACGCCACAATCATGTCAGGGTCTGTCAGGGTGAGCGTTCGAGCTCAGTGCTACTCGACATACTTCTGGCCCGTAAAATCTCCAGGACATCGACCGCGCCATCGATTAAACGATCGCCGTGCCAGAGGACGCCATCGCAGTCGAACATCCAAGTGTCATATTTATCCAGCAAAGCTTCGTATTCGCTGGAGGATGATAGACGAACACTCATGACGCGGACACAGACAAGAACGGAGCGTGACGCGAGTGACGACTACATCGGTGCCGAATTCCGGCACGTAGATCCTTCCCATATCAACTCTCACGTTATTCCTGGTTGAACTTGCCCATCTGCAGACACTGTTTCTCTCTCACGTCCAGAGTGATCGTTCCTCCCCCGCGTTTACCTTGAGGCACCTCACACCAATTCCCAATTCAGATCTGCCCTCCTTTCCACAGTGCCTCGAGGCTACCTTCCCTTTTGGACTCGGCGAGAATACTCCAGTGATAGTCGTCTGGACTTCTCACCACGGTCCCAAGACCCGCGCTGGTCCGATGCATTGGCTCCCTGTTGATATTACACACTGTCTGAAACTATCCGGTATCACCGTTTTCGGAGTTGCTTCTGAGCTTCTCAAAGCGCCTTCTCATGTCTCTCATACAAGACTATCAATTTTAATAGGTAATTGGTTTCGTTCCATGACAGGTCGATCTTGGCTCGGTCTGCCATAATATGCGGTCGGTTATACAAGATGAAGCCGTTACACTGCGTTAAACCATCTCTTGTCATTCTGCGATCATCACGAAATGTGCTGGTATACTGGGACATCAAGATCCCGAATCAAAAATATTCTTCCCCTTCAATCAAGCCTCCTTCGCTCTCCCATTCACATGTCTCTGCCAACGGTGACCTCCTCTTCTCCGACCTCTCGTCTGGTCCCACACTGCATTCGCGATTCTTTCTGTTCCTAGTCACCGGGCTTGCCGGCGCCGGCGGGCTCGCCCACTTCTGAAACAGCCCTTTCATATCCATCGTCTTCAATGCGAGCTGCCATGCGACCTCGCTTTCGACCAGTTTCTCAAGCGCGTTCATTTTCACCTCCATCTTTCCGAGCGCCCTGTACATCGAGTCCGCCACAATGCTCTTCGTTTGAGGAGACACCGTCGCCATGATCCCCGTTTTGCTTTCTAGAAACGTCAACAACGTGGGACTCTGGGCTTGTCGGGCTCTCAGCGAGGCGAGCGAGCTATCAGGAAGCCATTCCAAACGCGCCACTGCCCAGCACGAGACTTCAAGTTGGTCCGTCGAGAGACAGACCGCATCGAAACCGGCTAAGGCGCTTACTTCCTTCAGCTGGATTGAATAATAAGTATGTCGTGAAGCACCATGCTGCTGACAAAAACTTGAAAAGCTACCTCACGAAAGTGCGTCCCAACTACTCTAGTGCGTAGGTTATGGAGCCTGAAGTACGCCAAGGTCGCCTGTATAGTCTGCACTCCGGGGTGCGTACCCAGATCCCCGTGGGCGGCCTTCCGTTTCCGCTCATAACAATCTAGCAACTGGTTCCGAAAGCGGGCGTCATCTTGGTGGCTTATTCAGTCTAATTGCGGAATGTGTCTTACCGGACCCACGGCGATGGAGATAGCGGTGGCGCCTGCTTCTGCGCAAGTTGCCGCATGCATGAGGCTGCCGACGAGTATCAAGTTCGTCTGTATGCCATGGCTTTCAAGTTTCCGCGCCGCCAATATTCCGGCCTCGGTGGCAGGAATCTGTATTATTATACACCGCTCCATCAGCCAGCCACTCCTTCTCGCATGGCAGGGTGCGGCGACTGACGCTCACGATGATGTGTCGCTGGGCGACGTCGCGCTCGTGATAATACCGCACGAGCCGCCGGGCGCTCGCCACCATCGCCGCGGCGTCGTCGTTCCTGCGCGGGTCCACGAACGCGAACTGCGTGCCCCCACACCGCTCGGCCATGGCAATCCCCAGCTCGACGAGCTAAAACGAATCGGACTCGGAGTCAGGCGGTGCGCTATAAAGGCGATCATGTGGCACACGCACGAATCGCTCCAGTGCAGCTTCTGTCAGGACGCCACCGTCGAGCTGTCCGTTAACGCTGGACCATTCCAGTCCGTTAATACAGCACAGGCACACAAGGACCAGGCCCGCGCAAGCTCCACGTACTGCTCCTCGACGACGCGCCGTGCCGCCACCCATGCATGGTATGCGATGTCGTCCCGCGATTCGACAGCCGCAAGCACGTTCGCCGGGGTTAGGACTGACCCGCTGAGATCGTGCACGGAAAGCGCTATTTATTAAATCCACGCACCGAGATGAGTGGCGCATGATTGGGGAGACAAAGCTTACTTGGGAAATCAATCGTGTCGCATATGACAGCGGTGTTGGCGCCATTCAGTGCACTCCACAGCGTGTCCTCGCCCTGCGCCGCGCGCCGCGCCTTCGCGAAAACCCGCTCCCGGTTCAACGCGTTCTCCCGTCTCAGCGCGCGCGCGCGTGCAGCGGAGAACTGCGTCCCACGCGACGCGGAACCCGAAGTCGAACTTGTGCCACAAGCGGCCGTAGCGGCGGCTCCGGGGAGTCTTTGATCTGTAATAATATTATTATGCGTATCACCGTCCGTCGGCGGCTGTCGGGGATACATCGCTGATGCGTGCGGCTGACTGCGTGCGGACGTGGTATCCTTAGCTCGTGCGAGATAGTCCCGGACTGAAGCCGCTGGGCGTAACAGAACAGGAGAAATTAATATCAGAAGGTCTTATAGACTCATGTCAAAAGCCAGGCTGGGTGGCAGCGAACAAAGATGCATTGTGGCTGGCCCCGTCCGCACAAGGCCCCGCATTATTCCTGCGGTAGAACCAAACACTTTCTTTGTTCGGCACGACACTGTTTATGACGCAGCGGCAACATGATCGAGTGCTCATTGACGGCATACATATGCCGTCTCGTAAAGATCGCGTAAGATCTGCAGCTGGATCTCGGTTGATAATGCAGTCTTCTGCTGTCTTCTATCTAACAAGCTTCTCATCTACGGTGGGGCCGAGCGGCGTGAAAGTAAATACGTATACCGGTACGACAATGTATGCAAGTTTTTTGGGCAGGAACAAAGAGACTGTAAACACAAAGCAGAGCGACAGTAAATGCGAGGGGTGCCAACTAGTAGCTACGATACAAACACGAATACTTATTCAGAGCGCGATCTACGGGGACGTAAAGTAGCTTAGCTTATACATGGACGAGTCTAGCGATGTAATGGTGCGCGTTCAGAGGAATACCCGTGCCAATTATCCATTGCGTGATCGGGCATGGTATGCGAGAACGGCGGCAGGGAGTAGTGCTGCTGGCTGTGACTGGAATGGGACGACTGCGGATGGCTGGACTGATGGTGGTTAGACGAGTGCTGCTAAGTACCCGGGCTGCGTCAGCACCAGCCCCGATGGACACGCACAGCGGGACGGCTCACGGAGTAGTTGTCGTCCTCCGCCTTCACCGAGACGTACTGGTTGGCCTGCGAGTAGCTCGACAGGTGCGGGTGGCTCGGCAGTGGGGGTCTGTGGGTCGCGGGGGAGTTGGACGGGTGCATCTGGGCGGGCTAAACGGGGAACAAACGCGAAGAACGTCACTAGGATCCCAAGTATGCCTCGCAGCGTGGCGCGCCTAGGAGGGAAGAACACTCGCCGAAAATGGAGGGCTTGAGGTGGAGCTGGACCCGGACGGGGTATTGGGGATCTGGAACGCCGGCTGCCCGTTCAGGCCAAACATCGAGCTCGACCCGGCGTGGCTCGAGTTCGTGTGGTTGGAGGGGTGCGCCGACACACTGTAGTGGTGCGGTAATGTTGTCTGGGGGATTGTCAGCGGCGGTGGTCGCGAGAGGGGGTCGTGGTTGTGGGACGACCCAGGAGGACTTTGCTGGGGTGCAGTTCAGCATGGTGCCGTAACGTATCTTTTGGAACGCGACTCACGATGTAGACATCATCCAGACTGTCCATTTTTCGCCGTTTGTAGTCCCGATCGCAGGCGCGTGCGTCATTAAAAGAGGTCAGCGAATTGCGCCGACCTACTCCTAGCGGGGGCGCCCTGCCCGAGTCGGTGAGCATGCGGTGCAGCTCGTCATTTTCCTTGAGAAGCCGGGCATTTTCCTGCTCGAGCTCTAAAATTTTTGCCTGGGGCGGCGGCAGGGCAGCCACCTGATCTGGGGAGAAACCCAAGGCGGTCTGGAGCTTGGTTACGGTCTGCTCCAGCTAAAAGGACATGTCAGACGAGGGACAGAGGGCGCTGGAGGGCATCTTGTACCTGCTCGATGTAAGCTTTTCTTTTTGCACGATGCCGGGCTTGTGCCTTGGCGTTACGGCTGCGCTCAGGGCGCTCAGAGTGTGCCGTATGACCGCTTGACGACATCAGGTCTCGTAACGTAAGTTGAAGAGAGGCAGTGGGATCTGAGGAGAAAAGCGACGGCGTATTATAGGGCGGGAGACAAGTGGTGTTGCTTTATGTTATTGGGTTCGATCAGGCGACAACGCCTGTGAAATCAGGGATTCGGTCCATTTGGAACAAGCCTTGCGAGCGACCAAGTCTTTGGGTCTTTTTGCCCGCATTTTTGATGCACGGTGTTCTAGATTTCATCTAAGCTAGATTGAGGGCCTGTGTAGATTTCGACGCTTATCTGGGACTAGATATTCCTGGTGGCTGCCTAATGGCTGTTAAGTCTGTATCGGCACAGACGGCGGTTGCACCCACCTCATCAAACAGGAAAAATAACGGAATCAATTCCAGTGATCGCCGATCAATGTTTGGATTTATTCCAAAACTCCGCTACAGACCCACTGAAACCCACCCCTGTCAGTGGCTGACAATATAGTGACTTGTAGTCAAACAATCCATACGGGCTAGTGGCGTCGACTTCCACAGTTTGTGATAAGTTCAACAGCCATTCACCCGAGGCCCCATGGATCTACCCAACACATCCCATCCCGACAATTCCAATTCCGACCCCACGCTCATCGCCTCCCACACTTCTTGGAATTACGTTTTCCTGTGCAGTCGGCATTAAATTTACACTCCGCGGCGCTGTCACTGCCTCGCGCTATTTTTTATAGAACATCTCCACAAACAGCCAGCCGCCAGACTCAGGCAAATTACAGACCCTCCGCGCTTTTCGGCCTCTCCCCCATTGCTCGAAAATAAATATACTTTTCGATGAGAACGCACCCCCCTTTCCACCAGAAATTCACCGCCAGCCCCCCACCGGCCTTTTGCGAGACCTAAACAGTAAACTCTGCTTCATTTCCTGCCACGTCGGGGCGCGCGGCCGCTGGGCGGGAATAGTCGTTTTCTGACAGAAATGAACGCCGTTCATGAGTGTCTGCCCTTCGGTGTCGCCCGAATCAAAAATGCCTGGCAACCAACGCCCCTCCCTGCCTCCCTGATCGATGTCGAATTCAACTCTATGTATTGTTACTTATACGGACAAACACGACAACGCGGTTCGAAGCCTGAAGTGGTGTTCAAAGTGAATCCCAGGGCAACCTTCTGATTGATCTACGTTTCGAGGAACGTCGGTTCGGATGCCACCAGTGCGAGCGCCCGGGATGGTCGCACTCGCACAATCCCTGCTTCCCTGTTCGGCCCGCAGAGGAAGCAGCGCACGGCGTCCGATGGATACGGTGTCGCCGCAAAATTCAAAACGCACACCCAATAAGCCAAGCAAGCGGGGTGCCTGTCGATGGCGAGCATACTATAATATCCCAGCCGACAAGCACAGAGCCTACCTACACTGTGCATGCAGGAGGCATTAAATCGCCACAGTAAACCCACCGTGTAAACGTCTTGAGGACCGCGGCCAATGTTGCTTGACAGCCCGCTGCGTCGTGCACCCCACAAAATGGCTCGCATCGGAGCGTGCGTGCATCCAAATTGAATCCGCATTCATGGGAGGTAAGTACTTGCATTCCCTCAGACATGACGCGCTGCGAGCGCGTTGTTTAGCAGTAACCATTATCCCCGTGCGTCCGGGAGCAGACGGGGCTAACCAAAATGGTCTCTTTTTTCAAACCGCCTCTGGAAGATTCGAAAGGATGGCATTAATCAGTTCTCCGCACATGCTCGCAGGTTCTTTTCCCTGCTGATATTGATAAGTAAGGTAGGTGCGCACCACACCAATTGTCGATCTCCGCGTCTCTGATTTGCATGCATGCTCCCACCGGCGTGAGCGCATTTAACGGGGGATGTGAGGGACGAGGACAAGGCGAGATTCAAGGAAGATCGATGACCAGAATCGAGGAGAATCAAGGCCGCAGCAGACAAGTAGCCGCCCATCACCCGCGCCCTTGGCAACAACCAAGATATCGCCGTCCAAATCTAGATCCATCTGGTGTTCCGCCGGAGACTCAAAACCCCGCCGTGGAGTCGTCCGAGTCAGTCTTCGTCGTCGGAGATGACCAGTCGATTTTTTCTACGCCGGCCTAGGGCCCCCATCGGCTCAGAGTCCTCGTCCCCCCGCCCCGCCCCGCCCGCGGACACAGGCTCGGAGATGTCGCCGTCCATCTCTGGCGACTTGGGAGGAACAGCCTCTGGCGATGATATGCCCGCCCCCGCGTTCTTTGCTTTATAGCGCGGTTTGGGGCGCGGACGGGGCCGAGGGGCGGGTGCATCAACGGACTTGGCAGACGCGCCGTCCACGGGCCGCGACCCGAAGACGTCGGGCTCCGACTCGCTCCCTGCATCCGGCGCAGGCTCGTCGCCGCCCCGCCGCTTGCGCTTGCGCTTCCCCACGCCGTCCTCCTTCTTCCTCTGCCGCTTTTTCGTCCCCGTCGGCTTCATCGTCGCGATCTTGCCCGTCGCAGCTGCCGCCAGCGCCACGCGCTCGCGCATCTCCTTCTCCTTCTCCAGGAACGCGTCAATGTCCCCGTACTCCTCGTCGCTGTCCTCGATGAACTGCGCCGACTTGAACTCCGGCTTCGGGCGCTCCTTCTGCTCCTTCTGCTTGCGCGGCTTCTTCGGCGCGTCACTGTCCGAGCCGCCGCCCCCGCCCCCGCCGCTCGCGTCCCCGTCCGAATCCGGCGAGGGCGAGCGTGCGCGGCGCGTCCGTGAACGCGTCTTCATCAGAAGGTCGCCCGCCTTCTTGCCGTCAAGGTTAATTGGCGTGGCCAGGAACTGGTCGATAACCTTCAGCGTGCGCTGCAGATCGGCCGGCGGGATGTCCGCACTGACGAACCACTCGAGCACCGACACGACCGGGTCTGGGACATCAATTCGTTAGCATTACATGCGCTTCTGTACAGCAGGGTAATAGACGAAATAAAGTGAACCGCACCTTCCTCCATGAGCGTAAACTTTGCAAGCCGGAAGAGAAGCTTGAGGTGCGGGTTCCGCGTCGCGGCGTCCTCCTCCTCGTCGCTCAAGTATGGAATCACTGCTCGCGCGCCGCGTCAGGTCATGCAGATAGAGAAGGGACAGCAAGTGAGCACCCACAGAAATCGACCATCTTGGCGCGCACCTCGCTTGGCGGCGTCTCGAGCTTCTGCGTCATCCGCGTCGCCATCGCATCGGCGTCCTCATCTTCGTCGGACTGCGCGCCGTCCGTCGCCGCGACCTTTGCGTCCGCCTCCACCTCGCGGATGATCTTCTCCCACTGCCTGATCACCGTCGCCAGAATCTGCAGCACCGCCACCACAATGAGCTCCGTCCAAAAAATAAAGGCATAAACGACTTACGTCCTTGGTCCAATTGACCAGCTCGACCTGTCCCGCGTCGACGAGCGCCGCGATGACGATCCCCAGCTGCTCGCTCCAAGAGTAGCCCTTCTTCACCTGCACCTCGCCCGCCCCCGGCCGCTCCGCGCGGAGAGCGCGCACACCCTTCTCCGGCGGCTCCCAGCTCGAGAATGCCTTCCACTGCCCGCGGTTCTTCGGGAAGAAGGCCTAGAGAGTTTGCCGACATCAGCGCACGAAATGAAGGGTCCCGTACATGAATGAAAACCAGTACGCGAAATGAATTCATCCTAGCAGGCGCGCGTATCAAAGCAGCACGCGAGATGAATGATACGCGTTGCAGAAACATTAACCGACATAAATGACTCACCTCCACTGCCAAGAACGGCTCGGCCTCAAGCGCTTTGAAAAAACGGCGCAGCACGAACCCGACGAGCGCCACGAGGTCGCGGTGCGGTTGATCGCGCGGGAACGTCTTCTGTGCGCCAAGGATCTTCTGGAAGAGGTGCAGCGTGGAGACCTGGCGGTGGATCGAGGGGTCAGTGAGTAGCGGGATCGGGAGAGGCGGTAATAAGAGACGGAGGGAGGAGAAAGGAAACATACATTGAAAAACAGTCCCTCTGCCTTCGCGCGCACCGCGATGCGGTGCAGCAGGCTTACGACGCGACGTAGCGACTCAGACTCCAGCTCGCGGAAGCGCCCGAGCTGCAGTAGGAGTGCGCGTGCAATTTCGGCCGCTGCAAATTTCTGGGGGCATGTTAGTGTTTTTTATCATAATAAGTAGAGCCGAGACCCACCATCTCAAACGCCTCAAACGAGAACGTCGTTTCACGCGCCTCCTGCTTTCGCTTCTCCTCTGCCGCCGCATCCTCGTCGTCGTCCCCAGCCGCGCCGCCCTTCGCCCGCTTCTTGCGAACACGTCGTACATAGACCTTGTCTCCATCGCCGCCCCGCTCCACCATGCGCACGACGGCGTATGCGAATTGCACGGCCGCGTCGAGGAACGCGGGGCCGCGCACCGTGGCGGCGCATGCGCGTAAACATTCAAGAGCCATGTCGAGGGGGGCGCCAGCGTAAATGAGCTGCGTGGCCAGCGTCTGCGCAGCCTCAGCGTCGGCGTTGTCAGTGTCCTCGTTGGAGGCAGCGGTGGTGATGATCGTCTCGAGCAGGCCGAGGATCTGCGTGAGGCAGCTCATGCCTGCGTGCATGGTAGCCCAGCCTTTGGGCTGCGGAACCACGTTAAGTCGTATTGACAATAAACGCGAAGTGCACACACCTTCTCCTCCGCCGCCTCGCGCAAGCGTCGCAGCACCCACGAGACAAACATGCTGTCCGCCGCGGCGCCCACCTGTCCGAACTCGAGCTTCTTGTCCTTCCCTTTGCCTTCCCCTTCCTTGCCATCCAGCAAGAAGAATGCGACGACCCAGCGCGCGACGCCGAGCACCCATACGGCCACGCGGTTCCCTGTCGCCCACGCGCGCTCCATGCGCATGTCTTTCAGGAGCCCTGTAAGGAGCGCGTTGAACGCGCCCTCTTGCAGCAGTGCGCGCGCGAGGGTGCGTAGGATTCCGCGCGCCTCGGGCGTCAAGTCGTCCGCGAGGGCGGCCTCAGTGTCGCCTGCGGAACGCACGCGCACGGAGCGCTTGCCGGCGTCGAGGAGCGCAGGTGTCGGCGCGGTGGTGTGTACGAGGGCCTTGACGGTGGAAGACGTGGCCCGCGCGGAGACGGTGATGGTGGTGCCGAAGCGCGGGTGGCGGCTTGAGGGCGCAGGTGCGGCGCGCGCCTCGGCGGCAAGAAGGCGTTGGAGTGCGGGCTGCGGGACATTGGCTATAGTCAGTATAACAGAGGGGAAGGAAAGACGTATAGTACCTTGGGCTGTTCTAAGAGTGCACTTGGCGGCGTACCACGGAAGAGCAAGAAAAGGATCTCGAGTACCAAGGTGTTCCAACTGGCGAGGAGAGGGTCGGCGTCGGCATTGGCGGCGGCCGTGAGCAAGAGATCCGTCAGATGAGTCTCCTGGAGCGCGCGCACGAGGCGCGATTGTAACCCTTCGGAATCGCGGATAGCGGCGAGATTGCGCACGATGTGCAGTACAAGCGCGGCGACTTGGCCATCGCGAGGCGTGCGCTCCTTGGGCCCTTTTGCGAGTGGAGGGAGCAGCAGGCTAAAGAGCGCAGACATGACCGCCGGCTGAAGGATGGCGGCCTTGTAGTGGTTATGGCTCTGCCGCAGCTCGGTAAAATCGGCGCGCTCGGCAAGGTCCAGGTCCGCGAGCTCTGCAGCCATGTCAATGGGCCAGGTCATGGCGGACATGAGGTCTGCACAGGAGATGGCGCGTTTGTCCTCGACCTGGCCGGCACCAGCCGTGAGGAGGAGGATTGGTATCAAGTCATTCGAGAGTACGCGTTTCTCGTAGAAGATGCGGGCGACGGTGCGTTCGTCATCGTCGTCGTCTTTGCGCCACAGCTTCTTGAGATCTTTGAGACAGCCACCCACCTCATCACCCAGGCGGTAGGTGCCGGCCTCGTAGCCGCCGAGCGCGTCGACGACGCGACCGATGACTGGCTCAAACAGCAACCGACGTGGATTGAGAGGTTTGAGGGTCGTTGGGTCCCGTGGGACTGACGGCTCTTCGTCGCTACTTGAGTAGGCCATGAAAGGGAGAGGGGTGGAGGGGAGGAGAAGCAAAATGTCAGCCACCAATCAGCCGCTTCAAAGACGCGTCGCGTACACACGCAACAACATGCACACACCAAGATAAGATAGCTCTGGCGACCATCCGATGCAGATCTACCCTGGAGCACCAACCGAGACACGACCCAGCCTGTAAGACGTCTGCTAGCTCATAAGTTCCGAACTTGACCCCCCCCCCCCCTACAGACTCCCTAAACTCGCAGTAAAGCCATGGATTATGCCGCCGCCCGAGGACCTGATTCTCACGAACGCACTCGTCGTCGAGCCGTCCACCGGGCTCTTGCTGGACGGCAAACAGACCATCACCATTCGAAAAGGGATGGTTGCTTCTGTCGACTCTGCTAACAGCCCCAAAAGCGACGACGATAATGAAACGAAGGTAGTCGATCTGAATGGCGCCTATGTCTGTCCGTAAGTGTGCGGCACGTTGTGGGGCTTGTGAAATGCATAACGCCAGGCAGCGGCCTGATCGACTGTCATGTCCATGTAACTGCGGTGCCCGGCGTGAGGGTGCGTACTTCACACATGGTGCATTCCACAAAAATCCATGCCAGAATATGGGAAAGATATGCAAAAAAAACAGTTCCATGACTTCAGTATGATATCGTGGTTAATGCAACACCCGAATATTACTATCGCTGTCTTTTGCATATATTTCCCACATTCTGGCATGTGTCTTTATGGCATCCTTCCTGTGACCATGGCGAGTGTGAACGTATCCGGTGCTAACTATGGGGTTCATAGAACATGAGTGAGTTCACTCAAATCCTCGAGCAAGACATCAACCTCCGCACCGCCTATGTTCTCAAAGGTGCGCCGCATGTCTCTCCTGTCCAATCCTTTTCCGATATATTGAATAAAATCAGAAATGCTGCTGCGGGGCTTCACCACCGTGCGAGACACTGGCGGCGCCTCAAAGCGAATCGCCATTGCGATCGAGGAGGGTCTCATTCAAGGCCCTCGTCTCATCCAGTGCGGGAAGGCGCTCTCCCAAACAGGTTCGCGCTTTAACGGCTTCTTCGAAAGACTCGCTTCTCACACTGATCAACAAGGTGGCCATGGCGACTCCACACCCGGCCTCTCTGGAGGAACCGCGACCGGCTGTTGTGGGGGGCACTCCATGGGCCTCGGACGAGTCGCGGACGGAGTGCCAGAGGTTCTCAAAGCGACGCGGGAGGAGCTCAAGGCCGGGGCCGATTGTACGACTACACTTTCCTACTCCCCAGTCATGTTACTGGTTTTTACTCCATTTTTCATAGTTATAAAAATCATGGTCGGCGGCGGGGTCGCCTCTGAAACCGACGCGATCGAAACCGTGCAGTACACGGCGGAGGAGATTCAGGCCATCACGACGACTTGTCGGCAGATGGGCAACAAGATGGGTGGGTATTGTCGGGCCCTTTGCTTTCAAATCTGATTGAGATCGATCCAGCGACCGCCCACGCCTACACCGTGGATGCGATTCGGCACGCGATAGACAATGGCGTACGCGGGATAGAGCACGGGAATTTGATTGACCAGGCGACCGCCAATTTGTGTGTCCTCTCCCTCTTTGTCTTGTTCCGTCCTGAACTGATGTTATAATTCAGGATGGCGGCCAAGGGCATCTACGTATGTTTACCACATTATTAACTTTGACCCGCCAACCAAAGATGCAGCTCACGCCCACGCTTTCGTGCTACGGTACGCCCCTTGCCACACCTCCCCACTTCATTCTCTGCACAACGAATCACTGAAGGGATCATGGTGCGGCCCCCATTTGAGGACTTCCTCCCTCCAGATGGGCAGGTCAAGAATGCGCAGGTCATGGCGCAGGGCCGCGACGCACTCCGCATCGCGCACAACGCCGGAGTCACCATTTGCTAGTGCGCACTCTCTCCTCTCTCCACACTAGTAATGATTTGACGACACTACAGTGGCTCCGACCTCCTGACGTCTCTGCACGCACTCCAGACGGAGGAGTTTGCCGTGCGCGCCAGTGTCCTGCCCTCACGCGTGGTTTTGCGACACGCGACGACAAATGCCGGTGCGTTGTTGGCTGCCATGCGTTGTGGCCCGCGCCGCTTCTAATCAGCATCTCTGCTGCGTAGCTCAAATGCTCGGTAAATCCACGCTCATTGGCACCATCGCTGCTGGCGCGTATGCAGACCTGCTCGTGCTCAACGCGAATCCGCTCGAGGACGTGACGGTTCTCGACCGGCCAGAGGACCACCTGTTCGCTGTGATGAAGCAGGGGCGTGTCGTCAGCAGCCTTGTTAAGGGGCTCACAGTGGCTTGATATGAATACCGATGCAATGTCCAATCATGAATCAAGTGTAAAACAACGATATCTACGTAGTACTAGTAGGAACAGCAGGATGATGAGCAGCCTGAACTTTAAATTTGTCGCGCAATTCAGTGGTGCAGGATATATGTTCGTCAGGTAGCCTGAATACCATTGCCCTCTGGGCAGACTTGGTTCCTCCACCATGGCCCAGTCCAATCTATTCTCTACGCATCAGACTTTGACAAATCCCTTGTGACCTGAGTCTAGATTTCCTTGATGGCCTGATGTGGGCGGTCAGGTTTCGGAGTTAAAGTAAAAGCGTGACTTGCAAACAACACCACATACGCTCAGACGCGTTCACGACATCCGCGCGCCAATGCCGCCGCCATGGCTTCTTCGGGCTGTTTTCTTTCTCTGGAGTGCTGCTTATACCCACGCATTCACTTTTTCCTCTCCCGAGGGCTTTACTCTGGTCCGAACTGTGGATATGAAGAATTGGCCAGCCGGACTGTAAACAGCCATGCTGTCCATGCTGGAGGAGCTGGAGGTGTTTCGGTGGTGGGGTGTGAACGGGACGACCCATTGGGACGTGTTTTCTTCGCCGTCCATCCAAAAACGCGTAAGAACGACGTGACTTGTCCTAGAGTCGACGCGCTGCGACAAATGATGGTGAAAGTCACGGGGACTGTCAATATTCCCAATCGGGCAATCATTGCCCGATTCAGCACGGCGGTTACCGAACCTCGACCGACGTATCCGATGCGCGAATGAAATCAGAGCATAATCAAGTTTTTTTTCCCCGTCTCAAAAAAAAAAAGTTTGTTCCTGGTCTGACTATGGGAGACTATTGTGACCTTGAACAAGGCCAAAAAAGGCCCACAATGGCGGCAAATTCACAAGCCACAAGCGGAGTCCCGATTTCAACAAGGCCGAAAAAAGCACTTATTATTATTATTATTATTCACCGAGTCCATTGAGGAGTGCCTACATACCTGAGGGGGTGTTTTTTGACTTTTGACCTTGTGAACTTGCCAACAAGGCAAAAAGGCCAAAAAGGCCAACAAGGTCACAAGGAAAATGTCAAAAGGCTGATGCTAGTACGGTCAAAAATGTGAGGTGGCTCCAAGCTGTCGAGTCCGACAAAAAGCCGTACTTGTGAGCTAGGTATGCATGGTTGGGCAAAATGGGGTGCAGACGCGACCGGTTGGTTCAAGGCAGTGGACACGGAGTCGACTCAGTCGGGGTGCGCGCAGCCCGCCTCGCGCTCCCCTCTGGCTCGGCCGGCCGAGTTCGTACCCGGCGCCGAATACGTCTTGAGCGCACCGAAGGGGCAACGCCGGTCGCACCGAGACTGGTGCTTCTGCTCTCTCAATTACGGTTTGCCGGAAGGACTCGGATGGATTTTTAAATCCATTGTCCCCGCTTGCCACTTTCGGCCGACGATCTGATGGCACCACCACTCTTCTGACAGCCACCACCATTGTCTGCCACCCCGTCCATCATCCCCGCTGTCCCGCCCGCCATTGTCCGTGTCCATCGGCGCGGATGCCGCCCACCGTCGGCCCCCGATCTCATCAAATTCCGGAAAAAAATCTCGCTTGCACTTAGCGCTGCCCACATATCGCGCCTGCGAGCATTTTGTCTACCGGTGTGCTTCGTCCCGCCCACCGTCCCCGCTGCCGCCGTCGGTGTCCGTCCATTTCCGGCACTGATGTCCGCCGTCCCCGCGCTTTCCCTTCTCGTGTTCAATATTCAAGGCCTTGCAAATGAAGTCGGGATATTGCTGTAGCAAATAAATGGAGGTGTTGTTTTACACACCATTTCCTTGCGCACTGATTCCGCGCACTTCTGGCACAGGATGTGCAATTCTCTGTCTCATCTGGCTCCAGGGTAAAACATGGTCGTCTAGTTCTCGAGCATGCTAAATGCAATTGTAAATTTTACAAGCAGTCCAATCCCGCCACAGCACTACATGATTGACACAAACTGGGCATTCATTTTGTATTCGTCTACAGATTCAGCAGAAGACCCTTCAATCCTCGGGGGGTTGATTCAGAAAGGCGACGTACATAACAAAATGAACAGCAATAAGCGAAACCATATTAGAGTCCGTTGGATCACGGAGTAGTGCAGCTCGTAATGCTCACAGCTGAGCTCAGCTTTCGCGGAATCAATGCAGCGGCCCCACCATCTCCGGCGCGGGATTATTTAGACCAGGTAAATATCTATCACGGCTAATCCATCATATCGTTAACAAGCATATCTTCCCCATGCATATATGACCCCGCACAATGCTATAAATGAGGGCGAACTATCAATCCAATATCCAAGCAGGCGATGAAGCTGACCATCGCACTCCTCGTTTCATTCATCGCCGCTGTCGTGGCTAACGTGCGCACAGTCCCTTTCACTCACCATCCACTCTTAACATGAACATAGCCCGCTATCCCGCGTGAACCTGCGGTCGAGGCACGCGTGAGCATCTCTTCGCTGCAACTCTTCTGTGGATGTCATTCCTAATCAACCTTGCCTCCCTCTGATAGGTCTCGCAACCGCGCTGTACGACGGAGTTCATCTGTTCCGGCGGCGGCGCCGAAGTGAGCCACTGCCAGGCACTGGGATACACCTGTGAAATCGGGAGCGGGTCTGGGGACCCAAGCTGCGAGACAGACTGTACCTACCTCAACTCCACGATGCGCAAGATCAGCTTACAGCAGATCTTTGCGCTGATTCCGAGCACTATCTCTCGCTATATCACATTTGGGCTCAAGCTCCTTCTGCATGTCCTCCGTCGGATTCCTGATGCCACCATTCAGTGGCCGGAGCACCACGATGAATTCTCCGCTTACAACGAATTGATAATCGCACGCCATCCCCGTTTGACAGGGGCTTTCGCGAGCATCGATGGACTTAACCTGGCTTGCCAGACTTCGGATGATGAAGAAATTGAGAATGCTACGTACAACGGCTGGCTTTGTGAGCATTTTGTAAGCTCTGTCCTAGTCTTTTCTCCCAAAGGTGAGCTTCCTTCCTGCTGCCGTGCGTAGATGATTCAAAACCCTCAAGGCACCGTCGGCTGAAAGTGGCAAGCAAGGAGAATGGATTCAAAATCCATCCGAGTCCTTCCGGCAAACCGTACTCAATGTCGCGCAGCACACTGGCACATAGCCGCTTGCAAACGCGATCAGGAGATCGTCCCGCACACGATCCCGTCTCACGCACATTGTGGGCGTGTGGTGCGCGCACGACGTAGATCGGTGTGGACTAATATTTAGTCAGTAAATTCCCGGTAACGTAAGTTACTGGGTCTTAGAGAGCCCTATTTTTCGATTTTGGCCCTGCATCACATTTTCGTCAGCAGTTTTTGCGTAATCACTGCTCCCTTCAGCCAAAAAGTTCGGCTTCCCCGTAACCGAGCTTTCTGCCGATATTTGCCGATCCGGGATTCGTAATTTTGCTTATCACAAGTTCAAACTGAAATCCTCAGCCCCCCATTGCCATGGCCGATCCATTATTATCTGGCTCTACCTGAGTACCTCTTCAAATGTGATAGTTTACCTTTGCACCCGGATTCCTGCAACACTTGCTGGAACTTCCGCCCCCACCGTAAAACAGTTCAACCAAACTGGCCGCCATAGGGAAAAAATCTTGGGCGAAGAATTGAATGTCAGCTGCATCCAAGCCTCCATTTGCTTGCGCAGTCCCTGATATTGCAACTGCTACATCCGAATACTGGAGTCTACAATATGTGGATCATTGATGCTGCAAAAGATTCAATGACAATCGCCTCATCAGACAAGCTATAACTAATCTAGGGCCATCGTGAACCACTGAAGAACAAGCCACAGATACTACGACTACAGCACTACCTGCGCACAGTTGAGTTCCACAAGCTCTTACCTCTCTTCTACTGTCTACCAATTTGCTTACCGTCGAAGTTCTGCGTTTCGGGCGCGAGAAGACGAGAATATCCCGAATTAAGTGGTGCGAGTGCATGTTGAGGAACTAGAGGGCCACACAGCCATGATGCGATAAAGCAAAGGCTCGACCCTAGATTGTGAGGATTATTTTAGACGATTTTCGCGCATCATTCTTGCCTCATACCACTCTTTGATGCGCTATACAACCAGCATGAGCTTGGGAATCGACACGGGCCAAGAACGAGCACAGATTTCGAAAACTTCCCGCTCCAAGTCGGGCGAAAAAACTGGCAGAGAGACCAAGGACATGGCGGCGCAAAACAAGTGCGACGTGATGCTGCTGATGCCGACGCAAGCAAGACCAAAGCATGGCACTGAGTTCAGTGTAGGAGCGCAAGACCAAGAGAGTCCGCCAAGATCGAGGAGTCAGGGAGCCGCGAGCCAAGTAATAGGACCCAGCTCAGTGAGTCGCGACATCGCCGAGAAGCCCGGGGTGCAAACCAAGTGCGAGCGTGGGTTGCATTGTAGTCCCAGTGGCATGAGATGAATTGACGACGATGAGAAGTCAAGGTCAATCCATTCCCTGCCGTGCGTTTCAGCCTTTCATTGTACGTACAAAAAGGAGTGTACCCCCATTCAGACAGACTGTGACGGGATGTACCCAGAGAAAATCTCAAGCTAAAAGGAGAGGCTCTGAAGTTTCAACTTCAGACTTACAGAACCAGCAGACTTGTCTGAAATGGGTATTTTGTGCAAAGTGAATTACGGGTGCAGTTGCCACAGTACCAACTTGAGTGGGTTGTACAAGCCTACAATCAGATCTAGTCAGGATTCCCTAGTGCATATCACAGTGGAAACTCCCGCAAAGGGCTCAATGTGAGTTGGTCGACGCTCGCGTGGACGCGCAGATGTTGACCGAGCGAATCTTTGAGCCGTCGTACTTGTCAATTTGTGACCTTAGAGCTGAAGAGGTGCAAGTTATGCTTAGCTGTGTCTAAAAGTCAGAATCATTCAATGGCAGCCAAACAGCACATTGAATTACGTGGTTGAAGCTGGGTCTCATTCCGGCCATTCAGTAGTTGAATTTCATCCCGTTACCGGGCTCTGCTGCTGGTCGGCCTTACCCGCTTTATAGCACTAGGGGTGCTCAATTCTTGGCTCATCTCGCCCATCTAATTTCTGCCCATCTCATATTTGTTCGAAATAAATAAAGATTTTGATCTCGGATCATGATACGGCAAACGGTGCCGTTTCGCCTCGCTTACGCTGTGATAATTGATCTCCCCTCGATAAGTACTATGCTGCGCATCGCGAAAGCACAGACACAAGCAGATGTCCTGCACATTGCGGAGACCTTTCTTGCAGCTTCTATTGTACTGGAGGAGGACCCCGTTGAAACTGATCTCCTGGGATACGACGAGGAGGAGGCGCAGCTTCTCCACGATGATATCACTGAAACCCTTGATCTTTCGGCACTTAACTGGATTGCTATTGCGGAGAATTAGAGAGTGTGGACGTGTAAGCAGAGAGAGGCGAAACGGCGCCGTTTGCCGTATCATGATCCGAGATCAAAATCTTTATTTATTTCGAACAAATATGAGATGGGCAGAAATTAGATGGGCGAGATGAGCCAAGAATTGAGCACCCCTCCTACTAATGTAGTTCAGGTAAATATTCACGAAATCTCCTGGCTTTTGTAGAAACAGCTATCCGAGCTGCCAAGGTAAGCACACTTAGCAACATTGAAGACAATAGAAGAGTTAAGGACCCACTGAGCCGCATGAATCTCAAACAAAGTGCAAGATGTTGGTGCTGCAGTGATGCTAGACTCGAACCAAGCGATTCTTTGGTATACAGTCGATCGATAGCACAGCAGAATAGCACGACTGTCTTCGAGATCTCGCGCCGTAGGTACTGGATCGAGTCTACAGTAATGCGCGCTCGGAATTTGACTTTGAGGTTTATATCTTGCGCCCACCCAGAATTCGATCCGTGCTCCGAGTCGAAGCTCAGCGCTCAGGCTCAACCTGATACCAAAAACCGAACCTCTCTGGCCGCTGAACGATAAGGATCCAGAGTCACGTTGGGTCCGTTGCATCTGGTGCGTCCTCGAGTCAACGACGCTGCAGATTCCGATACAATAGGATGTCGATCCTTTCGGATTATGTATTGAAACATTGAATGGTTTCCGCAAAAAGACTGTTTGTCTTGGATGACGATGATCTCGAAGAGTTGAAGGCTTTGAAGCGCTAACGTTGAAGCTTTGAAGTACTGCACATGTTGGTTCAAGACAGGAGCTGTGACTTGGGGCAGCGTCACATTCGTCACATCGCGATCCCTCTCTTCCGTTTCCTTATGCCTTTCGGGGAGATTATCTGCGGCTCTCCGGGTAGCGGGAAGTCGACGTACTGTTATGGAAAACATCAGCTATTTACGGCCCTTAACCGCCCAATATCAGTGGTGAATCTTGACCCCGCAAATGACTCAATTACATATCCCTGCGCCATCGACATCTCGTCCCTCATAACTTTGCAGGATGTCATGGATGAGCACGGTCTCGGGCCGAACGGCGGGCTTCTATACTGCATGGAATACCTTGTGGCCAACTACGACTGGCTGGAGGAGCGCCTCAAAGAACTGGGGAAAGACGCTTACGTTCTTTTCGACCTCCCGGGCCAGGTCGAGCTCAGCACGAATCACGACAGTCTGAAGAACATAGTGGGGAAGCTGACAAAGAGCGGATTTCGAGTGCGTTATATCGCTCCAAGCCGTCTTGTTGTGTGCATCACGAACAGACTGACTGGTAGCTGGCTGCTGTACACCTGTGCGACGCGCATTATGTCACAGATGCGTCGAAATATATATCCGTCCTCCTGCTATCCCTCCGGACGATGCTCCATCTCGAGCTCCCACACATCAACGTGCTGTCCAAGGTCGACCTGATAGCACAATACGGCGATCTGGGTACCTCCCAAGTTCAGCGCTTGCATCACTTTCTAATCTGTGCACGCAGATTTTAACCTCGATTTTTACACCGAGGTGCAGGATCTGTCGTATCTAGAAAGTGCATTGTCCACATCCACGCCGCGTTTCGCGGCCTTGAACATGGCCATGATCTCCTTGATCGAGGACTACAGTCTTGTTGGGTTCGAAACGCTGGCAGTGGAGGTGAGCATATCAACTGCCTGCAGACATTAGCGGCATATTGATGCGTGCCTTCAGGATAAAAACTCGATGCTGCATCTAACAAGGGCCATAGACCGCGCGACTGGGTATGTTTTCGTTCCGCCACCCGGATCGAATGCTCCTCCCGGCACGGTTGACGTCACCGACTCGTCTACGGCTTCGCGGCCGAATTCGTATGCCTTGTTTTCCAGCGCGATTGGGCCCATGCGTGGACCTGCGGACGATATCCGGGACGTCCAGGAGCGATGGGTAGATGCCAAGGAAGAGTGGGATGCATACGAAAAGGTTCAGTGGAGACGAGAAGGAGAGTTAGTCAGGGACGAGGCTGCTCGTAGTGGTACCGTACGAGAGCGCAAACCTCCAGAGGATGTAGAAATGGAGGCCCCGTGAAGCCCCTGCAAAGGGTTGTCCGGAAAATTGGCTTTTTGAGGGCGAAAATTGACCAGCCCTGTCCGTTCATTAGCTTTTTGAGCCAGGATTTTGCAGATTTCTGCCTCCATTTCAGTTGTGCTTCTATCTCTCTGCGCGTACACTTGCCTTTGAGGACGGTGATATCCCGAGACGAATACCTAGTAGAGCGCGTTATGTATTTGTGCCGCCAGGCACAGGGAGGGGAAAAAATTGGATTTTCTTGGTGGAAACTGGGCCCGGGGTGTACGTGACCACCCCTGTCCGATATTGGCTTTTTGAGATCTCAAATGCCCCCAACCATTGGCTTTTTGAGGCCAGATTTGAGAATTTTCCCGGACAACCCTTTGCATCACGGGGCCTAGAAATGGATCCCTGACCTACTAGTCCCATTCATTGGTTGAACATTCTGGTTCAATACAGAGAGCGTCGGAAAACTGTAACATCAACGACACAACCACTGATCAGGGATCTCCACCAAGACTTTGTATCTTTTGGAGTTCCCGCCATATATATATATACCCAATCAAATACATGCGCGAACCCACAATCAGGAACGCCTCCAGATTTCCCTCCAGCTTCGTCCTACTGCAGCAAGCGGCCTGCGAATCTCGAGAGATTTGCTCCATCCTTCATCGGTGGACTTGCGCTCGCCTTTATCTGAGGCATACGAATAAACGTACAGCTCGAGCTCATACTAGCGGGGTTCGGCAGGCCGGGCAGAAGGTACAGAAAACGACCGACGATTTCGGAAGCCTGCCGTCCTCGTCAAAAGACGCCAAGTCGAAGTAAGATACGGTCCCTGGAAAAATTTCCGCCGGTCTGCGGTTCTCTCAGCCATGTTGCATAACACAATGGCTGAGCTAGCCAGCCAACTTGAACGTGTTGAATTTAGTGATGGCAAGGTTCAGGTTCAGGGGGTTTTTCCCGAACGCTGAACCTGAACCTGGCGTTCGGTTCCGACTTTTGCTGAACCTTGAACCTGAACCCGGCGTTCAGGTTCAACGCGTTCGGTAGCGTTCGAACGCCGAACTGAACCGGTTTTGGTCGGAAATTTTGCACGGCGCGTTTTGGGCAATGTGCACTCGCTATGACAATATTCGTGCTAAAGGAAATGTGAAAGATGCACTTGACAGCACTGGGAGACGTTAGTAGTGTCACTGCCAGTCATACTATTTCCCAGTATTGTTGTGATTTCCTTGGAAATTTAAATTTAACTTTTGTAATTGTTGCATTGTCCTGCCTTATGCTCTGCCAATGTATTGGGTCAACTACAGCAGCATTTTAGATGATTCGGGACAGACCAAACGCGCACAGGGGAAACGGAAGGTGTTGCGACGAATGGTTATGACATCATCTCTGGCCTTTGCCAGAAATGAAACCCAAGGAAATGTGAAGATTAATTGTGCCATTAGAGATAAGAAAGCCATCCCGAACTTGGCTGCAGTCGCGTCAAAGTTGGGCTCCTTGACTTCCCGGAACAACCCGTTCAAGCCAAACTTGCACAAATTTATCGGCATCACGTTCGCGTTCGGCAAAAATCTCTGTTGGGCGAACGCCGAACTGAACTTTCGGTTCAGGTTCAGCAATTTGCTGAACCTTGAACCTGAACCTGGCGTTCGGTTCGGTTCGGTTCAGGTTCGAACCGATTTCTGAACCGGACCTCGCCACCACTAGTTGAATTTAAGCAGTTGAGGGGAAAATATTTATGCTGACGAAGTGAGAACATACCCTACTACATAAAAATGTTTAATAGTGATAGAGGATTGGATTTAGAGCTCAAAATGTTCACTAGAAATTTGCTAGAAATTCAGAATTCAACGAGATACACGCGCTGTTTGGCCATGTTACATTTTGAAACAGGGCCGCTACGCGACTGATCATGTGCCCAGATCTCGGGAGATGCCGTGGAACTGACCAGTTTCATCAGCCACCGGTTTTGTCCTCATTTGGCACCCCCGTCGACAAGGTGAAAAGACTTTTCGACTCCGCGCAGACCCGCCGACTCACACATCGCTAGGTTCAGTTCTCAAGAAAGTCAGTCCCCTTCATCGTCCCCGTCGAATTGCCCGCTGAACTTGCCCGCTCTCAGCACCCACATCCCTCCAATGGCCCAACGAGTAACATTACGGAAACGCCAGCCGTACAACACGACCTCGAGCCGCAGACGCGTGGTGAAGACCCCCGGCGGGAAGCTCGTCTACCACCACCTCAAAAAAATCGCCACCTCGCCCAAGTGCGGCGACTGCGGTGTCGGCCTCCCTGGCGTACGTCGCGCACACGCGCACCCCCGCGGCTGCTGACGGCGCCCCCGCAGATCCCCGCGCTCCGGCCGCGCCAGTACGCCACGATCTCCAAGCGCCAGAAGACCGTCCGCCGCGCATACGGCGGCTCGCGGTGCGGCGAGTGTGTGAAGATGCGGTGCGTCGGGTCTCCGTCTTGCGCGCCCTGTTCTGATCTGGCCTCCAGCATACTGCGCGCGTTCCTGGTGGAGGAGGCGAAGATCGTGAAGAAGGTTATCAAGTCGCAGCAGAAGAAATAGGTGGCTCTTCTGGCGTGTACTGCCGTCCTCGATTTTCATGCATCCTGTCCATGCCCATGAATACATACATGCACTTGCCTCGCTCATGCGTGAAGGTCGCCGTTGGTATTTCGGTAGTGTATGGGACAAGGTGCTATATACGACTTTCGAAATCCGCGTGCCAATCCCCGATCGTCCATGCTTCCCTCCATCGGCCACGAACTGAAAGTGCTTCTCGTCATGGTTGTTAACGCAAAGATACGTCAAGCAGTCATATTGGTCCAGCGCTCCAAGTTTCTCCCAGTCGGACTGGCAAAACGGGGCCAGCGCTGAGTGTCTTGCGCGCCAAGGGAGTCCAACAGCTTCGTCTCGTTGGCTAGGCAGAAACTCCAAGGTCTGCAGTTGCGGCCCTGCTTTCCACAAAGTCGAGTAGATTGTCTGTCGAATTTATCTTGTCGAAGGAGAAGACGCGTACCTCTGAGCTGCACGGTTCTGCCACATGGAGGTTCCGAAAGGAGATACAGACACACTCGAGAAAACCGACCAGGAGATTGTGGAGACGCAGGTCCAGCGAGACGACTTTGTCGCGCTCCTCGACGTCGCACAGCGCACCCAAGATAATCGACGAACACGCCTCCGCGTCGTAGCCAAGCACCGCGAGATGGCGTACGGGGCGACCCTGCATGAGCACATTGAGGCCTGAAGGTCAGCCCGTCGTCCGGTCCCTGGTAGAACTTGAGCAGGGGCATCGCGAATCCCACATATCGAGCTCGTCGTGCACCAACGGACAGTCAGTTCCTCGAGCGCCGGACACAGATTGAGCAACCCCGTGAACGCATCGGATATGATTTCGCACTTGTGACGAGCAGGGCAGATGCTCAGTCTCCGTAGGTGGCTGAAGGGCCCGATGAGGCAGAGGTTCCGCATAAACTCGAAGTCGGTTTGCAAGTCCCAGGCGATGCGCAGGCTCGCGCAGAGTAGAGCCACCTGTTCTACCGCGCGGGAGTCGTTCTCTTGTCCGATTTGCGGGGGCCACTGGAGGTTCAACAATATCGTGTTGATCGGCGTGGGCGTATTCATGCTGCTGCAGGGGGTCACTTGCAGGCACTGCTCGTCGTTATAGACGAAGACGCCTCGCAGGCTGTTAAAGCTCCGGAACGCGTGGAACACGGCCCTGACTATCTCCTGCGCAATCGCGAGGGCCGCGCTGGATGCGTCTTCGGGCACGTCCGAGTCGCACGTCTGCAGGTGGCATTTGCGCACCGCGGGTGCGATCCTGTGCGAGCGGCAGAAATTGAGCAGAGCCATGATATTGTCGAATATGGGACGGTCGATGATGAGATGGATGAGACTGGTTTGAAGTAGCGTCGAGATGTTGCGGCATAGGTACTCTACGGATGTACAACGTCCGGAACATGAGAGGCTGGGCGATTGTGCAGAGCGTGCGGCTAGTCTCTTGGGGCGCGCTAGAGAATTGTCACCCATTCCGTCGAATGAACACTGACATTGTGACTTTGACCTAATTTACGTCACTCGGAGAATGAAGTGCGTCGGAGTTTGAAATGAAACCCAAGTGACGGTGAGCTTGTTCGGATGTTCGTTTTCAAACTGCTGGCCTGAGCGTCGACTATTGCAAGACTATCGTCATAGAAAGCTATAGACACTGAATCGAGCCTAGCTTGAACTCCGTTCCTTTATTTGTGGCTGCCAGGTGTCAAGCAATTTGATCGACGTTATCGTAACTGCTCCTCAACAATGTTCACACCCCCAAGCGCCGCTGCCTGCTTTGCTGTGCGCCACGATGCGCTCCTCCATTCTCCTGGGTGTCCTAGTCTCCAGCTCAGTCCATGTAAGCCGTGCCGCACTCTCTCGTAGGCAATTGCCCGGTATGTCAAACCACCCTGAAGTTAGGCGCTTGCTAATCCTACTTTTGCGAAGCTTGCGCCACCAATTGCTTTCTGACTACAACAAACCGGGGGGGCTGCAATATTGCCGACACCGCCTGCCTGTGCGAGAGTCAAGTTTATATCTCGAGCACCTATGCCTGCTTTGAGGCTGCGTGCAGCACCCAAGACCTCGCTACTGCCGTCTCCGCCTCCATCCAGGAATGCGCTGCTGTGGTATCTAGTCTATCTACCTCCGCCTCATACTCCCGCATTGACTCTACCCAACAAGGGCATAACCCTTTCTTCCGCAGTCAAGAGTGCCACCTCCGCCGCCCTCTCTAGCCTTGCATCGCAGACTGCGACTGGCGCCTCTCCCTCTCGTAGTCCCTCATCGGCTTCCGCGACCTACCCCGCGGGCTCGTCCACTTCATCCCGTTCGTCGTCAGATTCATCTGCCACAAATACGTCTGTACACATCATTTTCATGTAACGCATTCCCTCATTCTTACACAGCACCGCTCCGTCGCATCCACATCCCAACCACATCGCCGCCATCGCAGGCGGCGCTGCTGGTGGTGTCGTACTTGTACTGCTTATCGGATTGGGCATCTGCTACGTCAACCGGCGGCGTCGCTCGGAGGAGCACACGCCCCACACCTTTCCCACTCCAAACAAGCCCCAATTCCTGCCTGGTCAAGCAGCAGTGTCAGGTGCGCTGCTGATATCAAGACCATAACTCCCGTCATCTCATGTGTATCGCAGGAACGCCCCCTGCGCGTGTGGGCGAGCCTGACTTCCAGCCGTGGGCGCAGACCGGTGTCAACTACGCAGTTCCTCCGGGCCTTGCATCTAGACCGCCTCCACCACGTGCGTCTTGCTCGGTGACGCTAGAGTAACGACTCACCTGTCCGACACGCAGGGCCGCAGGGCAGCGCCGGCTCGAACTACGTGCCGCCCCCACCATGGGCGCAGAACGTGGCTTCTCCGCATGTGGCACCCACTACACCTGGATCGCCGCACGCTCCTCCAGCGCGTGAGTCCTGCTCACCGACCATCGATCCATGAATCGCTTATGTTGACCCGCAGGCTTCCGAGATGGCGCGTCTTCAGGTTACGGGCCGGCCCCACCACCCGCGCCTCTAGCGCGTGAGTCTGCTCCCCGACCATCGATCCATCAATCGCTTATGTTGACCCGCAGGCTTCCAAGACGGCGCATCTTCAGGCTACGCGCCGGCCCCACCACCCGCGCCTCTAGCGCGTGAGTCTGCCCACCGGCCACCGATCCATGAATCGCTTATGTTGACCCGCAGGCTTCCAAGATGGCGCATCTTCAGGCCACGCATCTCCAGGCCACGCATCTTCCGGCTACGCGCCCGCCCCGGCGCCTCCAACGCGTGAGTCCCGTCTGCCTCCTCTTGATCGCGATCCATCGCTAATCCGCTCGCAGCGTATCGCAGCCATCCTAAGCAGCCCATCGTCATGCGCTGGGAACCGCCGACCACGGCGCCTTCGCCCCCGCCGCCGTCCATCGTCTCGTCGGGCTCGGGTACGCTGGCTCTCGTCATCCCAGTTGTTCGCATGTATTCACGATGTTTGAAGGCCCAGGACGCTCGCGCGAGACGGAGCTCGAGGCGCAGGTGCGACTGCTGCAGGCGCAGGTCACGTCCCTCTCGCCGCCCTCGTACGAGGGCCATTAGTGGGCGGGCTGCGTGCGCGTGCGCAGATAAGTTATTGTGTGTGTCGTTCAATGGCAGTCCTGGCCTGAGGCGTGAATTTAATCTGACACTGATGTGGCGCTCGACCTCTATTGCATACACGACGGATTTTGAATCGGCGACAAAGCAGCGGCCAGTTATCCGCACGCACACCATGTAGAGATTAGGACTGTACACCTGTATTTTGGGCTCGATACTGATACATTATAGGTGGTCGATAGAATACTGAGCGGAGTTTGAATTTCACATGGGCCTTCCCTCTGACACATTTATTTATTTTACATTAAATTGAACATGAACAGAGCTCCTACGCAGAGTGCCATTCATGCACCACAGGTAAATCTCCGTGTCCGCGCTCGCTAAATTACCGTGGCGCGCGCGCAGTGAGTGCGGCGCAGCGTGCAGTGTGTGAATCAACCCCACGCCAGTGCCACATGTGCGTAGCTCGATGCACCCGCCCGCCCCAAATTCACACCGTCCGCGCCGGAGTACATACAAGATTAGTAGCATAGGCGTTCGTGAACGCCTATTGATGGTGCCGAACGCCTATTGATGGTACCGAACACCTATTTCTTGAGGTGTCATCTATATGCGGTAATGTGACGAGCCATCACATCGCGGGACTTCGGCAGGTTCAGCTGCAGACAAGTCCCCCAACATCTTTTACAATATCCCTGGACCCTAACACCTAACTCTAACTCTAACCACTAACTGGAACCTCTAACCTCTAACCGGAACCGCTAACCGCTAACCCGAACCTCTAACCTCTAACCGCTGACCTGAACCGCCAACCCGAACCCCTAACCAGCTGAACCCTTGCCGAAGGACGGCAGTAGACGGCAAGGCGCGGCACACGCATCACTTTCGTTAGGCGTTCACACCCCTATTGATCATCAATAGGCGTTCATTATCATTAATAGGCGTTCGGCACCATCAATAGGCGTTCACGAACGCCTATGCTACTAAAGTTGTCGTGCCTCTCCGCGCCCGCAGATCGTTCGCGCCGCAAGCATGCCTCGCGCGCGCCGCGGCAGAAACCGAGCGTGTGCAACGCCGCCCGTGAATGCCTGTGGGTTGGTCTGGCCGAGGCGTGCGTGCGGCATCGCGGCTCGAGGCGCGCGCACGGAGGTAAGCAAGGTGAGATGGCTGGGCGGCGTGAGACGAACAGTGGTGGTTGCGGGAGGGGGTGAATGGGCGCCCGTTAAAGGGGGAAAAATGAGCGCAAGTAACGTGAATGCTGATTGATGCAGAATGATTAAAAAACTCCTAATGAGCTTGGGCTACCCAGCCTGTATATATACTCCACAGAGGAATACATAAATCGTAGGGTACTGAGATGATTAGTCATCTTAGTCAGCAGGCTCGGGGATCGGGCTGATTGCCCATTTCGGCCATTCTGCCAACACTGGCGGCACATTAGTTGTCGGCCTCGCTTGACGCGATACCCAACGCCAGAGTCGGACAGACACCAGCATTTGGACACAAAATACATTCTCCTCAGCCCTCGCCCACAATATTCTGCCATGCATCTAGGTGCAGCCGCCGCTGCAAGTGGGCTGGCCTTGGCTTCGAATTCGAATCACCCTCGCTAGTACCCGTCGGCCCGTTGGGTAATACTGTGTATGAGGGCACACTCAAGCGACGGATGTTCCCAGCGAATCGGAACACTCATGACTTTCCGCAGGGATGAGAATGACACAACGTGAGATTCGATTCGAGCACAATTCGAGCAGAGAAAAATCAGCGAACACATTACGCCGCATGGGTGGGAGATGTCAGAAGGGACTGAGTAGTACGTCGCCCACCTTCATTGTCAGTTTTGCCGACCAGGAGTATACCGCACAGTAGACAGCGTTTACATTGACGACGGGCATCTATCACACTTGACTGGCACTCTATTTTCTACGGCTTCGTCGCTCTGCCATCTCCTTGATTTGAATCCAGGAAACTATGCCAAGAATCATCATCTCCTGTTCCGTTCTGTGAGTTTTGTCTGCTTCTGTGTTGACTGGGTTCTACAGCGGACGTGTGCCGTGAGCTCGGCCTGGAAGACATTCAGAAGTCCAGGGACAATAGTATACAATCGTGCCCTGTATACTTAGTTACTCCCTGGGCCCGGCGTTCCTGAGCGGGACCGTGCCGTGTAATCCTACCTACCTACCTACCTATCTGCCCTCAGGCTATCAGTGATATTAATAGGGCTACCGAGCCGCAGTGGACAGCTACTGCAGCTACTGATCTCCTGCCCATGGGCTATCAGGGCTACCCAAAGCTAAGCTGCAGTGGACAGCTACTGGGGCTACTGGTGCTTCAGAACCTGGGGTGTGGCTACAGAGGAAATATATTTTTCCTGATGTTCTGGGTGCTGCCACCAAGCTGCCAAATAAGTCGGCTAAGTTTCCGTCGGAAGACCCGGTGCGTTCGGCAACCGGCGAGGGCTCGTCATCATTCAAAGGTCACTGGCACCGCAGTACATAAACCTCTAAAGGAAATGGGTTCCATCCCATTCAACATTCACCTTCGTTCCCCACCATGTCAGGCATCACGCGAATGAAATTTGGAGCAGTGGATGCCGGTTTCATTTTCGTGTCTCTTTCTGTCTGCTATATTATCGTCCGCCGCTTCGTACTCCGCAGCCGCACAACCCGTCTCAAGGGGCCGTCCACCAACAACTTCCTCTTTGGAATGATGCCCGTGCTCATGGATGCGCACGACGCGGGCGCCGTCTACGAAGAATGGGCCCACGCATATGGTCCAGTGTTTGCGGTCCCAAGTTTTCTGGGCGGCCGGCGTATTGTGATTGCGGACCCCAAAGCGATCGCGCATTTCTTCTCCAAGGAGACATATGGATATATTCAAACACCTCCATCGAAGCGCTTCCTCGAGAAGATGATCGGCAGGGGGTTGTTTTGGGCGGAGGGCGATAGCCATAAGAGGTAGGAGTTTGAGGAGTTGTCAGTTCATGACTTGCTGCTGACTACGGAAAAATAGGCAACGAAGGCAGTTGAACCCGGCTTTTAGCAATAATTCTATAAAGGCTCTGACACCCATCTTCTTCGATTCGGCTTACAAGGTGTTTCATGCGTCTTCTGCGATGCCCAAGACTCACAATATCACGAGGCTAAAGCTGCATGGGATGCCAAGCTTGAATCGAGTCCATCACAAGAAGTGATAATCGATGTCCAGCAATGGTCAGTTCGCCCGTAATTGCTTACTATATGGTCTGCTAACACCGCAGACGACTAGGATGAACTATATCTCGTGAGTTTCTGAGTTGACCCTTATTCATTCTGAAAATATGTAAACATCCCTTCCAGACTGGACACAATTGGTTTGGCTGGGTTCTCCCATGATTTTGGAGCCCTCTCCGGCAAAAAATCTTACGTCGCCGAAGCCTTTGACTCCGTCGGTGTCAAATCATCTGCGTTTGGCTCGGCTGTCTTTTTGCTCTCGTTCATTCTACCTGTATTCGAGAAAGTCCCGACAGTCCGGCGCGCGATGCTTGCCAAGCTGCATGAGACGCTGCAAGGCCTCTCTGACTCCTTTGTTGCGAGGACCAAACGTGAAAAGGCTGAGGGCAACGTTTCAAATGGTGACAAGTCCGTCATCGGATTACTAGGCTAGTTAATTTCCTCTACCAAGGCTAAAATTGATATATATTTTTCCAGCCAAATCAGCAAGCGCGGAACGCATCTCAGAAGAAGAGGTTAAGGCGCAGGTTTGGGTCCATCACCTGTTTACTGCTCAAGTTCATTTTCTTTGTCCAGATAAATGTTCTTCTCCTCGCGGGGTACGAAACGACAGCGAGTAAGTGCGAAGCCACTGTCATTTTTTCTATACTGATAGGTCGTTCATTCAAGTCAGTCTTACTGTACGGGCCCTCTTTCCTTCCATAATATTAAAAGCCCCTCATTTTCTCTCGTCACAGTGGGCTCTTATCGAACTCTCTCGGCACCCCGAGATACAAACAAAGCTACGGGACGAGATTTTCCGGGCAGGCGGGGATCCTTCCTGGGATGAACTTACTAGCAGCATGCCTTACCTCGACGCCGTCACCTGCGAGCTCCTGCGCATGTATCCTCCCCTAAAGGAATCACAGCGCATTGTGCGTCCTTTTGCCTTTGCGCCCGTTCCTCGCACTAAGTTCCTCAGGCCGTAGAAGACGACCTCCTCCCCCTCAGTGCACCCATCGAGACGGCTGCAGGGACGCGCGTTGAGGCAGTGTTCGTGGGCAAAGGCACGGTGGTGACACTGCCGATCCAGGCCATGAACCGCTCCGTCGCGTTCTGGGGCCCGACGGCAAAGACGTTCGACCCTGAGCGTTGGCTCAACGCGAGCAAAGGTGCGGACGCGCACCGGGCCCAAGAGATTCAAGGGTATCGGCACTTGTTGACGTTTTCCGACGGAGCGCGTACGTGTCTTGGGAAGGGGTTTGCGTTGGCAGAGTTCAAGGTGAGAGCAGCATCGCCCTCTGTGTTGTGGTTGATTGATTGGCTGCTTTTGGCAGGCGGTGCTCACCGTCCTCGTGCGCAATTTCACGTTCGAGTTCCCGAAGGGCCCGGAGACAGTTATTGGGAAACACATAAACATCCTGCCGCGGCCCAAGGTCGATGGCGAGGACGGTTATCGCGTCCCACTGCGCATTCGGCACTTTGTTGCCGAGTAGGCTCTAAATTCGAAGATGTTTCAATAATTCATTCGTCCACCCTTCTCATCAGATTGCCGCGCGTGGAATGTGGGACATAGCCACGTACGTGTCCAGATTTAGGGTAAAACGAAAAATTCCAAAACGAAACGAAACGAAAAGATACAGCAGCGACTGCCCATCCGCGAGTCATGGCTAAACCTTGCTCGCTTTAGGTCGTGAGGCAGAGGCTCCGAGTCAAATACAGATTGAATTTAAAACTATGCACAGTAACTCTTCTTTCTGAATACTTCTACGCCGTTTCGATGTACATTAATAAATAAAACGGGGCCCGATGTGGCCGCATGGCAATGAGGAGGTTGACCGAAGTCGGAGACACCAACTTGAACTTCAACCAAACTTCAACGCCACTGGCACCGTTGAGTGGATTCCGAGAATATAGCTTGAGGTGGTCAGTTAATGGAGGGAATTGATGCGATCTCGTACACACGAGCGAGATAAGTAAGCGCTATCGAGGAGTCGTATGAGCGCTCGCCGCTCCACCTAACTTGAACCGATTTCCTATTTTGGCAAGTTGAACCACTGAAAAGATTTGGAATCTGACCGAAAACCAACTTGTCCAAGCAAGCTTCTGTAACCCAGCAGTATTAATAAGGGCATCGTCAACGGTAGAGCGGAGGATCAAATCGTGCAGATGATAAAATAAAGTTACATAAGTATAATATAGATACAACAACCTCCCAACGATTTGCGGATAACCAAGTATGTACAAGATCAATCGGGAAGTGTCCATAAAAACGACTTCCCAGATTCTTCCCCGTGACAAAGGCTTTCGCTGGACAAGATCGTTCAGACCCGACCAGAGAGTTACGACAGATGACGTACCCGATGAATTTTAGTGCGGTGACAACTGGGGACGATCAACGCCACGCCCCACAGCACGAACCTTCATCGTTCGTATTGTGAGGAACTCCCATATAGCTGCTTCGCCTTGAGGCGTCCCGTCGGTAGTCCATGTCCTTAGAGTTATAGTCCCATCAGATCCACCAGTCGCGATGACCCCAAGATTCGAATACTCTCGCTCATGAAACGCCAGTGAAGTGATTGGTGGTAGTATATCAGAGTTAGTAAGGTCTAAAACGGCCATTGCTCTGCCGTTGATAGTGTGTAGGCATAACTTGACGCGCGAGCATGTCGCGATATAACCCTTGGAATGCCAAATTAATGGAGCGGAATAGGAGCAGTATCAATTCACTCACTGTACTTTCATTGACCGCAACCAGATGAACTGCTGACGCTTCTCCACCATCGCCATGCCATATCGATCTGATGTATATGCCACGATTTAGGTCCCAAAGGGCCGCACTGCCGTCTTTTGAACCACTCAAAACGACAGACCACGCTCGCGAAGCAGTTACAGAGATAACATCGTCCGTGTGAATCCTCATGATATGGGAGAGACTGAGATGAACCGCGTTCGGATTCGGATTGGAGGATCCAGGTTGATTTCCTCGACTGATCTTCCATAACCGAACGGTGTAGTCGCTACAACCAGTGACGAAATTTCCCGAGTCTGCAAAGGCGGCACACATGCAAAACGCTTCCTCGATGACTTGAACAACCTACACCAAAAATGATTATTTAATGCGTAACTTCATTCGGCCAAGCTTACTTTCTGATCGACGACAAAACGCAGTTGACCTGCGGCGGCACGAGTTGTTCCCCACTCGAGCCGTTCATGTGGACGCCACGGAAGACAGAGAAAACCTTCCGGACAGGGAATGATCTTTTCACCGATCATATCTAACACAAGCTCACGAACTGGAACCGCGGGACCCAGGTCTTCAGAGTGGATTAGGTAATATGCAGACTTCAGAGCAAAGTTGAATACCGTTGAAGCCGCGACCACCTTGAACAAGCAAGTGTGGATCCTCTTCTATACCATTAAGTGCGCCGATGGGGAGTGTTGCGACACCATGATTATACCGTGAAGGATGAGGCGTGGTGAAAAGCTTCCTGGGAGTCTGGCCAACTGCAACCAACTGTAGGAATTGAAGAAAATAATATTGAACAGCGACATACAGTTGTGAATTATTCCAACTGTCGCTTCTCTCTCCAGCTCGTCCGTAATTTTGTCCAAGTCTAATGGACGGAAACGTCAGATTGACGATCACGAAAACAACATCAGATTAACGAACCAATCGAGCCCTCGTATGAGAGTGGATGGAAAGCGTTCAAAGAGGCCGGGTCTCGTTGCTTACAACCCCAAATGAGATCTATCCACGCAGGAAGATTTTCGCTAACATGAACACTCTCCAGCGCCTAAAGTGTGGTTGAGGGGAGTTAATATCAAGAGTTGGTGGACACTCACCTTTCGATTCAAAATAATGAACAGTAGTGGATCTTTTTTGGCCCACAGTGGGAGTTTTACGTCATGGATTCTCTCTCCGGTATTTTGTTGGACTCCGAAGTCCAAATTAGCCGAATTTTCAAGGAATCTACAAAGATAAGTATTAGGAATCGCTCGGTGGGAAAGAGCACACTAGTACTCGGGACATGTGAAGAACTCAGGGATGAGCTCTCGGACATCTCCGCGAACATCAAAAGCGGCGGACTCGTAAGCACGCGGGATATCGCTGGACGTATAGTTAGGAAGGCTATACTGAACATGGTTCATGGCTCATTCATACCTGAACAAGCGATCAGGCAAGTCCCAATCGCCGCCTTGCAGCGTCTTGAACATGTTCGTGAAGGGGCTCATTCGAATCAAAAAGTGGCAAACGATCATGGAGGAACTGAAGTGAGTCCCGTAATGGAACGGGTTCTCGCCTACGCTCTCCAAGTTGGTGTATCGCATGTCGGCTGCCTCTCGGCGAGCTTCGGTCAGGGCACCCATCGGTTTTGATAGACTAGAATTTGATCAGAGTGTGTGATGAGGTAAGTCACCGTAACATACTCGCGGTATGAATCTGGATCAAGTAGATCTAATGTTTCGGAGGTATAGTCTTTGAGCACCCAAGCTGAAAGATACATGAGGACAAATTCCGGAATATTCGGTTGAGAAGCTGACGAAAGACAGGATATTGAGTGGCGTCACTGGGGGTACGTCCTGAAATTTGGTTGACGATACTGAGGTACGTGAACTAAGCATGGACGTGTGTTAACTCATTATGAGAAATCGTGACAAAAGAATCTTACGTTGCTAATTTCTCTAGCTTGCCATTTTCGTTGTGCACTGGACAACTCATCGGATCTTTGGAAGACCTTGCCGAACATAGGTGTTTTTAGGCCACGCCCAGGAGTAGCAGACATGCCTATATCTGGTGTTATATATCGACTAACGATATTTTGAAGTCGCTGGTCAATGTCCCGCCGCCGTTGCTTGTCAGTAAACACGATCAGTAGCGATCGGCTGTCTTTGAAATAAATTTCAAGGCTGTAGTAGATTGTGAGTTAAGAGGTGAACACCTGAGATAAAATACTTGCGCGACATCACGGAACAAAAATGTCTTATCGCTAAAAGTCGCTACCTGATCGTGAGACCTAGAAAAACGTTGAATTGAAGATATTTGGCCAAAATTATGTACTGACCATCGCTGCGCCTTTTGAGGGCCATCCAACTCCACAATGCTTCCTGGAACAAAGAAAAGACGTCGAGGAGCTTCGTGTGCATCGATGATCTCGCCATCATCATTCTCTACGAGGCCGTCCAACATATAGAGATGCGTTCGCCCTATGATCACGAGACCAGCTGTTGTTGAAGAGTGAATAAAATGTATGCGCTTCCTTATTTGTCACTGACGGGATGAATCAACGCCTGCTATACGCGCGACGGTGGCAACGGCTTCAATGACATCTCCGGGCTCCAGCTCGTGGCGCACCCGACGATGCTTGTCATCAACAATTTCTTCTGCCAGCTGGCGATCTGTTGAGAGCGGGTTAAAATCCATGTTGTTGCGCCAAGTCGCTCCTTGGCTACTCACCTTCCATGTCCGTTGCCGAAATCTCGTAGGACTCCGCCCAAGGTGGGACCTCGACTTGAACGATTGATTGGGTATCTACTTCGGGCTCCTCAACAGCGCGGATGTTTTGTTCGCTCGTGTCAACCCTGATGGCAAGGGACTTGTCGTTCTGAGGCTCTAATTTTTTCCTAGCATTGCGAAAATGTGAGGGGAGTGTAGTCAACTCCGATAGATAGGATACATACCTGACGCGTTGCGGCCCTTCTGTTTCGTCTAGTCTCCACGCACGAATTTCCGGATTCGGCCACAGACCGCGCTCTGACGTCAGCAAGTTCGACCATTCGGTCAAGCGCGACACCTGTCGTCGGTTCTCCCGACTGCAAGAGATCAGGGCGCGAAGAAAATAGGATTATATCGCAACGTACAGATCCAAAATATTCTTGCGCAGACGCTTGCGTTCAGAAGACTGGATGGTGGAGCGCCAGTCGCTCATTCGGGTCATGGTCTTGACCACCGTTCGCTCCCCGACTTGTATACTGAATCTAGCAGACGCTATCCTCTGACGAACAGTACGCGAGTCCACGACAAGTTCAGGATCGATGGCGGTCTTCTCCGAAGCCGGACTGAGAATCGTCTCTGCCTCCTGGAGTATATCCAAAATCTGAACAAAAACGTGATCAGATCTGCGGCAGCAAACAAAGCTCGCGCGTTACCTCCCGCTTCTGCGATCCAGCGACAGCATTGTCCAGCGCCAAGCCAAGACCAAAGTGTGTCAGTTTTTCTAGGATCCTGATCGTGCGTTGGTTGACTTCCGATGCGCGCGTCACCCTGAGAACGAACGACTTGTAGCTGTCGACGAACAGCTGCGTCGTCTGCTGAGACTTGAACACCTCGCGGAAACCGCTGCTCGATGCGTGCAGATCCATCAGCTCCTCAATCAGAACTTCCATCGTCGATTCGACCGCCCACGAACTCGACGAGTCTGGTTCAGGTGTTCAGCGAATGCCTGTCATCGTGCCGAAATCTGATTGAAAAAACGCACCTTCGGGTACATCGCAGTTGCGTGAGATTACGGACAAGCCAACCTGCAACGCACAGAAAATAGTGGGCACGATGTGGGGGCAGGCGATCGTGACGGCACTGTTTTCCGGTTTGTTACCTCCAAGACGTCCGAGAAGGATGTCGAACGCGGCCTCGTTGACGCTTGGGTCCCAGCACGAGGGAAGCACCGTCTTGAGCACGCTCCACCCGCTGATCAGCTCGAACTTGCGCGAGAACGAGGGCGACATGTTGATACTGATGGCAATAAGTATGAGTATCTGGTTCGCCACAACCGGAGAGGGCCTGTCGCCGAGGAGTAGAAGACAGATACGGGTGAGCGGCAGCACCGCGGTGAACTTGTTGTAAAGCGCCGGCACCGACAGGAGCGAGATGAGCAGCTCCAGCACTTGTTCCGCTTTGTCACGTGGATCTTTGTAATCTATCCGTGAGAGCATCGACTGGGGCGAGTTGGCGTCCGAGATCTCGATGAACCCGCCGTGCAGGTTCGCCGCCAGATAAGACACAATAGGCTTGATCGCTTCCTCCTTGGAGAAGTTCGCCTGCGCCGCGGACTTGAGCGCTTCAACGACGTACGGGATGACCTCCGGCTGGTACCAGTTGGTCTGCAGTGCGAACAGCAGCTTCCTGACCAGGCCGAGCTTCGTGAACCGCTGCTTGACGTTGAATTTCTTGTAGCGGCTGGCGAGCAGCAGCGTCGTGAAGTGCTCCAGATGCACCCGCTGCACCTCCTGCCGCGTCCGCGCCCACAGTTCGAAGTCAAGCGCGATGGCCCGGTACGCGACGGCATTCACAACTGTGGAGTGCCTGTGGCGGGTCAGCTGGCATTCGCAAGACTTTAAAGGTTGCGCACTCGGGAGACCGGAAATTGAACCCGAGGAACTCGAAAATCGTCTCGAACCCAGTCATATTGACCATCTGGGCCTTGGGCCGCAGGACACTAGCGAGGATCTCATACCCACGCAGCCGCTCCATGTCCTCCGAATTCTGCCAGCTGTTCCGCAGGCCGTCCATGAGGACGCCGAGCGCTCGGGAGATCTCGTGCGGGGTCTATAGGAAAATTGATCGGATCAGCGAACCATGTTCAACCCTCCCTCCGCCGAAAACTCACATTGGCGACCTGGACCAGGCGCAGGGGAACGGCAGCGCCGCCGATCTTCCACAGCGAAATATCGAGGCAGGCGGCCTTGACGATGAACACGTCACCCTGGATCACGAACTGCCGCGAGGAACCGTTCGCCGGCACAATCAGGCTCTCGGACGACTGCGTACAGTTCAGCGGCGAGACGGAAAAAATGATGGACGCCTCGGCGATCCCCAGCCCGTCGCGCACGACCTTCATCAGCGGCGTGAGCGCTGCCGGTGTCTGGCCCTTCGACATGATGGTGGACAGGTACATGTTGAGCGACGTGGACGCTTCGTATGTCAGGAACTTCACGAGGACGGGGTCCTGGAAGTTCCCGGAGTACCGCGGCCCCAGATGGTGAATAAAGCGGGGCAAGTCGTCGCCTGCATAGAGGTTGATGTCAAATTTTCAGGCCAGAAGTGAATGATCGTGGTCATTACCGAAAGGAAAAGCCATGAGATGTGCTGATGCTATACACCAGCTCATCCTGGTCTTCTTCGTATCGTCGCCGAGGATATATTTCACTGCTTGGGGCTGCGACTCGAACTTCGGATAGCTCCAATTCAACCCGTCGTTCAAAACGCCGTCGATGTACAGACCTAAAAATGACAGATCAATACCGGGGCTCAGCCCGAATGGCATCGCCTACGGATGGTGGGGTTGGATGCGCGGTGCGGGTAGTGGACCAAAGTAATATGAGTCCAGCGCATTTTATTTAAGTTCGACTTTCGGAAAACGCCGGTGTCGCGGTTCGAAGACGTGGACAATTCCAGTTTGCCATCGCCCCGCAGACTCAAGGTCACCATCGTTCTCGAGGTGAGACGAGCCGAAAAAATGGGGTGCATGGTCGTGGGCAGTTCTTTGATCCAGACCCATATCTGAAGCATGTTAGAAAATAAACAGACCAACAGTGCAGCCTTACCATAAATGTGAAGCCCAAAAGTGGCTGAACGAAGCGTCAGTCTGTACACTCGCAAAACAAAACAAAAAAACGCACAAGGCCCTTGACTCCTTCCTCCGTTAAGGTTAACGACGCCGGCGACTCCATCGAGAAATGCTCTAACCAGCGAGATTTCATGCCATACCGAATTATCTCCAGCAGCTCTGCGTCCAACGTCTCGTCCGACTTGACGACCGTTTGAAAAAGCAGCCGCGCTACAGGGGGCGTCGCGCCCATGTCGAGCAACCGTCGCAGCAACTTCTGCAACAGACTCCGCTCGACCTCGGGTGTGTCCGGGTCCTGCCGCGCCACGCAAAAGCGCTCGAGCAGGGGCCGCGCCATGTCGAAGCTGCTGATGACGACGTGGTTGCGGTGGCTGCTGTTCGCGAGCGCCTCGAAGAGCTTGAGGACGCCGTAGCGCATCGCGCGGTCGGTGCCGACGAGATGCGGTGCGAGCTTCCACAGGAGGCGCATAGCGCTGGGGCGCCGGATAACGCCCAAGCGGCGCGCGACCTCGCGGATGCTCGCGTCGACCTCGGAGAGCTTCGCGTTGCGGATGCTCTTGAAGGCGCCGGACATGGAGAAGTTCTGGCAGGCGAAGGAGAGGAGGAGGCCCATAGCGATGTCGACGGTGGCACTGTCAAGCACCAGGGGCTGGATGGCGGTGGCGAGGGACTCGTACCCGACGCGTTTCTAGGCGCTGAATTAGAGCTGCCCGGACTCGGCTGCGCTGCGACGCACCTGAAAGTACTCTGCGTTCTCAGCGTGGTCCGTGATAGCGTCGGAGGCGATCATGAATGCGAGCCGGCTGCATTCAATGATCTCGGACACGTCCTGCTCCGTGCGCTCGTCGGGGTGTTCGCCCGTCATGGAGAGGGCGCTCATGAGGCCGACGAAGCCGTCCATCTCGCGGAAGACGTCCTTTGTCGCCCCGAGCACGTCCTGCAGCATTATGCGCTGTATCTCGACCAAGACCTGCCAAGCGGGTGAGCAGACCAAAGATTCGGGTCCACCGGCCACGTACCTCCATCCGCGCATGTACGCTCTCCGCCAGCTTGAGCTTGTCGACGGATATGCGCATCAGCTCGATCAAGACATCGCGCGCAAAGTCCTCAGGCGCCAGCTCCTCGTCCGCATCGGGGATCGATGGCGTAGTGATGGTCGCGGTGGCTGCGGAAGAGCGCGGAGAGGAGTCAAAGCGCAAGCGCAGGGGGGTGAGGAGGGTGCGTAGCATTGGGAGAGACCGCCACCGAACACCCGATTGTTGCTCTGCTAAATCTGATCACAGCCACGTGGTCACCTGTCCGTAACTGATGAGAACTGATGGCGGGTCGTTGGATGGATTATCTTATCTTATCTAAGTGTTTCCACACTGAGGTCAGCTTTGACAAAGAGTCATAATCCTGTGGCCAAGAAAATCCATAGCACACAAGGTGAAATTCTTGGATGAACTGACTGACAATGAGGTGCTTAGGATATAACCATGGTGGTCAGTGCTGCACAACTACAGCTATACACCAAGTAAAGAAAGAAGTTGTTGGCACTGCTGGGCCAAATTAGCAACTTAACAAGTGTCCGACTCCAGGCAGCAGAGACCACAACACTCACTGAAGTGGCAGAAGACACACAAAGCAGCAGTCATGCTCATGAAAGAAGTGAAACCTGAATGACAACAGATGCTGTTGACATTAGTGACCAGCCATGAGGAGCACAGCACCCGTCAGTACAGGTCCAGGGGGTAGGACAACCCTCTCACAGCAGAGCGAGCATACTATGAATCTCCAAAGGAGTCATCAATGTTGAATCTATCCGGATGAAGGGGCCCACGAGGGTATAACCAGAGGCCACCATATGCATTCTCGCCCGACATTCGGGAGCTTGCCACGGTTGGAATTCACCTTAGGCCAACATTCACCAACGAGCGCATTCGGGCCATGCAGTGGGTTAGCAAGTGTTAACCAAGGAGCCACACAATAGTTGACGATAAAATAAACGGTGCAAAGCTAGGTCCCCACAATGGACTCCTTCATCTTTCAGACCGAGTAGGATAATATCAAAATCGGGGATTTGTTGTGGGTGAGCGGATGTCCAAACTCCCACCAACTAGAGTGTTACCCGACTCGCGAGGGGCTGGTGTACGTAGGATGCAATTCACTACATGGTAAGCACTTGATGATCTCCGCCGAAAACACCATCCCACCCGGTGTCAATCATCAGCTATCGGAACAAGCTGGTACAATAAGGCCCATAGAAATACAGTAGAGGGCTCTTTGTGATTGGTGCAACACACCGCGGTGGTAGTGCGCCAGAGCCAGCCAGTCTAGCATGACGAAGGACGAAGGATGCAAGTGTCGTCGTTGGAACGGAAAAGATCATGATGGTTGTCGACATCCAGTCTGTCCAGTCACCGACACGCACCGAGGCTGTGCCGCACTGCAGCGACCTTTCGACGAGAGCGTGGCATGGCAGGAGGTGCGCCCAGACAGATGCAACGGTCGCCGACGGTGGCAGTTGGTTTGTGAGAGAAAGCGGCTGACCGCAAGAAGCCCGAGCGGGGTTTGAATCTGTCAACCACCACACCTAACTGAGTTAGTATATTATCCTGAGTCTTATCCACTGGGGCACCACCGGCACAGACCTTGGCGACGCTGAAACGTCCAAAATATAGTATGCGGGTGCCGTGGTGTCGCGGACTCACGCAACCATCCACCACGTCCGCTTCGATGCACTCCCCGAACCCGCTGGTGCCAACCACTCTCGCGTCCCAGCCGCGTCAGCTCTCAAGGCCTCTCTAGCAGTACGCCCCTCAGCCACCCGCTTCTCCGATTTGACACGCCACCCGACGTGTACGTCCAATGGCGTTCCGCGTCGTGTACCCCCGCTTCGACGCGGGGTCGTACGATGAGGACTGTATTTTCTGGAGTGCGCTGAGTATCCAAAGTGCGTTTTCATGATGTCAACTTATTTTTAATGTGCAAGTCCTGGTGGAAATGACGAGCGTACCGCTGCCGGTCATCATCTAGGGGGGCAATCATCTCAATCCTATGAGTATATCTCGTATTTCTTTTGTCTGACTTGGGGTTCAGTTACAACGCATGGAGCGTCAGTTTGTACCCCGAGTACTTGGATTAAACAAGAAAATCCGTTCAGCTTCAACTTTTCAAGTTTCCTGGCCAGACAAAACATCAAGGACGGAGTCGACATCAGCCCCAGCTTGCGTGCGTCTTTCTTTCTCTCTTCCTCCCAGAAAGGATCATCTCCTTTCCGCGTTCACAGTAGACCAGAACTTTGTCCTCTTAGGGGTCCAAAAACACGCACGCATACCACTCCCCTTTCCCTCTTCCTTCAAAACGATAACAACTCACAGCGAGATACACACCCAAGATATGCACCTTATGAATACAGCTAAGCTTTGCTCGAGGCCCAGAAATCTCAACGGGAAATTTGACTCGAGACAAGAATTGTCCCAAATAATAAGTGGCTGTGATAGATCTTCATACGAGCAGACCCAGATTGGAAAGTTTCAACACCTTATATATGACTTTGTCCATGGGGATAGCTCTGTTTCTTGCCAGCATCTGAACTCATACGAATTCTCTGCAATTTTCATGAACCATACACACAGGCCCGTTATTAGGAGGAGAATGCAGTGTTCGGGATGTGAGACTTCAGGCTTCATGCAGTAGTACATAGAAACACCTTCTCCTTATTTATAAATCCGTCCGTTTGAAGCCTTTGTAATCGCGGCCATTTCCGCTCAATTCGTCACCGGCAAAGAGGATGCCTTGTATCGGTTATAAAAGTTGTCAAGAACTTGCATTTGGGTAGATTCCAACCGTGGGAAAATACGCACATTGCCTCCAATCGGCTACGCCACACAGATAAAGATTCATGTACATGGGTAGGTCACTTTTTCCCGTTGCTTACGAGCATGCGTGTGATATAACCCCCCACTCCAGATGGTCAAATTGGAACGCTGGTCAATTACCTTCCATCACGTGGCGACGGCCTTCTGCAACTTCCATCATGTGGTTAGTGCCTGGCGCCTAACCGCGACATGGCGCACCGCGTGGGCTTCAACGTCGAGGACACCGAGCAGTACCAGTATGTCTTGACGAATTTCGTGAGTCCAGTCAAACGAGCAGCGAGTCAAACTGATGACTGGTGTGCCGGTAGCGTATCGCTCACGAGAAAGTGGAGGAGCAGCGTATTCAACTTGAGGAACAGGAGCAACAGGTGGCACAGCTCCGAGCCCGGATCGAGCTTCTCGAGGGCGGGGCAGGGCACCAGACGCTGGGAGGGAACTCCGTCGATGACTTTTCAATCAAGGTATCCGAGTCCATCCAACCTATGGCTCGGCTTGAGCCCGTCTCAGTGTGGCGACGCTGAACGACTATTATAACAGAACGGGGCCTCGCAACTGGATAAGCTCATTAACCGCTGGGCATCGGACATTATCCGTCAACCCCCGGCTCCTCTCCACCTGATTTGCGAGGCAACGCTGAATGACATCGTCAACGGCCCGGAATCCGCGTCCACCTTCAATGGGACGTCGATGCAGGTGCAGTGTCTGCTGCGCCATGCGCTGGCCGATACCATCTCGGAGGGCTTCATCAACTGCCTCATCGTAACGAACTCGAAAGAAGCCAACATCCAGCTGACACGTATCCACGAACACATTTTTGCACGCAAGCAGTCTGGTGCTCATCCGAGATCGCCAGCACTGACGTTGTTCTGCAGGAGACCCGAAGGTGGCATCTGTTTGGCGGCGACAGACCTTTTCCGCGGCCGTAGAGGCGTGCACGCCTGACATGGCGCACAGCATCCTCGCGGAGCAGATCCCGCACCTCACGCAGCTCCTGGAAGGAGTGCTGCCGTCCGGCGTGCTCGAGTTCGCTTACCGCTTTTCACGGATGCTGCATGGGACTGCGGGCTCAGGAGACGCTTTCTACCGTGCATTCGTGCCAGAGCTCGGCAGCACTTTGTACCCGAGGCAGATTGAGCTCGTGAAGAGGTGCCTGAAGGCCGAAAGGGGCGAGCTGGACCGTGTAGGCTCTACGATGTTCCCGGGACTCGTGAAGGTGGGCCTAAATAACGAACACGTATGTGGTTTCTTCTTGTATCTGTTGGGATTCTGAGATATGTTCTGCTACAGACCGTTGTGAGGCGTGCACAGGTCATTTGTGAATGCGCGATGAATCCGCTTGAATAGTATTTATAGTAAGGCTATATGTTCTGTACGCCACCTAGACTGAAATGATTCGTGATTGTCGCCACGAGCCCCCGCACCTTGATTATAATGAACTTGCACAGCAGGCCGGATAGCGAGGAGCTGGGAGAAGATGGGGCAGCGAAGAACAGAGTCAGAGAAGAACAAAAAGCGAGCAAAAATAGTGGCTGCCGCGCTCAGCGCCATCTAACAGGTCTGCGGCTTACAATTTCACAAGTTTGGGGAGCCCATTCGGGTTCGAACCCAAGCGGACAAGCCACTAGGAGTAGTCACCTTACATAGCTTTGTGGATTTACTGGGAACATACAGTGACCCGAACGAAAGTATTTATTTATCCTACTTGCACTACATGCCAGCGTCGGCGCGCCCCTTTCTTGATTCTCCTAATTTTCTTCAAGCCTTTTGCCCTAGAACGCAGGTGGGACAAATCTCCAGTGTTGCCTGCATCTCCTCGCAGAACTTCTATCGGCGGCACTTCCGGCTGATACGACCGGTATCTCGGTGAGTCAGGAGAAGGCTCGCAGGCTCACTCATCTTGACTGAAAGACAGATGCAGGACGTCAGACCATCAGACTTCAGTAAAGCAGTGAGCGCATGAACGAAAGATTCGCCTAGAAATCCCCTCGATCTTTTCGTCGCATTCGCCGAGACAACCCGTATCTCTGCCTTGAATCGATAAAGTGGGTCTATCGGTTGTGAAGGAACAGGTCGTTTGGGGCGTCCATGAGATATAAGGCACAACAACTTGCCAGGAGTAATTTTCAGGCCCCCGATGTGCGACAGTGGCGCCAGCACGACGGGACGTAGGCTGTAGTACTCCCGGAAAAAGGAACAGGGAAAGCAAGCGGACTCGAGGAGGTGAAACTTCAGAGGCGGCGACAGGTGGGGGGATACCACGGTGGAGACGAAGGAGCTGTGAGGAACTCCGTGTGCACTTGCTCACTCATCCCACGACGACATAGCCAGCGAAGCCAATAGGAAGTTTCAGCGCTCGACCACTGGAAGAGTGGAGAATGGATAGTAGTGCAGCACTCCTATAGCTAGTGCTGACTCTACACGTTGAACCTTCTCCCTTCGGGGCCTGCATATCCGCCAATGATATCCTCATCGTAGCGGTGGCATGGGGCATCCATAGGGAGCAGAGAGTGGCGGCCTAAATATGGTTCACTGAGATAGAAAGAGTGAGCAAACGACTCCACGTCAACGAGAGAATGCGTTGGGTCCAAGTTGAATCCAAACTGGGACAGCGTGGGAATCTCTTTGTACGGCACCTAATCTTTGCCTCGATTAAATTTCCTTCGTCGTTTCGTTTGTGTCAATGCTTGCCACCCGCCCATGGACTCTCGACGGGCCCAAACGTACGCCTGCCTCCTCCCCCCATGAACCCCGCTCAATCCCTTCCTTCCCTCAGCCTCGCGGCGCTCGAGACGTACATTAAGCAGCAGACTGCACTCTTCGAGCAGACCACCGCTGACGTCGCCCGCTTGCGCGCTCTCAAGGTTGAGGATGTCGCCGATACCGACTCTTACGAGTCGCAGGTGCGGATTTTGTGCTGTTTGTTGTGATGGGGATGCTGATGAGGGGTATAAATACAGCTGAGTGCCAGCGCCTTCCGGCTCAGCGAGCGGCCTGCCTGTGAAGCCGGCGCGCCCCCAGGTATTGAGTGGGCCGCGCTGGAGAACTTCGGTGAGTGGCGCGGATTTTCCCCCTTTTTTGTTATCGTTACTCGATTAATATTGCCACCCAGACCCTAAGCCGCTGCAGGACCTCGCCCTCGCCGCCCGCACCGCCCACGCTGACCGGAGAAAACCGCCCCCGACGCAGCACGCGCCGCCCTCGGCCCTGCAGCAGCTTGTGCGCGACGCGCGGCGCACGATCGTTGACCCTGTGCTCGCGCGCTTCGCCGCCCAGCCTGACGACGACGACGCTGACAAGGGCAGCCCAGAGCCACAGGAGGCGCACAAAAAGGATGCCGGCGCCGGCGCGCTCACCATCCCGCGCGGGCCCTCGGGGCTCTTCGCCCGCCGTGCGCCCGCGCCAGCGCCAGCGCCGCCGCCGAAATACAACGACGCGGACACGACGGCGAGCACGGGCACGCCCGACACACCGACGAACATGACCACCCGATCGCGGTCTCGGTCGACAGCTGCCACGTCTCCCTCGCCGCACGACCTGCAGCCGCAGCCGCTCCCGATGGCGCTCGCGAAGCCCCCACGCACGCGCCGCATTTCGACGAAGCTGCGCCACCAGAACCTCGACCGCGGGCCCGCCCCCGCGCCGCGCCCCTCGCGCCGCAAGGCGTCTGTGCCCGTGCCTGTACCCGAGCCGCCGCCGCCGCCCCCCAAACCTGAACCCGAACCCGAACCCGAACCCGCGCCCGCTATCAAGTCCGCACTCGGCAAACGGAAGCGCAAGCCGCCCGCGTGCACGATGGACACGTACAAGCAGATGTGGTCCTTGTCCGAGCAGAACCTGCTCGAGCAACTCCTTGTCCAGTATCCGGCCACCGAGGAGCGGCGGCGAGTGTGCTGTGCCCGTTTAGTTTCCTTCGTCGCTCACTCGTTGTGCAGGTTTGCGAAGATCTCGCAGGCGATGAATGGGCGGCGCTCGCCGCGGCAGGTAGCGAGCCGCGTGCAAAAGTTTATGCAGAAGCTCAAAAAGTGGGGCGCCGACACGCAGTGATGCCTTCGTCGTGCGATGCAATGGCATAATAGTCATAATGTTTTCTACTTACAACTGTATCCTTTACCTTACGGACCGCTGGCTGAATATGAATGATAGAAAGCTTGAATGCCTTCGCATGACCGACCGGAGGAATTAGCATCTAGCGGAGATCAGGTACTAGGATCAGCTGTGCCCGGCCCAACCGCCAGCGCACAACTCTCACAACCCAACACTCCTTCTCACTCATTCCGTTCTCCCACTCATTAAATAATATCCGTTTGACCCACACACGCCCCCGATGGCGACAAACAGCAAGCCGTTCGACCCGAACAATGCGCAGAATCTCGTCGAGGTGTGCGCTTCCCTACAGCAACCGCCGCACCCACAACCCGCTAAATAAATCCATTGACGCCGACAGATTGAAAAACAGTACGTCCGCCGTTCCTCCGTTGTACTGACGCTGACGGAACGAAACGCCCCAGGTTCGCCGTGAAGGCCGTCGAGCAGGCGCAGGTGCGATCCGCGGCGATTTGCCGGCGCTGACTCACGAATGAGGTGCTGCAGACGTACTGGAACCTCTTGGAGAAGGTGGCCCCGCGCGAGCTGCGGCTCACCAAGTGCGTTGCGCTTTACGCGGATGATTGCGATGCTGAAGCACGGTGCCACAGGTTGGACGACGAGATCTACGAGGACACGCTCACGACGTTCCCGGAGCTCGCGGAGGATGCGCACGCGAAGCTCGTGAAGCTCGACGAGGAGTGGATGAAGAGCGCCGAGGGGAAGGAGCGCTGGCGCAAGTTCATCGAGTCGTGCGTCTGTTCTCTCTGCTTCCCGCTCATATCCCGTTTCCCTCCCATATCCCTATTTCCCTCCATACCCGCTCTAAACGCGCTGACGCATGGCCCACGCGCAGGTACAAGAAAAAAATTAAGGACTACAACTTCGGCTCGCTCATCCGCACGGACTCGCGCCAGGAATACGGCGAGAGTAACACCATCTTCGGTGCGTCCCCCCGTCCCCTACATCACCCATGCGCATGCTCAATTATCGATGCGCTGCAGTCACGCGAATACAGGTACGCGCCGTCCTCTGTGTGTTATGTATGTGGCCAGAACTGACCTTGACCTTGACAACGCGCAGTTCTATGCTATCGAGGTGGGTATCTCGCTTGTCACCTCCTCCATCCCAGCCGTCTCTTTCCCCTGCGGTACCTCCCCGCTGCACCCTACTGCGCGACGTTCCCTTTCCCTTTCCCTCTCTTCTGCCATTCCTTCTTTCTCCGCTGGATCATATTGACCCCTTTCTCCCTTTCTTCCTTCCTCCCCCCTCCCCTTTCTTCATCCCTCCCCCCTCCCCTGCATCCTTCGTCCTCCCTCGTCTCCCACTCTGTGCTCGCATTCTGTACTTGCCATGCACCTCCCTCCGCTTTCCCTACTATCCTCGTAACACACGACTCACCACCACCCACCCAGATCGCGCGCAACCGCCTCGGGCTGAACGACGCAGCGCACGAGCTTGCCAAGGCCGAGGCCGCGAAGGAGGCCGCTGCGAAGGAGAAGGAGAAGGCCGCCGCCGCAAAGAAGAAGAAGTAGCGCGCGGGGTCGGTGCGCGGGAGGAGGTGGGGCAGGGTGCGAAGGAAAGGGAAGGGGAAGCGAAGCGAAGTCGCTGTGTACGATATGTACGGCGTTGCGTATATTTTAAATATATCAAGGTGCAGCTGCTTGGAAAATCGTGGGCGAGTGACTCGGAGATGGTGCAGGTGAGCTTCAGCTTGATAAACTGTAGTCTCGTTGATGCGCGATGCGCTATGCGTCGTCGGCGGTGGACCCGAGAGGCGCCATTGGCATGTACGCCCTGTCACTGACCTGCCCGGATTTCTCGAGGGATTTTTGGACATGGAGTCTCGCGCGCGATCGGCTCTGAATGAAGGATACCATATTATGGGCCGCTTCAATTGTTTTCGGGGGATTGGGATATACACGCGTAACTGGGTTGACATAGGTATACTAAGCACTTAATGCATTGTGTTTAACGTAGGGGAAGCGGCAGCATATATAGATCGAACGTGCAGCACTGCCAGGGCAGGGAGATCGAAATGGGTTGAATTGATTATGTACAAGTCAAATGTTTCTTCAACGCACGCCTGTATCCGCTCACTGCGCGTGGTTGACGGTCCACGACGACTTCGCGTCGGCCTGGGCGCCTTTGCGGTCCACCTCCAACTCTGCGCCTGCGTCGTTCTCCACGACCGTCGTCACCTGCAGAACGCCCAGTAAGTAAGAATATCAAATAATTATCAATTCAACCAAGGACTGTCGAAGGTAGGGTCGAATTGAATCATGTCGATGGCAACTGGGACCGAATTAACAATGTACGCACACGCACCTTGACGCAGTTGACGTTGCGGTCCTGCCGGGTCCCGCTGAGCGCGAACGACGGGGACGTCTGCGAGTCGAGCGCCGCGCGCAGGTCGTCGCGTGCGAGGAGCGTCACGAGCACGGCGAGCGTGTACACGCGGCAGATGGAGAACTGCGGCAGGAGGCTGCGCGGGCGTCAGGTGCGAAACGGCGGCGTGCAGGCAGGGAGGGGGGCTTACTGCCAGGCGGTTTCCTTCATCGCGGCATACTGCGTGATTTTAGAGGGGCATTCAACATTGTGAGGGATGCGAAGAGTATGGGGGGTTTGCGATACGCACGAAGATGAGGTTAAGGATCGCCACCAGGGCGGTGATGGCGCTCGTCTCCATTGTGAGCAGAATGAGCCTCGAGCAGACATTCCCGGTCCTCTTGCACGGTGTGGACGACATAGAACGGCGGAGCCCGAGGATTAGGATCGCCGCGATCGTCGCGTCGGTGAATGCGGTCTACAGGTGAGCGAATGTTCAGCACTTGTAAGGGGCGGGCGCACGACGCACGGAGATCAGCCAGAAGTAGATAGGGATGGGGATCTTGGCGAGCTTGCTGAACAGCATAACTTTGAAGAACGAGATGGAGACCCTGCAGATTTGTTATGAACGCGCGTATAGATTTTCGGGGCAGACATACGCCAAGCCGGACCCGAGCGAAAGGAGGAGCACTATGTCCAAAATCGTGGTTCAATCTGACTGAGCGAATAAACCTAACGGGGACAGCTTACGTAGCGTAAAGAGGGCGAGGACGCTCCACATCCTGTCCATGATTCTCCAGCAGCGCTCGACGAAGAAAACCTGGGCAAAGAAACCCGCGACGGCCTGCACCGAGCATCAGCATTAGTCTGTCAACACAAAATATGCGATGCAAACCGTGACCCCGGGTTCGGCCCACATCGTCCAGGTCTGCAGGTCAAAATAATCATATTGGCCATAATGGACGACGGCCGTGCGATAGATGATATGGCTCGGGGTAATATAAATGACGCTGAACTGTACTTTTGGCCAAGCACTCACAAGTCCATCACAGCTTGAAGCGTATTGAGAAATAACAGCGCGCCGACGAGAAAGCTTCGCAGAAGTCATAAGTATTCTCGGTCAGTAAATTAAGATGCAGCGCACAGGTAGAAGTTGGGGTCTCTGGAGTGGAATATCATGTAGTAGCGTCCCGTTTGCATGACGATGATCCCGAACAGAAACTGCTGGAGCAGCACACCGCAGAGCATTGCTCCAAAAGTGCTGACAATCACAGATTGAGAAGGGTTGGGGCCCATGAAAGAGCGTCGGACTTCAAGTTGAATGAGACGAAGACAACACACGAGTCGTTCCAGTTTTTAAATACATAGCAGCTAGCGCGCGGAATTATGGAGAATGGAAGAGAGTAAAATGGAAATAGTTAAAAGCATTAAGGTTCAACTTCTTGGATGCCAGGCTGAGTGATGGTCTCCATTAAGTACTACCAGAAGCAATCTGTGGATGCTTTGGCGGTGACGAATCGAGGTGACATAGAGTCAATTAAACAGGCCGACAAGTTGTGCTTTGCATTCGAAGTTCAGCATGAACCTACCTCTTCCGTAAATGCGTTGTTGGATCCAGGTTGGGATACTAGTATTCCCTACGTAGGCGGTGTTTGGTCCATAAACAAACCAAATCTGGTCTTTAAGTTCCTAAGTTGGCAAATTAACTTCTTTGTCAGGACACTCTCTTCAAACTCTCAGAGTTCGTTTTCTGCGTTGTAAATGAGCCAAATGAGCTCCGTTCACCTCTGGGCTTGTCTACATGTCCCTATCGTTTCGGGACGTGATTTACCGCTCCCGTAGCTAGCGCCGCACTCCCTCCTGTTCATCGAAAGACGACAATTGGCTGGAGACGGGAGAAGGAGGTCTATGACATATTTTCAGATCAACCTGGACGGTTGTCACCACTGAGAGCCTCTTCTTTTCGGCGAATTACCTGGCAAAGATTAGCTCCAGCTTGTGGCAGGTTGACGAAAATAGGACCCTGCAAAAAGGATGTTTACCTCAGGCTCCGGCTCGAAAATCTCCCTTTTTGATCGTGGCCCTCAATATCTGTCAGGTTCTAGCTCGGCGCAAGACATATGACCGATGTGGGGCGAGAAGTTTCTGAATGGAGGTTAATATCACCGACGAGAACTAGTCTTAGGTGAGATGGTAGAAAGTGCGCTGTCAGTGATAGAGGTCCGATAACCGGTCCGGAAGTCCCCATTCCCATCATGCTATCTCTCGATGCTTTGGTCCCCCAGAGTCCCTTCGCCTTGCTTTTATTTGTGCTCCTCGTCCTTGTGGTTGCATTATGCCGGAGAACCCTGTTCAAGCGTTCGAAAAATCCGCTGAACCTTCCCTACCCCCCTGGACCGAAGCCGAGTGCCGTCCATTTTATCGGGAACATTGCGGACATGCCTAGTTCTCAAGGTAGACCCTCTAACTTGTTCGCTGCTCGCATGAACTTGATCATCCCTCCGTAGAATGGAAAACCTTCTATGAATGGGGACTTATCTACGGTCAGTATCGCTCATCTCTCGTACCTCGTGTTATTCACTTTATTTTTCAGGCCCACTCGTAATGGTTGAAGTCATGGGCCAAAAGATGTGCATCGTCAACTCATACGCTGTGGCCAACGATCTGTTGAATGACCGGAGCGTCAACTACAGTGACCGTCCAGCCATGCCCATGGTTAACGATCTGTACGTTTCATTCCTGCGCTTCCGCGTTCGGCGTCTGACTCCTTGTACAGTATGGACTGGGTTCGTTTCATCCCGCTTGAATTTTCCTGAACCTGATCTTGCCGAGAAGAAATTCAACATGGGTTTACAACCATGTTCGTCTTGTTTGATATTACTTATCTGGACCGCGATACTTATGAAGTATTATGTCTACCAGATGGTCCTGAGTACAAGAAACATCGAAAGGCATTTCAACACGGATTCAACCGTCGAGAATCAAATGGTTACCAACCTGTTCAAATAGTATGTACCTACCGTTTGCCTATGTGGAATGCTCCTGATGGTATTGTAGCGCGAAAACACGCTTTTACTGGAAAAACTACTCACTGATCCCGACAAATATGATTCTCATCTTAGAATGTGGGTGCTTCCTTGCAGCCGTCACGGTGGACACAAACTCATTTCATCCCTCAGTACTACAGGAGCTACCATCATGATGATTGGCGTAAATCCCTCACTGTCGTACTGAACCGTCGTAACCGTGTCTCGTGTAGTTGGGTTATCCGATCACCGAGAACGATAAATTCGTTCGCATTGCCGAAGGTTCTTACAGACGCCAGCACGAACTATTCGCACTTCTAACATATTTTTTACGTAGCCGCGCAACTTGCAATGGTATCAGCAGCTCGACCTGGCGCATACTTGGTCGACCTTATTCCCATCCTCAAGTACGTCCCCGAATGGTTTCCTGGGGCGTCCTTCCAGAGGGTCGGACGCGAGGGCCGAGAGCTTTCGCAAGAACTTCAAACCAAACCGTTTGCGTGGGCCATGAAGCAGTTCGAAGATGGGAATGCGTTGCCCAGTTTCTTCAAGAATCTCATGGAGAACAAGGAGATCGCCAGCGACGATCCGGCGGAGGCGCTACATATCATTAGTTGTGCGACGGCCGTGATGTATGCCAGTACGTATCGTCTGAATAGCTACAGCATAACGACTAATATATTGAAATCTGCGGATTCAGCTGGCGCTGATACAATTCTCGCATCGACGCTGACGTTCATCCTGGCAATGTTGCATGCCCCTCATGTTCAAAAGGTAAAGGAATCCAGCTCGGGCCATATACATCAATATTCATGACATCACAAAAAGATTGCCCAAGAAGAACTCGACCGTGTCGTTGGAACCGACCGACTGCCTACTTACGCCCACCAAGAGGCCTTGCCCTACATCACTGCGATTGTCAAGGAATCTCTCCGTTGGGAACTCGTCATACCTTTGGGCGTCCCCCATCGCGCCATGGAAGACGATGTGAGTCAACCCTCCTATCAGCCCCTAACTTATATTCATCTCGTCTTTAGGTCTACAACGGGTACTTCATCCCCGCTGGAACTATTATAATTGCCAATCAGTGGGGTATTGTGAGTGTTGAACCGATGAGCCGTCTCTGAATTTTTCACGTCGCATATCAGTCGCACGACGCCAACATCTTCTCCGACCCGTTTAGTTTCCGACCTGAACGCTTCTTGAACAAGGAGGCCCCGCTGCCCGATCCCAGCGCCATCGCTTTTGGATGGGGAAGGAGGTATGCGATCTGCGCTCCAATTCATTCTACAGTATTCAACCCTTTCGCTAGGATCTGCCCTGGCCGTTTCCTTGCCGAAAACTCCCTCTGGCTGCACGTTGCTACGATGCTTGCGTGCTTCGACATTTCTCCGACTGTCGGTCCTGATGGAAGCAAGATAATACCTCCCCGAGAATATACATCTGGAATGGTGAGTCTTTCGTTTTGGTTGATTATCAATATTAATGCACATCCTACTAGGCAAGCCGGCCATTACCCTTCCCATGCTCAATCACACCAAGAAGTGACGCTGCTGTCGAGCTCATTAAGAACAGTGTTGCGTCCCTGCCTAATTCTTACTAACGACTTTTTCTCGCTTTCACTTCAAATTACCCCTATGTACAACTTGAACTTCCAATGTGCTTTTGCTGATTGTACAAATATATGTGTAACGTCACTTTCTTGCCACTTTCACTGCTCTCGAATCATTGTGTTGCTCAGCGCTTTCCGAAGTTGGAAGGATGGCTTTGGCCGGTGAGCGCTGAAAAGCCATGCGGAATCTGACACTATCTTATTCTTCCTGGCCAGTGGGCAAGGCCTATAACTCCCCTCGCTCTCTGAGCCGCAGACTAACAACTTGAAGTGTGAATCCGGGAAAGGCTTCGCCATAACCCATTCCAAGCGGAGATCACCGACTTTGAATCATGAAGACTGCAGGTACCTGGACGTTGGTATAAGCTAGCAGTTTACTGCAACTCTGGATGTCAGATATGTTTTACAATGATTTATTTGTTATCTAATACACCCATCTCGCACTATAACACCGACGATCATGATTGGGTCTGCGGGTCATTGATCCGAACGCGCTTCACGTTCAGCGGCTGCGAACACGTCTCAGTAAGCTTTTTTCAATTTTGGACATGCTGAAAACAAATCAAGACGTACAACCATGGGCCGCGAATAGTTGAGGCTCTGCTCCGACGTCGGCGGCGCAACCTCCGAGCTCTGTGTTGGCGGCGCAGCCCAAGTGGCCGGCGGCGTCCACCCAGGCACGTCGGTGAGGGAGCTCCGTGTACGGTGGATCCATGGGAGGGACGGGTGGTTGGACACGAACGCCACCTGCGAGGACGTGAAAGATGTCGGGGGGAGAGGCGCGGGGGACGTCGGGCTCTCGGGCAGCGGCGGGAGCGTCGCCAGGCGGCCCTTCGCGGTCATCGACGGCATGCGGCCGCGGCGGATGGGGGCGGCGGGGGACAGATCGGGTGACGGGGGACGCGAGCCGTGGTGCGAGGGGGCGGACCACACCGTCGGCGACGGAGGCGCGGGTGCGGCGCCCCACGTGTCTGCATCGTAGTGCGTGTTGGTGTCCATTTCCTCAGGCGCCGCTTCGGCTGTTACCGCTGCGTTTTCGCCGGAGGCCGACTGGAACGACAGCGGGCGCAGGAAGGCGGGGTTTCCGCGCAGACTCCCGCCACGGGAGCGCCGTCGCGCCACAGGAGAGTAGGCGTCGGCCATGTCGCCGTCGTCCTGGAGTAGCGGCGAGGAGATCTTCGGGTAGGGGGCCCCGCCTCTACGCGACCTGTTGCGCCGGCGGCACGCGAGAAAAGTGAGGAAAATTCCCAGAACGAGGGCAGCGATTGCGCTGACCGCGACGCCGGCGATGTCGCCCGCATTCTGCGCGAATCTATGACTTATTTAGCGCTTATATCACGGCAACTGAGCGACGCATGACGCACGATTTGTGGTGCGAAGTAAGGGCGCTCTGAAAAGCGGCCGCCGTCGAGACATTAGTTCCGAACGTTGCCGTACTGCCGTTGGGTAGGCCCGCAGTGAAAGTTATTGTACTCCCGGGGGGGTCGAACAATGACGTTGGGGATTTGTTGGGTGCAGTACCGCTTGCACCACCTGCACCGCTTGTACCACCTGCGCCGCTTTCACCACCTGCGCCGCTTGCACCGCTTGCAATGGACGTGCCAGACGCCGAAGGGGTCGCCACTGTACTTGATGCGCCGGAGGTTGGCGGTGTCGTAGTACTGCCCCCCGATTTCGATTTCGGAGACCCAGGAGATGTGCTATGAGAACCGGGTACATTATCGGAACTACTAATAAGGTTCAGAATAGAAGGAAGAAAGCTGATGGTGGTCCTGGAACGTACGTGGAGGACCCGGATGAGCCCCAGGTTAGCGACGACATGCTTGACGGTAGGGTAGGATAACCTGTCACAGAGAATGATGCAGAGCTAGTTGACGGGTTCGCATTCGTCGGTATTGCGATGCCTGAGGCGCCAGCGGCCGTAGGATTGGCCGGCGGGGTATGGAGGATCGCAGAGAGTGTGATAAACGAGGTCGAGGTATCCGCCGACGAACTTGAACTTGGCGAAGATGATTCCGCTGGGTAGGATGGTATTGAAGTTGAGACGGAATCTGGTAGCGAAGTTATCTGGACCGGATAATTTCCATTCAATGTTCGTAAAACTGAGGCGGAAGTTGGCGTCGAGGTAGTATTGGGTGCAGAGGCTGCACCCAAGGAGGACAAAGAAGCCGCAGTGGATGTACACGCATCGGGTGCCGATGTCGGTGTACCCAACTGGGAAGTAGAAGCCAAGGTGATGGCGGCCGTCGACGTCGCCCCATACTCACTGTTTGGAATTGAATGGCGAGAGCCCAAGACGAACAAGACCACGTACGAATTGGCCCGAGGCCATTTCATTGCGGAAACCTGACGAGGCCACTTTGGCGACTGACGATTCTCCATAACAAGTTCTGCTATGGACCCCAGTGTCGCGACAGGCGGAAATTACTAACAGCAGGGAGCGCCAGGGACGACTGTCGCAACAAGAGCGAGTGAAAGAGTCAAGACGGCGAGCCCCGCATCCAGAAGTTGAAGAGTATGGCCAACCGGGATTCAGGAAGCCGTAGGTGAGCACGCTTAACTTTTGACAACGTGGAGGCATGATGATAAGTCAAAGAACACAGGACAGAATCTGACCGATGCAGCTACGCCTGGGTCAACGACGGGGTTGCAACCTGCTACGAGCCAAGAATAGTATCTCATCAAACACATCAGTGATCACTGTGCAAGTAAAATGTGACCCCCCACATGCAACCACGTCGGCAAACAAACTGAGCTGGATCCTACATAACTCCCGGTTGTTTCTTAACGGGACCGCGCCGGAATATACCTACCTACCTACCTGCGAGTGCGCACTCGGGAAGCTGATAAGTAAACTCCCGAGATTTTCTTCGAGGGTAATTTTGGGGCAATTCCGTCATAGTAATTCCACGGTCCTGGCAACAAGACTTTATTTCGCCTCGCTTGTGTCCAATCTATTGAGGTAAGGGGCTCTATCTATGCTTAGGATGCCCTCTCCAATTTGTACTCTTCACAATTTGATACTTGAAGCCATCAGTGGTGAACTCGTACCTTGGGATACCGCACCACTCAAGATATTTATTTCGTAATTTATTTGGGGGCCGGTGATTTTACAACTTGAAGGAGCGTGGAACGGCTTTAGTCGCATTTAAGTTCAATGTTCAAAACGCGAAGTACAACCACATTGAACTTGGAATCTATTCGCTGACTTGGAGGATCGACCCGGAGACTCTGAAAGCGCGCATACCTCAAGTCACCACGTGGTCCATTGTCATCAACGTTAACGGGCATCGCCGAACAAGAACAACCGGCATCACGGCAAGAATTCAACCAAACTTCATTTCATCTTCTAAACCTCAACGCACATGCTTATTAACACTTCCTTCCCCCGTCCAACCCTCGCGCGTTATGCCCTGTCTGGGAACTTCTGGTCGGCCGATGGGACCTCCTCAGCCTTATATAACACGTCGATCTCTTCAGCATACAACCGGAGAGCAACTGCACGGCGTGGGGTCCCCTTTGGCGTATACTCCAACGGCTTAGCGGTAGCCGTCGTGAGTATCATCTAAAATTCTTTTTAGACCACTGTGACAGCAGATGGCCGGAAGCGCGACGTACATCTCTCTTGATGCGTGCATATGCGGGGGCTTGCGCATTGGCCTTTTCTATGGTCGGCCTTTTGTTGTTCAAGTTATTTAATGTCAATAACCTGCGGCCGGGATCAGCACTGCAAAGACCGCAACGTACCATATCAAGTCCTTGAATGATTCTAGTTGTCCCGGGGCTACAGAGAATCCGGGGGCGGGCTCTATGAGAAGTCCTGTATGGATGCAATGTCGGCCAAACATAAGAGCCGAGGTGATATGTTTGTCCTGCATTACTATGCCCTCTGTGACGAGCAGCAACAAAAGGTCAATAATTGTCCGCGTCTGGGGCCCAGCAATCTTACCTATCGAGAGGGGATTGACCTGCCAGCGAATGCTGTTTTTAGACAATTTCAATGTCGCACGCAAATGCCAGAGACGCACATTCTCCCCGGTGGCTAACATGATCTGGTCGTCTTTCCGCCCATAGACGCGCCACCGCCCGGGGTCTGACGGGTGCCGCTCAAGAAAATCGCCAACAGCGAATGCCGGCTGGCCAGCGTGCGTCGTGTTCAGGGCATGCGGAAAACAAATGTCGGTAGGCTAGTAGACACATGAGTGTGCGAACCTATTCAAAGATGTCAAACACATACCAGCATGATGGGTTCAAACACATTGTCAAGATGCTCCTGTAGCTCCATGGAGAACGTGATATGGTTGGAGAGCTTGAAGTACTCCCATTCGCCCGGGGGCGGGGCATCGCGCGGTATGAACATGGTAGCCGGCCCAACTTCGGTGCTGTACATGTGTGGGGTGTTATGAGTTTTCTGCCCGCGGATAATTGTTGGCTCAACGAACCTTCCCCAGAATGGATGCATAGCAACGCCAGCATTGGCAAGCATATCGCCAACGGCCTTGTTCACCGAAGCGCCGGAGAAAACCTGGGATGCGTAGATTGAATTTACCAAGTCACACGTTTCCCGGGCACTTACGATCGAGTCGAGAGCTCTGAGCTTCGGAAGGTTTGCTGGATCTTGTGCCCAGGCCTGGGTGGATATTGGATTGAGGTTATGGTTGGGAACGTGTCGTCCACTCACCTCGATGAACACAGGCACACAGAAAACAATATCGCATTTGTCCGCAACCCAGCTTTTCAAGAAGTTGGCCGGTGTCGGAATGGTTGGTTTTGGGTTGTACACCGCAAAGGTAGCGCCACAGGAAGGCTTTGAAAGGTTAAGTCAATGCTTATCGATTGAATGAAATAGCGTACCGGCCACTGTCAAAAACAATGTCAAAAAAAAAAACAGGATGGTATTCAATAATTACAATGAACGTAGCCACGCCCATAGCGTCTGTTCGGGTCATGAGATGGTAAAATCGTGGAGACCATTACTTATAAACTTACGGAAACTGGGGTTGGTGTGCGCAGCAACACGCTTACCTGCGAGGTCCAATTCGCCGTAGCCTGTAATGATCCGGTTGTTGCGTGTAAGTCATTAGCATGATAGATCAAGTTCGCGGGCTAACACGGAATGTTCGATAAGTTGATGACTCCCTTCTTCGTGATCTTGATGGGCTTTGGGAATGCGGTGGTTCCTGCACTAGGTCAGATCTGGTCCAGGCAGCCACCGACACACTACCTGAGGAATGGAGGATAACCACTACGTCGTCATTACCAATCTTGGGAACGCCCTCCGAGTCCACGTCTTCCACGTCCGATTCTCGCGTCAACTCGTCGAACTTGACCATCCGCAGGAGCTCAAGCTCTATCCCCTCCTTGGAAAGCAACGCCGCCGCATCCCTGACGAGCTCATTGGCAGGCCCAACCGTGTTCACAAAAATGTGTCGCGCCCCGGTCTCCTTGAGTAAATGTGCAGTGGCCTCAGCATTGTTGCGCGGGGACATGGGGAATGCGACAAGACCCAGACTCATGATGGCGATGAGGAGATACATGTAGCTGAGAGTGTCTAGTTAAAGGGCGTCGAGAAGTGAGCACTTATTACAGGATAGTCATCTGCGGTCACCACCATACCAGAATGAGCGAGAACAGCGATAACGGGAGGCGGAGTGCGCAGGCTGCGAGTCCCCGACTTGTACAAATGCTGGGAGACGATGCCAGCGGCCGCTTGGATGCTGCGCCATGCCTCACGGTAAGATATGGCCGTGGATATTCCTGTGTCGACGTCGGAATAGGTGAAAACCGGATGCGTTGGGCTGTTTAAAGCGTGATATCTGTATAGTTCCGGTACCGACAAAGAGTGGCCAAACGGTGCAGGATGGAAAGTTGGAGAGTTGACTCCCTGCGGGGTGCGAGGAGGAGGCATTGGAAAAGAGAATCCTGACAGTAATAGCTGTTGTGCGGATGGAAGAGTCGCTCTTGTTTTGTTCCTTGGATTGCGGAAGATTACTTATGGTGTCGTGTGCTCCGGTGGGTCCCAAACGAAGACTCGGTTACTTATATCAGTAAGTATAGTCGAGAATTGGATAATCCCACCGAGGATCACCATACTCGGGCCCGGGAATGACGGTTAACGTTGGTAAGCCATGTACGAGTCGGCGGCCATCCGAGGTTCACAAGTGTAATGAATGGTTTATGGGCAAAACACGTGGCGAGATGTTCAATTGAAGTCAGATTTGGTCTTGAGCCAGTGAGGATGACAGTTCCAGACGACACTGCAGAAATTTCGATCGAGGTCGCCAGCAAATCCACTCCCAAAATCTCCGAGGAACACGGATACGACGTGGCTGCCACTGAATAGAAGAAAAGGGCACAACGGAAATTTAAAGCAGGCAAAAGTGGTGTTGACCGAGGGGCAGTCGAACTTCAGCAAACGAGGAACGAGTTTGACCACTGAAGCGTCTGTCGAAAGAGACAACAGTCGAACCGCAATTTGGGCTTGATCTGGGCGCCAGAGCCCAGGCAGCTGTTTCAGCTTGGGCTTCGCAGACTCAAAGAGGTCCAGAGACTCTTTTTCATGGACGAGGATCCGAGAAAGGATCGGTCCTGAAAGTAAGGCCCACAGAGAATACAGTCGAGACAAGAAGAGGTTCGATTCATCTTGAGGCTGACAAGATAACTGCGCTCGCACAGCCAAGTGTAAGCCTCAGTCCTCAGGCCTCAGCCAATCATATCCACTGATAGTCTTCGCCCCACAAGTCTGTTTTGCCTCGTAATTCGAGGTCCATCCAGCTGCACTTTATTTAAGCGTCCAAGAATTATCCGTCTAATACAGTACACCGATTTTGCACTGCTATTTATAACTAATTCTGGTCCTCGACCATGCTCTTCGACGCCTTGAGGTCCGCGTCCACCATGTCCTTGACGAGCGACGGGAAATCGACCTTGCGCTTCCACCCGAGGAGCCGCTCCGCCTTCGCCGGGTTGCCCAAAAGGAGACTGGAAAAGCGCGATGCGGTTAGAATTACATAGGCGGCATGAAAAGCCGAGGGAAGACGCACTCGACTTCGGCGGGACGGAAGTACTGCGCGTCGATCTTGACCACGACCTTGCCGGTCTTGACGTCCGTGGCCTCCTCGTTGATGCCGCTGCCCGACCATCTGGAGCACGAGCAGAGAGGTGTGAGTTAGGGGCCGATGTCAAAAGATGCATATATGCGCACTTGAGTTCCATGCCAAGCGCCGCGAACGACAGGTTGACGAACTCGCGGACGGGGTGCGTCTCCCCGGTTGCGAGGACAAAGTCGTCCGGCGAGGGCTGCTGGAGCATGAGCCACATGCCCTCGACGTAGTCGCGCGCTAACACAGAAGCGCGGTGAGCCCTGGGGGAAGAAGAAAGATAGAAGAAAAGAAGGCGCACCGTGCCCCCAATCACGCTTGGCGTCGATGTTCCCCAGATACAAGCACGACTGCTTCCCGAGCGAGATGTCCGCCGCCGCGCGCGTGATCTTCCGCGTGACGAACGTCCGCCCCCTGCGCGGGCTCTCGTGGTTGAACAGAATGCCGTTGCACGCATACATCCCGTACGCCTCGCGGTAGTTGACGACGATCCAGTACGCGTAGAGCTTCGCGCAGCCGTACGGCGAGCGCGGGTAGAACGGCGTCGTCTCGCTCTGCGGCGACTCGACGACCTTGCCGTACAGCTCGGACGTCGACGCCTGGTAGAAGCGCACGTGCTTCTCGAGCCCGCAGGTGCGCACCGCGTCGAGCAGGCGCAGCGTCCCGAGGGCGTCGACGTCGCCCGTGTACTCGGCCATCTCGAACGACACCTTGACATGGGACTGCGCGCCGAGGTTGTAGATCTCCGTCGGCTGCACCTGCGCGATGATGTACACGAGGTTCGTGCTATCGCTCAGGTCGCCGTAGTGCAGCTTGAACTTGGCGGGGCCTAGATTTCAGAGCACAGTACAGCTTAAGCATAGCTGGGAAAGGCGTTGGAGAAGGAAAGGCGTCGTACGTTCGTGCTGATCTTCATACATATGGTGCAGACGACCAGTATTGAAGCTCGATGAGCGACGGATGATCCCATGAACCTGGTACCCCTTTTCAACCAGCAACTCGGTCCTTGGATGGCAGTTAGATCTCGCCTAACGGCGCATCCCCAGGCTGCGACTCACAGATACGATCCATCCTGTCCAGTGATACCTGCGCGTCTATATGAGCATCGAAGAAATCATCCGATTGAAAACGCGACGATACCAGAGACGAGGGCGACCTTGCGCTTGCGGTACTCTTCGGGAGAGGGCAAGTTTAGGGCGACAAAGGGCGCGGCGATCTCATGGGAGGACATGGTGGAAGGAGGGAGGCAAAACGTGAACTAAATATACGCTTTCCTTTCTGGGCCCGACAACCCGCCAAAGCGATGAGTAGGCGTCTTGCACGTATCTGTCCTTTTCAGTCGCTTTCAGCACGTTCGTAGATTTTTAACGTGTCTATGTACAACAATCCACTCTATCGAGGCTGCAGAAAATATCGATTTTTCTCGCCGCTGCGTAATCTGCAACGTGCACTGCGCAGTGCGCACCAGCCATTAAGTATGTATGTAGGCGCGTCCGGGTTTGACGGGTGCCGTCAACCCGTCCTGTCACAGCATTTTTCCACACAATTTACGGGACGGGTACGGGAGGGTTCCGTCACCCGCCCGCACCGCCCGCACCCAGCCGTTGACACGGGTCAAAGGTATGTTTCAAATTGTCGACCTTTATATATAATTGGTTGACTTTCCATAAGCATAAACTAATCCTGGGGTATTTCTGAGCTTAGTTGAAGGTGCCAGCGATGGCATCAAGGTACAGGAAATTCGGATCGTCTGATAAATGGCTTCCATTCCCATAAGAAAGAAGTAAAAACACGAATTGGACTTCATGCTTGAACAAAGGCCGGAACGAACTCCGATGGGTAACAGAAGGTGGTTGAATTTTTCTTACATGAATCAGAGGCTCGCCGGTTTCACAAGTGGACGAGGAGTACCCGTTGGCCACCCAAAACAGTTTATTCCAATGAATAATAATCTGTAGAGGGGGGGGTACCCCTCTACAGATTTTCGTAGATCTGGATTATTTCTTGTACGCTTTTGGGTTTCCCGTTGATGGGGTCCTGACAGCTGACTCGGCAGCGGCGACGGCAAGAGCAGAAATATGCCAGAATCATTATTCTATGCTTATGGAAAGTCACCCATTATGTCCAGATTTGCTTGCAGATTTGAGCATTTTTCATTTTAGTATTTTCTAGAAAAAAAATCATAGGAAGAGCATTGCAAAAAAAAATCGCGCTTTTCGAACTAGATGCAGGACCAAAAGTTGATTGACGTAAGTGGCGGTGCACCACAGATGATGTAAAATTCATACCACTAGCCTTCTTCTCGGACAAATACGCCGAGGTTAGCAGGCATGTTTGGGACCCTCTGTCCTTGCTAGAACTGAAAGCCAGGTAGAATACAACCTTCATGCGAAGCGAGAGCCGTCACCGTAAACCGCTCCTCGAAGACTTCCCGTGGATACTTTGTGACTCAAAAACCTTTTGTCACGATATCTTGAACGTGAAGCTCCCTCCCGGGGAAAATATTTGGCTCATGACTGGAGATGTCGTTGCGATGTATCCCAACATCCCCATGGATGATGGTATTGCTCAGATTGCGTCAATCCTCCACACCTCTCCCATGAACTTCAAAACTCTGGGAGAGGCTGCACGTCTGAATGTCAGGAATCACAGGGAGCTGGTAGTTCTCCTCCTGGGATTAATCCTGAAGTTCAACTATGTTGAATTTGCGGACAAAATGTACCGACAAGTCATTGGCACTGCGATGGGGACGTCTTGTGCCCCAATGTATGTGAATCTATTTCTTGCAACCTATGAGGTACTCGAGGAATTCAAGGACACCATCCTCTTCTACAGGTGTTTCATCAATGATACTTTTGCTATCATCCATGGGACCCTTGAGGACATTCACAATTTCCAAGAGCGATTCGGGTCTCTTCACCCGAATATGAGGATGGAATGGATGACGTCTCAACACCGCCTCCCATTCCTGGACATACATGTATCACTGGAACCAGACCCCAGGATACCGGTGTTTAACCCACAATTGCGGTTATTCACGAATGTATTCCAAAAAGCGCTAAACACGTACCTCTACATCCCCTGGAATTCCTGCCACTCTGAAGACTCCAAGCGCGCTTGGGTCAAGGGTGAACTGATCCACTATGTGCGCATCTGCTCCAGAGAACCGGACTTTTCAAATATACGAAAGGATTTTGCGATTCGATTCAATGAGTGTGGATATCCGGGACATTGGCTCCGACACGTCTTTGCAGAGATAGAGTACAAGGCTGAGCACCCCAATGTGCTCAAACCATCCGTGTTGCAAGACACCAGAGGTGGCCCTGACCTCCATGTCCTCAAACTCACTCATAATCCAGTATGGGACAATATTAATTTTGGTCCCATCTGGCACGACCTTGACAAAGCATGGAACAATTTTGGGACAGGCTACCCCCAATACAATTTCATGAGCTCGTTCAAAAAACTGGTCACATTGGGTGATTGATTGAATAAACACAATTGAGACACACTCAGAGCATACCACAAATGATTTACACTGAATGTTTAATTCGCTTTTTTCTCAATCCTCTGCACGCGGCGCCCGGGGCCCTATGGGCCCCGCCCACAGCACCATGCACATTCGGATTTCGAAAAAAACTATAGAGTCTATAAATTTTGTTCAGCCTGCATTAATTATTTTATGGAAAAGCTCAGTCCATTCGCCAAGCACAGGATGCCGCGGACAATAGGGCAGCCACATCACATAAACATACCACCTTCTATGCCTCTGATCGGGTATCCACAGATGTTCACGCGTAATTGGGGAGTCATTTTCTGTACTATACCTCTCTCATTCGCTGAAACTCGAAAACTTTGTACGAGAGTTGGAGACTGAGGATAATGTGGTAGTCTCACGGAGGAAAACACGTTGAGTTTGTAAGAACTTTGCGACTTCTGAGCTAGTACTGGGTTGTTTGGTGCCAAAGGCGCCAGCAAACAATCACTGTGGTGTATCTGGGAACACAGCCACCTGATGAGTCTTTATGATGAAACATTGCACCCAAATGTAGTGGTCCCCACACAAACTCTCGTTCTCTCTCGCTAGTACATCTAGTCGTCATCGCTCGCTCCTCCTCCCCATCACTGGAATTTAGCGGTTGACGGCCGTCGTTTTGCCGTCCCATACCGCCTCAAGGTCCTGAAAAGAAAATGACGGGTGTGGGATGGGCCGTACCTGTCACGGCCGCCGAAATTGACTGCCATCCCCGTTGACAGGACGGACATCCCTAGGAGGTAAAATAGAAATGAAAAGTCGGGAATTCAGCACAATTTCCTTGAAGAGATGGGCTCCTTGGTGGATATGTGCCAATTCAGAGAGCCAGGCTGAATCAGTTGAAATAAATCACATTTGACTGTCTCAAAACCAGCTGAAGAGTATGCCAACTGAAGTTTGAAGCCCGATGTTAATTTGCACCCAGAGCTCTAAGCGATGAGCAGCTTGCAGTTCTGAAGCTGGCAATCCCTCGCACAGGTCATAGTGAGCGCCAGAGTTATTTGTTTTGGGCCAAGATAATTTGTGGCAAGCAACGCGAACTGTCTATCCAACTCTATATCACATGCCTGTTTGCGCCATATCGTAGTTCTTCACGAACCACTTAACGCTGATGTCCAGCGCTGTCGAATGAGTCAGCTTCATAATGCACGGAGACAAATACCACCCACCCTCCTCGAAAGGTGTGAACTCGAACCCGCCCATGAGCTCCAGCAGACACTTATTCGACGTGGGCTTGCGGAATTGGCCATCAGAGTGGCTCGTGTCGAACTGCAGCGGCAGCAGTAAGCATGCAGAATCGCACATGTACAGGAAGCGTGCACTGTATACTTGCCCTCGAACCCGATGGCCTTGATGATGGCGTCCGCGATCTGCTTGATGCTCGTCTCCTGCTCCTTGCTCACTATGGACCCACGCTGATCAGGGGCTGATGCGGCGCTGTTGGGCAGGTGTACCAGAGAAGATCACAGGCTCGACATTGTCATACTCGTGCAGCATGCAGATGAAGCATTTGGCAAGATCGTACAAGAAGATGAACTGCTGCAGGGGCTTGCCCGAGCTGCCCACGATGAAGGACGTCCTGTTCTCTGGTCAGGTGAGGGGGTGTACGATGGGGACGACAGAGGACCCACTCTTGGCAAGATAGCAGCAATGCACAAGCACCGTGATGACGTGCACATCTTCGAGGATGCTGATGGGTTGGTGTAGGGGAGGCAATGAGCGCAAGATGAGGGAGGTTGGCTGCGGGCAAAGCGAAAGGCGAGAAGATGTGCAGACCGTCTCAAGGAAGCAAATTTTGGTTCCCACCATGTTATACCTACTTCATGCCCTCTAAAATTGACATACTTCCCCTACTATAGTTGCTTTAGATATGGATTGTTGAGAAATAGAGCCAGAGGCCAGCAAAAGTGGTGGAAAATGCAGATTAGTTTTAGGGGCCCATACAAACAAAACCAAGTAGCCAAGAAAAATTTCCATTTTCCACACTGCTCTGAATAGAGCTGTAAGAACTTGTTTCTCCCCCTCTGATCAGAGGAAAGGAGTTTCTTCTGTGAAAAACGAGCATGAACACATCACATGAATCCTTACCTTAAAAGGTAAGTGATCACGTTTCTGTGAAAACTTGCTGGGTCAATTGCAGCTAGTTTGCCGAAACTGGACCCGGCAGGCTCTGTCTCGATAACATGCTGAATGGCTTTGCCTACAAGACCTGTCCTGCCAGTAACAAGCACGACGGTGGCAGGCATCAATGTCCAATCAACGAAGTGAGACCAACATTAGTGTTGCCATGGCTCGGCTCACATGACAGGCTGGCTCCAGCACAGCTCAGCCTCCACCGCACTCCCATAATTTTTTGGCGGATATTCATGCTGCGCAGAATGTTTACAACAAAGTTAGGTTCATTTAGACTTGAGTGACAAAAGTGGTCTGATCACTGTTAGACTTGTTAAGATTTACCTGACAGATTCACATCTGACAAGGGATAGGGGGTGTTGGGGCTGGTGTTCTCATTTGGACCCAGCCACGGGTCCCCCGGATAGAAAGTGTTGCCCGGGTGGGCAACAAGGTCCTCATCATCATCCATGAGGGTTGGTGGGGAAGGAAGGTGTGGGCGCTCAGTGAACTGCAAGTCCACGGCACCCACCGAATTGTCCCCGTTCTCGTGATCCCAGGCCTGTAGCAGATCGCGTTGCAGCAACCGTACTCTCTCCCTCTCATTAATGGCTGCATGCTGCCGCCTCCGCTCAGCTTGTTTGCGCTGCTCCTCAGCATCTTTTGGATCAATGGACATGTCACTCCCCTGGTCCACATCGACTGTCCCTGCTGCCTCTGCCTCTGACATCGCCCGTTAGTTGTTTGCCAGGGGGAGGTCACCACTCCCTCCTGGGGTCGCAAATCACATTGGCACCTGTCCCTGGGCAGGCTTTGACAATGCTGCTGTGGCCGCTGGCTCCTGACACCCCCCAGCCAGCCCTTCTACATTCACTCTGTCCCCATACAGTCTGCGTGCCCTGTCTGCCCCAGCCTTGGATCTGGCGCTCCAGGCTGAGCTGGCCCTCGCGGCCCCAGCCCCATCAACATGAGTGTTGTCTGTGTGAGTGGGCGACGATCAGCCGCCCAACCCTGCACATTTGGGTCATGACCTGCAGCAAAGGGCATGCTCGCATACGCCCTCGCTGCATCTGCAGCATTGCCTGTCATCTTACCCCGCATCGCCACCGCGTTCTGCTTCCCTAGGCCTGGGCCAGCAGCCGTCCTTGTGCTGCCCTTGGGTCCTGACGATTGCGCCCATCCACCCTGCCACCAGTTCCCTTGTTGCCATGTCGCATTCTGGTTGTTGTCGCCAAAGGTCTGGTCATCGAGTGTCTCCCATGTCGCAGGGTCCTCGGTGAGGAAAAACTTGAAAGGTGCCTCGGGGTTGCGTTCTAGATTAAACTGGAGTTTGTCAATGAAGACTGGGCAGCCGTGATCGGCTGCACCATGACCCCTGTGGGATCGTTTCTCACGTCCGCAGTTCGAGCAGGCACGCGCGTTGTCTGCCACGCCACACATCGTCGTTCGGTGCATCTCACCACAGCGTGCGCACACATCGTGAATGGAAGTGCACGACGCAGCCGTGTGGTTAACTCCAATCATCTGGCACTTTAGGCATTGGATGGGTTCCGAAAGGAGTTTCCAGCCAAAAATCCTCTTCCCATCGATAAACATCCCATGATCGATGACCCGGTTTGCCGCCTTCCTGCTTGCAAAACCGAAGATGGCATGGGCAGAGTGTTGCCCGTTGTGACGTTTCTCAGCTTTTTTAATAAATTGTGCGTTGGGAATCTCACCCTTCCCTAGGTTATTGTCATCCTCAAGAACTTTGAGGGCCCCGTCCTGGCTGGGGTTGAATGACACGGGGACGAACTCCATGACGAGTGAAGGGTTCCGCTGCTTAAAGATCAACATACCCCCCATACCCGCCAGGAACTCGTGCATCTGCCCAGGGAGACGTAGCCAATCGGCCGCCACCACTGAGTTCATATGTAACACCACTGCACCACTGCGGAGCAAAGTGGCGCCTAAGAATCTGCACTTGCTGGGTGCTGTCGTCTCAGGAGAGGCTGCACGCGCAATACCAGGTGCCATGTTCGCCTTAGCGACTATCTCCTTCTTGGTGAGCCTCGCAAGCCCATGTGTTGTGACTTCGGGTGTATGGTCAACAAGAATCTGCGCTTCCCGCGTGCATGCCTTCGCAAGAGCTGCTGCACATGCCAGAGGCGGCGCGTGCTTCGCTGCTGACACATACATGGGTAACGCCGCTGCTGGAGCGATCAGTATGAGGGCCTCCTCGTCATGTCGAGTGGCAGTGGACTGCTCTGCCTGTCCTGCTTCCACGATCCGGTCAATTGACTCTGATGCACGCCTGAGGTCATTGCATTGCTGCTCGATGGTCCGCGTCAGCATGACTGCCGCGGTGCGCATGTCTTCCACGACCTCGTCGTCGACCCTGGTTGACGCCGCTGTTGCATCTGCAGCTGCGGTCGTCAGATCGACGAGCCTCGTGAGCTCTCCCGTTATGTTGTCGAGTGCACGATCTACGCATCTGCACTCGAGCATCAGCGCTACGGCTCGCAAGCCATCCGCCGCTGTCGCCCCTGTGGGCCCCGCTGCCGCTATGCAGAGAATCACCATGACCATCTTCGTCATCGACAGGGCCTGTCGCGCGTCGACCTCCAGATAGCCCTTATCGATCAGGAATGCCCTGGCATCTCCTTGTTCTTTCTCCAGCCAGGCTATGTCACTCACCCTGTAGAGCTCTTCTCGGGTCCTGTTCATATTGGACTTCAAGTGGCCTGGCGTCACGTGTGTCGCTGTTTTTATTACTTTCTGTGTTTCCAGTGTTCTGGACAGGGATTTCCACGCTGTTTTTTCGCCAGATGCACTAGGGCTTGGTCTCATGCGACCTGACAGTATGTAGAGTTGTGTAAAGGTAAAGCTAGGACCACCGTGACCACCGATGCTCGAGCCCGAAAAGATTTTCGAGTTCTCAATCAGTTTACCACGTGGTTTGTTGCCAAGAGAGACCCGCCATGATGCATTTGCCATCTAGAAAAATCTACAAAGCATTTTATATGATATTCAGCTTGAAGTATGATACCTAGATACCGCTTAAATATCTCCCGATGCCCACCTGGGTGGGATGGATCATTGTTGTTGTGTGGGAGTGGGACTGGGTTTTGATGGGCTGCTGACTAAGTGTACAGCCACTCTAAAATGTGTGCTTTCACATTACACCTGCTATTCGAAGCTGGGATGTTCAGATCACCGAGTAAATATGCTAAATAAGTGCTAAACACACTCAATCTGTACCCCTGTGATTTTTTCCTCTCGTAACAGCCTTCCTTTCAGCTGTGCAAGTGCTCTGTCATGCAGTGTCACACACTAATTTACACTGTGATCCTAGGCAGGCACTTCACGTTTTTGAGCTGATACACCTCTTTTGGTAGCTCCGGCTGGCCACCAACCTGATTTTATTATTAAAATCTATTGATTCATAGGGAAAATATTTTTTCTGGTGCCCTGCCTACCTTGCTGGTATGAGATAAATCCTGATTTTGGATAGGAGAAAAAAATCTGTCCCTATGAATCAATAGATTTTTACATTTCAAGAGACTTTGCATCTTAGGTTTAGTCCCACTGGAGGGAGGAAGTTGTATAAACATGAAGGCGTTTGTGATTGAGATTTTGGCTTGGAGGCGTCATCAAACTACATGAGCAAATAACCCACCATTTGGAGCACGAACGATCGATTTGTGACAGGTGTGACCGAGCCGAGCCGCGGCAACACTAGCCAGCATGATGGACTCAAGTCTGCCATTCATTGTTTGTTGATACGGGCATTAAACTGACGGTCAAACGAAGAGCTTCTTGAGTCACAGACCACGGTCACATCACACAGTCTGACATATCAGATTAAAATACCACAACTGAGATTCATGATGAACCTGGGCGGGAGTTAGCTTGCGGCGCCTGAGTCGGCAACGGCCGACGTCACGTGTAAAGTCTCATGGAGTTGGTGATCCACCAAATTCAAACTCCGATGTTTGCCCATCAAGTGGTAGAGCCTTGTCCTGGCTCCTCTGTCCACTTTGAGGTCTACTTTGTATGGAGAAATATAATGGCACGGGCATCCTCTTTAAAACTATCATTGCAGAATTTTAATTTACAGCTTTGATATGCCCAAACCAATCAATTTTGGGTATAGAATTCACTCTGCATGGCCACATTGGCAAAGAATATAAAATCGACAACAATAGATCTAATCTAACTACTGAATAGCACCTGCTACACCACAAGTTTGAATAAAACACGGGCAACAGAGAGCTGTGATTCTAGTAGAGACTGAAAGAAGAATATACACTAGCCCATTAATTGGCCGGATTTTTATCAGAGAAATAGTGGGTGACTTCCTGTAAGATTAAAATATTCCAGCGCAATTTCTGAGCTTCTTTGAGGGTGCCAGTGATACGATAAAAGAGAAAAGATACTCATGCGGTCTGTATTCCCACAACTAAAATAATATATTTACTTCTTGATGAAGTGGAAAAATCAACGATATGAGCATCTTCTCCCACCAGAGTCGTCTTGGAATTAAAACACCATAACCACGAGGAGTGGTGGCACTACAAAGAGGGCTCAAGAGGGATCACTCTGAAAAAATGATTTGGCATCAATTTCGAGGGGGAAAACGGTGAAAACGACCGCGGTTTGGGCAGGGATTGATGTAGGGCACTGAGGGTAGAGTCAGAACGTTGAAAGATCTGTTGTATACGAACGGTGCGCTTGCAAGTGAGGACGTAGAGTTTGTGATGGGAGTGAGGACGTAGAGTTTGTGATGGGAGTGACAGAAGGTGACAATCAGTGATTTGGTGCCTAAACAGGATATTCTATCATATGAAAGTCTATTCGAGGGGGGGGGTACCCCCCGAATAGATTCAGCATATCTCGAGTGATGGGAGAATAAATCGCAATCGCATTGGGGTGATACGATTGATGGGGTCCTGGCAGTTGACGTCGCATCACGTTGGCAAGTGCGAAAAAAATCACTGGGGAATATTTAATTCTTACGGGAAGTCATCCAGTACCAAAATACATCTTAAATCATTAAAAAAACACTCCAGATTTTTTCAAGAGCTTTTGACTCTGTTAAGATTTGAGCAAGGTATCGTTGGAAAATAGGGGGAGTTACCTAATCTGGTAATACCATGTTTTAGATCACCGATAATGGAGCAACAAAGCCATGCATCTTGCCCTAAATTTTGCGCCTGTAGATGGGCATTTGAATTGCACCCAAGATGAGACATGTAGACGACGTAGGTTAGTCGGTAGTCCTCAGTCGCACAATATAGCGTAAGACTCGTTTATTCACCTGTAGACGACGTAGGTTAGTCGGTCGTCTAAGGTGAGGTAAGTAAATATGTAAGAGGTGAGATATAATGAACGTACCCTCAGTCGCACAATATAGTGTAAGACTGAGGGTCGTTATGGAACGATTAGTCTTATATACGATCGAATATGAAACAGATAAACAAATGAAATGAAATAAAATGTGTTCACCACTGCACGCCAAATAAGGAGATCTCTCCTCAACACTCCCCCTGGCGAGCAGCATCTCGGTGCTTCCAATCAAGACCCAGCTGCCCAACACGTTGTCCTTTCCGGGGACCGATGAAACCGCGATCTCGCCGTCCTTGACGCGTTCCCGGATGAAGTGCCAGCGGATCTCGATATGCTTCGCGAGACCGTGGCCCTTCGTCGTCTCCGTAAGGCTAATGGAGCCGAGGTTGTGACCGTGGCCCTTCGTCGTCTCCGTAAGGCTAATGGAGCCGAGGTTGTCTCCATGCAGGTCGAACGGCAGCTCTTGCGGCAGGAAAACTTCCGCAAGCCAGTTCTTCATCCACATTGCCTGCTGAGCCCCGCGCGCGAGCGAGATGTACTCGGCTTCGGTGGAGGAGAGAGCGACGACGGCTTGGCGTTTAGAAGACCAGGACACAGGAGCGCCTCCCATGAAGAACACGTAACCGGACGTAGACCGGCGTGTGTCCACGCATCCGGCCCAGTCCGAATCTACGTAGCCGTCAGGCTTGATTCCGCGCCCATGTGTCATATCCCCGTCCGCGGGAGGCGAATATTTGAGCCCGTAGTCCAGGGTCCCCTTGATGTAGCGTAGAACCCCGACGAGCAAATCCCAGTGTTCGGGAGACGGATTTGATTGGACATGGCCCAGGGCGGAGCATGCGTAAGAGAGATCGGGACGCGTACCGGAGCTTCCCCAGATTAAGGTGCCCAAGATTGGGCGGAACGGCTTGTCCTTCATGAAGGCGGCGTCTTCGAGGGAAAGCGGGGCAGGCGCGACGCAGATCTGATAGCCGGGCGGGAGTGGGGTTGACAGCGGGGGAAGATCTTCGAAGCCGAAATGCTGTAAGACCTTCTGGAAGTATTGCGTCTGATGAACAGAGATTGATCCGTCGTTTAACTTCTCAACAGTCAACCCCAGCAACAACTCGACATCAACTTCCTTCAAGTCCCATTTCGCCGCAAACTCGTCCACCACCCGCTTGCTTTCGCTCTCCGACGACGACACGCCAAGTACATCATCCGTGTGCGTGGTGGTGATTGTGTAATCCCCGTGTTGTTGTCGCGTTCTGACACACGGGTCCGCCAGGCTTTCCTTGTACCCTAGGTCGGCGTACCCCTTCGCAAGCAACTTGTACCAGATGTGGCCTGCTTGGACCAGACCGTACAGAGGTCGCTTGAGTAAGCAGACCTTGCTCTCTTCCCCGTGCTTCGCGAAGCTGACCGGTTGTTTCATATAGACGGTCGTGTCCATCTCGCCATTGAGGTAAGCTCCCGAGAAGTCCCACTGGCGGACGCGTAGCCTCCGCACCGCAGCAACTGCAAACAGCATCCGCACCGACTCCATTCGCGCCACCATCGCCCACTTCACCGCAAAGTCGCGGCCTTCCACCATCTCATCCCCGCGCGCCACATATCGCCCTTTGTGCCTCAGCACGTCCCCAGCGCCATCCTCCTTAATGTCGTACACCCACATGCTGTCAATGGCATGCTCGCCTTTGGGTAGGTCGACCAAATCCCACACTCCCCTCTTCTCGAGCTGGTCCATTTCTGCTCGCATGGCAGGCACCCATTTTTCTGGTTCGCGCATGGCCTCGCGGTACGAGCGCGGGATCGTGTGGAGCCCGCCGCCCTTCACGATACTCGCGAAGGCCCAGGGAGACAAGAGGAGGGACACGTCGAAGCCGTCCCAGTCAATGTCGACCGCATTGACCGTAGGATGAATGCCATCGTGTGCCCAATCCTCGCCGGCAAGGAACACTTCTTCCTCCTCGCGTGTGGACATCAGCGAGCGTAGGAGGTTCTCGGTGGGTTTAGGTACGCGAGCGCTTCGGCGCAGGGCGGGAGGTAGTACAGGCGCATGACCAGGAGCGTGGGGAGGGGGTGGTGGAGGCAGCAGTGGGGCTGGGAGCGGCGCAGGCTGTGGTTGAATCGCGGCAGGCTGCAGTGGAGGGATTTGTGGGGCTGGTAAGTTCGCAGGGACGTTGTTCGCCGGCGTAGGAGCTAACGCCGCTGCAGGGGGCTCTTCAAACAGGCTGGCGGTGTCTGATGGGGCCAGTTCCTCATCGTTTACGATGGGGACCCGCGTCCGGTGCGGCATTGTCTCTTCGAAGATGACATGGCGCACCTCGAAGACGCGGTACCTCGCGGGGTCGTAAATGTGATACCCGCGGCGTCCCATGTAACCGACCATTTTCCCCTTCCAACTTTGGTTGCCCAGCTTCCCCTGCCGGTTGTCCAAGTCCTTCACCCAGCAATCGCTCCCCCATATGCGCAGGTGGGAGACGTTCAGCTTGATGAGGTTACCGGCAACGTCTTTTCTGCGGAACCAGGCGACCCACGGGACAATATCCGGGTGACGTGAAGATGGGATGAAGCCGCGAACGTAGATATGCGCAGTCGCCGCCTCGGCCCAGAAGCGGCGGTCCATCCCACTGTCAATGAGCTGCGTGCGGGTGCCTTCAATCACGGTACGATTTCCCTGTTCGACGTGTCCATGCGCTGATGAGGAGTCTTTAGGGATCTTCTCCACACGAATTCCCCATTTCACGCAGAAATCCAAGAACAACTCGTTGTCAAATTCCCGTCCCAAGTCGAAACGCATGCAACGGAGCTTTTCGCCGGTCTGCACTTCCGCCTCCGTGAGCCACGTTTCAAACGCGCTCAATGTCGTCTCCTTCCGTTTATTATTCAGGAAGAGAGGGAATTTCATCGACGTCCCACCGTCCGATGCCAGCAGCATATAAACCGCCCCCGACCAGCTTGGTGTATGTGCCATGCCCCACAAATCGATGTGGACACGCTCAAGCGGCTTTGTTTCGTGGACGACTTCATCGCTGAAGGGGGCTTTATCCTGCTTGCCCAGTATGCAGTCCTCGCACATCCCTCGGAGTGTGGTGTTAACAATTTTCAGGCCATCTACGAGCCCTCGCTCCGCCATGCGTTTGATGACACGAACATCTGCATGACCAAAACGCGGATGCCATGTCTCGAGGTCGGTGGGCTGGTTCCTGTCGCGTCCTGAAATCGCAGCGACAATTCCACCGTCCATATCATCGACGACATCCATCTGGTACAGTCTCCTGCAGCCTATTTTCCGCACGATCTGCCCATCAAGAATGATCTTCCCGTCCTTGTTCACGACTGATAGCCGACCATTTCCCCAGGATCCCCGCATTCCCCATTTGTCAAGTGTCGTAACCGAGATCAAGTTCATCAAGAAGTCCGGGGTATGAAATGCCTCCATTTGGACGCTATGCGAGGATCCGTCGGCTAGCCGCACGGTGACCGAGGCCATGCCGATACCTGCAATCCGGAACTTGCCGCCGTTCTTAAGCGCTGTCGAGCCCTCGACGTTCACCTCCATGTACGTCAGGAATCGTTCACGTCTGGCGAAGTAATGATCTGAAGCGCCAGTATCTAGGAACGTCGGGATGGGACCTGGGGTAACAGTAGCATATATTGACGGGGGCGATCCGACTACATCCTCTACGGTATGATTAACGAGCTCATTCAAAACAGGAGAATCTGATCTTCCACGTCCGAACCTAGGGAGCACGTTATCACCCGCGTGAGATGAGGATGAGGAAGGCGGCACACCTTCGTCAGTATCGAGGAAGGTGCTGAGGGCATAGATGGCCATGGGGGGTGTATACGCGGCGGTGGGCAGAGCGGGGGTGGTAGCGGGCGTAGCCGCGGCGGCTGCAACGGGCGCGCTTCTAGCCTGGTGGCCATCGACCATTGCCTGCCGAGGCTCCTTCCCCTTCTTCGGACGCCACCATCCAGGTGCCTGACCTTCGCGTCCACCACCCAAAGCCCAGCAGGCGTCCTTGGTGTGGCCCGTGTACGAGCAGTTCCCGCAAGTCTCCTTCACGCGAGGGACGTTGGCAGCGAGAGCGCTGGCGACCCTGGTGTTCCCGGCCGCCGCCTCGGCCTCCTTCTTGTACCGGATATCCCAGTACTGGAGGAGGTTCGCGGTGACCTCGGCGACGCGCTTCATGACCTGAAGCGTCATGATGGACTGCCCGAATTCGACGGGAGGGAGCGACTGCAGGATGACGGAGATCATCTCCTCGTCCTGGATGCGACAGCCGATACGGTTCGCGTCCTCCCGCAATGTCGTGAGAGTCCTGAGGTGAGCGGGCAACGCGAGGCCACTGGCGAGCTTGACGGCTGACAGCTTCTCTTTAGTGACAGCCTTCAAGACCTCCGAAGAGCGGTTGAACTTGGCATAGAGCGAGGCCCACATGTCACGGCTGCTTGCCAACGCGCTGATTCCGTACGCCTGGGGTTCGACGATGTTCTGGTAAATAATCGAAGCGGCGATGTTGTCACAGAGTTCGAACTCCTCGGCGGACGGGGTGCGGGAGTTAATCGGCGTCGCTGAGCGTAAAGGCTGGGGTAGGTCACGGCCATAGCCTGATGGACCTCGCCTTTGACGTATGCATCGACACCTTTCCCGCACAGCAGGTTCATGACGTTATCTGACCAGGTGCCCCAGTTCGCATCCCCTTGGAGTTGCTTCTCGACGGGGAGGATGGGAATGGAGGTTGAGGACATAGGGGTAACAACGACAAGGGTACGGAGATTTGTGAAGGGAGGGGAATGGGTGAGTCTTGCAAGGCTCTTTGTGTTTCAGACTGATGTTGGACTGGCACTCTAGGCGTCTGACTGCGAATCTGTAGACGACGTAGGTTAGTTGGTAGTCCTCAGTCGCACAATATAGCGTAAGACTTGTTTATTCACCTGTAGACAACGTAGGTTAGTCGGTAGTCTAAGGTGAGGTAAGTAAATATGTAAGAGGTGGGATATAATGAACGTACCCTCAGTCGCACAATATAGTGTAAGACTGAGGGTCGTTATGGAACGATTAGTCTTATATACGATCGAATATGAAACAGATAAACAAATGAAATGAAATGAAATGTGTTCACCGCTGCACGCCAAATAAGGAGATCTCTCCTCAACAAGACACTCCAGATGGCAAAAGACGACGATTTGAGTGAGTTTGAAAGCAATCTTTCCCAAATCCCTTGTCAGCCACTTTGCAATGAATTTGTTCGTGTTTAACATGGGAGTAGAGTTATTGTTGTCACATATTTGTCCGTATTACCATAACATGGCTCCCCGCCAAAATCAGATATTCCCTTCAAAATGTAAAAGTCCTAACTTTAAAAGGAGAAAAAATCCCCTACAAAATTGCATAGCCTTTATACGAATGAAAATATCTGTCTCTTAAATTTTGCATGTCGACCCCAGCATAGTCCCAAAAACGTGTTCTGGTGTTGGTAGATTTACAGTGGTGACAATGTGTGACACAGTGGTCACCTCTGCCAAAACTATGGTGGGAAGGACGATTTGAGTGCATATCGTTTAACATAAACGGCAGAATCATTTCAGAGCGAGTAAAAATTGCTCCAGGATGTTTTAACAGACAGAGGGCACAATTAAATTATCTCTGCTTAAACTGCCCGCGGCGCATTATCTAGTGGCGATGCGCTTATGTAAGAGGCCATCAACTGGGCTGCGTTAGGTTGTGTTAAGCTTTCCCATTAAAATTCCCACCACTCTGCTCGTCATGTGTTAGTCAAGAATATCACTCCAGAACGGATGGGGACGAGACTGCTGTAGTATTTGCCGCTAACGACGATCAGCCATCCTGAGAGTTTTTTTTCGGAGTCTTCTGGCGCCCCTTGGTCCCCTGACGTTTCTGATAGCATCTGATGCCATCCACATGACGATCTCCTCCTACTCCTCCTGGCGGGGGTAAGGCTGGGGTCTAAGCGAAATCTATATATCCTAGAGGCTTGCCTGAACTCGACAGGCTCCCTCTCAAACAGCCCCCTCCCTCGTTCGTACTTTGTATCTAGCATGGCCGACCCCATCTCCAAGTTCAGCCTGTTCCGTATCATGTACGTACTCATGCGTTATCTCTGCAAAACAATTCAAAATTTACCGTCGCCCAGTTCGTTCACTCTCGCTGGTGGAGACGTGATCCAGACGATCCCGGGCACATACGCATTGTACAAAAAACAATGGGTCAACCGCAAGCTCAGCACCCTGTGTTTCTTCTACGCCATGGCTCGCTAGTGAGTATTTTGCGCAACCTCTATTAAATCATTCTGAAAGCGCCGTTCAGCATGACCATACTCTCGTTAATTAGCAACGGTGTTGGTTCGTTCGTTCCTTCTTTTACCTCGTCTCTTCTAACGGCCGACCGTCTAGGCTTCTACGGAACACACTTCACGCCCAAGACGTGCAAACCTTTCTATATGTTGCCCAATATAACAGCTAGTACGTACCACTCTACCATACACCCCAGACCGCTCATCAAGCCTGTCTTTAGTGCTCGCCGGCATGGCAGTCCAAGTGCTGGTGTTCATTCGGTACGTGTCGCCCTGAATATTAGGACCAAGGCTTACAGTCCTCTAGAACATACGCTATTTCTGGACGCTCACAAAGAGTTTGGTACGGGCTCGGCGCGATCCTCCTCCTAGGCTGGCCGGTAAGTGAAAATTTGAAACGCTTGCCTGCCAAGGTTGCTTAGCCATAATGCAGGTTCAAATTTTCGGCATCACATATCATCGTGATGTGCGTAGCCCTCGCAAAAAAAATTGTGCTGCCATACTAAACTATTTGTCTTAGATGTTCATCCAGGGTGTAAGTGCCATTCCATTGTTCATCAGAGTTTCGTTCTTATTAGGGTTGAATCCTATCTATAGGGCGGGTACGTCATTTTTTTCCGTTCCGCTGATGTTCCGCAGTATTCAATTAAATGCCGGCACGTAGTTGCAAAGGCAAAGTCCTTCACCTGGGCGAGGTTCGTCTGCCCCACTGAACCTTTCCTAGCTCCGAACTAATCAAATCTTTCACTAGCCGGATTGGAATGTCGTGTAACTACGCCCTCTCCTCTCTGCCTGGTTGTTGCTCAGACGGTGACAACGGCATGCAGTTACTACAGCGCTCACATGGTCTACGACCTGCTGGCTTGCGCGACGGCGACATTCTATCTCGTTTATTCCTCTCGGATTCAAGGTGTATTGTAAGGCTATACTAATTTTTACTCGATGGTTTGCCACTTAAGTATACTTCCGTCTTACCAGTAACACGTCAAGATTTGTTCGGCGGGTCCTCCGAAACGGATTATTGTACACTATCGTTGTTTTCTTGGTGAACTTGTCTGTCTGTCTGTGTCCCCCTGCGTATTTGGGGCTCACACTTTTTTTCTTGGCAGGTGGGTTGTACTGGAGTTTGAAAAAGTTTTTGTAACAGGCGCGGCGTCGACGATGCCTCTCGCGGTCGTCCTGATCTGTATGTCTTCCCCATCCTCGGCATTCGCCCCCGCTCACCCAAATTTCCCAGCCGTCCAGCATCTGATCCTCAGCACCCAGCGCCTGGACTCGGACAAGCCGCCGAGCACGGATGAATACAACCGCTCGCGCTCCCTGAGCCAGGGTGTCGGCGCCGGTCGGCGCGGCGGCGCCCCGCGCTTCTACAGCGGCGCTGTCGGTAGCCAACCGGACGTGGAGCTGCAGACGGGCGTCTTCGTCGTCACCGAGACGTACGTGCAGCCTCGGGGGGACGACAAGATGAGCTTTGAGGGCTTTGAGGGCACGGGCAAGGTCCCATCGACCCCCAAGGGCCAGGGCATCTCGTTTATGCCTTAGAGTATCCCTCACCTCAGTGGTGTTCTTAACTGCTGCTGTATAGTTAATAGGGATTCTGGGTTTGGCTTGTTTATAAAACGAGTCAGGAAGGATTGTATGTCAGGTACATACTGACGCCGCGACGCCGTTCATTTGACTCCTCTCAACCTCGGGTTGTCCTACTATTACACGACGCACGATCCCATGAGCGAAACGGACGACCAAAGGAAAGCGTTGGCAGGTAGGTAGGTAGGTAGGTATATTCCGACGCGGCCCCGTTAAGAAACAGCCGGTGCCCGTACTACATACACGGCATCGCATGTATGCTATGGCAGTCTATGCATTTTCTCACGCAAGAACCACATCGACTCAAATCGCGCGATCATTCGTGAATTGAGAGTTGGATGAGGGGATCAATTGCCAGTGATCAAGGGTGCAGTTCCTCCAACTGCAGGCTCTTCCGCGCTGCCACCTCCATTCTGCCAAGGCTTAGGCTGGTTGGCCTTGGGCTGACCGCTAAGTACGCCCAGACCGGTCAGGCACCGACTCGGAAGGCCTGGACGACCCTAGCGTTTAGTGCCTTATGACAACAAACTTGAATCATAAGTGGGCCGGCGGAGGTCGCAAGGCGTGTTCCGTAAGCAGGGAGGCAACGGTCACGGTCACGGGGGTGTGTTGCATTGCCGAAAATGGCGGGTCACGATGAAATGTCGTGACATTTCAGCAAAATAAAATAAAATTCCAAGGGCCCTTCAAACAATGAGGAAAGGGTGGGTGGATGATCAATTTGCGTCATTCCTCACACCAGTCCCTCTAGGTTGCTCAAAAACGCTTAAAAAGGCAAGTGAAAAAAATCCCCGTTGCCAACTTGTTTTGAGTCACCGTCCCAAAAGCCGTCGTTGCATTGCCTCCATCTGTTGGCTCATGTCACGGTGCCCTGGCCGTTGCCTCCCTACAAGTATGTACAGTATGATCTTTGAAACCACCATTAGAGCATATTCGCAGCCCCCAAAAATGCCAATATCACAAAAGTTACAGCTGTTTCCGAAAACCTTGACACTGGTCAAAAGTTTTTGCTCGTCATGAGTTTTGATGGAGGGCTAAGGATTACTGCTTTTGGTACAGATCACCGTCCTTTTCGGGATGGGCCCAGTCCAGGCCGCCTGCAAAACTCTGTAGGAGCGGAAGTGACTTCTGCTCCAAGAGTCGTTGGATCCACCCCAAAAAAATCCTGAAGGGCTGACAATATCAGGATGTATTTATCATAGCACTTTCGCAAATTTATGCCCCATAACTTGAAGTTTCAAAGGAGAATGAATTTGTTCGAGTGTCGGTAGGCAGGAGCCTGTCATACCCAAAATAGTAATCCTTATCATTCATCAAAAGTTGATGCGGGCAAAAAATTCGAGAGATCAGAGCGTATTTGCACCCCCAAAACGACTTTCTTGGCAAAAATTTGATGTAGAAATTTGATGCAACCGAATATGGCAGGCGTGACTCGGCTAAGATCGTCGCGTCCCATGCCTGCCCGTAGGCTCATTCAGAGGGTACGAACTTGGTATTAATAGGTCTATATAAGTCTAGTATATACCTCCTTCCAATTCCCCCAGCACATTTTCAATATTGCCCTGGACCTGCTGAAGTAAATACACGGCCTTGTCTGCTTGGGCCACCCATTTCCGGGCATCGTCGCGATGGTTGGCTCGTTCAAAAAAAACGCCCCCATTCGGCGTCCCGGATGGCTGTCACTTGTTGATGCTGACAGAGTTGCGCCATTTCACTTAGCTCAGGACCCGGGACTTGTGATGCACACGCGTCCAGTCACTCAAGTGTCACACCGGTGTGTCGACACGGAAACGTGGCTACCGGCAATACAAGGGGATTTTGATGGCATCACCGTGCACATCCCAATTTGGAAGCCCTGCCATTTGGACTGCACGCGATGGCAAAACTCAGTGCAGTGTTAACGAGCCACATTGGGCTATAGGTTAATTGAGAGAAAGTGTTCAGAATACAATTTTATGTTCCTTCTTGGTTGCAGATTTTTTGAATTGGCTATGAGGCTTGAAATAGACCAAGCGATACCCCTTTTTGGCGGCTTTGTTGTGGCTTTTTCCCAGATGTTTTGCCAAGAAGGAACATAAAATGGTCCAAAAGAATATTTGGGCCACTTTCCCAGACCATATCGGGTACATGGCGGTGTGTGTTAGGATGATTTGGATTGGCAGCAAAAACATGACCAAACAAAGCAGGTTCCACCAATTCCAGACCATCTTGGCTGATTTTTTATCTAGAAAGGACCAAGATGTTCATGATGAGGAGATATATATTCCTGGAGCTCTATACGATGCTAGTGCAGGCAGTAGATAAAATGCCTGCAAAAAAGCGATTTGCCATCAAAAGGCTCGGCTAAGGCTTAGTAAGCGCACGATTTTAGAACCAAACTTGCCGGTAGCCAGGAAACGCACTGGAAACGCAGGTTACGGCCCCAGCTTCCTTTTGGGGAGGTCGGACCGCGTTGTGAAAGAACCGCAAACGCCACCAGATTCAGAAGATTCCGACTAACACATCCCCAGATCACCCCTATTCTGAAGTCCCATTTGGAACACAGTTTCCCTCGTGAAACCAACCCTGCAGTAAGCCTGGTTGTGCAACCGCGTCCATCTCGTGAAAATCCGAACTGGCATTCACCTATTCTATGAATCTGCTTACAATTTCCTACCCCCACTCGACCACATGCTGCGGCCTCACCCATCCACTTACGCCTTCTTCCCAGTCCGTGCCGAGTCGTAGTTCTCGATGAACCACTTCACGCTGATGTCCAGCGCTGCGAACCGTTAGCACCCCCATAGCGCAAGCGCAAGAAAAGTTGCAGCGGCCAGAACGCACCTTGGTCAAACGGCGTGAACTGGAACCCACCCATGAGCTCGAGCAGCTTCTTGTTGGACGCGGGCTTGCGGAACTGCCCGTCCGCGCGGGTCGTGTCGAACTATGTGCACACGTCAGCGGCGTGTTATGGGAGAGCACGCAGTGTATTATGGCAGCGTGGGCAGGAGAAAGAGAGAAAGACACGGAGGGACGTACGGAGTAGTGCCCGTCGAAGCCGACGGCCTTGACGATCGCGTCGGTCACCTCCTTGATGCTCACTTCCTCGTCTTCGCCAACTGGGCAGGGCGTCAGGAAGGTCGCAAAAAAAAAAAAAAGGACAGAAAGGAAGGAAGCACCAGAGAGGATGACGGGCTCGACGTCATCGTACTCGCGCAGCATCCATATGAATAGCTTGGCGAGGTCATACGAGAAGATGAACTGGCGCAGGGGCTTGCCGGTGCCGCTCACGACGAAGGGGGTGCCGTTCTCTGGGCGTGGTGGTCAACTGATATACATACACAAGAGGAATAGGCGTATCTGCTCACTCTTTGCGAGATAGCATTTGTGGATGAGGGCGGGGATGACGTGCGCATCTTCGAGGTCACTGGAGGCAGGGATATCAGATCGGGCTTAGACGAGGACACGGAGCCAACGAACTAGTTATCGTGGGGACCAAATACATTGGTCGGGATCGCGGAGGTGAAGTTGCAACCAAACTCCTCCTTGTACGCGCTGTGCGCCGTCAAGAAAGATACAAAAGACGGCTCGGTCGGGACCCACTGGTTCTGTACGTCGACCATCCGCTTCGCATGTGCGTAGCCAAAATTGCTTTCGTGCGGTGGGCCACTGTGGATCTTGTTCTCGTCCAGGGGGTACTCGACCTTGTCAGGGAACACGCATGTGGAGAGACACGAAATGAGCTTGGTCGTTTTGTGGGTGTAGGACGTGTGCAGGACGTTGTCGTTGATGAGGATGTTGTCCCGCAGGAAGGTCAGCTGGTGATAGATAATAGTCAGTCAGGAGCGCGCAATCATCCACGGCACGGGGTAGTGACCTTGTATTTCATGTTTTTGAATAACCCGCCGACTGGCGGTCGCTCTCATTAGAAAGCACGCATTGCGTTGGCAGAACACACACCAAGCGCCGCGAGATGGATGACATGTGTTGGCTTGTACTTTTCGTACAGCTTCCGCGTCTGCTCCGGGTCCCTATCGCACAGATCTTAGTCCGATGGTGCACGCAGGCACATAGGGCCGACCTGAGGTCCCCCTCCGCCGAGCTAGCGAATATCCAGGTCTCATTGGGCTGTTTCCCGAATCGCGATCCCGCAGGTTCTGTCTCGATGACATGCTCGAGGGCCTTTCCTACAAGGCCCGTGCCGCCAGTGACTAGAACAACAGTGGCCATTGCGGGTGAGTATCGGCGTGGTCGCAATTAGAAAGGACTCCAGATGAACGATTCAGATTCGCGAATCTCAGTAAGGAGTAGCGTCCACGTGACCCGATCTTTACTTGTCCTCCTACCACTCACTGTCAGTCCATTGTACTGGTCCCGACGGAAGACGGCTCTTGTTTGCCGCCGTCTCCACGAGAGAATTAGAATCGCCCGTTTAGAGGGAATATTATATTGCTTTCTTTCTGCCACCATGGACTGCAAGAGAGTCGCAGAGATTGTGTACGACTTGGCCAATTCCCAGGATCCTCTCGCCCCCTTCGTCAAGGAGGCGCTGGACGTCATTGACGCGGCGCTAGACACTCATGGGTAGGTGGGGAATAGAACGCGTTTCTCTCTTCCCTACTTACCGTCGCCCTAAGGCAGGAACATGTATCTATCAGCTTCAACGGCGGTAAAGATTGTGAGTTGTGCTGATAACTCTCTCTCGTCCGACGCCCGACGCCAGGCCAGGCACCGTTCTCCTGCATCTCTACGCTAGTGCCCTTGCACGCCGCCTGTCGCCCTCCGAGTCCATGAAACCCATCCCGGCGCTCTACATCGCCGTGCCTTCGCCGTTCCCGACCCTCGAGACCTTCATCGAGGATTCGGCAAAACGGTACAACCTCGATCTCTTCCACTGCCGACCGCCATCGGAGGGCGTTGAGAGCGTGGTCACCCCCGCCCCGGCGAACGGTGCAGGCTACCTGGAGCCCCAGCCAAAGGCTGTTGGCAAGGCCAAAGGCGCGGAGGGCATGAAGCAGGCACTTGAGATCTACAAGACCCGGTTTCCGGAGATCAACGCGATTCTCATCGGCACGCGCCGGTCGGACCCGCACGGAGGTGCGTCGCGCGCGCCTCAGACAACGCACATTCGCTTATCGTAACTCGGCAGCGACGCTCTCGCACCGCAACATGACCGACCCGGGCTGGCCGTGCTTTGAACGTATCAACCCGATCATAAACTGGGACTATGCCGACGTGTGGACGTTCCTCCGGCAGCTGCATGTACCCTACTGTGATCTGTACGACTACGGGTTAGTTCTGTTTTCATCCCCTTCGTCATTATCCTCACCCTCCCAGATACACTTCCCTCGGCTCGACATACAACACCTTCCCCAACCCCGCGCTCCTTGTGTCCATCCCGCCACCCGCTTCCGCCTCGGTCGCATCCTCCCCCTCCACACTCTTGACGCCCGCCACCGCGCTCTCCACGCTCCTCTCCTCCACGCACGTGACGCCGCAGCCTGACGCGCCCGTCGCGTCCCCCACAGCCGTCCTCTCCGCGTACATCTCCACGACGCACACACGCGCCGACAGCACCGCCTCGAGCCCGGTCTGCGCGCCCCCGACGGCGTACTACCGCCCCGCGTACGAGCTCGCGGAGGGCGGGCTCGAGCGCGCAGGCCGGGGCGCCCCGCGCCCCGTTTCGTAGTAGGACGCGTGTGGTGGGGTTAGATATCTACATAGAGGAATCTTGAACAATGAAAGACACGAATGTATGTACTCGAAATATTTATTGACCATTGTGTTGCACAGCAATGCTACGCGAGGACAATTTCGATCAACTACTTATGCATCCGACTTGGGCGGGCCCAAGAAGACTCCTAGTTTCAGTGCGCGGCCGTGAGGTGAGACTGACAAGGAGCTCGAGCCCCTATACGTGGCTGACTCTTCCAACACCTCAACCAGTCCTCAATTACCCCACCACCACTCGATGGATTTCCCCTCGGATTCTGCGAGTCACAATCCTCACCCAGCCAGACCCCCCATTTGGGCCTTTCTATTTTCAATGGAGAAATGGCGTCCATATTGCAATTCTCACCTCGCGAACCAAACCCATGAGACGACGACAGACTTTCTGGCCTCCTTCCCTCCGAGCATTGTGACGGGCGGCGAAAACAAGCCATATAGCCAATTCCGGAAGGCTGCTGATGCGATCGCTCTCGTCGCCGCTAGGGAACAAGACGCTCAAAACGTGTCCGCATGTGCCATTGAAGTCAACGAATCTGGTGGTTTCATCATCAGGGTCGCTCAGAACAGAAAAGTCCAGCGCGCGGACCTTGAACGTGTGAAGAGAATCCTCGACGCGGCGGCCGGGGCTGTGGATGCGAAGGGTGCCGACGAATGGAAAATGATGTCCAAGAAGGGTACGCTCCTTGCCAGACCGAGGGTCCAGAGTTTCTCTCGTTTGACACTACTCAGACAAAACGCACGCAACAGCGACTTTGGCCAAAAACCTCATCTTTCCAATGATCGTAGAAAACTGTCGAGCAAAAATTAGCGCATCCCTTACTCTTGGTCGGACCTCTCCTAGCTTTTCCGCTTGGCTTGATCAAGCCGACTTATCCCGCGTTGACGAAGACCACAGAGACCTCATCCTGCAGTGGTTTACTGCTATCCGCAGCAGCAACGATCTCTCGGCAGTGCTCTGGAGCGCATATCTCATGGAACCAATCTTGCCACACTCGACGCCCCCAGTCCATCGAGCTCACTTTTGGCAAACTAACCCGTTACATTACCGCGGGCATCCACATCGTGGGTTGCTTTGTAGCGCTTCGTAAGCGCCATCCGGACACTCCTGCGGCAGGATCCTTTGCAATCGCCACACTCCCCATCAATCAAACCGTGACTACGCCTGAGGCAGACGGAGAGCCGAAAAATTCGACCTCTTCATGAAGGAGAGCTTTGGAATCAGCGGTTCAGGGTTGAACACCTTTGGAGGAAGGCTTGACAAAGCCAGAAATGTCTGGTCGGTTTCGACAACAAAGCCAGTGCTATTCTTCCATGTTGAGCTCCAGATGGCCTGCTTCTACGCTCTAACCCGGATCTATATCCTGTTGGGGGGTACATAGCGGTGTCTAAACTGTGTTGCCAGCTCTGCGATTTTGTCCTCAAGTCAGTATTTTATCCGACTTCCTCATAATACTCATCTTCAATTCGGATTATCTTCCCAGATCGATGCAGAAGACACCAAGCACCTGCCATTCCGAATATACGTCTGACGCTACTGGCCCCCCGCACTTCTTCTACGTCCGGGGAACCCATGGCGATCCCTCGCAAAACTGGTGGTACCCCGACCTCGCTGTTTTCGAGAGACATGCTCCAACCGCTCCCGTCCTGGATTCAGATCGCTTGCGGCAGCTGGAACGGCGGCTATCCCTCATTCGCTTAGAGCTGTCGGCGTCACTCAAAGCCAAGGCCGGCGCCGTCCTTGAGCAACTAAAAGTCCAGCCTCCTAGGGACCCCGAGTCTGGCGGTCACAGTAGCGATTCGTCAGATGATTTGTGCGAGACTGCTCTGCAGGAGGTAACTAGACGACTTGAAAGTGTCTCACGAGAGTACATTCATATCCCAAGTGTAGTACTTGCTACTAGTACGTAGTAGCTGGGAAAAGAACGAACGACCTGATCGATACAGTGCGGGTGGGAAGGAATGGGGCAAATGATGTTCCCGTCACTGAATCACAGCGCGTTCCGTTCGAAGTTGACACGACTCGGAAGCCTCAAGAAATAGCTCGAACCTCACAGCGGAAGATGCTGAGACACCGACTTGCCTAACTTGGGCACGAAGAGTCAGTGTTCCCCAAATGGAAACGTCCAGTAGAAGACGGGATCCGGAGACTGGAGGGATCCTGGTTGAAACGAGAATGAAACGCCCACACATGCACTAAGATTTTGTCCTTGTTCAGGGCGGATCGGATCTCTCATTCTACGTGGGACACTGGTAAGGGCATCTGGTAGCATTCAGGACGTCGAGTGGGAAGTAGCAGGTCGAGCAAAGACGACGTTATGCATATGGCTGGCTTCACATCCCTGTCCTATTCGGAAGAAATATAAATCCGGTTGGGAATCCCAAGCATATCGCAGAACGCCTGCGTCTGCGGGTTGGCGTACGAGCGCGCTGCGGGGCTATCAGCAAAACTCGGAACCAACAATACATCATGTACATACGCGTGGTGCTCGTGTCCCCCTCGCCATTGACGCTCCGCGTCGGTGGCGCGGTGTGCGAGAAGACCTGCACGTCGGCCACGCGCTTGACGCCGACGTGCTCCTGGACCCACGCGAGGGACTCCGCGATCAGCGCGTCGAGCGCCGCCGGGGGCGGCAACGGGGTCTGCTGCACCTCGAGCGAGAGGAACGGCGAGAGCGCGCGGACGATCGCCAGCCAGTAGGGGTCGAAGAAGAGCGTCGGGGTGCGGTGCCGGGCCTCCTTGGTATCGGGTGTTTGATGCTCTTGTGGAGTGGGCACGTCGATCACCTGCAGAAAGGGACAATTGAGTCTCTGCAGTGATCCCCAGAGAGATAGAATAGCGACCTCAAGGAAGGCACGGCCCTCTCCGGGCTTGCTCAGAGCCAGGAATTTCGTTAACTCCAATTTGTTATGACGATACTCAGCCTCAAAGCGGACGTGCATATGGCCCGAGCACCAACGCGCCGGCTTCAGGGTCTTCAACAGCACTTCAAGAGCAGGCGAGCCGAGGGTGTTGTCATCGATCTGACATTCCGAATGAAAGTCAGTCGGGAGCACTTCGTAACGGCGGATTTGAGACAGACTGACCGAATTCTTGAATCGCGGCATCTCCAGGAGCAGGGCTTGCGTGTCGCCGTGCCGCTCAATCGCACGCGGCCAGTCGTGCGACATGAATATATCGACCTTCGGGCCGTGGTTCTGCAGCTGCTCGCGGATTTGATGAGTTCCGCGGGACGAAATCTACTAGCGCATACCTTCATGAGGCGGGAAACATTGTACTGCCGCGTATGATATGCCGAAGTTATCGTTAATGGGGAGAACGGTACGCGTTCAAAGTGACCTACGTGATCTCTCGTTAGCGCCTCGCATCTCGGAGAAAGGGTACAGAACGGAAGCACCTTTTCTCCAATCCTGGGCCTTGTATATACCGCTGGAGCCAGCGATGCGGAGCCAGCCATCCACGAGGACGCACCCAGCGTAACCCAGGAAATAGATGTTCGGAGCAAGCCATCCACCATGGTAGCTAGTCAACCATAGGTTCCTGAGCCGAACAGACTTCCAGCTTTCACTCCAGACTCACCATTCCCACATGTGCCCCATCGCTTCATGGTTTCCACCAACAACGATAGTGAGAATCGGCGCCTTCTTCCGCCCCGCGTAGTAGTTGTGGAAATCACACAGGAGGCGGAACTTGGTCGGACACTTCATGGTGTAAAGATCGGCATTCGAGCGGGTGGCCTGGTGGCGCGACGTCAATATATAATGCAGAGAGCAGTCCACAGAGTCGAATACATACCTGGAAGTCCCCACAGCAGATCAGGAGTTCCACAGGGAGCGCGCCGGTTTTCTTCGCGTCGGAATCGACGCGGTGGATGGTCTTGTAGATGGTGTCGAGCGCGCCGTGTGAGCAGCCTACAACGGCGATGCGCATCGTTGGGGTGCTTGATATAGGAGCGGAGCCCAAGGCAATATTGGATGGAACAAGGCTCTCAGAGGTTCATTTAACGTCAGACAGCGCTAGAGTCAGATTGACAAGGGCCGGACATCGAGTCATGCTGAAAGTCGGTTCGGAGTACAGTGGTAGGGGTCCAGTTGTGAAGTTGACAGGAACGTTGACAATTTCGGAAGCGGAGTTGTCATGGCTTAGGTCCAACTTAGGTCCAAGACTCAGACTTGGTCTCGACGCCGTTGCGTACAGCCACAGCACTCATATACCACCCATGTGCAGGCTTTCGACGCGAAGACTTAGACTGGAGTGTGCCGGACCGCCGCATGCGCATATGGCAATATGCACGCCCACCTGGTGACTGTCTTCAAGAATCAAGAACTGAAGAAGTTCTCTAGGATCTTCTATATATTCTTGCCTATCCTCGTTGAAGCCCTGCATATGCATACATACCTTTCTCCACCCAATGCATTTTACCGCTGTCCTCTGGATCATTTTGCTTTCCTCCTGCATATCTGCAAAAACTCTGGTCGGAATCCCCACTTTTGACTTCAATGCGACGTCCACAGCCACGTTCCCGATATCCAGAGTCACCCAGATAATTGTCGACTCACGTTTCCAAAACATCGTCGATTTGGATGGAAAAACCTTGATCCCACCCACGCTGCTTGACTTTGCAAAGACGTTCGCTTCTGACCTGGTTGTTCTGGGAATCCAAGCTCCTGTTCAAGTCGCTTCCTCTGCGCAACCCAACTCCATATTCCTCACGATATCGACGGATAAGCGTTTCGTTGACGCTGCTGGGCGAAATACCTCTGAAGGATATGAATTGACCGTAAGCGCTCAAAGTGTGAGTATCGCAGGAGCAAGCCCCTTGGGTACGTTCTGGGGAACGCGAACTCTTATCCAGCAGGCCAAGTTGGGCAATTTGACTTTGCCCCTCGGCTCTGGTAGTGACGCACCGGGATGGGGAACACGAGGCGTCATGGTGAGAACTATCTTCTTGCATGCGTCGAGAGACTGAGCGCCAGGACAGCTTGACGCCGGGCGGCACTACTACCCGCCAAGCTTCCTGATCGATCTCTGTGCATACCTGTCCTTCTTCAAGCAGAACACATTCCATCTGCACCTCAGCGACAACCTCTTCAACAATGTCGATATATACACGAAGCAACGCTCGTTGGATCTCTACGCGGCGTTCCGACTCAACTCCGATGATCCTGCAGTGGCAGGACTCGTACGGCCTTACAGGTTCAATGAGAGCTATACGCGCGAGACTTTTGACAACATCCAATCATCCTGCGCCGCCAGAGGAGTGACGATAATCCCAGAGATAGAGGCACCCGGGCACGCGCTGGTGATCGCTCAGTGGAAGCCGGACCTCGCCCTGGCTGATCTCAGCCTTCTCAATATCAGGCATGTTCCATTCAGTATTGCCTTCGCACCGGTATTCATAAATCTGCCAGCCATCCCGACACCATCCCGACAATGGAAGCCATCTGGAGCACGTTTCTACCCTGGTTCCACTCTAAAACCGTGCACATCGGTGCGGACGAATACGACAGTGCCCTTGCGAACGACTACAATCTCTTCGTCAACACCATGTCCTCTTTCATCGGCTCCTTGTCCGGCAAAGACATCCGCATTTGGGGCACCAACGAACCTTCGACGACTTCCACCGTGAGTCGGAACATAACCATCCAGCATTGGGAATTCTTCGAGGACAATCCCTATGATTTAATAAAAAGCGGCTATAATGTGCTCAATTCAGATGACGGATTCTACATCGTCGGGAAGTGGTCCGGCAGCTACCCGCAGCAGCTCAATATCACACGGATATTCGCGGGCAACCCCGCCGGCGGCGCGTGGGCGCCGTACGTCTTCGACACGAACAACGCGGCGAACAACCCCCCGCGGAGCGAGCCGCGCGTGGTGGGGCACGTCGCCGCGCAGTGGAACGACTACGGCCCGAACGCGACCACCGTCAGCGAAGCGTATTATTCCTGGCGCAATGGGCTGCCCGCGCTCGCAGACAAGCAGTGGGGCGGATCGCTGACACGCGCGCAGTACGACGCTGTCTTCGAGGAGCTGCATTCCGTCGTGCCGGGGCAGAACCTCGACCGCGCAATCGCGTCGAAGACAGATGTGATACTGCAGTACGACTTCTCTGCGGGGGCGGGGAGACGGTGGTCGTGGACTCCTCGGGAAACGGGTACGACGGCACCTGTCATGGGTGCACAATCAGCGATGGGGCCGTCACCTTCTCGTCGCCCAGCAGCCGCCTCGTCACGCCGCTGTCCTCCAAGGGACGCAACTACACCTTCTCGTTCGCCGTCAACCCCTCATCCAAAGCGCCGATTGGCGCCCCCATCCTTTCCGGCGCCGACTCCACCCTGGTCCTCGGAAACGGCACCCTCCCGAACCTCGCCCTGATCTCCGGGAACCAGGCGTACGTGCTGAACTATACGCTTCCGCGCGACGCGTGGACAGACGTCGCGTTGATCGGGCGCGGAAGCGGCACGTTTTTACGCGCGGGGAGGGGTGCGGAGATGCAGTTCTTGGCGGTGTTGGGTATCAATGGCGCGAGCTTCCAGTGGCAGCCCATAGCAATCGAGGCGCCAATAGCCCAGATTGGTGGTGGTGGCTTTATAGGGAGCATAAAGAGCGTCAAGTTGACAAGGAGTGCGTGATGGATGCGCACAAGGCTGAGTTACGGTGGACTCTTGCGGTCCGATGGATGTCAGCAAGCATTGCGTCGCGTCCAATCAACAAAACACCAAATCCACAATTGCTCACAATCCATTATGTATAAGTAACCCTGAGGCACAGTCTACGCGAATAAATTATTACAGGCCCAGATACTCTAGTCCTCAGGTTGCTTCCCGTTCTCCAGATCAGTCATTTTCACGCGTTCGTACGTTCCCTGCGAGTCCGCGGCCGGCCGCGCAGCGGCCTCCGACTCCTGGTGCTTTACCCACGTGTAGTAGAACGACCCGACGAGGATGATGGTGATGGACGAGGCCCGGCCACTGGGACGATCCAGTTAGCAGCTGTTGGTATGAGGATGGGTGCTGGGAGACGTACCCGGTGACGACATCGTGGAAGAGCCACACGCCGAGGAGGGACGCGGCGACGCCCCGGACGGCGGAGGAGACCATGTGCGTGATGGGGAGGTAACCTTGATGGAGAGCAGACTCGCGAGGCTCATCATGAAGCCCATTGTGCCCTGCGGGGCGTCAGTCGGAAGGTAGAATGCGAACACGAAGGAGAAGGCGTACCGTGAGCATCGAGCCCAGAACGAAGGTCCGCAGGGGCGACATGGCACCGGGGGCAGTGACAAGCTCGTCGACGCCGAAGAGCAGCTTCATGACGTGGCCTCCTTCGCCGAGGATGACAAGCGGGGCAAGGACGAATATGCTGAGGAGGTTCGTGTACCACGAGAGCAGGATCGTGCTTCCGTTGACGACGTTGAGGCTCTGCTTGATAACCACGGAGTGCGTTGCGGTGATAGACGAGCTGGCGACACCGAAACCGACACCCACTAGAGAAAGAGGTGTCCCGTCAAGGAAGACCCCGCAGAAAAAGCCCATGGTGACGATGGAGCATGAGATAAGAATACGCAAGGACGGCCGTGTGTGTAGGACGAGGCCGGAGATACAGACGGTAAAGGGGAGCACGAGCCCACGCGCGACCTGATAGAAAGAGGCGTCGACGTATTTCAAGGTGTAGTTGCTGAAGCTAAACTGATATTAGATTCGACTGCGACCCGTGCTGGGGGCGTTGCACACCTTAGCCCGAGGACGTTCAGCCCAACCATGGGAATGAGGCCCTTGCATACTTGGATGTCAAACGTGAGGCGTTCTGGGAGGAAGCGCAGGGTGTCTGTTATCACGAAAAGTATGACCGCGATGCATAGCTGGGTCAGGAGGAAGAACAGAGGCGCCGAGGTCGAGTTCAGGACCCATTTGTTGCTGCATAGAAACGAATAAATGGGCCATGTTATCAGACAGTGTGAGCACATACGCCATGACCATCTAGCGAAAACGATGAGTCAAGACGCGGGTGGCGGGAATAGGAAGTAAAGACGCACCGCAAGTGCCGCGACGAGGTAAAAGCTCACAACGCCGGTCTATCGCGTCGAACTCGATTCAGAAACCAGCCAGCCAAGCAGAACATCATTTTGGGACCTACCACAAGACCCTTCGATGCTGGCTTTTGAGGGGGAGGAGGAGGCATTGTTCGAGGAAGTTCCTAGTGGGTTTTATTTAAGGTGTAGATGAGGGGATGAACCAGGCCAGGGCGGGCAAAGGGAGGGCGGGGGAAATTTGCGGTGATAGCTCTCCGTCGTTGGCAGCCGTACCCTTTTTGGGATAAACCAATTTGCAAATCTGCACTACGACGCGTCGCGTTCCTTGTTCTTGTAGTCTCCTCGTTTTTGTCCTCCTTGTCCAAAGAGATGGACGACGACGACGAGTCGGGGTCAAACCCAGCCATACGAAACCGCGACGAATGTAAGGCTCTAGGAGGCAAAAGGCGATTCGGAAGAGCTCACTCTCGCGGCAGTTCCGGACGATACCATTCGCATCATGCTCGCGACCGACAACCACATCGGATACATGGAGCGCGACCCAATTCGCGGCCAGGACTCGATTGACACTTTTCGCGAAATCCTGCAGCTCGCCGTGAAGCACGACGTGCGGCCCGACATCTTTCGTGATGCCACTGGACTTACTCTGCTCTCAGGTGGACTTCATCCTTCTTGCTGGCGATCTGTTCCATGAGAATAAGCCCTCGCGTGAATGTCTGTACAAAACGATTGCTCTGCTGCGCGAATACACGCTCGGCGAAAAGCCGGTCCAGGTCGAGCTGCTCAGTGACCCCGAGGAAGGCAAAGCAGACGGTTTCTCGTGTGTTCTGTCCATCTCGTCCTTCACTCCCTTAATTTTTGGCAGGTTCCCCGCTATCAACTACGAAGACCCGAATTTTAACGTCAGCATACCCGTATTCTCAATACACGGCAACCACGACGACCCCCAGGGCGCAGGCTCCGTGCGTTTTCCTTCCGCCTCAATTCCACGACCACTAACGCGTCTGAAGTCCGGCGCGCTCTGTGCCCTCGACATGCTCTCCGTCACCGGCCTCATCAACTACATGGGCAAGATCGACCTCCCGCTCTCCGACGCCGACGCGCCCAACACCGGCATCGCGGTGCGCCCCGTGCTGCTCCGCAAGGGCAACACGTACCTGGGTCTATACGGCATCGGCAACGTCAAGGACCAGCGAATGCACTTTGAGCTGCGGAGCAACCGCGTACGCATGTTCATGCCGCGCGACAAACAGTCGTGGTTCAACATCATGCTGCTGCACCAGAACCGGTGCGTTGTCGCTTGTAGCTCACATGCATGGCTGACGCGTCGCAAGGGTAAAGCACGGGCCGCAGGACTTTGTCCCGGAGGGCCTATTCGACGACACTGTCGACCTGGTCATCTGGGGGCACGAGCACGACTGCCGCATCGTCCCCGAACCCGTCGCAGGCAAGCAGTACTTCATCTCGCAGCCCGGGTCGTCTGTTGCGACGTCCCTCGCCGACGGCGAGGCCATAGAGAAGTACCTGATTTAACTGGCGCCTCCTATACCAACTCACGACTTGCAGACACGTCGCGCTGCTGCAGATACAGGGCAAGGAGTTCGAGATGAAGCCCATCCCGCTGCGTACCGTCCGGCCGTTCGTCATCGAGGACGTCGTCCTGAACGAGGTCGCTGAGGAGGAGGGCCTGAACCTCGCGGACCAGATGGAGATCACCAAGTTCCTCAAGGCCAAGGTACCGCCCCGCCCCTCCCCGCCGCCTCTCTGCTAACGCGCGCAGGTCAACGCGCTGATCGAGAAGGCCGACGAGCAGTGGGACGAGCGCAACGCGCGCGCGGCGGCGGAGGGCGAGGCGGCGCTGCCGCCGATGCTGCCGCTCATACGGCTCAAGGTCGATACGACGGGCGTGTCGGAGATGTCGAACCCCATCCGCTTCGGGCAGGAGTTCACGGGGCGCATCGCGAACCCGCGCGACGTGCTCGTGTTCCACCGTGCGAAGCGCAGCGCCGCGCGCGGGGGGAAGGTCTCGGCTGCGGAGCCCGAGCTCGGGGACGATGATGAGGAGGAGGCGGGCATGACAAACGCGGAGAAGCTCGCGCACGTGCGCGTCGCGACGCTCGTGAAGAAGTACCTCGAGGCGCAGGAGTTGCAGCTGCTCGGCGAGATGGAGATGTCGGACGCGATCGCGATGTTTGTGGAGAAGGATGACACGCATGCGATCTCCTCGTGCGTTCCTTTCTGATCGTTCTGAATATTCTCTCGGTTTCTTATGTATTTTTCACGGGCAGGTATGTCAATAAGGCGTTCAAGAAGCTCACGAAGAGTGCCCAGGCGACCGGCGGGGACTCGGACATCGACGAGGACGGGCTGGAAGAGATGGTACGAGGCGTCCTATATGGCTTCGTGGTTTCCTCGCCTCGGCTAATGTTGCTCATGCGCAGCTCGCGAAAGCGAAGGCGGAGCAAGACAAACAATACGCCGACAAGCTCAAGGAGAGTAAGGCCGCCAAAGCCAAGGTCCGCCTCTCCTCTCTTCCCCCACCTCGACGCTGATGCAAATATCTCGTTTACCAGGCAAAGGGCAAAGGCAAAGCCGCGTCCGTCGCGTCCGACGACTCGATGATGGTTGACGAGCCCATGGGCGCGGGCGGGTCCGACTTTGACGACGACTCGGACGCGCCTGCGCCCGTGAAGAAGAAGGCTGCCGCACCGAAGAAGGCGCCAGCGAAAAAGGCGCCCGCGAAGAAGGCGCCTGCGAAGGGGCGTGGGAAGAAGGCGGCGGCGGTTTGTGCGCTCTCTGTTCTCCGCTATCAGATGAATCTAACTTTTGACGAATGGTAAATAAGAGCGACTCGGACGGCGACGAGGTGATAGAGATCGACGACGATGACGACGGAAGCGACGAGCCAGTGAAGCCCGTGAAAAAGACGTGCGTTCTGTTTCTTTGTCGAGGGGGTTTGCTTGTTTGCTAAATGCTCACGGGACAGGGCGGCGAAGAAAGCCCCGCCGAAGAAGGCGCCCGCGAAGCAGGTGCAGCTCAGCTTCGCGCCGGCGACAGGGCGGACGTCACGCGCGGCGGCGACGAAGGCGCGGGGCAAGATGGTGGTAAGTAGTGCGTTGCGCTGGTTCGGTCTCGGGTGCTGATGTTGTCTGCAGGTTGACGACGACAGTGATGATTAATTGTTTTGCTGCTCTGCATAATGTACTAAAACTAAAACTAACTACATCTCATCTCGTTGCCATTGCTTTTTAGATACGCATATCCACTGTACTAACTTGACATCTTGCAATTGCAATCATATTTTTTGGCCTCTCGGTGCAAATGTTGAAAGATGAAGAGTTCACCAGTTAGCGCGGAACCACACTAAAAGCACACCAGACCCATCACCGCCGCGCGAAACGATCTCGCGCCTTCTGGCCGCGCCGCACATCCTCCTCTTTCAGCTTCGCATTCAGCGCGTCCCACAGCTTCTGTGCGTATTTTTGTCCATCCTGTCCGTTGGATCGATTCAGCACTCACGCTGGAAAGGAAGACAGACGCACCGCGACCAGCTCTTTTATCTGCTCCAGCTCCAGCTCGCCCGGGCCCAGCATGCGCATCGCGTGCAGATTCGGCGGAGCAGAAGGCGGGAAAGAGAAGACGAGGAGCAAGCGCAGTGGCGTCGCGGCCTCCTCCTGCAAAATCGCGTCCAGGTAGTGCACGGGAGGCGCTGCGACATTCAGCGTAACGCACACCGGCCACTTCTCCCGCCCGCCCAGCACCGCGCCCTCGTCCCAGTAGTCCGGCAGCTCAAAGTCCACTGCGCGCGCGATGGCGCGCGTGTCGAATCCGCTCTGCGCTTCGCGGTCCACGTCCATCGCGGCGCCGCCCTCCGCCTCGTTCGCGCTCGGCGCGATGACCGCCTTGTACTCCACCGCGCGCGTGCGTGGGACCTTGCAGTCCCATAGTGCGGCGCGCGCGGCGAGGAAGAGTGCGTCGTGCGTGTTGCCTGCGTCGGCGAGCACGACGCAGTCGAGGTTGAGCAGCCACCCTTTCTTTCCGGGCAGGATGCCGAGGTTCGCGGGGTGGAGCGACGGATTCGCGAGTGTCTGGTGCAGGAGCGTGGAGAGGTCGTGCTGCAGGTCATCGAGCGCGGGTGCGGAGAGGTGCGGGTACGCAGAGGGGGAGCTAGCTTGTTTATTGGTCAGTTGGAGGCATGGCATGGAATTGAGATTAGGGCAAGTCGAGTTCGCGATAACGATTCTGGCGGTAATTCTGCATCGACTCGATCTTCGACTGGCCCGATGTCGATTCGTCCAGCAACGCTGGTTCGTTGAAAATCCTCGAACATAACCGTTTCTGCGCCAGAATCACTCCGCGCATCGCTCCAACTCTAACTTGCCCTTTGAAGGAAGGTGTGCGCACCAAGAAACCGTGCAGACGATGCGGCCGCCGTCAACGCCCTCGCCTTGTCCTGGACCCACGTTCTCGACCTCAAGCTTTGCGGCTGCAAGCACCTCCGTTCCTCCGCCCCCGTCGTGGGGGTTTCGGCCAATATTGAGGTGGGCAGAGCCGTTTGCGAGCGGGGCTACACCAGTCTCGAGACTGATGCTGCGGTAGTCGTGCAACGCGCGTCCATCTGCGCGTAATGGCGGCTTGGAGAGCAGGCCGGATTGGATGTACGAGATCTCCGCCTTCGAGGTCGATATCGAGGCCATAGGATTTTTGCAACGAAGTTGAAGAGAAAGTGCCGCTTGTTTCCTATTCTTGTCTTTGCCAAACAAACCCTCTCTTTACGCTGTACTACCAGTACGGTCCAATACAACGAGGATTTCCTTGTCTTTGTCCTACTCTAAATGCTCGGAGTACCAGCTTAAAATGCCTACGGCCTCGGTTATCAACGAAGTGATGATATTGCGCGTACAGTGCTTTTCTAGTTCCAGGAGATTCTGAGAATCTTCAATCAATCCCCCCCTCCCCCGAAATCGATACATGCGCCTTTTGACGATGTCCTCAAACGCGGGGCGACTCCGTCGGATGTCCAGTCGATGGGCCTTAGGCTTCTCATTGTCGTGTGTTTTACCATAATCAAAATGTCCAAGTGGATTTCGCCACTGTTAAAAGTCCAAGACAGAGACAACCTGCTAGAGAGCCGTCAAGATCCTCCCCAAATGGTCAAGTTACACAGGTGGGTTTTCTGCTGTTCTTCCCTTGCCGCGCAAAACTAACCAAAAAATAATGTGTTATTGTGTATATTATTACAGTGATGACACCCAGAAACCCGTTATACAATAATATTACCAATACAAAAAGACGTGCTGCGCATCAAGCGACTTGGGCGCATCAAGCGACGGAGGCGCATCAAGCGACAGCGGGGATGCGGCCGCTATTTTGTCATAACGGCGAGGTTGAGCGCGCCAAGGACGATCTCGTACGCGAGCTCGACGGTGTCCCAGAGTTCGGTGTCGTTCACGCCGAGCGCGACCATGTCCTGCCACAGCTCCTTGACGTGCGCGGTGTGCGTCATCAGCACCTGCACGTTCGCCGCGGACGCGGCGCAGAGGTGCGCGGAGAGGTGGTGCAGGTCCGCGCCGGACTGGAGCGCCGCGCACACGGCCTTGTGCGTGAGCGCGCGCACGAACTGCGGCGGGACGGGGAAGAGCGCGGAGAGGACCGCGTCGAGGCGGTGCGTGTACATGAACGCGTGCAGGATCGCGAACGCCGGCGCGGAGGGGAGCGAGATGGGCAGGACGGGCAGGTGCACGGACGCGTTCGTGCGCGGCGCCGGCGGGGGAAGCTGCGGGAGCTTGGAGCAGTGTGCGGCGAGCACGAGCGCGTGGACCGCGAATATCAGGTGCGTGTCGGCGCCGGCGGAGGACGCGGTCGATATGGCGAGGGCGTGGGTGGGGTAGGAGGGCTGGACGGAGGCTTGCAGCCGGCGCAGGGGAATTGTGAGGTATGGTGGGAGATTTGCCTTGGGGAGTGCACTTGGCAGGTGGGACGGGGAGAGCGCTGAGCTGCCAGCCAGCATTCTGTGATACGATAAGGTACGGTGCGACTCGGCTTGGCAAACGAAACTCACTGAGGCGCAGTTGCGAGCAGATTTTTGAGGACGACGTCGAGTGAGACATTGCCCAGGTCGGGGGATGCGGCGAGGAGAGCAGCGCGCGACACCTCTGTGAAGGGTGGTCGCACGAGCGTTCGAGGGAGCTGGAAAGGGGGAGACGACCGGCCGCGAGTCGAAGCTGATTGGCGCTGCATGGTGAGTGATGTGAAGGGTGTTGAAATGGCGAGGGGATCTTTTGCCAATGCGACCGTTGCAAGCTGTTGGAGTCTCACTGACGCACCGACAGATTTATAGGCTTTCGTGCACAATAGCTGCAAATACATTGTCAAGTGCTTTTGTACGCGCAGCGTCCGCACTGATCCGAATTCAGCTTCCTGGGTGCCTGCTGGCCGCGCGCATAATAGCCCGTTTCAACATCTTGTTCCTGTTTGGGCACACAATTCTGATGCTAACAGTCCCCGTCGGCAACTCCATTGGTCCAATTGTACCAAATCCCGTTTAGGCCCAGCTCCACGCAATTGTTGAGAGGTATTTCGTACTTACGGAGAGTGACATCGTTAACATAGGGGACCCTCAGTCAATAGTCTCTGCATATCTTACAAGACGCAAGCCATTCATCAATTTCCGTGATCAGTGTCACTGAAGTTCAACCTTTCTCAATTGTGGCCCGACTCAAACACAGCTACATATGCGCATTCGGAATTGGAATGTGGGACCACACGCGTTATCCAGATAGCATTCTTGCGTCCCAAGATTGCCCCGGGGAGGTTTTACCTATTCGAGCGCGTATGTTATTGTTCGTGTCCATATTATCGATGACACCGCAAGGTCCGTTTTATTGTTTGTTCCTCCATCACGTTGTACCCCCGCAGTCTTCTAACGGCTTTCGGTTGACTTGTTGTGTACTCGGATGCATAGTTCCACCGCCCTTCGAGCCTGACCATATGCCAATTGTGTGTTGCGTGAACAGTGTAATGAACTCACAGGGAGGTAACATTTAGTAGGGATTGGTACTTGTCAATATGGGCTAGCTCGAATAGAGCGCAAGTAAGGAGAGTCGTTGGTTAGCCCATTGGTACCGTCGATCCCCAGCACACACGGAGGCAGATCGACGATCGCGATGTAAACAATTAGACTCTGATCAATCGATGATCATTGATTTGACTCCGTGGTTTATCTTGTCCGGCACGTGCATCAGAATTAATTTTCTCGCTTGGACCAACGCTTGGACACTTGGTGTATCGCAAATCTCGTCCGCGATCAGCTCTGGTCACTTATCTCATTCCTCGAGTAAGCATCTCTGAAATATCTTCATCAAAATGTCTGTGTAAAAACAATCGTGTAAGCTATTGGGCATCATGATAATCAAGTCCTTGAACTACGCGGGTATCTTAGCATCTTCACTCAATCACGAGAGGGTGATCTTGACGCTCTGCACAATCACTATGTCCGGATCTCCCCCGACGGCATATGAGACCATAAGATCTTTCCCGCCCGTGGAAAAGCCATAATCTGGTTGTTGTATCAGGAGCTGCCAGAAAATTCAACACTGAATGACTTGCATTCGGGATGGGCTGCAACAGTGTAAGCGAATGTACCAGCCGCCAGCTGGGTCGATGCGTTGAAGAGCTGTACTCGTTCAGACCAAGGGCCGTGTAGATTGGTAGCAGTGCGTCCGTAGATAAGACTGTCCACAAATCCAGTCTACACATGTCGGAAGTTATCAGCATTGCGTCGATGTCTATTATCACTGCTCACTTGGTACACCATGAGATAGGCACTGAGGTACGGACTCCAAGTGACTGTTCCTGAATTTAAGCTGAAACGAACCGAAAGTCAGATCGAGGCTATCCGAGTCGTCATACGATATTCCAAACCTTTCTTCGAGCACAGTAGCAGGTGTCCCGCCGAGTGTGTATGCAGTGCCATCCCATATCTCGTACTGCGGTGGTACGATTAATTCTCCGGATTTTCGAAAGATTGAAGCACATACACTTGAAGCGCTTCCAACATACAGAACAGGCACTCTGGCGAGATGCAGATCGCTGGCGAAACCGCCGCAGCAACCGACTCCTCCGTAGGTATACACATATCCGTCGGAGGCATCGGATCCACGGGTAACAGCAAATGACCCGTACCGGGTAGTGGTGTTGAGAAAGAGCGTTTCAACGAGGCGGTCCGTGACAACTGGGGCACCGTTGGAGGCTATCTGAACCAGCGCAACACTGTTTCCTTCTCTTCAAAGTCAGCTTTGTAGAGCATTGCGAGGCGGGATATTACCTTCTATAACCCACGTACTGACGTCGTTAGAGTTTATGTGAAACCTGTCAAACCAGATAGCACTGATATTGTTGAAAAGAGGAATAACGCCGGAGCCAGACCAAAGGGCCTTCCGATTCGAGCCACTGTTGGCTGCGGCATTGAAGGCAGCCTCCGCAGCGGAGAATGGGATGAACTGTTCTGCCTGAAGACACGTCGTAAGCGCTCAAAGCGATAATTTAGGATTTGAATAATCCCACATTTCCGGTACTTGTGAAGTCCGTAACAACCGTTGGTTCGTTGACATTCCCCAGCGCACCAGAGTTGTCAACAAAAGCGGCGCCAATTGTTATGGTATCTTGGAACGTCCTGGTGTTTTTCTCGTATCAAGCATAACGTTGAAGATGTTTGAGGAGACTGACCAGACTATGGTTGTCGATGAAGCACCGTTGACTACACCACTGTAAGCGCCATCTCTGCTGTATGTTTTGCCTAAACGTCCCTGGATTTAGCCTCTTACTCAAGAATCTGGAGCCCTCTGACCAGCATGAGAATTATCGGCGACAGGACCGAGCAAAGTAGTCGACGCGACGCCTAGAGCCGTGGCCCGTTCATTCAATTGTTGATATTTCCCGGACGTAACTGGAAGCAGCAGGATAGCAATGATTGTGAGTCTAGGTGTCAGAGATTAGGATAGGGGGTTTTAAATTAGAATCGCAAAACTAACGAGTTCCATCTGAACATCCGGTTTTCCATACTGGTCTAAGTTGCAAAATTAAAACTCCACGGAGGCTAGGGGAATCACGCTTCAAGACCTCCTTACTAGTGGCAAATTTTGGGAGGCAGGTAAACTAAGGCCCGGTCAACGAAAGCTGAAGGTTGAACGATCACCGAGTGTGGCACTGAGCAATTGAAGAACCAAAGCAGTACCAAAGCCCGCGTTCTGACTTAACACGTGCCCTAAAAAGATGGATGTAAGAATGCATTTCATCGTGGTGGAACAGCGGACAGACCTACTAGTAACAAGAGGCGTTTGTGGACGTCCGGGAGGCTACTCGACCAACTGCAACCGCGCCGTTCAAATCGGGCAAGTCTGGAAAAATGAGGAGATGACGATCTGCAGAGCGGTGCGCGACGACACTAAATATCCTACCGGAAGTAGGTACAAGGTACGGAGGGAAGTTATATGTGCCGGTCCCACCCACATCGTTGTCAAGTCCTGATGCAATGGAACACATGACCAAATTCACATCTTCCCATGACCATGTTGAATTTGAGTACGGGCTCAAGATACTGCGCCAGGAACGGCGCGGTGTTCCGGATCAGACAATCGAGGCATCCTAAATCTGGTTGTGGAGGACGTCAACACAGACCACTCTATTGGCACTCTATGAATACACTGCGTTCACCATTCACTCGAGGCCTGCATAGCGAACATCTGCGTGTTCCTCTAACCACGCGAGCCATCGCTTCAAATACCTTCCACCATAGCAGACCGTTGCAGAGTCTCCAACAACGCACTGAACAGTGGATCAACTAACGTGCTTCTGAGAGGCTAAGGAAATGCGACAAACCAGATGTCGCTTGGCGCGCGTCATGGCGACTACAACGAGCAAAAATCAACACCGCTGCATACAGATCAAGCAAGCATGCAACTGCTTACCGTTTAGACGTCGTTTCTCCTTCAAGAATCCAACTTCCCTCTAGAAATAGAAGTAGACCTGAGCAGTGACTTTGTAACAGTTCGAAATTGAAATACGAACCGTTTCATTGCTTCGGACAAGACTGATTATTACAGCGTCTTTTTCCCGGCCTTGCATACCGTCGACAGTCCCGATTTCCAGGTCGGGACCGTATTGCGGCCGAATGAGGGATGTAAGGAGCGTCACCTGTGCTTGGTATCTGTGTTGAAAGTATGAGAAAAAACGTAGAAAGCATACCTAAAACTTACGGAGAAATCACAGCAATCTGCATGGGCAGGACGCCAGCGCCGATCTGCAAGCTCCGGTTATTTCCACCTGCGTTAGAGAAATCTTGTACTATTACCAATTTATCAACCCAGTTCTTCACGACTGTAGCCTCATTCTCGTTACAGCGACTTCCCTCGTCGCTGTCGCCTTCCCTCCTCTCAAAATATTCGCATCCCGCAGTGTCAAAAAACACAACGGGGGTACCCAACACCTCCTTCTCGTCGTCAGCAGAATCAGCGTGGGTGTTAGGTAAGTCCCGGAGTAGATGAGACGCGACAGAAGAATGTGAAGTGAGTTTAGACGAGTACAGCGCTCTTGACGGAAAAGCACAGATATCCGAATGCATCCTGGGTTCGATCTCCGTGGGCCACTTATTCGCGAGATGATTTAGAAAACGAACCGGTACTGCACCTGGAGCATACGCTTGATGCTGGAGCCGTACATCTTTTCCAATCGATCAAACAAGGTGGTCTCCAGGGTCCGAGGAGGTCGAAGAACAGGCGGGCCTGTCTTTTTGGGCTGGGTGGCTTTTTCCTTCTTACGCCCAGGCTCAGGTTTATCTACTACTTCAGTGAGTTCAACCTCCGCTTCACTGCTGCTTGACTCGGAGTCCGAGCTGGCAACCTCAGCCGGAGATGGTTCGTCCGGTACCGTCTCCGGTGCAGATCCTTTGTCCTTTTTGTTTGATTTCAGCTCGGGGGGCTTTGAATGGGCCGTCTGTTTGGCGTTAGTGGACGGCTTCTTTTTATCAACGGAAAGGACGGTTGGTGGGAGCTGCATAGGATCTCCAGCCAGAATCAATTTCTTGCCTTTCAGTATCGGAATCCAGCACACCTAAGATTTGAATGTTAAAACACGGGAGACGTAAAAGCCGCAGTCCTACCGCCTCAAGCGCTTGCGTGGCTTCATCGATGATAACGACATCGAAATCATGGTTTCGAAGTTGTCTCCCCCTGCCGAATGGCAAGTTGCCAACACAACCTGTGCGGCCGTGACGAGAAGGCACAGCGAGGGAATGCACATTATTCATACCTGTGATTCGGCAAGAACCGAATTGACCACGCCCCCTTCACGTTGGCGATACCTAACGCAAAACGTGGTTTAATATGAGCATGCCACGGTCGAATTGGGGCATACTCCTTCCGCAGCGCCTTGACCTCGTCCCACATCTTCCTTCGCTCGGCGCCACGCGGGCCCTTGCCCTTCACACCCTTGCCTTTCCCAGAAAGTACCCCCAGTGCCGTCTCTAACTCGTTTTGACATCTTTTGCCAGCGCTGCCTAATTAATACGCGGGGGCAACGTTAGCCGCAGATCGAAACCTTGTTTCGGCGAAATCGCAATTACCTGCTCCGTCCTGGTGGCCTTTACCTCCAATGTAGCGTCTAAGATGCCCTGGCGGGCCATCACACGCGCGGGATGGCCGATGCGCGTAACCTTTAATTTATCACCCTTTTCACTCGCAGGTAGGGCCAGTAATCGTTCAAGGATATTGTCGACGGACAAGTTCGATGCTCCACAGACTAGCAAGCGAAGCGGTGTGGGATTCACAGAGGATACCGTGGTTAACTGACGAATTATTTCGATCAGAGTGTGTGTTTTCCCCGTTCCTTTGCAGTACACGATAAGCCTTTCAAGTGTGTACATAAAAATGCATACCTGGAGGTCCATGGATGCAAGCCACTTCCGGGGCCCCCAAACAAAATTTGACTGCCTCCTGTTGACTGGGGTTTAGAGACTCGTCGAAAAACTGGACATCCGAAACCGGGTTGTTGTCAGACCGAACAGCCGCGGCAAGCAGAACCTGAATCAATCGAGCTTGCGCTGGTGACAATTTCTCCTTATCCTTTTAGGGAAAAAATGAGTGCGCTATTGAACGACCGTTGAATGAAAGAAACATACGGAAGACCCGCTGGCGGCTCTCTCAAGCCGATCCAGTGTTTTATCCATTCTAATTTATTAAGAAAATTAAATTAAAACCCGACTTCGAAGAAGTCAACGAACCTATCGTATGTGACGCTATTGGCCAGTTTGAGGACGCGGCATCGCTCAGGCAAGTCAAGATCGTCTGAGCCGGAATCAGAAGAATCGATCGCAACAACGATTCTTGTATCAGTAACCTATACCGCATAAGCAATAGAATGGCCAACTATTGAGCACAAACCCGGTAGACCACGCCCTCCGTCTGCGATCCTTTAGTCTCGACAGGCTTCTTAGGAACTTTTTTCGAGGGCCCACTCGCCGAGACGTTCGCCTCGATCCGCGCGAGATCGCCCGGCCGGAAACTGTGGGGCGGAAATAGCGGGCTGCTGTGATATGCGGTGGGCCGCTCCAGCTCGACCAGGCTGCACTCAATAACAATTGCGCAAGTTCAACGTTAGGTCACGGTTTTTGCGCGGAGAATGGGTTAAGCACGTTTTGCCGCCGAGACCGATGCTCACGCCGACGACACCGAGGCCGCCCAGAGCGAGTCCCTTTTGTTCGAGCAACTTCGGACCGCAGTTCGAGAGAAGTAAAGAGCTGCGCTCGATTTCTGCGGCGCGTTCCTGGGCGAGGAGGAGTCTTTGCCGCGCAAAGAAATTGGACAGCCTTGTGTCTGAATCCATCTGAGTAAGAACGGAGGGTTCGATGCAATAGCCCAGGCTCAGGCTCCGGAGGATCCAACGCCTCCTCCAGCGACTGGTGATTGACTTGCGAGAAAGGCAGATAAGCCACGTGATGGCGGCGGGATAACAATCGTTAAGTATCACTGGTTGAACTTTTCAAGTTTTTTGGTGAAAAAACTAGTGAAAAATGTTTTGAATTTTACAGCAATTTTTCAGTGAAAAACCAAGTGAAAAACTTGTAACTTCTTCATGAATTCTTTGAACTTCAAAACTTTTTCAGCACTTTTTCAGAAATTTTTCACAAGGTTCAAAAAGGTCACCAAAATGTTTCAAGTTTTTCACCCACTTTTTTGGCGAAAAATTACTGTAAAATTCAAAACATTTTTCACCAAAATTTTCAGTGCAAAACTTGAAATGTTCAACCAGTGTATGATACTAAGGAGAGTTACTCAGGTGTTCAAATGGTTGAAAATTGATATGTAGCATACATGCGACACCATGTATGTAGTACAGGCCCCGGATGTTTCTTAACGGGACCTATACCTACCTACCTACCTACCTACTCTGTACTGCTTCTTGGAATCCGTCTGCGTTCCTGACATGTGAGTTTACACATTGCCGTTTAGGTGGCTGGCGCCCACACCATGGATAGCGAGTGACCAGGCTACACGTGCTGTAAGCCTGCTGTTGACGGCCACATTCCTCTGCAAGCCCCTTGTCTCCCTTTCCCATTGCACTCTCTGTACTACCACTTTGATTACTCGTACCGGTCAATACTATGCCAACACCCGTCAGTATATTCTACTCAATAGCTTAATATGTCTGCTAATCATCCGTGCAGTCATTTCCATATAAATGCGGAACTCCTGGTTGTAATCAAAGTTTGCGCAACCCGAGCATCTGCGTCAGCATACTGAAAATTCCCATCTTAAAAAATCGCCATCGAAACCCCTGCCAAAACAGACTCAAGGTAAGTTAGCTTATTTCTCTAGAAAAGTTATAATCATATTTTACCGTCTTCACCTGTGTTAGCCGCGCGCCCGCCCAGCCCCGAATTCCACACGCCAGTCTTCAGCCTCGGGTCCCCACCGCCGCCTTTGACGCCGTCTCCCACCTTTGCGTTCGTCACCCCACCGGCTACTGAGACCGTGCTGCCCGTTCCTCCCAAAGTCCCGCACAAAACCCCAGCGTTCAAGCACACCCCAGCGACTAGCAGCGCGTTACAACCGCCCGTGTTCGTTGCAACACCTGCGCATCCACCCAATCCCCCCAATCCCACACCCGTTCGATTTCAATACACGCGCGACATGCCCGAACTTATGACGTTCACGGGGGATCACAAGAGAGACACCGTATCGCCGCCTGACTTCCAGCAGGCGCGCAATTATTTCCGCGCTGTGAACATCACCACCGACGCGGCGAGGCTTGAGACCATCACGACCACTTCAAGGATAAGTCCCTCGCGGACAAATGGTTCAAGGCTCTCGACCCGTCGGTCCCGAGCTCGCGTCGTTCGCGGCGTTCTCTGTCGCGTTCGAGGCACGTTTCCAAGGCGTCCAAGAGGTTGTGAAACCACAGGCTCAGCTTGAAGCTGAGCTCTCGCGTATGCGAATCACACTCCAGGATCTGGGCGTGGAATACGTGACCATACGCGACAAGACGGTGTACACCATCGTCAACTTCGCGAACCGCGTTGAAGACGCTGCAAGCGCTGCAGACGCGGGGAAGAAGACGATTGGCCTGTGGGAATTCGTCCAGAATCTCCCACCGGTCATTCAAGACTCCATTAGCGCGATGCCCGCGGATTGGGATACAGCAGCGAGCGAGATTAGCAATGTTAGCCAGACGAAAATCGCCGCCGCAGTGAAGGGTATCTTGTGCAGATGGCGTTGCAAGACAAAATGGCGCACCTTTCCTACAAGTTAGAGCATGGTCTTCGCATTAGCCCCCCACGCGTCCAACATCAACCACACCCCCGTGTCTACCAATCGCACGCCACCGCCCGCGGCACCTCCTGCTGGCAACGGACCCCGCGCGAAGAAGATCCCCACAGAGGCCGACAAGCGCGTCCTACGCAACGTCATCGTGAACACCGTCGTGAAGATGTCTGCGGACACGTCTGAAGGCCAAGCAGCGTATCTCGCGAACATTGCGTCGTGGAACGCGCGCTTCGCAAACATCCCCACGGGATGGCTCGCGCTCGAAACCATCGGATATCCCCTCCACCCTGGGTCCTCGGCGCCATGCATGGCCGACTGCTACAAATGTGGGATGGCAACAAGTCCGCCGCACATCAGGCCACACTGCACGGGGAGCCCCGCACCGGCTCTCGAGCAGCGCTTCCGCTCGGTGTGCGGGGAGTGGCTCGGTCCACGCAGCGCGATCCCAGTACCTGTGAACGCCGTTACGCCGTGGTGGGAGGACGTTGGATCCGCCGCCGCCGTTGTCGACGAAGTGGAGCAGGATTTTGTTGAAGGGCTGTCCGAGTAGGCCAATCGGCAGCCCAGGCTAAGTTGGTGGCGCGGGTATCCCATCTTGTACTTTCAATAGCTCTCTTGAACTTGAGACCATTGATCTGTACTCTGTGGGCACCATGAGCACAACGATACGAGCATCCCATTTCAGCATTAGGTCATCACAGAAGGACCGCGTGGGGAGAAAGTGCGCGCGTTGGCGCTTTTCGACAGCGGGGCAACGGTGGGAGCGATGGATGAGGAGTTTTCAAGACGATACGGCACCGTCTAGGAGGGATTAGCGCGCCGATGAAGAAGTTGCGGATGGCGAACTGCACCATGATCGATTTGAGAGCGCATTGGGACGGAGTCTTCGAGATCAACAGTGTGTGTGCGCGCGGGAGCTTCGAGGTGTTCGACAGCAGCGGGGCTGGACGCTGCTCTTTGGGAAGCCTCTCCAAGCTGCGATGGGTGTGATACACGACGTCAAGCGCGACATTGTTACGCTCGACGTGGGTGGGAAGAGGGCATTGCTGAAAAACCAGAGCCGGCCGCGCCAGTGCGAGTTGCCGAGGAGGAAGGGACGAATGCTGCGGGGATGCAGCTAGGCTTGAAGCCTCAACGGGGAGAAATCACGCGCGATTCCCCCCACGAGGCGAGTCCCTTTCTTACCCGAACATGGAGACTTTGACAGACGCGAGAGTGTTGGAGTTGTGCAGGAAGGATCGACGAGCGAGCGGATACGGAGCAGTGCAGGATGCTGGACAACGATGGCGTGGACGAGTGGTGGCGGGTGATGGAGGAGATAGCGCGGGATGCTGCCGGAGATGCAGCTAGGCGTGAAGCCTCAACTGGGAGAAGTCGTGCGCGATTCCCCCCACGAGGCGAGTCCCTTCAGTAATCGTTTGCGAGGGCACCGATGCACACGGAGTTTCGCGAATGCAGGAGGAGGTGCTTCAACGCGAGAGGCGCACGCATGTGGTGATTGGCGCGCGGCAACGAGTAGGGTGAGGGAGGAGAGGGAAGAGGTGCGCGTGCACGCGGATATGGAGAAGCTCAAGTGCAAGCGCACTTTGAGCGGTGACATTTATGATGGTGACACATCCAAGCGCGAAGCCTTAACGGGGCTTTATCATGCGCGATAGCCCCCGCGAGGCGAGTCCATTTGGGTATCTTCTCTGCATGGCAGCCTGTTAACACCACGAAAAAGCACTGCAGGACAAGGACGTACTGGACAACGAAGCGGCGGAATTGAGTGGCAAGATGCAACAGGAACGTGGCCAGAAGGGCCAGCGAGAAACCTACACGGGGGAGCGCGAGTCCGCCCCAGGGGAGTCATCGATCCCGCAACGGTTCTGCACGTTGAGGACATTGCTGACCCCACACATACGGCAGATTCTTATGAACCCGTTTACGTCGCGGACGCCTTCGCACCCCCGCACCCCATCGGCGCACCCGGCAACATATACACACGCGAGACCGACCCCTTCAACCCTGCGCGGGTTGAGCATCTATTGGAACTCGCAGAGATCGGCCCCGACGTCGACACCCGTGGAGCGTGACGCAATCCGTGTGTTGGTAACCGAGTATGCGGATGTCTTCGCGCTTTCCGTTAGCAAAGTCCGAGTGGTGGACGGCCCGGGTTACGCGCCGGAAATTCCCAGCAGCTATACCTTTGGTACGAAGATACACCAGCGCCCGATGATGCGCCCGCAGGTTGAGTATCTGAGTGCTCAAGCAGACGAGCTCGTCGCCGGCGGGGATCATCAGACCAATAGACCCTCACAACGTCAAGTGCTGACCTACCGCCGCGCGAGGAGCGAACGTCACAGCCAGACCCGGGCCCGCCGAAGTGGCGCATTTGCCAGAATTTTTGCGGAGCTCAACAAGCTGCTGAAAAGTGGTGCCAATGTTGCAGGGCGACATACGCGATAAGCAGTGGCGATTGTCGGGCCACTGCTACGTCTCTATTTTTGATTTCGCGTCGGGGTTCTTGCACTCCACGTTGATGAGAAAGTCCAGCCATACCTGGTAATGTTTATACTGGGTAGAGGCTTCTTCGCGTACATGTGTATGCCCTTTGGGCTGACCAATGCACCCACGGCCTTTGGCCACATGGTCGCTCGTTTTGATCACCGTTCCGGGGCGATTTTGTTGTCACCATCCAGCTGCCCCCACTTGCCACCGTCCGTTCTGCATGAGTTCTTCACCAATCCGGGACATCGTAGGCTCATTCTGTTGCTCTCACTTTGGGCATGGCCGCTGGAGAGCCTCTGGCTGGAACGATGGAGATCTTCGTGCACCACACCTGAAAGAAACCCTGGCTCTAATTCTGAGGGGCAAAGTTCGGCCACCTTCATCTCGTACGACCCCTTGAGGGCACCGGTCTGGATCTTGGGATAGGCTTTTTATATTGGTGAGGCTTGGACTTGCATGGTACAGTAATATTTTCCTTC